>CM076728.1:2812079-4012079 GCA_038501795.1 Pseudopleuronectes americanus
GTTAGACTGATTCTCTAAACTTGCAGCAGAAAATAAAATCAATACATTTCAATCAAGGGACCAGATCCTTATTACATTTAAGTAATGAAAGATAAATAAAAGAGATACATCTGAAAACTGTCAAAATAATCCCATCACAATGAATCCTATACTGTATACAACACTCCTGTCAATCATATGTTGGTTGGTCTCAACAAGCTGCAGGTCGACCTTTCCTGACCAGGTCCACATGAGTGTTTGTTGATGAGTGCTGTTGTATTTATGTAAGGCCGCAGTGCAGCACACGTAGATGCAGCAATATTATGAATTCATATTTCCTATTTTCTTATGAAGAGCATCACATAACCAGCATGTGAAAGGATGTTTTTGATTCTGCTTATATAAACAGTCTGGTGACCGACACACAGTTTCCCACGTTTCATGATTTGACTTTTCAGTCTCACAACTTAGTGTTTTGTCTAAGACAATAGAATATACAATATCCCTTTTATATCTTCTCAATATTGAATAACCATCAATAATGAAGTAGACTGCTACAGGTCATGTTTATCCCAATTAGAAATGAAGCACATTTTCACTTGTTTAATCTGTTCTGGGAGACTCATTCATAATAAATGATTGCGCTACATAAAGCATAATCCTTTCTGCCATTCTGAGACTCACACATTTTTCCTGTCTTTCAGTTTTTCAAGAATCTAATTTGCAACCATGCCCATTCTGAAGGATCTCCAGGGAAGGTCCAAGAGCTGCCACGAGTTCCCCAGAGTGAACGGTGAACTGATTCTGCCTCGGCTGGACCTAGACCTCAGGGAACTCAATGATCTGAAGGATCTGAATGACTTGAAGGATCTGAACAAAAACCTGAACCCCTTTGAGGATGTGGATCTGGATGAGGATGCGAGGAATGGAGGTGACATGGGGCTTATCATGGGGAAGGTCAGGGGTAACCACCAGCTCAGGACCTCCCGTGATGGAGAAGAGGAGGAGAATGAGTTGAACTCAGAGAGGCACGGGGCAGGGAACCCGAAAGGGAAACCTCTCAGGGGGACCCTAGAGCGGATCTGTGGAGTGTCACCCCTCAAAACCCTTGGAAAACTGGGGAAGGGGCTCCGCATATCGGGACGCAACGTGTGGGGGAACAACTACCCCCACTACAGCCCTGGAGACTCGAATACACTCCCGCCAGAGAGGGAGAAAAGGAAAGGGCTGCGCAGAGGCTCAGAGGGAATTATGAGCCTATTCCGGTGAGGACGGGTGGGGAGGAAGGAGACTAAATTAATCTAATTGAATCTCTATTTGGATTTCTAATAGGAAGATTAAAAAGTTTTTGTTGAAATGTTTCAGGTATTGTGGAGTACAAGAAGGAAAGGAATTATTTTTAAGTATGATTGCTTTGGCTTATGCAGTGTATAATATTTACCCCTACTGTATAAATATACAGCACATGATGTAAACCCAATGACCCACATGATTTTTTGATTTAAAAGAGAAAGGAGAGTGGCACCATTTGAAGGATGCAACAATCCCTCCATAAATTAAGTAAAAACAAATTTGGTTTGAATTTGTATTAAAAATAACATGTATATCTTCTTTATTTGAAACACATTTTCAGGTATTAAAAGCAAATAACATCCCATAAAATTAACAGGGGTCAAATTAATTCAAAGGATTCCCTAGAAAAAAACTGTGACAAATCAGAGTCAAGGCCTTTTGAACAGCTGAGTTGTCAGAGTGTGATGTATTAGTCTCTGAGTCCCAGAGACGACACAAAAAAATGGCAAATCATGTTACCTTTACTTGTCAATAATAGCATAACATAAAGTGTGTTTATTTTATGTGGAGTTATGCAATGTGCCACAACAACCTGCTGATCGACGGAACCTCCTTTGTTTTGTGTACTTGCTTACTGAATTGAACTATTTTTAACAGTGGCAGTCAGGGCTGATGTGTGATTGTAGCTGCTATTTGGCACGCACACTACAATACAAACCTCAACTCTCCTTAATACCATTCATACTGTGTACTGTACTGCATATACAATCAATGTGAGTCATTTTCAAGCCCTTGCAGCCACAGTCATTCACGTTCTTTGCTGTTGCTGTGGATATTGCGCAGCTTCACAGATCGACGTAAGGAGGAGCGCAGAGAGAGCCTGCCCTGTGGGGACCTGAGCGCAGACATTGAGGCGGAGGCTTCCAGGCGGCCCTCCTTCCTCAGGATGGTCAATTTGGGCAAGCTGAAGAGGGAATCCATGTCCGACAAGGCCTCCCAAGAGGACGAGGAGGAAACGATGGAGGAGGAGCCGGTGGTTAAAACCAGAGAGCCCCTCTCAGGTAATAAAACCCTGATCACATACGCCTACATACATATTAAGACCTCAAAGACTAATTTTTTATGAGTAGCGTCCCTCATTTTTGAGAACTTTTCTCTACCTGGTTTAGTCTAAGTTGTACTTGACAATCGGAGTAAACTCTCTGGTGAGTTTGAGAGGTCCCCAGATCCCAGAGTCACTGGGTTCAATCACCAGTAGACTGTGAAATCAGGAAATGAGCACACTTCCTCCTATTCCAGGTTCCTCTAGATAGATGTTCAACCAGGCTACTGTTCACAGACTCCACAGGGAACCCCACTCTGAATAGAACAGTGTGCAGATTGAGCAACAAATAACCCAATTTGTCAGTCAGGCACACGTGCAGCTGCTTAATAATGATGAATGAACACAGTCGGGATGTTTGGTTAATCCTCCATTTTCTTAAGGTTGCAAATTAACAGATCTATTTTCCTCTCCCTGGTCTCAACAGTGCTGGAAATCCTACAGTTGGTCAACCACAGGGACCTTCTACTGGCCGACACACACATGCAGGAGTTGGAGCGAGAGTGTGAGCTGCTGTCTCTTCTGCCGACCCCATCTACTCCCACCCTTACTCCCCCGCTATGTCCCAGCACTCCCCTCAGCATGATTCCCTTCTCATCCTCATCCCTCGATGACTCCCTCAGCTCCAACGCAACGCTGGACTCGGGCCGGCGGAAGGTGAAAGACGTGGAGCTCTTGTATGAGGCCCTGCAGAGGGAAATGTGGGACGTAGTGAGGGAGTCCCTCCGCCAGCCCAGTGCTGGTCCAAACCTTGGGCTTGTGGTGCTAGTGATTCAACAGGAGGAGCATGCAGATGCTACATGGGCTCTAAGAGGGGAGACAAAGCCTGAGCAAGACACCCCTCAGATTAACACCAGCCAGCGTCCCCGGCGATTGAAGATGAAGTGGAGACAGGCTGTAGCGGAGGCTGCAGACTGGAGCCTGCCGCATCAGGTGGATACGCAGGCAGGACAACTGTCCTCGTACCTGGAGCGTCTGAGGAGCAGAATGGTGGATGACCTTGATGCAGCGAGGAGGAATGCAGTGTCCATCTACCCAGAGGAGTTTTCTGCCTTCCAGGTGTACTTGGAGAGCTACCATCGAGCTGTGGCCAAACGTCTTCGCACCCTCACCAGTGGGCCGCTGCAGATTTCAGATGTCTACTCCCTGCTGGACTGGTTCTACAACATCTACAACAGGTGGGGTACCTAATTAGTTAGTGAACCTGGGTGCTACCATGAAATAATAGCAAGAAAGCTGAAGTACTAAGTAATATTTCACCGCTTTCCACCAGGGACGTCTTAGGAACCATTGGCACAACTACACCTATCAACTACAGCCCTCTGGAAACAATTCTGCCCCAAGACACAGTGGACAGACTGGAGCAGGACTGTATCAGTATTGTCAGGGTAAGACATCTTGTTTTTGCTTCCCTGTTTCTTAGAAAATCTGAACAACTGAGAGGTTTTCATTTTCTTGCTGTGATTTTCAGGACAAGGTGACAACAGAGCTCATTCAGGTTCTGGATGAAGAGGAGCGCCGATGGGCCCAGACACTGCACATAGAGGAGTATCAGTCACACCTTGCACGCTCTGTCATCCAGGTACATCATCATATGCCATTTTTTCTGTGAAAGAAACCTTGGAATGATTTTAATGATTTTTCTAAGACACTGCTTTCTTATCACTGAATTTCAGAGGCTAAAAGTGGATTTGGACAGATCCACATCTGTTAACCAGTTTCTTGGGGCAAGAGTAGCTCGCTGTAGTCTAACTGGATTGGCTGACTTCCTCTACAAGTGAGTACATGCAAACAAAAAAGTATAAAATCAGAGAAACATTCAACCAAAGACTGAGAGTTAGGTTATAACTCAACTTTGTGAAAGTAGAAAAAACGATATAACTCAGATGGCAAAAACTAAATAAACTTCAGCAGGTATATAGTAGAGTAATAATGATATTGGAATAGTATTCTCTATTTCGTCAACACATTTTTTTGATGCGATAGATGACAAGATTTTGTAACAGAGAATTGGACAACATGTAGGGATCACAAAACCAGCACTAGGCTGGTTTAATTCATACTGGAAGATATCAATTTGTTCACACAAAAGTTAGTCATGGAGTTCCACAAGGTTATGTAATCGGGCCATTACTTTAAACTTTATATATGCTTCCTTTCTGCAATATTATCAGACCTAGATATGTAAAGGGCCTTGATTTGTGGCACTATACAAATGCAATTTAATTGAATTGATTGAGCTTACATTTTTGTATATAGCCTGAGGATATCTTGAATGCCACATTGTAAAGGACAGGATGATTATTGTTTTGTATTAACATTTTCATACAACTTGTTTGTGTTAGTTTCAACAGGAAGGTGGATATGTTTCATGACACTCAGGCGGAATTTGGAGACCGAGGGGACGGATATGTTTCCAGGACCATTGCTCTAGTCAACTGCTGCCCCCCTCTGAGGTAACAATTATAAAAAAAACATTCAATAGATGCAATTTTATTCCTCTGGTGAATTTTATACAGTAGCTGAACCTACTGCTTCATACCTCCGTTATGTTCTCCAGATCATTTGTGGAGCGCTGCAGGCAGTGTGACCCACAGGGCGGTGAGGAGTCAGCGCAGAGAGCCAACTCGTCTCTGGATAGGATCATCAACCGGTCGGTCAGGATGCTGACTGATCGACTGTTTGAGCACATCAGGGTGAGTATGACATGATCAAGTCTCATCTCTGTCCGTAAAGCTTGTTTCCCTTTAACTAGACCCCCGTGACTGTGCAGATCATTTCTAATGTCACCTTTTCCTGTACAGATGTGTGTTAGACTAGCAGACAGCAGACTGCTCAGTGGTCCCCTAACATGTAACATCAGTCGTGTATTTGCATAGTGAGATATATTTTCAAATTCATAAATGAGTATGTCAGCCTTTGTTACTCAATATCAGGGCAAGTGAAGCAATCTATGAATCTTTTAATCAAGTCAAAGTAGCAATTCCGCAGTGTTTAGGTAAATAATCCATTATATGTGATACAAAAAAGAGCATAGAGAAACATAGAGAAAATGTACAGATGGATAATGTTCTTTTTTTATTTATGCATATTTGATATTTAATTTATATAATTGAACCATTAAAAACTAAATTGCAGCTTGAAACTGCTACCATAATATGAATCGGAAAATGTAACCATATTTGGCCAGAAAGTCATATGTTTTATATGCATAACTTAAGTTTGACAAATAACGAGTATTTATAATATTTTCCTCTGAAAATGTAGTGGTGCACAAGTATATAGTGCTGGAACAATACATGTAAGCACAAGTACCTCAAAATTGCACTCAAGTAGAGCACTTCCTTATATATACTTTAATCTAACTAATCAGATCTTGGTCTGTCGTTGCAGCCTTTCTTTGACAAACTGATGAAGAGAAAATGGCTGAATAACACAGAGGCATTTGAAGCCATTGAAGCCAGCATTAAACAACACTTTAAGAAATTCAGACGAATGGACTGTCCACCATATCAGGTAACACCTGTGTGATCACATGAAATTAGCTTGAAGGTCATATGTAGACAGTGAGGGACTAATGTTATGATTGACTGACAGACGCTGGTGGGTGAGGTGCACCGGCGGGTCCTGGTAGAGTATGTCCGAGCCATTATGCGTGGACGGGTAATCTGCACATCCTCCAAGATGAGGAAGAGGATGGCTTTCCGTCTGCAAGATGAGGCCAACCAGCTAAAAGGACTCTTCAAAGATCTGGTGAGTCTGGTCCTCACAGCAAACATTATCTTTATTAAACTGCATCCACATTCCACAACATCAAAAATGATTCCTTTTCGGGGCCCCCACCTATGATAAGTGATTCCAAAAGGCTGATTGTTCAAAACAGTGAACAGAGTTGGCGAAGGCAAATGCAGAGAGTGGTGGCTCTTAATGGAGCCTGACCCTCAAACTTCCTAGGTCAGGAATAACTCAGACAGTGTTGATACAGGAGTGAGCTCTAAAAAATGGCTGCCGTCATTGAGATGGAGATGGATGAACCAGGCTTACGTTAGCACTTGCCAGGGGGGGGTATAAAACAACTTGGCCTGTCACTGTGGCATTTGCCCCCTTTGTGTGTGTGAGTTCAAACAAGTGTCTATCAACTCGGCTGACAACAGGAAGCCGCTGTGCTCAGGAGGAACTTCCTGTTCCTGTCAGCTGGCCAGCTTTGATGTGGCTCAGGGATGGCCTTGATGGCCTTTTGCGGAGGAGTGAGATGAAGTATCTGTGGAAACTGGGAACTTGGCATTGGGGGTAGTTTAGTTTTTAATGGCCGTCCGAAACAGACGTTATTTTTAGTGAATGCCAAGTCAAAGAATTCTGCTTTCTTTTTCCTGAGTGTTTGACGGAAAAAAAGACCTGGAAAAACAGAGGTGGAGTTTTGTTATTCTCTCAGGATATCACCTAAATGTTTGGCCTCTCACCTTCGGAGGTATTAATCTTTGTTTCCTCCTCTTCGAAACACATTTATAATTGGCAGAAGAAGCCATCTGGATAAACAGGGATAACAAATAACAAGTGCAGTGAACTTCACATTAAGTCAGGCAAATTTCCAAAAGGAAGTCAAATGAGAATATCAATTCCATCATTTAAAAATATGGTAAAAAACTCTTTCACTTGTTTTTAATCTAAGTTTATTTGTCTTCTCTCTGCTTCAGGATTCAAGCTCATCTTGGTTGGACAGCATCATCTGCCACCTGGCTGATATCATTCTCCTGGAGGACACTCCCTCCATCCAAATGGAGGTGGCTGTCCTGGTGAAAGAGTTTCCAGATATACGGTGAGGCTCTTAAATAAATTAGCAGTGTTGGAATGTTTCTGTTGCAACCAGGAAGTGTCTCTGAACCCCAAAAGGTCATATACTCTTTTATGCTTACGGCTACACATTCAGATTGCTGTTGTTGGCTCGTAGCCAAA
The DNA here is from genome assembly GCA_038501795.1 of Pseudopleuronectes americanus. Taxonomy (NCBI): domain Eukaryota; kingdom Metazoa; phylum Chordata; class Actinopteri; order Pleuronectiformes; family Pleuronectidae; genus Pseudopleuronectes; species Pseudopleuronectes americanus. The sequence continues at coordinate 2,819,407 of CM076728.1, forward strand.
CCAGAGAAACTGTAACACTATGGATGTTTTTTTGTGTGTGTGTCACAATGGATCAAAACAAGGAAAAGGAGCACGGAAACATATCTACATTAACTTTGCTATTTTCGGAGAGGAGCGAGGGTCTGTTTTGAGAATGGATGAGGCTGAGAGGCCTCGGGGAGGATGGGGGAGCGGGGGCTGTTTGTGAACAGATTAAGACTCAGGTGACGGTTGGCAACCTACGGCCGTGTGTGACGCATAGCCCTCTGCGGAGCAGACAGGAAGCTGCTGCCGAGTACTTCCTGTTCCTGCCACCCTGCAGGAGACAGACTGGTGCCTAACTTGTGAAAACTCGTGAATCAAAGAGAGAGAGGTGTGGAAGAGAAGAGCAAAACACAGCAGTGCAGACATGGAGACCTGCTAACTCACTGCTTGACTCATCCCTTTTGTTTACTTTATGGCATCCCCTGCTGGTATTTTGGGAGATCAGAGGCTGCCGCTCTTCGTTGAGGTTTCTGGGTGCTTCATTTAACTTCAGCACAGTCCATTCATAGACTGTGACTACACCTGGGAATACATGTCAGTCTTTCCAACCTCCTTCCACTCTTTCCTCCGTATTTAGTCATCTCACAGAGGGCCGTGTCCGTCAAGCTGGAGTGTGACCTTTGGGGTTGCGTCTCAAAAACCGTTACCATGATAACAGGAAGTGCAGTTTACATTGTAAAATAAAGGGAGGAATCTCTGTCTGTCAGTTTTCTAGAGAAACACTTTAGAAAGCAAATCAATTATGAGCTGCTGTCGAGAAATACAGACAAACAGGCAGACAGACAGACAGACAGACAGACAGACAGACAGACAGACAGACAGACAGACAGACAGACAGACTGGCAGACAGACAGACAGACAGACAGACAGACAGACAGACTGGCTGGCAGGCAGGCAGGCAGGCAAGCAGGCAGGCAGGCAGGCAGACAAGCAAACCGCCATTTATTAATGCTTTGAATATAGTGAAAGCCACAAATAAGAGCTGTCTGAGATTTTGTTTCCTTTCTATGATATTCTTCCCCTGTGGATTGTAGCACGACAATTCTTAGTTTAAATACATGAAACAAATGAAAACATTACTATCAATGTTATGATCCATTTCTGCTGACATATCCCGAAACGCTGGACCTTGAATGTAGCTACAACTTCTTATGAAATGGTTCTTATCCGAAAGTGACACCAAATATTCTGTTCCAGGAACATATGCTATGACTCAGACAGATGTGACTGTTTCTCATAATCATTTGATGACAGCTAACAGGCTGAGATTTCATTAACACCCGTCTATCTCCCTTCCCCTCCTCATCCTCCTCATATCCTTCCTCTGCACAGGAAGAAGCATGTCTCCACCCTGCTGAACGTACGGGGGATGATGCGGCAGGCGGAGCGCCAGGAGATCCTCAACATCGTCAAAGACTTTGAGTGCAGGAGCGCCCTCATGTGCCGTGACCACGCCCTCTTCTCTGACATCCCCATCACCTCAGAGGTGCACTGCATCAGCTTGGGCCTCCTCCGGCTCGCCATGACCGTCTCCAACTGGTTCTCTGAGCACCGTCTGAGGCGAAACCGCAGGATAAGTGTGAGGAACGCAGCAACTCAACCCTCCGAGAATGTGGAAGACACAAATAAGCCTCACAGAGAAGACTAGCTGTTGGTGTGTTGTGTTAGGAGAGCAGTCACAGATGGGATGTGAAGATTCTAATGAGAAGATGAGATGTGCATGCACCTTGACCAAAAACTGTACCAAATATTGTTAACAGCCATTTAAGAAACTTGACCTCAGGTACTGCCTGTACTGTACACGCTCACTTACTTACTGACACTTGTGCATTTTTAATGGAATAGTGAAACGTTATAGCTCATTATCATTTGCAGTTGTTTCATTTTGATCCACACAAATACAGAAATAAAATAAATGACATAAAATAACCTCAAAATGTAACCTCTCCACTTCGCCTTTCATTCCTGCGAACAACTGCAGAAACAACTGCTAGCAGATGCAATTCAATATGATGCAGGATGTTTGCTATTTAACATGTATTTACTCAAACATATATACCCATTCTCTGGTATATAGTACATATGTATGTGAGGAAATAGTGTATGGAAATGTATATGTGTCGAACTGTCACTGTGAATGAAATGGATCTGTTGCTGGAACCATAATAAAACCCATTGACTGGGTGGATTAAACAGACTCAGCAGCTCTATTATTGGAACTGTTAATACTGTGTTAATACTGTATACTGATTTACGGCTGAAAAAGAAAAAGGAAACGTGTTTGCATCTTGTCACAGCTCTGTCAAGTCTCATAATGGATTTGTTTTATTGTAGTTCTAACTTTAGGTGTTTTGTCCTTGAACGTGGGCATGTCAGACAATAAGTCTGGAACTATGTTAAACAATACATACCAAACAGACATGGTCCAGAGGGTCTGACGTAGGACTGATGCTGTCAGTATATATACACACGCATACTTTATGCCTTTGTTGTTTATCTTAAGGATACGGAAGCTTTGTTCAGTAAACTTGAGATCCTGAAATATCAGGCTCCACCATGGCTACTACATGGCACTCTACCGCCAAACCAGAGGGGTCACGCACCCCGAGGTCAACAACGGGATGTTTTCCGATAAACAAAGATTTCCTGTTGTCCACTGAGGTGCCAACGGATGCTTTTATTGGAGCCAAGTTTACGTTATGCGCTAGGAGGGGACTTCCTCTTTGCTGCTCAGAGTGAAGGTGCAGCAGCCACGGAGCTTTTTCAAGTCCGAGCTGCTTGTGGGCTTCTCAAAACAAACTCCGCCAGCCTCAGCTGGGGCCAATGTGCACACTGAGTCTGTGGGTCTATATCGGAAACTAAATGACCTGCTGGTCGCTTTGAAATGTCATAATAACTCAAGAGGTTCGTTGTCACCTACTAGGAATTTACTGCTGGTGGTTGGACCAGCCATGGAGTTGAGTGATTATTTCACTCTTGATATTTCACAAAAAAATCTCCATATGCTCATGATAACTAGGGTTGCAAAATTCCGGGAATATTCATAGTTGGAAACTTTCCATGGGAATTAACAGGAATATACGGGAATATACTGGAGATGTTTTGTGTAATTTATACTCACTGTATTTACCTTGTCATATACAGACATAAATATAAACATTTTGTTTTGTCATAGGCTGATTTGAGCGCTGAGGAAACTTAGGGCACTTGACTATATGCTTATGCATCTTTGTGTCATTCTTAACATAGCTCTTTGCCAGTATTCGCAAATGTACACAGTCTTTCCTTCTACATTGGCTGGGGTGAATGTCTCCACACATGAGATAGTGCACGTGGCATTGTTCTGTAGAATAAGATAAGAAAAAAGTTTGTAAAAAAACACTAATGCAATGAGATATAAATAGTTTAATTGGAACTATAAGACTATTGATGGATAAATGAATAGAAATAGGCTAGATTTACAGATGAACAATCCTCAATTAGCATGCTAATATATTTCCCCCAGTAATATCATCGAAATTTACCTGACACTACTATTGAGGCCTGCACACTACAGCAGGCCTCAATAGCCCTGCTGTAGTGTGTAGGATGCTGGGAATTATCTGTGCATTTGATGGTAAATAAAATACCATAATTTTTTTGATATAAAATAAAGTTTTTAATGATGTTTTTATTGCTCAGCTTTTAATTTGCGTAGTTTTTTTTCTTCAAGATTCCCAAAGTTCCCCAGCTTAACTTCCCATGGAAGTTTTTGCAACCCTAATGTTAACACAATGTCTTTACAGTTATAATTTCTTCTTCTTCTTTATTTATAAATCCAGAATCTATGAAGGGTAAGTGGTTTGTAATTATATGGTTGTTTTCTGGTCCGGATGACCACTCAGTGTTCTACAGTACAGGCTTTTTTTTGCCAATCACGTACACATTCATAGAAGATATGTACCTGCAGAACTTTCTCTATCACCCACTCACTGCCAGCAAAACCATCAGGGACCATTTGGGATTCAGTTTTTTGGCCCCAGAACACTTCAGTGCATTGGTGGAAGACTCATCTCGCCCTCGTTTTATCTCCTTGGCAAATATTGTTTATTTTCAGGAGTATAACTATTGAACACAAAAGTCTGTATCTGGATCAATGAAGGCGACCAAACTTGGGACGAAGTCATAAATCCTGCCTTTCTCTCTCTGGCAAAAGAATGTCACTAAACTTGTGTTATTTTGTGCACGTGCATCAGTCTGCACAGTCACAAGAAGTCACAGTTAGACAGTTTGGAGAGGAGAGGAACAACTAATGTATTTTTATTTCTCTCATATTTATACTTTCCTTTAAATTTTTGTCCAATTGTTGATGAAAATGTACAATTTGGACATTCATCCATCCATCCGTCCATCCATTTATCTATCGACCCATCCTTCCATCCATGCACCACTGTGCACCCATATGCATTATACTGAAAATAGAATAAACAGTTAGACAATATTAAGGATCTTAAAATGTTTATGAAATGATAGGATATTCTATTCTATTATTTTCTATTCTATCAAAATCTTAGTTATATGACCACTTTAACTTGTTTAACTGTGGTTTTCTCTTCTTGACAAAAAAGACTAAAGCTTTAGTAGATACTGTACATATTGATTACTTTTTGTATGGGTAGTTTTTTGTACTGAGTAAATTGTGCATAATATAATTCTTTGCAGATGTGTGTATGTGGACTACTTGTGTCTCTTTTTTTCTCCAGATTATTTGAAAGTCATGATGGTCAGTTAGTCAGAGAAGAGTTGTGCATTAGTGGTAACCATTGCATTGCTGCACTGTCTGTCTAGTTCCGTCCGGCAGAGCTTTCCTGTTTTTGACGTGACTGATTGATGGCTAGAAACGATCAGCATGCACTCTTGACACAACAAGGAAACCCTCTTCAGTATTTCTTCATGTGTTTACCTGGTACCAACAATAGCCCTCAGATATCTTTGACCTGGGAGTGCACAGCGCTCTTGTTTTTATTTTTAAAGCAGTAAGTTCCACGAATTTGTGGGACAGAACAGGAAGACCAATAAGTGTAGTTGGCATTGAGTAAATAAGTTTGGCAGTGTGGCTTCTGAGTCATATGTACATGGAGAGGATTATCAGACATCCTCTCATATAGCAGGCTGGAGGCGGCTGCTGCATGGCTGTTTTCCAGGTATTCCCAGGCGGGGATTACCATCTCTGACCGAGGAGTGCAAGTAGGAACCAGGGCCAAACTCCTGGAGGTTTCCCTCGATCAAGCTGCTGAAGCTGGAACATCCACAGTATCACAATGCAATCCCTGGGAAGCACTCCCCTGCTTCCTCTCATTAACACAGCTCTGCAATGGAAAATCCAGCTGGTTGTATTGACTGTTTGTTTTCGGAAGCAAGCCGAGCCCTGTCTTTGTTCACACTGTCATGTACTTTTCACGGTTGCTCTCTCCTTGGGGTGCTTGCTCGTCATACAGAATGTTGAATATTTAAAAGTACTCAATTAAGACATTCTGTGGTAGCTAAGAGGGGCTTTTCTTACACACCAGGTTTAAGCGCTTGGTTTTGTTTAGTCTCGGCCAATCTGCTCCACCAACTTTATAGCAAAGGTGGACGCATTAATCGCAATACATAAAGATCAATAAAACCTGGGCTACCATGGTTTACACGGCTTTAAACGACTATCCCTGTGATATTTCTGTACCTGTGAAGTTACCTTAAGCTGCAGAAATCTCAAATTCATCTTACCATGAAGACTGGTAAACAGGAGGAAACATCCCGACTCAGGTCAAATGTAGACAATCCTCATCCTACTAGAACCTTATTACCTTATTACGGCCTAACTATTTAATGTGTAAACAAAAAATCATGCAACAATGAAAACCTGTAGTCTAAGAGTGAGGTATGTGCTGAAAATATTTCTTGGTCTAGCCCAGTGACTTCCTGAAGAAGTTTGCCTTCGCTGTGTGTTTGTCAGGAAGTGTGTGGGGAAAAAAAGTTTTTCCTACACAGGTAACTCCCACGTCAAACCAAAAGTTGTCATCTTGTACAAATTAAACAAATATTCAAATCAAAGTTTTGAGCTGGCATTAATCCTCTCATATAAGTCTAGTCAAGAAGCGGACTCCAAACTGTCAAAATACACTTTTAAAGGATAACAGACTATACTTTTATTCATACTTTTTTACAGTCATTCTCCTTCACACAGTTACAATGAACTCTAATCACTTACTTTATTCAGTAGGAAATGACGATTTGTACAACAAAAAAAAAGAATCTTGAGGAAAAAATTTAATGATCCAAATGTACTCAAATTATGCAACAGAGACTCTGGTCAGACTTTCATCTTCAGCTTCTTCTAACACATTTATTTAATCATCATTTAATCGGGCAGATTCATTTAGATTTAAGACGATAGACTTGAGAACAGGAGACGTTCACAATCAGCAAATACATGCAACACAAGAAAGACTAAATCAAAATAGTAAAAAAAAAGATTGGATGACAGGAAGATTTTAAATCATCAAGGTTGTTAGTGTGGCTCTGTCTATTTCTTGAGAACGTCCACTAGTCCAAGCAAATCGCTGACGTGTGCTTCCAAGAAAACTTTGTAGTCCAGGTACTTCATTTAAAATACACAAGCATAGTAAGTACAGTAATGGTATCAAGCTCTGTAGCTACAACCAAATTATCTAAAAGTACAAGCATCATATTATATAGCATTCAACCAATCAGAAGCCAGCATTGAATGCAGTCCTTATTGGTCCTAATAAAGCCATAAGCTGCATTTTAGTAATGGAACTATTTATCTTTAGCACATCAAAAATGACAAAAAATACATTACAACTATTTTACAAATGCCTCTTACAAAGGGGAAGGTTTGCAGCCCATTCTATTTAAAAGGTGCATCCTGTTCTGGCAACATCAGTGTGAGTTGAGGGGACAGCTAAGGTGATATAGCGTAGTTACTGGGTCATGTACAGTCATGGTGGAAAATGTCATTAGAAGCTTAACCTTGATTCAGTGGAGAACATCACTTTGTCAAACTGTGTCGGTCGGAGAGGTGGCAGCTTGGCCTCTCACACTTTGTCCGGGTTTAGTTGAGGTGTGGTCCTGACAATCAACACATAGCCACACATAAATGGCCTGTTCTGACATGACCGATCAGGGCAAGAGTGAACAGGGAGAACCTCCTGTCCTCTCCCATGTCCAGTGACGCTGTCTGTCAGGATGGCTGCACACTTGAACCAAAACAATGGCGCTTTTTGTCACTCCTGATGGGATATCCTGATTTATGTTATCCCAGCATATCCATCGAGTGCATCTTTATTTAGCGATGAGGAGGTGCACGGCCCTGCCTGCTGGTGCCCGCTCACACTCCGGGTCAGATGGAGCAGACACGCCACCCTGTTTGTTATCGGTCGTGACATTAAATCAGCGTTCTCAGGCCTTGGCCACAGACGGAGCAGAGGAAGTTCACCTTTGTTTAAACAGGGGACTACAATCTAAAATAAACTTTGACAATATCTTAAATAATTTCCCTGTCTTAAAATGGGCCAACAAAACATGCACATGCGTCAGGTTATATTCCTTAAAATTCTGATGTATTTGATTTGTGATAACAGTTGTGGGTGGATGCACTGATATAAATATTTTGCTCAGGTCTGTCCTGGCCTGATGCCACTTACCCTGTAAACATCCCAACCTGCAGAGCTATTTGTTTTCCTTTGTTTATACTATTTTGACATCTATATAATAGTGAGAAAAACAGAGTTGGTGACTTTGTTGCTCCTGAATGTCTGTATTTATGTGAGGACATCCCCTGGCCTTTCAGACCTGGCCTTATTACAGCAGGACACTCAGCGTCAGTGACAATCAAACAGTGATACAGCAGTTAACAAGATGGAAAACCTCCAGACCGTTATGCTCTTAGAAAACCATCAGTTTGCCTCATTAGCCATGCACACGTGATGTGGAGGGCTGTGATGGTCACTCTCGGTCAATCAATGGTATGTGCACAGTCATGTCATCAGTCTGTGTAGATGAAGGCTGCTGACTCTGCTGATCCTCTGACATGAAGCCTGACAGAACGTACACTGTTAAACTTAGTATCAACAGCAAGTGGATACTTTTTGGTGAATTATATATTCAAAACTATGATAATAATATAATTTTGTGTCCAAAAAAGACGCAAACTTCAGTGCACGGTTCCTCAAAAAAGAAGATCCTCAGGAAATACACACAGTTTACAGAGCGGGAGCATTCAATAAGAAAAGTACAGGTTATGATCACAAAATAAAATGTAAGTACCAAAAGTACTAAAGGTACTCATTATTCAGAATGGCTCCTTTCGCTATAATGTATGTTCAGATAATATTTAATATATTATTGTACATAAATACTTGATAATAATTATTGATGCACATGTTTATATCACTTTAAGATTTGAATCTGTTTTTTTTTACTTAGTGCTGGTTGGTTGAATCTAAAACAATACATGAAAATGTAATAACCTGTATTTAAAATCAGAAATTTAGTTGTATTAAAGTGACAAGAGCTTTCAAATATATCTAGTGAGGTAAAAAGATAGAGAAGAGATATAAAGTAAATAGGATAACTTGATTAAAAATCATTCTCAATATTGTACATAAGTACAGTACTTAAATGAAATGTACGTAGTTACATTGCACCACTAAGTAGTTAACCTTCCAAACTGTACCCGCTCAGGCATCAGAATCTTTACACTGTCATGTTGACTTTATCAGTGCCTCTCAGAGTTGTTTGCATGGCCGATATGATATGCAGCCACTTTTGATTTACTATTTAAATTTTTCTTTTATTCAATTATATTATTATAATCAGAATGAGCAGCAGATTCAAACACTGTAGATGAGACCCAGTGGAGCGTCATGTGTTCTCATAGCGTCGCTGCAAGTCCCACAATAACTTGACAAAAACAAGAGGCTAAAAATAGATGGGAGGCAACAGAAAGAAGAGAGTGGGGATGACAGTTAGTGACTGTGCTGTCAGATCTTTTCATGGAAAAACAGGGTGGACAAACGGACATCCTCAGAGGCTGAGTGTTTGTGAGGGAAGTCCACGGTCTGTCCTAGAGGCCTCACCTTTACTCACTGGGAGGGATTTCTGTTGTTCTAACCCCAAACACAGCCACGCTCAGTGCAGCTCCTGAGGAGGACGATGCAGGAGCTGCTGTTTGGATATACCTGAGTATGGTCATGCCATCAAGTGTCAAAACTAAAACTTTGTCCAAATCTATTAGGACCTTTTTAGGAATAAATTCATGAATCAATCAATCATTACAGCAATCAGTTACTTAACTTTGGGCGAAATGCTACTTTCTGTAGAATGAATTTTTTTTTAACCACAATAAAATACCTTCAGTTGACATATAGACACATATTTATATTTTACAAGATTTCAGAATTTTCTTTTAAATTTGTAAATGAGGCATTCTCTTCTGTAAATGCAAAATATCTACATAGAGAACTAGATGGAAATTGTATGAAGCTTCTCTAAATGATTGTTTCTTTTTTGGACGGTTTAGAGCCAAATGTTTATACAGATTTTGGATACTGTCAGCATTAAACAAAATTACATTTTGCCATGTTAATAGTAACGATATATGAACAAACCCCTCTTTAATAACCGTCAGCATGTAGATTTTAATAAAACTGCTAAGTTTGCTGCATGTGGAAGACACTGAAGTGTAGAGCTCTGTCTCAGACTATGAGAAAAAAACTAACTTTAAAAAAATGTCCCTTATGATCGTAGAAACAGACAAAGTGAAGTGAAATAAAACATCTAACTGTATTTGTTGAAATCACGTGCAGTGTCTCGTGCTACACTTGAAATTGTTCCTTGTGTGTGTCAACATATGTGTGTCTGTGTTTCTGCCACTGAACAAAGGAGATGCACTGCTTGACCAAAAGCATTTCCGGTGTTCATGAATCTTTTTTTCCCACTTCTTTTTAGTCATGAGCTCTCCTACCTGCCAGTAAGCTGTCTGTTCCCTACTGTGAACAACAAATTTACTGGCTCAGGCCATTTGCGAGAGAGGAAACTACTTTGCATGGCAAGGAATAAGTCTGCAGCTGAACAATGGCTCCTCTTGTGAAATATGGCTACAGGGTCTCACCTTTGGCTCCTCGTGCCTTCTCCCCTCGGCCTCTTTACGTAAGCAGGTTGTGTTCTGTACCCCATCAGGAAGAGGTGTTGCAGGAAACCCAAATCTGGTGTAGGATTTAGAGTAAACTCAGATCATTAGACACCAAAAGAGCACTTAGCTGATCTCTGAGGGATGTGAGAGAAAGGCTAAACAAAAGTGTGACCCTTGCACCAGAATCCACAGGGAGCCAGAGATTCACTTCATTGGATTTGATTGCCGGTCCACATTGTTTGGAGGTTATGCTGACCTGCAGGGCAACCTGTCTATTGTGTTTAATTTCCAGATATCAATTATCATTTCATCATGGATGCATATTAAACTGCACAATAATACAATCACCTCATCATCTCTTTCTCTTTATAAACTCTATATTTAAAAGACATTTTGATTCAAATGAAAAAACTAAATAATAGAAGAAACATTATTGTTACAAAATCGAATCGAATAAAATAAAAAATAATCAAACTAAATAAAAAAAGGAGAACATTTGCATAATAAACGCCTTTCTCTACAGATGGAAATATTTGTAGAGAAACATACTAATGAACAGTGGCACAGGATGATTGCATGAGGGTGTAAACCGTACTTGTGCAATATGTATGAAATATATATATCTATATATAGACTGTTACAGGCAGGTATTGTATATATATATATATATACAAGCGTTTTTGCTTTTTGTTATCTCAACATCACTGTGTAAGTCTATGATCTCATTAAGGGACAGAAAACACTAAATCCAGTCTTGTCTCGTTCTTCACTTTCATCAATGATTATTTTTCACTTTTTGCTCTTAAGAGCATTGGACTGGAAAGGAGCTCTGATCCTCGCTGACTTCTTCCTTTCCATTAAATCGGATTGTAGAAAGGATGTGAGATGGATAGTGGTAATTATGAGTTACCATGTGGAATTAAAAGATGGAAATTAAAGGTTTTTCATCACTCTCTCAGACGTAGCTGATTGTGTTAGTTTGAGAAGAACTAAGATTTGCTAGGAGACATTAAAATAATGCTATTTCTGCCATTCTGCTATTATTTAACAATAGTCTCAGTCTACTCCTTAATGTATATAACAATTTTCTGTATTTATTTAACACTTTCCTAGTCGTGATAACCACTGAATGCGCTTTACAGTACAGTTTCTTCTCATTCAAATTTTTTCATTCCCCCATTCACACACATTCATAAACTATATGTATGTGCAGCACTTTCTCTATCATACATCAATCACACACTAGCCTCACAGCCGTCAGGGGCAATTTGGGGTTCAGGGTCTTGTCTCAGGACACTTCTGCAGGGGGGAAGGGGGGAGACTGGGATCAAATCCTTGTCTTTTTTTTCATCCACATACGACCAGAAAGGAATAAGGGGATTATCTATCTTACTGTAACAATATTAGCATTCTTCCTGCAGCACCAATGAGTTTAAATGAATTAAAAGTGACCACCAACAAAAATGTGTTTTGAAAATGACCTTAGGCCTCCGCAGCCTCTGTCACCCTTCAGTGAACCCCCCTCGAGAATCCAAGTTTGACTCCACATCCTCCCGGGCCTCCTGCTGACGGTGCTCTGCAGACCTGCCCCCTCACACCTTTGACACTTGAACCCACTCATCTTTTTCACGTTCTTCAGTTTACTGCATGAGCTCTATGTGCTTTTTCCTGTTTGTGTTCCACATCAGGTAGCTGACTGGTGAACATCACAAATATCATCGTGGCACCTGCATGACTGAAACATAGAGGCCTGCGGAGCTATAGCATAACAACATAGCAAGTCTACACTGTCTGTTTATATCTATCTTCATCAACTTGTCTGTTAGGTCCATTTCCAACTACACTTTTAAATGAAGTTTTAATATTAATTAGCGGTATCGTATTAAATCAGATTAATATATTCCTAGTTAGACTTAGGCTATGTATGTATCACAGGCTTGCAGTAATTAAACATCTGCATAAAAACTTTACCCAGATGTTTTATCTAATTTTAGGCTCCTATCAAATCCTTGAAAAAGCTGTTGCTAACCAGTAATGTGATTATTTGCAAAGAGCAGGTTTTAATACTTTAATTAATTAGGAATCCATCACAGCACAGAAACAACACTGGTGAACATTCCTTGGGATAATATATGTTGTGATTATGAAAATAAAATATAATTGAAGATATTTGCATGGATATTTACTCTCAGCCGTTCAGACGGCTCATGGTCAGTCACATTAGTTGCAGATAGCTTCCATCTAGTGGTTTCTGTGAAATATTACATGACCACACTTGTAAACACACTCAGGTGAATAGGCAGGGCAGATTTAAAATGTACACGGCATCTTTCAAACACAATAGTCCTTTACAGAAAGCCAAGTAATGTGTGGAAATGTGTAAAATAAAAATATTAATTAAAATAGAATGATTCATTTAATTAAATGTGAAATAGGTGTATAGTTCAGTTGTTGTAATAATTTGTAAATTCTGGCCCAGTTATTTGTGTTCATCATTTATAAACCTGAGGGCTTCCTACCTGCATGCACTCAGATGCTGAGCACTTCTACAGCAAACTAGGTTATAGGATGAATCTTCCAGCCACATAAGTATTTCAAAATCTATTCACACCAAAGCTGCACTGACAGGGAGATTCAGGTTATAAATGCACATAACACAAGTGCTCAGACTTAATGGGAAGCTCTGTTTTCAATGGACTCATCTCCAGCTCAAATTTTTGTCAACACATTTTGTCCATGTATCACATTTTCTTACAAGTAACAACCCCAGTGGTTTTTATAGTGTTTAAGCAGGCAAATTCAATAATTTTAAAGGATTAACATTCCTTGAATACTCTTCTAGTGGTCAGCTGATGAAATTGTATTGCCCTTATAATGGATCAATTGACAGGATGAACCCTGCTGATCTTGGTGTTTCCCTGGTTTCTCTACAGGTGCAATTTATATATCAACAGCTTGTGTACACAGACTGTATGGATTGCAAAAACTTTGGTAATCAATGTTGAATAAATAAAAAAAAGCAGCTCAGCTTTGGCCTTGTTGATATCTGGACTATTCTTGTTTTTACTTGAGATGTGTCTTGTAAAAAATAACAAAGTATGGTTGAAAACTATGTTGTAGTTGAAAAGTAAGTTTTATGACCTATATCTACATACATATACAGCATGTACAAATACTTTATGACCTGAACTGTTTAATGATCTGAACTGTTTGACCTGAAAACTGTCAGACTCTTTTATATCACTTATTTACTCCCCAAAGAACTGAATGTATATCTACTTATCTCCAAAGGAAACATATGTTAATCAGTTGTCTGTGTTTAGATTCCTCTCTCAACCTGCGCCTACAGAACCAGTCTGAACTGGTTCTGAGAGATAGTCCTCCTATATAAGATCCTTGAATTTGACTGTCCTGCATCTTCACTCTGAGATCCTTGTAACTCTCTCTGTTGATCCCTTCTGCAGAAAGACCCCTATTAAATACAGCCTCTTGTATTTCCAGATTTCCACCAACAATAATTTCGGCTCAGTTGGATGAACAATGACTGATAAGTAAGTTAACACTTTTCCTATTCCTTAGTTTCTATTATTCAATCATAGCTCTGTGATAAATTACAGGGAAAGTCAAAAAGAGTCATCCATTGCAATTGCAACCAACAGGGAATCATTGTTGAAATATTTTGGTCTGAACCAAAATGGTGGCCGGAGCGACAGTTATTGGGAAAGGTTACATCATCTTGTCACTACATCTCATCATTTCAGCAGATTTGTATGCTGCACATTCATGCTGCCAGTCTTCTGTTCTATTACATTCCAAGGTTCTACTGGATTCACATGCGGTGACTGAGGGTGTCACTGAAGGTCACTGTCATGTTCATGGAACCAGTTTGCTGTGTGACATGGAACATTAACCTGCCTGAAGAAGCCATTTGAAGATGACAAACTGTGGGATGCACATAGTCAGCAACAATATGTGTATAAGCCATGACTGAGTGATATGATCTGTTGACACAAGACAAGTTGCGTCCGTGGATTGGAGCTGTCCCTGCTGGTGAGTATGTGTCACTGCAGCCTCATATTGCTCTTCTTGGCTGACAGGGGACGAACCTGACGTGGTCTCTGCTGTTGTGGATCATCCATTTCAATGATTTTCATCACACCAATGTTTTTGAAGAGTGTTTTTTTCTGTGTTACCGAAGCTTTTCTGTGAGCTCCAACCAGTCTGACGACTCTCCTCTGACCTCTCTCATCAACACAGAGCTGCTGCCATCTGGGGGTTTTTGGTTCTTCTCATCATTCTGAGTAAAAACTCCAGAGGCTGCATGTGTGAAGATCCCAGGATATCAGGAGTTTCAGGATAAACACAAACAAGCACGTCTGACACCAGCAACGTGTCTGCATGATTTTAGTCATTCAATGCTGCCCCCTGATAATTGTATGAAATAAGCAGATCCTACTTTCTTCTAGTCAAATCTACAACGCTGTAGATCCTTTAACTTTTCTTGTCCTCTAGCGCCATCATTAGGACAAATTGTAAATTTTTCCAATAATGCTAAACTAATGGCATTCTCACCAGCCTCAGCCTGAAATTGTTAACATGCAAAACGAACATTGTAAACATTAAACCAGCTCAACATCAGCAAGCTAGCATTATCAGTCTGAGGCTATCATTGGCACACTCCTGCTCATGTGGACTGTTGGTGATGACAGAAAGCACCGGTCGGAGCTAGACTACACCATCTAATCAGACAAGGTGGTGTGACTGCCTCTTAAACTAAAGGAAGTCTGGAGGAGGGTGTGAAGGGATCTGCCAGACAGACTGAGCAGAAGATCACAGTACTTATTAGAGGAGCAGTGGAAATGAGAGAGTAGGGTTTCTTGGGAATGTGAGGGGGAGTGAACGTGTAAAACACATAAAGGAAGACCAAGATGTATCTAAGGTCTATGAGCATCAACAGAAGGCCTCCATGCACTGAAAACAAGAATGACTAGTTTGTCAATTCAATTATATTTGTATAGCACCAAATCACAACACACATTATCTCAAGGCACTGTACAAGGTGGAGACCTTACAGCCCCACAGTTCCCACAACAAGCTAACACTTTGGAGACTGTAGAGAGAAAAATCCTTTTTAACTGTTAGCCGGAGCCTAAAGGAGAATTTGGTTGACAGCAGCTTAGACAAATTGCCAGTTGTTGGGGAATTGCCAAGATTGAGTTTACACAGTAAGGGCGTTTGGAGAGTCCATATCCGCTAAAGAACAACAATCAGAAATCATACAAATGAAGAAATATCATGGAAATGTCCATTTCTCTTCTCTCTGCCAAATCCCAGACCTGACCCCCTTGAAGTCACGCTTGGCCATTGTGAGTCCACACCAGGCAGAAATACTTGGACAGCGTGGAAACAAAAGGGTCAACGGAAATATCATAAGGTCTGAGGTTGAAAAAGAGGGAATGGCTACATGCAGTTATCCGTGTGTTGAGAAGAGGATGGTATAAAGCTCAGGATGAAGGATGTTTGCTCTTAACTGATAAAGTTCCAATAATATCTTACATCTTATACTAGTTTTCAACATTTTCTCACGGTTTAAGTCATGTTCCAGTAGATTGAATTACAGAGATACTCTGTATTGGACACCTCTGTCTTTTTAAATAATGAGCTTCACCTTGGTAACCACAGTGCAGACTACACTCCTCTCTGTGCAGAAAAGTACCTCCCCATCCACAGTGAGCACCGGATCCTGTAAAGGCAGAAACACTGGGATGAATCAGAGACCGGCCGGTGAAACTCTGTACCTCGGCCATCTTTTGAGAGTTTATTATGATTTACGCACAAACCTGCGCTGCTAAAACCGGCAGTGGGCTGTGTTGTGTTGGACATGTCAGCACATCTCTGATGTGGCGCATCTCAACTGCGTCAAGTGACATGGGGAAAGACGGATAACACCGGAAGTATGAAGATTTGGTTTCCAAAATAAAGCATTAATATTGGTGAAAGCTGGGCGTTGATCCACCGTGATCCGATCATCCATCTGGACGCTGATGCTTCGCCCCAACAGCCCAGTGCTCTCTTTTTCTTATGTAAAATAGTTTTGGTACCATGTGAATGTTGATCACTTTTCTGTTTTGCAATATGTAGTAACATGAGAAACTAAACGAAACTTAAACAAAACTGGGCAAATGCAACATAATTACAAATAATGTTATTTGTTTAGCACTTATCTAAACAAGGCTACAAATCGATTCACAAAATACATGGCAAAAAAACGAATGAATAACAGTGTGTTCAATCCAGTTTAATTTTAAGCACACCAAATCATAACATATTAAGGTCGATCAGCACATTGGCGACTCTAGAGAGAAAAAACTCCCTCATTAACTGAAATAAAACTCTAGCAAAACCAGACTCTGTGTGGGCGGCCATCTGCCTCAACTGGTTGGGCTGAGCAGAGAATGGGGAAGAGAGGAGAAGGGATGCAAGGATTGGCGTGATATGAGACCTGCGGTTTATTTTAATTTAATTTCAGCAGCCCCATTTTGAACAAGTTGCAAATAGGTGATTAAGGTTTGGTAAGGCATGTATACAGTGTGTAGCCATAGTCCAGGCGGGATAAACAAAGGCATGTGTTTGCTTTTCTAGGTCAGGGAGAGATAAAACTGATTTAGTTTTGAATATATTTCATAGATGGAAGTAGCAGGATTTAATGATATCATTGACATGTCTTTTAAAATTAGTTTGGCAATCAAATGTGACATCTAGATTTTTAGCTGTTGTTTGTTTTTAGTTACTAGGGGAGCAAAAAGCGATAGGAGTTTGCTGACTAGCTGATTATTATTTCTGTTTTGTTTGAGTTTAACTTAAGGATTGGGAAAACATCCATTCCTTAATGGCAATTAGCCACTCTATTAGCTTAGAAGACAGGTAGATTTGGTGTCATCGGCATACCAATTATATACACCGTTAAAATGGCTGATGACATTTCCAAATTGCAGAATGTACAAGGACAATAATAATACCAAGAATAGAGCCTTGTTGCACCCCGCACACCAGTGAAGCTGAAGATGAGACATGGTTTCCAATAGAAAAAGAAAATGATCTTTCATAGAGATAAGACTCAAACCATCTAAGGGCAGTTCTGGATAAACCAAAACACTGTTTAAGTTTTTATTGAGAGTGTTAGGATTGTGAATGTCAAATGTGGCACTGACTTCAAGGAGCAATAAGACAATTACTAATTACCAGCATCAGCAGATATCATAGATCATTTTTATCTTAAGGGGTCGTTTCTGAAACCCAGACTGGAATTGATTGAAAATGTTAATGTTGTCACACATAGCTAAAAACTGGTTAGTACCACCTTTCAAAAATTTGGGATATGAACGGGGGAGTGATTGATCAAGATTTGGCTTTTCAGTAAAGGTTGAATGCTGGCTTTCTTAAAATGATCAGGGACCAAACCAAAAGAAAGGGACAATTCATAATTTTGAGAAGGCCAGGGTTAATAGTTCTTCTTTTAGGAGTGAGGTAGGTAGGTAGGACTGGAAGAGGAACGCATGTGAGACACAGTATCAATCAGTCAGCTGAGGAGCTTTTTATTCACTAGAAAGTGTGCATTGGGACGTTTATCCATTTCACATTTGATTTTTCACTTCATTTTAAGGAGCTTTTGTTACTGATTGCATATTGTAAAGGATTATTGATGTATCTTACTCCCCGTGTCGAGTGTTTTTTATTATTTAGATTTAATGCTCCATCCTCTGAGTAAGGTCTTTGAATAAAAGTAAAGGACAAAAACACTACTAGTACTACTACTAAAAGCAATAATAATGATTATTGTCATTATTAATATTATTATTATGATTTTTGTTGTTGTTGTTGCTGCTGAAATTATGCTTAATGTTATTTTAGAGGCACATGTTTTATATAGGAAAAGTGAAACCAACTCAGGCCACTGCAAGTAGACAACGAATAATTACATTTAATATTTATTAAATGATGTTAACATAATAATAATAAGATATGTTAAAAAATAACTGATAAAATAACTGAAAAGTACAAATATTAGTGACATTTATTGTGTATTTATTATTGTCTCTATAGTCAATGTTTCATACAGTTGAATGACGCGGTAGCCATTAGGGCTTTTACTTCCGAAGCACTGACCGGAAGTGCTGTGTCGGCGTCTTCTCTGTGGATGACGCTGGTGCGCATCTCACCGACCGGGACGCAGATCCGTGGACACCTCGGCCTTTTCCCCGCCGCACCGAGAGCCGCGTTTTCCCGGGAGCTGCAGCAGAGCGGAGCAGCTGGCCCTCGCTGCCGACGCGGGCTGGAGGCGGAGGCTGGTCGGTGGCTCAGTGTTATGACAGGCGGAGATGACGGTCATCATCCTCATCCAGGAGCAGCCCTGTTTGTTTTGCATGTCGAAATGAGGCAGGGGGTGGAGAGACGCCACAGAGACGCTGGGCTCCGGCCAAACACCGCCGCATATTAGCGTTTTCTTCGATGCTCGGGACTTGCATTGCATCGCATCTGCTGCGCCGCTGATCGTGTTTTCTGCAAAGTGCACAGTGGAAATGCAGCTCGTCTGAGGACACTCCACCCCCCCTCCAGATGTCCGTTGCTGCTGCCATGACAGGCAGAGGTCTCCTCTCGACCGCGGCTCAGCCGGTAGGAGAAGAGGCGGATTGATTCGGGACAGTGGGTCTCATCTGCGGATGTTATTATTGTGTGCGTGTAGCCTGCTGTAAATATCATCCTCGCACACGCGCCGTGATTGTCACTCAGGGACAGGGGAGAAAGAAAGCAACATGTCTTCTCGATCTGCATTACCGTCTGGAAACGACAGGAGCACCGGAGACCATGTAAGTGCAATTACAGCCTATAGCCTGTATGTGTGTGCGTGTGCGCGCATGAGATGAACCGTGCACGTCCCTCCTCATGTATGTGGCCTCTGGCGCTCGCTGTCTTTATTCACGGTGCACACCGGGGTCACAGATGCTGCTGTTCCTCCTCGTTAGGTGCAGGGACTGTGGACCTTGTGTCGGATGGAGGCTTCAGCAGCACCACACCGTTCAGGATGTGCTAACCTTGAGTGTGTGCGCAGGGGAAGAGCCGATGGCAGGCGAGCAGCCGGGGATCAGTCCACCCGCATGAGATAACACTCAGCGGGGATGCGCAGAAACCCCGAAATCCAGCCGTCACCTCTTATTCTAAGGCTGTGGAGAGAGAGTGATGTCACATTAGAGCTTCTCCCTACTGCTGCTGTGTGTGAGCGTGCGTGCGTGTGCGTGCGTGCACCCCCCCCTATAGAAATTGGATGGGTGGGACAGGAGCACAGAAGGCCAAAATAAATGTATAGAGAATATCTGGGTTGTTCGCATGAGGCGAGGGGATTACTGCGTAAAATGATGTGCAGTCCGTTGCTGCGCAGCGTACCAAGCGCCCAACCCCAGAGCCAGTGGGTGTCAGACAGAGCCGTACATTGAGTACAGTGGAGAACAGAAGCGGCCTGCAGGAGAGACAGAAGCCAGGAGGATTTATTCATGTGAGGCAGAGAGAATAACAGAGTCCACACATGCACTATCTATCTATCTATCTATCTATCTATCTATCTATCTATCTATCTATCTATCTATCTATCTATCTATCTATCTATCTATATCTCTTAATTAATGTGCATCAAAATGGTGACATGACTGATTGACGTTGCATTATGTCATTTCTCTGCCTTAAACACTTCTAGCAAGATCCCCCCCCCATCTGTTTGTTAGCAGAGCTTCAGTACAGAGGGATGGTTAAGCCAGTAGATTTGTGTTTGTGTGTCTGTGTGTGTGTGGTCTACATATGTTGTGGGGACCCTAATCTCATTACACAGTCACATTATGGGGACTTGTGTTCCTCATAATAATAATTGTTGCAGGGCAAGGTTAGGTCCAGGGTTAGTGTTAAGTAACTGGTAGTTATTTTTAAAACGCAGTCTGCAGGAAATGAATGCAAGTCAGTGCAATGTCCACAAACGTCATGAACAAGAGACAGTGTGTGTGTGTGTGTGTGTGTGTGTGTGTGTGTGTGTGTGTGTGTGTGTGTGATGTGCATATGTGTGTGAGTATCTACGACGTGCATGATTGATTATGAATGCAGATCCGTTCCTTCCATGAGAATGCATCTGGATCCGCTGTCACCACTCCACAATCGAGCAATGATGACAGCTGAGTAAATTGACCGGCTGAACCATTGTGCTGCCGTGTTGGCACAGGTGAGGCCTCTCTCCAGCAGCGTACAGTCGGTGGACTCATGTACTCGCTTGCACGCTGCGAAAAGCATCCAACGCTCTTGGTTGGGACTCGCCGGTGAGTCGAGTGGACTGTGGAGAGAGTCCAAATTGGCTCAGAGGTGGGGCGTGAGAACGGGAGTGGGAGATCGGGAAGGAGGGAGTGTCTGAAGGTGGGGCACAGGGCTGCGTGGTCGTGTTTGCATTTCTGAGTGTGTGTGTGTGTGTATGTGTGTGGGAAGCTGAGGGCAAAATGACATGCTGGGGGGATGGAAGTGCAATGCCTCGGGGCTTGGGACTGGCCAGGGACCACTGTGCCAGCATCTGCTCCCTTTTTCTGCTTTCCTCCATACATCCCTCTCTCCACTATTTGTTTTTCTCTCCTTCTTTTCTTCCCCCTCTCCATCAGACATCCTGGTTTTTCTCCATCTCCTGTTATTTTCCTCCCCCCACCATCTATCCTCTCTCTTTCCTCCAAGTTCCCAGTTTTGTCACATGACAAGAAGCCGCTTCATACTGTAATACATCAAGCTTTGTTTGTGTAAATGCATATTGTTGTCCTCCATTTCTCTTCTGATCTGCTTATGGGTGAAAATTAGCTGTGACTCAAGCTCTGGACTCTGTCGTCGCTGCACAACAGTACTGTGAAGCACTGGGCTCCAGAATCGAGCGGCGTCGAGCAGCTGACTGTTTACAGGGCAGTGAAAGCTTCAGGGCTGCCTCATGTTGCAGTGAAAGCATCACCTTTATAGTCTGTCATACTGCATGAAGACATCCTCCAGCAGTCGAGTGGTCGAGCTCTGAAGACGATGATGCGGAACCCAAAATGGAAACATTATGTTCTAGTGTTCATGAGCTGGACAACAGCTGTTAACTAAGAAGTGAAGGCCATGTGTTCACTCAGCTCAGCATCCCTCCTGCCTGTGATATTCCTGTGTTACTTTCTCCATCTTTCAATAAATAGTATTGTATATGACACTGGGTTGCTTTCTGTCACTGTGTTTACCAGGGGGGTTTATGTCAGAGATGCACACACACCTGCGAGACCATTCGCTGCTCAGTGGCTTCCACAAATGCAGCAGATACTCTAGCTGATTTCAGACATACACTGAACTCAGGATAATGTCCAGACAAGGGACTGTAACTGAGAATGCAAATGTCTGATTGAGAGAACCCAAACATTCTCAGGAGTTTCTGCGGTCAGCCCCCTAGTAAATACTCTGCAGAATGTCCAAATGAGCCCATGTGAGAACATGGCAGGAGATCCTCCAGAGGATTCACCACCAGTGACGTGTTAATGACGCTTCCAACCCAAGACGGATTTGAAACAGGATGAAGGGTGGAAAAAGTGGTGCCATAAACGTAGACGACCCTGAATAAGATGTCAAAAGAGCTTTTGGTGATAATAGTTGAAGCTGGTGTCCATGTGACCTCCAGAGAAAGTCCAGACCCAGTTGTGCGGCAATTCTCCGGAGGTCATGTGTGAAAACAGCATCTGTGAGCAGTGACACAGTGTGACATGAAGTTCCCTGGAACAATGTCCAAACACTTCCACATTCTTCAGTGTGCAGTGTGTATAACCAGACAGCTGATACAAAAGGGGCTCGCCCACATGATTTGTGGACCATCAGTGTTCCAAGTGTACAGGCAAGCCTCCCGGAGGTCCTTGGCCAGCTCACTGCTGCTGCTGCTGCTGCTCTCTTTAACTCCCCCTCTCTTCCTTTTTCTTCCAGCATGTGTCGCTGGGGGCCAGCCGCTCAGACAAGGCCACCAGTCAGTCCAGCCGCTCGCTGGGTGCCCGGTGCAGGAACTCCATCGCCTCCTGCTCCGACGAGCAGCCGCACATCGGCAACTACCGTCTGCTCAAGACCATCGGCAAGGGAAACTTCGCCAAGGTCAAGCTGGCCCGCCACATTCTGACGGGCAAGGAGGTGAGACACAGGGGGCTCTGGGGGTCCAGGGTGGGAGGAGGGAAAGTAGGGATGGAATTAGGAGATGCTGAATGAGAAACAGATGTTGGTTGGGTGAGAGAAAGCAAGAATCAGCTGATGTCACTGGTGTCCTCAGGAAGTAATTATTATTAAACCTCCTTATCTTACCTCCTCTAAAATTTCTCCATTCAAATTTTCTCTGTTCAAATTTCTACCGTAACTTTGATAGTAGAGATTTTGGTCCATTGAAATCCTGTATTTTCTGTTATATAGAGCTTATATCTGATCTATTAGGCATTAATTATGTTTAGTTTACTGTCTTTTAAGTCATAAATTGCAGAATAAACCCCTTTTATAAAAGGTGCCTTCACTGAAAGTGGTACCCAAAAGTGAATATTATGTGTATTATTTTGAGCAGGGTCTGGCACTTTTGTCTAAAATAGATTAAATAATGGAGTTTTGTACTTATAGTTTTTTTTAGTCCATGTCTCCATGATGCCCGAAATACTTTGAAACCAGTTTTTCTATTGTTTTTCTGAAATTGGCAGTGAACCATCATTAGCCTGGGTTAGTCGTGCCAATGCAAGTCAGTGGGGATTAAAACCCACTCAAAATGGCTTTACTACAGCTTGTTGAAATAACTGTATACACGGCTCTCAGCCCACATTCACCTGCTCTGGTAAACAATTGAATAATCTCCTCTAAACTACATTTATCTTCATTTTTGGATGTTGAGAAATGATTGTTGAATGTGGATCAGTGACATCAGGGGGGCAGGCTTCTGAGAATCGAGCAGGGAGGGGATTCTAAGCAAAGGCAAATGATGATGTCGATGTGTTCATCTGAAACTTGGTCGATGTCTCTTCCAGGTTGCAATAAAAATCATTGACAAAACTCAGTTGAACCCAACCAGCCTACAAAAGGTGAGTTCTTCCTCTTTACACTGACTGATTGTATATGGTGGAATATGTGCATAATGTCTTCAGGTTCAAAATGAAACACACTCCAGACTTTTTAACACCATCTTCCTTCATCAACAGCAGCAATGCATCAACAACGCGGTTGATTAAGTTATGTTGATGTAATTCACCCGAGTACTGATTTGCCATCGGGGATTTGTAGAGGTTAAGGTTTATCCTCCGCTGTTTCCCCTCAGAGGGGGCAGGAAGGAGAGAGTGGCTCATGGAGAGGGGGCAAATTGGATGTGATGCTGTTTGGCAGGTGCTAGGGATTGGATGGGAGCAAGAGGAGACCCCTGCTCCGGAGATCATCTCTCGTCTCTGGGGTAATCGCTGCCCTGAGAGGGGGTTGACTTGTGTCAGAAGCTGTGGTCACCTAACCTATTCAGTTTTTTGTGTGTTAATATTCTTCCGAACCACACCTTTCTTTAGATAACAAAGATGCTGTGGTAATTTCTTTGTGTTCAGTGTTTGGGTAAGAGGTGTCTTTGGAAAAAGATTCTGTACAGTGTGTCACAAGGAGAGCTTTTGATGGGCTGGCTTCATTTTTCCTGCTGGTCAGCAGGTTGAGTGTTGAACCTGAAAAGCTAGGTTGGTTGTGCATGAAGGTCAGAGAAAGGCGGAACTGTGGACTCTTCACCAACTATTAAGGGAAACCTCAGAGTGGTGCACACACACACTAGCCTCAGATGCAGAAGCGGGAGTTGTGAGCTGTGTATGAATTCAGGGGCTGCATCCTTTTGTAGGACGCGGTCTACCCAGCCCATTTAGACTGCTTCCTTCGTTGGCTGTTTAGACTGCGATTGTTGAACATCAATGTTCTCGAGAGGCTTTCCAGAATAGGTATCACCAGCTTTTCCCCCCTTCTTGCCTTGCCTTGTTGCCTAGCAGTGGAGCTGAAGTTGGACATGACGAGAAAGATGCCCCTTGTTTTTTTACATGTGCACTATTAGTCGTTCTGTTGAATTGAAGCCTGATACTCGCTTCCCTGCACCATTACCGCTTTGAAAAGAAAAGGGTTATCACTGAAACGCAATAAATCCTGGGATGGGTGAGACTGGGAAGGATCCAGTAGCCTGAGTTTCACTGGGATGGATTGACGCCTTTGAAATGGGACAGCCTATTCGTGCTGGTTGCAGCCGCGAAATTGAGAGCTGGAGAATAGATGGGTAGATATCCAGAGAACATGGCTGCATTGAGGTCTGATCACATGCTCACTTGTCTCACATGTAAGCTCCCAACCGTAGGAATCCAAACCTTTTCTGCTCTGTCATGTGCCTCATGCCGCTGGATCACACAGGTGAACATCTAAGCTGCGATGAAGGAATACATGTGAATACAAGCTTAGAGACACGAAGGGTGCGGACAGTTTAGTCAACCCACATTTTCTGGTAATGGTGCTTATATGTACACATCCGGGCCAAAGAGTCTGCCCTCCCTCCCTCTTATGTCTTTCTACCTCGCTTGGCCTGCCTGAGCTCCTCTGCCTGCGGGCGAGAAGTGAACAGACCAGAAGAATCAAATCAGGGATGAAATAATTGTGCTTTATATGTGCGTAGTGTGCGTGTGATTCAGTTTGACTGGAAGACGTCTGTATGTCCTGCTACATATGGTAAAACATCAGTGTTTCATCCCATGAGGTGAAATGTATAATGAAAGTAGCAGAGGATTTCTGGACCTCTTGAAAGAATATTGCTAAGATCCCTTACTTTATGTGGCCACTGGAAATAATGTGTGCCCCCATAATCATCTCTATTTTTCATTTTTGCTTTATTGGAGGAAAGATTGTAAATATGTAACCGAAAAAAAGCAATCTTTCTGATAATATTTGAGCTCCTTTTTTGTTACTAATCTTTTGCTAATCTCTATATTGACAATGCAGTGGTAGCAGTGACCTTGAGTAGTTGGGCTATTATCAAGGCTTTAGTCCATAAATGCAGGTCCCAATTGTTTTTATTGTTCCCACAGTTGTCCGTTGCCATTGTGATCTCTGGCTTCCTGTAATCCTGATACTTTGACTCGTCATACTGCCCCTGCTGATACCATGACAGAGAATTGATTATCTTTACCTCACCTGGCCTGAATACTAGATACTCTTGTAGGAGCTGTAAACTCAACTCATGCCATGTTCCTGTCTGAGGCTTCTCCTGGACTGGACTAGATGCTCTGAAACACGATGGTGAAACATTTTAGGAGAGGGCGAAGGATTGGCCACTGATCGGAGAGAATTCTCTACAATTGGCTGCTGATGATAGCAGGCTTCTTTACATACCCGTGGGCTAGTGAAAATCCTTAGTACTGAAGACATGAAAGGGCCTATATTAGCATAATCTAGGGGGTGATGTATGTAGAGGGGGGAAAGGAAAGAGGGAGATGTATTGTATAGTGGTGGATACAAGAGGGAGAGGAGGAAGGAAACCTCAAGAATTTTTGTGAGAGGACAGTCAGCTGAAAGCAAAATATGTGTCAGAAATGAGATTTTGTCACATTCTGTTCTCATAACATGTCCAAGATTAAATTTATGTTTTAAAGCAATTTGTTTCTATCTGCTAGATTTTTGAATAAAACCAGGAACCTTTTTGCCACAGCGTGTGTGCCTGTTTTTTGGTGTTTATTGTAAATTTATTTGCGATCATTTACAATGACACCAGGTCGAACATGTTGCCGAGGGATCGTGTGTTGTTTTGACAGATTTGGCCACTCTGATCTAGCAGGGAATTAATGAAAGGCCAGGAAGATGAGATGGTTTGAGCACTACATTACCCAAGATTCCCTCTAGCACAGCTGGGGAAGCAGGGAAAGAGCCCGGTCTTAATACCATGGTTGCTATGGCAACAGTGACGTTGGGGCGCTGCTTGAGGAGGAGACTGCCGGAGCTGTTGAATGAAGGAGGAGGGAATAGGGGGAGACACGTCGGAAAATAGGAGAGGGGGAGGATTGAGAGAAGAGGATAGAAAAGCTTATCGCACCCTAATTTTTTTTTCCCGATAGAGTTGATGACATGGAGGAGAGTCTTTGGTTTTCAGCGATGGCCTTTTACCAATGGAGTGTACTGTTATTTACATGAAAGGGGAGCTGGCTCACAATTGATCCCCTGCTCTGCTCGGACAAATTGTACAAATGTGTCCCCCCAGAGTAAACATATCACACGCAGTGAGACATGTTTGGACAGACTGGAAGTTGGTTCGGTTTTTCACACGTTTGTGTGTGGGCCATTTTCTGTGTGTGAGGAGGTTTTATTGGTTGTTGTCACCCTCTCAGATTTTCTTTTGGATGAATATGAGACACAGAAAATGATACTGTACTTTGGACAGAAGTATGAATTCTGCTTAAACTGGTCAGCCTCCAGTGTGTTAAGTCTGTTTGCACATAAGTGTGCTAATAAAAGCATAGATTTCTTTCCATAATCTATCTGATCTAATCTAATCTAATCTCAAAAATATTTGTACTGTATTTGTACTCCTATAACATTGTTGGAGTTAAAATATACAGTATCATTATCAATAATGTATTGTTGCCAAAACCTGTTTTTTACTTTACAAACAGCGCAATTTTGCCTCCAACATTTGAAATTATTTTCCGTTCAAATTGCTAAATTTTGCAGCTATAAAATGTTTCAAAATTTAACATTACATATTTGTGAGCAAAATTAGATTTCTTACATTCTGAAAGGCGTGATCCTGTCATTGAAAATAGAGAGAACAACAGAGTAGGAAAAACCAAAATCACCACATCATTGAGGGCTGGATTCAAAACCACAGCGAAAATTGAAAAAACCCATAAAAGACTGAAATCACAGGTTGATCTTCTCCTTCAAAACCTGGATCAGGGCATCAGTGAACTCCTGAATAGTCTGTGGCGGTACTTGGCGGCAACGGATACACAATACATAATGTCCCATAGGTGCTTAGTTGGATTTAGGTCAGGGGAATGTGAGGGCCAGTCAATGGCATCAATGTCCTGGTCATCAAGGATCTGCCTACACCCTCTGGGCACAGGAGGCCATGCATTGTCCTGCATAAGGAGGAACTCAGGAACCACTGCACCAGAGTAAGGACTGATAATCGCTCAGGATTTCAAACTGGTACCTAACAGCAGTCAGGGTACCGTTGGCTATGACGTGGAGGTCTTTGCAACCCACCAAGGACATGACTCCCCAAACCATCACTGACCCACTACCAAACTGGTCATACTGGATGAAGTTACACGCAGCATAACGTTCACCACGGCGTCTCCAGACTCTCTCCCGGCAGTCACGTGTGCCAACCGAGCTGCACAGTGCCGGGCTGTGAGCACAGGTCCAACTTTAGGAAGTCGGGCCCTCATGCTGCCCTCATGGAGTCTGTTTCTGACAGTTTGGTCAAAGACATGCACATCAGTAGCCTGCCGGAGTTCATTATATAGGACGTAATGAACAATGGCAGTGCTACAGCACGTATAGATGTAACCACCCTGGAGGAGCTTGACTACCTGAGCAACCCGATTGGGTTGCAGATGCCACCTCATGCTACCAGTAGTGACAAGGACACTAACGGAACACAAAACTAGAGAAGAGTCAGTCAGGAAGGATAAGTACAGAGTAACACAAGGACGTAAAACAAGAGGACGTAACCATGGTCTTGTTTATAGTTTTATTACAGTTTGCTAATACCTGTATTGTTGATGTAGAGCTACAACACACAGTGAAATCCCAAACTACAAGCCACCAAAACAAAAATAATATTTTAAAGTGCGGTGGAAGTAATGTTAAGTCAGGTTGACATACGAAACTCAGTAATTATTATTATTTCTTTTTTTTAAGACGCCAGGGAAATCCTGGGAACTTTATAAATTTGTCAGATTTGAATTAAAAAGCCAGATTTGTCTTTTAAGAGATTTTGGTGATGATCCACTTCTGAAATTCTAAAAGCTTTTTGATTTCTTTACTTGAAGAGTTAAAAATGAGATTCAGACTTACATTAAAACTTTATGTTAAGCTGCAATAGTCCAAAAAGGACTATTGCAGCTTTTTGGACATTTCAGACTAATTCCAGCTGGTGAAGATACAAAAGTGTGTCATGCTCCTTTTTACATTATAACCTGACAGCTCTCTGGGGTCATGAGAATTCTGGCACTTAAAGACATGGAATGAGAAACTCCTCATCATCAGAGAACATACACGATTCTATGTTGTAAATGTATTGTGATGAACACGAAAACAACTTTATCTGTACAATTTATAACACATATTTACTGCAGTGTGGAAAGACAGTGTTCAAAACTCAAAGGCAGTGATTTGATTTGATTTAATTTGATTTATGATCAGTATATTCATGACATTAATATGACATTTCTCCTTTGCAGCTCTTTCGGGAGGTACGAATAATGAAAGGCTTAAATCACCCTAACATAGGTAAGGCACATACATACATCTATATGGACTGAATCTTTGTGTGTCAGCCTGTGTGTATGTGCGTGTGTTTGTGTGTGAGAGAGAGAGATTTATTTCCATATGTGACCAGACGGAAGTCTAATGCTTTGAATAAGCTTGAGAACATTCATTGAGCGATGTCTAGCTACCGATGTCTCAGGCCTTGCACAGAGGTCACGATGTGGGATTTTCTAAAGCTGAAATGTCATATGGATCAAAACCCCCACAGCATTAACAGCAGGTTCCTCCGTATTAAGACAGACAGGCAGCCGGCTGTGCTATTATTTATAACGTGAGCAGGATTTGCTTATATATATTTGATTTTAATCTGATTCTGTTTGGGCCTACAGTGCAGCTGTTCGAGGTGATTGAGACGGATAAGACCCTTTACCTAATCATGGAGTACGCCAGTGGAGGTAGGTATATTGGCTGTCATGTCCTTTCAATTCTATGAGTATACCTGTTTGGTTGAGGTACACCTTTTTAAGTTCAGTTCTAACATGATATTAAGAAAATTTGATTGTTTTTTGGATTATTATATTTGGTAAATTCTAGCATTTGGAACAATGGTGAGGAGCAATGGCTCAGAAACACATTACTGGTAAATTTGAGGATGTATTATTTTTTAACATAATTGTAAAGCAGTTTTAAGAAATAGTTGGACATTTAAGGAAATACTCTGATATTGAGTGATATCACTGCCATGTCTGTTTGCAAAATATAAAGCTAATGTTTTGATTGGCTTGGACTGGTAGCAGTGGGAAACAGCTAGTTTAGCTTGGTGCAAAGGTATTGTTCTTTCTTTTTGAACAGGACAATATGCACTGCACACAATATTATTCTAGGGATACAGGTATATACATATAAGAAAATGTCACCTCCTCGACGCAGGTAATAACAGTTATTTACATAATGTAGTGTCACAGTATACTATGCTGTGAAGAGCCAGACAACAAATCATTAAAGAAAGTAGTCATTACTTTCGATACAACTCTCACTAATTTTAATATCAGATATTCAAATAATGAAATGGAGAACCATGCCGTATATCCATAATATGAATATACCAATATAGATCATCCTACTTAAACAATTAATAGTAAATGTATTTATATATCATATATCAAATGAAATTTATATTTGAATTTTTTACAGTCTAACTGAATTACCTTAAACCTGTCTATTCTTTATATATCACTTTTTTCAGTGGTCATTTTTATATTTTCCGGTAATTACCTGTTCTAAAGAATTAATACAAGTGAAATTTACATTATTATTTTTTATATCCAAACCCATGAGTTTGGTAATCCTGAGATTTTGAGGCCATGTACAGTATAAAGGCCATGTTCAGTCAGCGTTTTTCCTATTAATCTGATATGAAGGACAGTAACTTTAAATTAAAGATGACTGCAGACTGTCTTGTACAGTGTTACGTTCAAACTTAATAGAGTGTTGAACCTCAGCATAAATAACTGAGCAGTCCCTGTGCCGTAATGCTTCTGCTGTTTAAACAGACTCTTAACAGTTTCAGGAGCAGAGCCAGCATGGTGCAGCTTAAGTCTCCTTTTCTTTTTTTTCTCCATTAGTCTCTTTTATGTTTCTATTTGTGTCGCTTTCTCGTCACCAATCCCTTTTTTTCTATGGTCTGGCCCAGACCATATCATTTGCTCACCGTGACCTTGGAGAATGTCAAAGAGACAGTTTGAAATGTGGCTTTTTCTCTGCTCCATATTACTTTTAAGTCACAGATAAAAATAATATAGGGATGTGTGCCTGTGAATAACAAAAAGTGCTATATATCTTTCAGTATCATATCAACAACAGTTGGCTAGTCCTAGTGATGTTTTCACTAGTGTGTGTTTATCTAAATTGTAGGAATTATTGTTTTCTTTACCCTAGATTGGGCCTTTATATTTAAATTCTTTATATCAGGAGAGGGGCCTCTCTACTGAGGCCGAAATGTTACTTCAGCCCAGACTGGACACACTAAACACCTTTTGAGGTTTTATGACAACTGAAGTCTACCACAGGTTCTCTTTCATGTTTGGAAGGGGAGGGGGAGGTTAGGGGTATACAGCTGCAACATGCAACCTCCCCACTAGATGTCACTCAAACTTACACAGTGAACCTTTAAGTCTTTCCTCTTGAAGAGAATAATGTTGAAATTGAAACCTTGACAGAACTTGTACCTAAGAAATATTAAGAATTAATTTGATGTCATATTGATTATGTATTTCAGTAATATATGATTGAATAATGGCATTAACTGTAATAGCTATATTATCTGATCTGACTGAGCCATTTCTCCTGTGCTCGCTCCCAGGTGAAGTGTTTGACTACCTCGTGTCTCATGGGAGAATGAAGGAGGTTGAAGCCAGAGCCAAATTTCGACAGGTATGAATTATCCACCTCTCGATGCCCACATTGGACCAATCCTCCTGTTTAACTGTCAGTTTTTCAGGTTTGTCCGTTTTCTTCTGTTCACAGATTGTTTCCGCTGTCCACTACTGCCACACGAAGAACATTGTCCACAGAGATTTGAAGGTGAGAAAAGTCCGGAAGATGTTTTGGGCTGCATTCACAGACATGGGATTAAGGCTAGTCCAAAACTGGGACATTTATTTTGCTTAAAGATTACACTAAACGGAAAGTTAATTCTTGGACTGGTCTTAATCTTTCCTTTTGAGAAGGGTCCTTTAGCATATGAAGCACTGGTGAGTGAAGAAGCACTTTTTTTTTACCAAGATGGGGATGGTAAGGCAGTCACAGTCTGCCTCTTGTGATAGATTATGTCATTTCTCATCACATGCAGTGACATATATAAAGTATGACTCATGTCCAGTATCTATGTTGTTGGACAACACGCTAACACCCCTCCTCCCCATCTGTCTCATTCGTGCTCTTTTTTCTTTTCTTCATCACAATTCCTGTTTTTGTGTCCACACACTTTCTCCTCCCCCATCCAAATATTTTCTCCACTGCTCCCCCCTTCCTTCCCTTCCTATATGTTGTTATGT
Source organism: Pseudopleuronectes americanus (assembly GCA_038501795.1). Taxonomy (NCBI): domain Eukaryota; kingdom Metazoa; phylum Chordata; class Actinopteri; order Pleuronectiformes; family Pleuronectidae; genus Pseudopleuronectes; species Pseudopleuronectes americanus. The sequence goes on from CM076728.1 coordinate 2,851,201, forward strand.
TTATGCTCTCCTTCCCTCTCACTGGCTGGCCATCCCTGCCTCATTGTCCTTTGCATCAATGTATTTATAACTCAGGCTGAGAACCTTCTGCTGGATGCCGATGCCAACATCAAGATCGCAGACTTCGGCTTCAGCAACGAGTTCACACTGGGCAACAAGCTGGACACGTTCTGTGGCTCGCCGCCATACGCTGCCCCAGAGCTGTTCCAGGGCAAGAAGTATGACGGGCCTGAGGTGGACGTCTGGAGTTTGGGAGTAATCCTCTACACATTGGTCAGCGGCTCATTGCCCTTTGACGGGCAGAACCTGAAGGCAAGTTGGATGGGAGGAGTGTGGGTATCCTCCGCTGGTGGGTCCCACAGGGGGCATGGTAACATCACTTTATTGAAGTGCATAGTTTCCAACCTCTTCTGACTCAATCAATAATGACAACTGAGGCAAGTTGCTTGTTTAGATACAGAGGGTGAGACACAGAGTGTTATTTGGTTTTACTGTCTTGAATTGGTGTGCATCATACATAGAAAGCCTTCTCAAGGTGCTGAACATCGATGTACTGTATGAACAGGTGAATTGAGATAAACTGTAAAGCCCTTTGAGTGGTCATCAGGCCTAGAAAAGCTCTATATAAATACAGACCATTTACCATTTGTAATATGAGGCAGTTTTTTCTATTTGTGAATACGGGCTACAGAAATTTTATTTGACTTATTGATTTACAAATTGATTGATTAATTCTGCCTTTACAGTATTCACACATGTCTTTAACTTGTCTTGTATACAACTGATATACAAAATGTATCTGCCAGAATTGTGTGAAACGTCCTTGTAATGTTAACATGTTATTTATTTATTTAAGTGGCCCCTAAGTGCAGATATACCTTTGCCTAAAGTCTGGATCAAGTTCAGGAACATGGGAGCATCTAGTCTCATGTCAGGTTTCTATCAGTGCTAGAGCTGATCAAAATCTGTTTCTAGTGCAGAGTCATTTGACCTGGGAGTGCATTCCCATTTCAGACAAAAAACTGATGTTAGTGGGTTTTCTTGACCAGTAGAAAAAGCGGCTTCAGTGTGCAATGTGTAGCTGTGGCTTTGTGGTCCTGATTGTGATGCAGGACATTTGTCTCTGTCATTTGTCTCTGTCAAATTAGATTTTTTTTTAGATAGAATTGCATTTCTTTAAATATTGGCTGTAAAACTGTGGTTGAAATTGAGATCTGAGAGGAAGAAACTATACGGCCGAACCAATACTGACATTTTAAGGCTGGTATGGATTTTTGATACAAGTCTGATAATGTGTGGGCAAAATCGACACACAAATCAAGCAGACACAAAACACCCTTAACATTCATTTAGGGTCATTTTTCTGTCCATCTGAATCATGTGAGGTTTTTGCTTCGTTTTTTTGTCTCCACCAGGAAATATCAGCCACTTAGCTGCTTAATGCTGCACTGTACTCTCCAGCTAGTTGCTAAACCTGCCAAAGTGTGTAATGGTTATTTAAGGTGCTAACATGCTAATTCTTTAGACAAACCAAATGTAAGATAGTTGTTGAGATGTAGATGTCTTCATTATTAATTATAAGATAAAAAGTATATCCTATCCTCTCTACGGAGGCCGCCATGTTTTTTAAAGTAGTTTAAACTGGACAAACTAAACACCCTTTGAGTTTTTATGAGGTTTTTCATGTTTGGAACATGCAACTTCACCACTAGAGGTTTTTCATGTTTGGAACATGCAACTTCACCACTAGAGGTTTTTCATGTTTGGAACATGCAACTTCACCACTAGATTTGACTAAATTCTTCACGCTGAACCTTTACATTACATATTCCATTACATCATTTAGCTGACGCTTTTATCCAAAGCGACTTACAACAAGTGCATTCAACAATTAGGGTACAAATCTAGAACAGCGAGAACCATGTAAGTACATTAGCTTCAAAAAGCCAAATGTATAAATGCAACTAAGCATATTAATAATAATAGTAATACATTTATAATACAATTTAACCAGCGTAGACGGTGGTTATTAGACATCATCTCCTTAACCAAGTTGTAGTTGGAAGAGATGTGTCTTTAGCCTGCGGAGGAAGATGTTTAGACTTTCTACTTTACTGATATCAATAGATGTGTGAAACACGTTAAAGCATGTACAGTATGTTCAGTATGTTCAGTATATGTTTCTTGAATATCATGGGTCCTGACATGGGACACGGGGACAATGTGACTGTGGCTTCACGCTTTTTCATTCAGTTTTGTGTCGGTGTCTGTAGGTGGACCTTGGCAACCTCAAAATATTTCAACCTTTGAGCATGTAGAAGAGTTTTTGTTAAAGGTTGATGATTAAATCCTTAAAGCCTGCTCCCTATAAAAGAGTATTTTTCTGCGTAACATTTTTAATTAGCCATTAAAAGCTGGAAAATCTACAGCTGGATACAGGATACACTGCCATTTAAAATGTTCAGCTGTACAGTATCACAGATGTTCATAGTACCTGATATTTAACCTTTCATTTCTATTCCAAATGTTGCCCCCATGAATAATTTAGGTGTTAAAGAATAATGTTGTTCTCTCTTTGTTTGTATTCAGTAATGTTACTGCACTCATGAGTAAAACCTGCTGTTGGACAGAAAATTAAAAGTAGTATTTTTACTTATAATCCAGCAGATGGCAATGAATGGCCCCCTAGAGCTCGACCAGAGGGTGGAGACAAATGTGTATTTGACCCCTCTCATATGTGACTGTACCCCAGAATACTGCCTGCAGCGAGGGACCTGGGGATTCACTTTTTATGCAACTCATTATGATTTTGTACTAATTGGTCTTAAACAATGATGCTCAGAATATCATGAAATACATTCATGTACTATTAGATATTTTGTCAGTAAGTAATAACAGTTGTGATAGGGGAAAGTCCGAATTTCCTCCATGGAGTTAAATTGTACTCTGACTGTTTCCTGACCCTAAAGAATATCAAGTTACCAGCTCTTCCTTTATAATCTGTATATTTTGGTTTCAAGTTGCCTCTGGTTTGTGTATGGCTTGTTGCATTTGAAATGTTCTTTACGTGTAACACACTTCTGATGTGACAATAGGAGCTGAGGGAACGTGTGCTGCGGGGGAAGTACCGTGTGCCATTCTACATGTCCACAGACTGCGAGGGGATCCTTCGCAGATTCCTGGTGCTCAACCCATCCAAACGCTGCACCCTTGATGTGAGGAGTGCCAAACTGCTCATGGATTCAAAATGTAACCTTAAATCTGAACGCAGCTGAAGCTTTTTTTGTCTCTGTTTCTACAGCAAGTCATGAAGGACAAGTGGATAAATTCAGGGTATGATGGGGAAGATCTGAAGCCCCACATAGAACCTGTTGAGGACTACAGTGATGCAGCTCGCATAGGTGAGACAGCTGCCGTGCCAACACAAACATATCATTGTTGTCAAGACTCAAGATGCTTCATTGTATCACCGTCTTATTCTGGCCTTTGCTTGTGTTTCTCAGAGGTGATGGTGGGGATGGGCTTCACTCCAGAGGAAATCAAGGACGCTCTGCTCAATCAGAAATACAATGAGGTCACCGCCACCTACTTACTGCTGGGCCGCAAAGGCGACGTGAGTTACATAGATCTACCTAATGCAGGTTGATACAGTATTCGTTCAGCAATAGGAGAATCCAGGCTCGCCAGAGTTCCACTACTTCTAAATCCAAAATGTTTATTGGCTACCAATCTCAAGGGTGTGTGATTCTTTCTTTGAAATAGACTCAGTTTCTTGCACAATCTTTTCAAAGTCCTGATGTGTAAAAAAGGCAAAAGTAGTAATTCATTATTGTTGATACAAATTGGAATAAATATTCTACAAATTCCTCATTTCAACATGGCCAATAGTCTGATCTTCTGATATCCCCCCAGTCAAAAGACACATAGCCTAAAATTATGACTTTATTTTACAACTATTACCAATTACTGTCACTTACCACTTTATCTTTCATTCAAGTGACCCTAAGACTCAACTTTGAAAAGTAAAACCATGTTTCTTTTGCCAATATCTCTCTGAGGTTTCTACATCCCCCCCCCCTTTTGTTAAACCCTATGAGACTAATTGTAGTTTGTAAATATGAGCTATACAAATAATCTTTTGATTTGAATTGTTTGATCGATTGATTGATACATTTCTATGCTCTGTATCTCCACTCTTCCTTTCTATAAGTTATATCGACTGTTTAATATCTGTTTAAATCTACATTCTTTGAAGACTCTTACCCTCCTCCCAGCATCTACTGTTATTGAATAATGATTCTGACTTGAACTTGACCTCAGTACAAGCTATGTCTCTCTAAATGTACTGGATTTGCCTGATTGATTGATTGACCGATTGATTGATTGAATCTGTTGATATATTGACAATGGAGCTATCTGAACAGCATCAGAGTGCTCATTCAGGAGCTGCAGGGAATGTGACCAAACATCCAATGCAACAGCAGTGTTTGATACTGCTGTTTCTGTCACATATGGTTCAGTTCTCAAAAAGTATATACGTTTAAAAACCCATCAACATTTTCAGAAAATGTGATTACAAAATAAGACTAAACCCTGGTGTGTTCAATCACCCATTCAGCCTTCTCTATGTGATACTAAGCAGATCTAAGGTTATATTGGCTCAGACTTTCTAACGTTTTGCTCTCCAATGACTGCAACATTACAGGAGGCCAGTGAGGCTCGTTCTGCCAGTAGCCTGTCCCTGGCAAGGGTACGACCAAGCCCCATCACCAACGGGACCAACAAGCACTCCTCAGCCACTGGTTCCTCTTCCTCCTCCACCTCCTCCTCACACAGCAAGACCCAGCGCAGTGCCTCCACTTACCACAGGCAGCGACGGCACAGTGACTTCTGTGAGTCTCTTCTCTAACCTCCTAATTCATGAGGTGTTACAGTTAGAAATATAAGATAAGAGAATAACTCGACCAGAATTCATGGAGATTTCATCTTGAATAGATAATGTGTTCTGCTGTTTGCAGACTCACTGCAGAATACTCCTTATATGAGTCTCTGTGTGTCTGTGCTCTGCTGTCCTCCACAACAAAGGTGGGCCTTCCATGCCCGTCATGCACCCCAAACGGAGCCCGACCAGCACAGGTGACCGGGAGCTACGGGAGGGGCGAATGCCTTCACGTAAGGCCAGCTGCAGCGTGATGGGGAGCCACAGCCTCCCTCCCTCCAGCCCAATGGTCAGCAGTGCCAACAACCCCAACAAGTCTGAGATCCCAGACCGCCGCAAAGACATGACTGCCACCACAGTAAGTACTTCTCAAGTGAGGACAGTTTCTTATGAATTTATGGCCTACTTGCATTAAACAAAAGGGGTCCAGGCTTTTGCCATAAGGGCCCGAAGCTTTGAAACTACTCTAAAAAGCTGGTGTCTGTGGCCCTCAGAGTACTGTAATAGACAAGGCCAATCATTTAATTGGGACCAAATTAAATTATTGGCTGCCATACCTGTCTGTCACTTACCGACCTACCTGCCTGAGACCATTCTACCCATGCTCTCACTGCATATGACCAGAGATTCCAGCCAGGAGTTAGCAAGCAAGTCACGGAAAAGTCGACTTCTTCCACTGCTCTTTTGGGGGCATAGCTTTGACGAGAGGGCTGATGGGAGGGGATGGGATGTATCGGATGCAATCTTTGAAAGTGTGGCATGCTCTTGCTAGCATGATTTCCAACCTGCTTTAATTTGGACCTTTTCGCTAATCAAACCTGACACACTTCTCCACACCAAATTTGTCAGAATATTAATAAAAAGCAGACGTACGAAGATGTAGATGGCCCAGGAGAGCTTTTCAGAGACTTCTCCTCTTTCTCATTGAGGGGTGGGACTAGCCTGGATGCCAGACGAACTTAGCCCCGCCCACAACATTTGAGGTCGGGAAGTTCGGTCTGGCATTGCTCCGTTGGGGAGAAACTATGCCCGAACAGAAGCTGTTCGGACCAATCAAATTGTCAGGGCGGGCTTTATGCGATGATGGACAGATGATCAACAGAAACGTAACCGACCACGTCATCAAAGTGCGCTTGGGTTGAATTCGTTTTCAACAAACATGCCTGCCGCTGGAGAGCTGAGATGTGTAGATGCTGCCATTGAGTCTGTTTTAGAAGACATCGACAGCGCATTCATTTTGAAAGAGGAACAGAGAAACGCGATCAAGGCATTTGTAGATTGAAAGATGTTTTTGCCGTCCTTCCTACGAGATTCAGAAAAAGTTTAATTTATCCGATGGTCGCGAAGAAGATGGGACACAGAAATGTAGCGTTCCAACCGAGTTATTAAGTTCTTACAGGACCGACAAATGCGATACAATTTTTTTGATGTGTTGTGGAGTTGTAATCCCAAATGGAGATCTTGTTCGTACGTGCATTCACCTTTACTTTTTCTCTCAAAAATGCTGATCGTGTTGGTAAGATCTCTGTGTATCCTTATAATTATTTTTACAATACCGTCAAAAATCGTTTTTACTCATCTTCTTCTTCTACTTCTTCCAGCGTGCGTGCAGTTGAGTTCTGTTGACAACAACTATGCGTCGCTTAACATACTTCACATACTACTTTGCTCTGATTGGTTGTAGGTCTATCCAATTGAGCGAAGAATCATTTTTTTTCATGGTTCAGTTGAAACACGCCACATAATCACAGCCCAATGGAGCGGTATCAGACTCATATTCTGACTAGAATTATGAGTATGACAACGTCAGGCTAGGGTGGGACAGGACCAAAGGAAGTTTTCTATTTTGCCACTGTTTAAATATCCAGTTCTATTTCCCACAGTCATTATTATTATTTATAACATATGATTGTTCTTTTGTATAATTTTGTGCATGTATTTGTATCAGAGACATAATTAGTTGGGGAAAGTGAATAAACAGAGAAAATTTAGCGATCTAAACAATTTATGAAAACCAAGACCTACTACTTTTATTGACCCATATTCCTGAAATACACAGATATAGACACGGATGCAGCTTTGCTGTGTAGGAGTCGTCTTATCGTGAGTAGTCTAATCTAACCTGTATCATCATTTATTCCTCTCTGTGTAGAATAACATCCCTGGAAGCGCCATGACACGCCGGAATACATACGTGTGCACAGACCGCTCGGGCGCTGACAGACACTCTCTCCTGCAGAACGGCAAAGACAACAGGTACCACTTTTTACTGAAGGTTTTAATGTTTTAACACACAGTGGTTGCTGTTTTCATACAGTAGCTACCATGGGATACTTTTAAGTGAGTGCACCAACTATTTGATGGAGCTGCATCGGTACCAGTCATTAACAAAAATTAAGGCTAAAATACTGTAAGATGGGTACATTTTTATTATCTTTTAGAGTAAAAAAATTTCTTGGCAGCCATCACCTTCAGTTGTTTCAGTTGTAGTGTAGCTGATCTGTATGCTGGTGTGTGGCTGTTGGATGTCAAGTGTGTTGTGGGGACAGTTGGGGTTCAACTATGAGCAAGAAAATGGAAGAATTCCATCGCTGAATAAATTTGGAAAAGAGTTTGCTTGAATGTGGGTTAAAGTAGATTTAAATGTATCTATAATTACACACATTTTACTGTTGTGAATATTATAAGACAATATTAAGACAGTTCTGCTTTGAATGGTCTGTATTTAAATAGAGCTTTTCTAGTCTTGCTGACCTTGTTACAGTACAGGTTATCGCCATTCACCAATTCACACACATATTCATACAGTGCATCTGGGGGCAGCAATTCGGGACTCAGTATTTCTGCATACCGAAGAGTAAGATTGGGATCGGTTGGAGAGGCGGTGGTCTAGTGGCAGAAACTTGGACTATGGGCAGAGAAGGTCTCTGGTCTGTCTCTGGTTCGATTCCACGGAAAGACAACAAAAGACGGACCTGGATTGATCTGCCCAAAAATCCAAGAGTCTCTCTAGACCCTGTCTAGTGCCCCTGAGCAAGGCACCTTACTCCCCCAACATCTGCTCCCCGAGCGCTGTACATAGTCGCTCACTGCTCTGTGTGTCCTGCACAAAGATGGGTCAAAAGCAGAGATTAAATTTCCCTACCTGCATGAGTGTGCCTTTGCATGTCTGTGCATGTGTTTGGGATAATAAAATGCATCTGCATCTCTTAATTTTTAATCAAACCGCTGACCTGCTGTTTAGAGGACAACCACTGTACCGCCTCAGCCACGGCTGCCTTTACTGCTTAAGTTTAGCATAACACTCATGTGTAATTTTCAGACTAACAATCGACAAAAAAGGGATCAAATTTGATGCCACAGAACCAGAAATATTGTGTTTTTTCCAAAAAACATTCCTCTTCACAGGGTTTTGATTAAAAACATTACAAAATCTGAAAAATCTGACATTGTTCTGCTTTCAAACTAAAAGATCATGCTCGCCAATAAAGATAGGAGGAAATAAATTGTTCTGAGTGTGCCATAGTAACAGCAAATTTAAGTAGCAGGCTACTCAGGTGTTTGCTCCTTCCTTATTCTACCCTGTCAGATATTTTCTACTTTTCAAACTTGTAATCTTCTGACCCAACCAACGCAGAAGGTGTTTTCTTGAATGAATGATTGATTGATAGTACTGATTTTCCTCAAGACATCATTTATTAAATAATTTCTCCTGTTCCTCTCTCTTTCTTGCAGCTCTTTGAGCCACCGCTTGCCTGCAGCGTCTCCCTCCACGCTCAGCATATCTGGGGCGGGGGCAGCCTCCTCCTCTTCCTCTTCGGACCGATGCCGCCTGACCCGAGGCTCCACAATTCGCAGCACCTTTCACGGGGGACAGCTGAGGGACCGCGGGCCACCGGTTTATTCTGCCCCACCCACTTCACCTACCCTGTCTCACCATGAGGCTAGCCCCCTGCCCCACGCCCGCACCAGGGCGACCTCCAACCTCTTCACCAAGCTGACCTCGAAACTCACTCGCAGGTACTTCTACAGGAGCATCAGAGCACCAAACTGTCCTAGGCCTCCAAACACAAGAAGCACACAAGTTTTTGATGCAGTTTACATCTTATTAGGTTTAATATATGTTATATTAAATGTAGAATAATATATATTTTTTATAGATGATGATGAAAATGTTATATTTACTTTAAAAAGGTTAACATTGTAAAGATAATTTTGATCTTGTGGGAATATGCCTATTGAGAAGATATATTTGATGTATTATGTTTAAAGTTTAAAAAAGTGAGTTTTATGTTAAAGATGTCAGTTGGTGTATTTTTAAACATCATCCCCAGGCTAACATTTCCCCTGTTGCTAGTTTGAGCTAAGCTAGCAGTCACCTCTTACTGAACTTATTATTAATATTTGAATTTGTTTTTTACTACGGTTTTTTCCCCCACAGCTCAGCTATGTAGTCGGTCTCATTCAGACAAGATATCAAATGGGAAGAGCAATACCACATTTATGTCTGTGCCAGACAAGCTGTTCCTCTCGGCTTAAAACCATTGAGCTAAAATAAGCTAAGCTAACATTCTGGTAGCTTCATATTTAAACTAGATTCTGTTTGATCTGTTCCAAATCAGTCGACTTGCAGCGTTTTACACTTCATTCTGTTTCTTTTCACACAAGAAAATTCCCTACAAACTTATTAACTTGGTTAGATGTGTCAGGGACAGGAGCATGTAAATACTAGAAGTACTGGAAGAAGGTTCAGTACTGTCAGTGGTAATACTTCTGTGAAAGGAACATTGCTACTGCTACTACGTAGGCTGCTGCATCCCAGAAAGCAAAGCAACATGGGCTAAAGGAGCTGAATAGCTCACGCTCACAGAGTCAAACTGGTCCAATCACTTTCTCATCACAAACTAGTTGTTTTGGGACCAAACTTAGACCACCTCCTCTTGAGGGTTAAGGTGTGGTTAGTGTGGTCCACACCCAAATGTGATGACTGTCACACCTGCACAAATGAATTACACAGAGGAAGGAAATAAATTGTGTTTATGTGATGCCGAATAATTGGAATAAGATTCCGTTATTCATACATTTAATATTTGTGAAATTAAACCATGAAGCATTGTTGTTGTCAGCCTCTGCCTTCCAGCGTGGAGGCAGTCCGACTATGGATCCATGCTTATCAGAGCATTTTATTCACCCAGGCTATTTGGCAAGCCCTTGTGAGGCCCTGGATTATCCTCTACTCCACTCCCCTCTCCCTCCCAGTCGTCATAATCACACATGTCTAATCTTATCAAACCTCAGCTTTATCCTTGCCAATCAGCTGCTGCGCTGCGCTCTTTTTCACCACTTGCTCTCCTGTGATTCATTTATCTTCTCTCTTACCCCCTACCCAACCCCCTGCTCTCACCCTGTACTCCCCCTTTCTCTCTTGTTCTGTTTTCCCCCTGTAATGGCATCAGGGTCAACCTTGACCCGTCCAAGCGCCAGGGCTCAAACAAATCAGTCTCGGGTTGTACTCTTCCACAAGGATCAAAAACAGTTAGTAAGTTCCCATGTGTCACGCTTCTTTCTTGTCTACCTTTGCCGCCCCATCTGTCTGCCTCGTCACACGGAACGTTGCTCCGGTCCATGAATGCCTGCCTGACTTTCTTATACCTCTATCTATGAATTATTGCTTGTCTGCATGCACTTGTTCGTCATCTTCATGCTGTCAAGGTCTTACACATTTGTTTTCAAGCATGGTTGCAATAAAGTTTCAGGAAGACATTGGCTTTTACTCCATGATCATCCTAGATAAACCCTTAGCAAAGTTGTTTTATGTTTTCATTAAGTATTTGTGGTTGTCGGGATGAAACCCACTGAATGTTTATACCATATGTTGTATGGAACAGTGGATGGGAATGTGCAGTACCATACACAACAATGATTGTGCATGCTGTGAGTGAGAGAAGATGACATCCCTGTGAGTGCAGGAGAGGGAGAAACTTTTCTACACATCTCATGCTTCTTGTTGATGCTTGCTCGGTCTCACTGTATTATATCCACTGCTGAATACCCTCTCATCTGAGAGTTGTGGGCTGGTGGTGCTGTACTGCAGTGGACTACATCTGACTGACCCTGTTTATCTTACAGGGTCACAAATGAATCTGAGGGAATCAGGAGATTTGCGGTCACAAGGTCAGTACATGTTCCTACAGCATTGACTGCAACTACACGATAGTTCTTTTTTCTATTATGAGACAAATGCAGTATTTTGTTTTGTTTTTCCTGCCTTTAGTTGCCATTTACCTGGGTATCAAAAAGCGTCCGAGCCCCGGGCCGTCGGACGTGGCTGGGATCTGAGAGGCGGTGGGCGGCGGGACCCTGCGGAGGTGGTACTGGCTCTGCGGGAGGCAGCGCTCGGATGTGGCTGCCAGGTCCACCACGCCGGCCCCTTTCTGCTCTCCTGTACCCACGGCGTGGCAGGGGGCCGCGTGGCTTTCGAGGCCGAGGTGTGCCATCTTTCCACGGGCAACTCCGAGACTTCTAACGGGGTGCGCTACACGCGACTCTGGGGGGCACCGCTAGCTTTTCGGGACATTGCCACCCAAATCTCTAAGGACCTTGAACTTTGAACGTGTTTGCGTAGGCTTGTGCTTTTTTTGTGTGAGTGTTGATGCGTGTGTGTGTGCTTGTGCAATTTCAAAGGGGTGGAAATAGTTGAAGAAGAAAAAAAGCAGAGAAGGGGTGAGGGGCTGGACCCGAGAGAAAAGACTTCTCCTTCTGTTTCTTTCATTACAACCCCCCTTGCACACACACACACACACACACACACACACATAGACACACACGCCTGACCCGTAAAGTCACATAGACTGACACACCCACACTTCACCCCACCCAGCTCAGCCAACTTCTTCTCTGAGCTGCTGCACCCACTGGACCTGGATCAGATGGAATCTAGTTGAATATTTTTTATTGCTACTCTAGCCATAATGACTCTTAATTTTGTTATTTATTGCTCTGATAATTGTTTTTACCCACTGTCACCATCACCACTACAGGAAAAACACCATTGTGTAGTGGACGTCATTGACAAGCCAGTCCTTTTTTTTAAACTCTTCTTTTATATGTTTATGTACACTGTTAATTTGTTTCTCCTCACAATGATAACCTGCTGACGTTTCATCACCTGGGGACAATAACATGCACAAATGTGGAGGTGGTCTTATTTGGTGAGAAGATAAGCAGCAGCAGAGGGTTGCATCGCATTGATTGGTGCACACACAGCAGTGATGACAGCACTGGATTAAGGTCAGTGGGAGCAGGGTTGACAGGCCTTTGGGACAGCCAATCAGAGGCTGACTCAGACACTAATGAACCAGTGACATGTTGAGCTTGATTATCCAGTAGAGTTCTCATCATCTCTCATCACAGAAAATAGAAATGAAGATAAACTTTACTGAAAAAAGACCCTCATAAATTTGGAAAAGTCATGTTGAATTCTAGATTTTTGTTGCATTAATATCAAAATTTATTTAGATAAATAACTTACAACTTTCAGCTATACTGGCGCTGAGAAAGACAACGTGCATAATACTTGCTGCTCCCTGATTGGCTAGATTCATGCCTGTCAGTGCTGGTCAATGACAGTAACTCCCACCTCATTCTTTACCTTTCTTCAAAAGCATCGCTCTGAAGACACAACAGCAGTGACACAAACCTGAGAAAATGAGTTTCCCTAACCCTCGACTTTTAAAAACTGTGCGTGTTGCTTAAAGTCAGCGTGAGCTCCTAACGCCATGCAGACCTGTCCCTGTGAAGCAGTCAGTCGTCTCAGAATATGACATACTGTAAGTCTGATGTATTTTCAGTGCAATGCAATTCTATGGTTTTGTGCCATGTGACCTCGCCTCAGTCATCATGTCAGTATGTCAATGGGAAACCCCAAAAAGTGGATCAGCCAAGCAATGAAAACACACACACACACACACACACGTCCAAGTATCCACCCTCCTGTTTTTGTGGCACAGTGTATAAACTGGTGTGTGCATTGTTGATGGCTGTGGGTATCAGGGAGGGGGCCTCTTCTGAATTTGGAAATGATGGAGGCAGTGTGGACAGTACTTTCTTCTGTTCAGTCTGTTGCCTTTAAAGTGAACAACCCTTAGCGCCTTCACACAGTGCATATTTAATGTAAAAAAAAATCAAGAAACAAAAAAAAACAGCTTTCTATTCTCCCCGTTTTATTTTAGTAAAAAACATACTGTGATATTTCTGTAGGCTATGGATCATGTTGTTTGGCTAATAATTTGCTGTTGATACTCTCTCTCAGTTGTGGCTTTGCTCACAGTGACCCAAGACAGACCCCAGTCCCTCCCCCACTGATGTTAAACTCTTTAAATTTAACAGGCTCAGCTGTCCACACGCATACGGTATGTACCACCTACTTCTTTCTGTCGGCACAATGAGCGTATGGCTAACCTCTGCTCTTTGTTGGAGGTCTTTCTCACAGGGGAGCACTATCATCATCCACACTCTCACATTTTAAGACCCACGTATGGCATCTTCTCAGTCCTGTTTGGTGCGTGCTGTTTCCTGGAGCCTGACAAGTGGGGAGGGTGGTGTTGACCCGTCCTCCTCCTCATGGTGAGAAGCAGAAACCAATATGGGCGCTAGGAGTCTGTTGTTGTCTTCTCCCTGGACGTTTCTCATTGTGGTGTATATTAGCATTAGGTAATATAGACCTCAATGCACTTTGCTTTGACTTGAATCTGCTCCTTCCAGTGTACCTGTATAGGTAATATCCAGAACTAGCCACTGGAGGGCGCCAATGTCTTAAATGTGAAACACTTCAATTTGTGGATATTTGCACAGGTACTTTATTTATTTTTTAGAATAATATCATTAAAAAAACAGGATTTATATCAGTCAGTTGATGGCTGTATATAAAATATATGAATATAGTATATATCTTAGAGCTCAAGGTTTATTTATAGCTAGAGCAAGGGAAGTAATTCTAGTTTAAAGCAGTTTCTGTCAGTGACAATGGGGAACAAAATCAACCTGCAATCCTGCATGACTTCAGAGTTTGGGTTTTAGGGTAAAAAAATGAAAAATGATGCACACCTAGAATCAGAAGCTTTGTGAGATGCAGACACAGTCAGTTTTCAAGACATGAATTGATACAAAGAAAATGGTGCTAGACGTAGCACCAGGTCATTCCCCCCTTTCACAAATACAAACCGGACGGTGTGGGTGAGGCACAATGACTTCACCGGGTTGGATAAAAAATAGGTTTAGTACATTCATGAGGTGCTTCTGAGGTCTTCGAAGTATTTAGATATGCCATGAAATGCACCACAATATACAGTGGGTAATTCAAATAAATCGCAATAGGGACATAGGGAATACATTAAGCAATTTTTATTGACAATTGCTTCTGACTTGAAATTACAGAGTTCCCAGTTAAGTCCCTTAAACGTTGACAGCCCTGGGTTGCATTCAAGCCATAGAAGTGTCTCCTGATTGCAAATATTAATCAGGTTGTTTGCAAAGCAATTCAGTGGAAATTGTTGACATGAAACAGGCTAAAAAGCAAATGACTTTGTGTAAAACAACTCAGTCTTAGCATAAGACAGATGAACATTGTCTTAAGGTGAAATCTACTGTGAAAATTCTTAAAGAGTTGAGTTTTTTTTGTTGACCTGAGTGTTGAGTAAATGCTTGTGTACCTGCTAGAGACCATGTGTAACTGGTCTGGATCAGATGGTGGATGGTACAGTATTAAGACCCCTGGGGGCTCAGTATTTAACCTGCACTGTCATTTCAAAACTGATTATGGAAACTGTTGATGTTATATGCAAAAAAGACAGAATAACAGTTTTACCTGAATGAGTAATTTTACACTGCTCTACTGTTTAATTCCTCCCCTCAGAAAGAAACTGTAATGTGAGATTGCGTCATTCTGGTATTTAAGGAGAACATGGAGCTGAAGATTAATAAAATTCACTGATGTTGGCATTTTTTCCTTCATTTTGTTGTCTTGTTTTCAGTTGTGACACCTGATCTTAACTTGTTGATAGTTTCTGAGGATCATGATCAGTATCAACATGTAAAGATTGTTTGAGATCTCAAAATAGTTTTTTCGAGTTTCTAAATGTTGCAACAAAAAAGACAAATGATTCATTCAGTTGTTTCACGGGGCACCTTTTATTGAGTAATATGAACATCTTCCATAACCATTACTCTTTACTATAAAAACTGGGTGATGCCACGTCTGCTAGGCGAGCCCAGCTCAGTGGAGGCTGATCCCAGGATGTTACCAACCAACACAGGAGAACTTGAAAAAAAAATTATGACAGAGAAATGAAAGAAAAAGCTGTAAGGAGAAAAAAGGGGAGCGGAGTCAAGAGTCTCTAGATGAGCAGCTGTTTCCTCTGCAAAGCCATCAGCTGGCTCCGTTGATCATAAATTAATGGTCACGGGAAAATATGAGATTGTTCCTCTCTACTTCTGGGCAGGGATCATGCTGTCGATAGCCTCTCCCTTCTCCAGCTTCTTCTCCATCTCAACCATCAGTTTGACACCATCAACCACCAGCTGGACCTGCTCCACCTCAGAGGAGCCCAGACGGTCAGCGTTGGAGATGTCGAACACACCACCCACAGAGGCTGTGTCCACACCGCCTAAAGAGGACGAAGGACAGGGGATCAGGTACAGATTACACATAAGAGCTCAGGGTGCTGAGACCCCCAGCAGAGATCTTCAGGAACCAGCCATGCTGATCCACAGGTGTACGTTTTTAAAAGTGTGCACATGCATACCTGTGCCACGCTTCTGCAGACGCAGCCTGGTCAGGATCTCGTCGAACTTGGCGTGTGTGCTCAGCTTGGGCAGCTTGACATGGACACCACCACGCAGTCCAGTGCCCAGGTTGGAGGGGCAGGTCAGGACGTACCCAATATGCTCGTTCCACATGAAGCCATGGTTGTGCTTCTTGAAGATCTCCTCAATCTGTTAAATAAGAAAGAGGATAAGTCAGAGGAACATCCAGCTGCAATCTGCAATGCTTTCTCCAAATCAAATCAGGCTATTTGGACATTTACCCTTTTCAGGCCAATGCAGAAACGCTTGAAGACCTCCCTCATGTTGCCACCCTGCTCCATGGAGATGACACGCAGGTGATCCTCCTCATTGACCCAGACCAGGAAGGACTTGTTCTCGTTGTGCCTGGATGAAAACAGAAAAGCATTAACATAAAGCCCACAGATACAAAATGAACGTGTAAATCCATACTTAAGTCTGGGTTGTACTCACCAGATGCCTCTGCCATCAGGCCAGTCACGGGCCATTCCAGCACAGGTCAGCAGGGGGGAGACAGGCTTGTCGAACAGGAAGTGATCAGCGATCAGCTGCTCCTGCTCGGCATCAGTCATAGACTTCAGGGGGTAGTACTTTCCCTTGAACTCACCATCCAGGCTGGCCAGAGCTGCAAAGAGAGACGCACTGTTAGGATTCTGCATGTAGGACCATTTAAACTGATTTAACATAAAGTAAATTAGCAGATTGAAATATTGTTGCATTTATCAGTCTTGTGAAAAGCCTATGGTACACTAATGTACTAAATTTATTCATACCCTCAACGGACAGTTTCTCAATAGCTCTGCGCTCCCCACGACTGTTGTGGGGGGGCAGGGTGAATCCCTTGATGCTACGGCCAGTACGAACACGGCTGGACAGAACATAGGCGGGGTCCAGGTCGTCACCACCCTAAAAACAAAAATGATCATGTTTGATTACAAAGTGAAAGTCTTATACAGTGGATATGTTTTCTCTGCTGATTTCTAAGTTTCTCAGAGTCTTAACACAGTGAGCCATAGTGCTGTCATCTCTTGGCTAAAAGTACCTTACCTTCAGGTTCTCGAAGTTCAAGTCGGTCTTGTGCTTGTCAGTAGGCTTGTATCCATTATGACGGTCTGAGATGATGGGGTCCAGAAGCTCCTTGAAGACCTCGTAGGACTCCTCATCACCAGCGACGCAGCCAACGGTCATGATGAAGGGGTGACCTAAACATCAGAAGAGAATAGGAAAGCAGGAATTAAAAGAAGCAATGAATATAATAGCTTCTGTACAGTGTGATTATTTAATAAGGTGTTTATGTACAGGCAAAATTAAGAAATGTTTATATAACTGCAGATTTGACATATTTGTAGACCTAAATAGGGCAGAATGATTTTATGAATCATAAAAAGATCTATTAGTCTTGAAGTGTGTCTCTGGGCCTCACCAGGGTTGTCAACACCAGTCTGGATGACATCATCCAGAGTGTAGCCACTGGGTGTCTGCCTGTCCCTAATCTTGCCATACAGCTCCTTGGTCAGGACCTTGGCCATATGGTTGTTGTGCTGGCTCAGGTCGGGGAACTCCTCCTCAACCTTGTAGTTGAGCTTGAAGTTGTTGTGGGTGTTTCCGAAAGGCATGATTGCTTTCTTACACTGCAGAGAGAAAGAAACGTCGGATGAGAAAATTTAAGCTGAGACTCACAGTTATTAGAAACCAAGTCTCTAAATAAGAAAGTGTCCCTGAGGGTTGTCTGAACATGTACAAAAAATCTTCAGCATTGGAATATGTGAGATATTCTGCAGGACAGCTGCAGAGCTTGAGGGGGGTCGGCGTTGGAATCCTGGTAACAAGTGTCGCTCAATTCTCAAAAGCTCAAATGTCTGGTTGAAATAGAATCGGGGGAGGAGTACATGTTGCCTGGGTATTTTTAGCCCCAAAACATGTGACTCTTAACCCTGTCCTTAAAATGTCCCCAGCGTTTAAACGTAGCATTTCACAGTTCTCATGTTAACAAGTTACACATACCAATCACCTTCATTCTATCAAACTTAGTCTACAGGATCAAACAATTACTACATCACTTAAAGTTGTCACTATGCTGAACTTCTGACTCACAAGCTGCAGATGCTTCCCCCATCTACCAAGATCACATGACATCTGATCAGAGCTGAACTACAGGATAACATTTTGGTAACAAGCCATATTGGTTTGTAGAGCTAACATTTGAATGCAGTTATCACTTTGCTCAGAATAGTTTTTTTAGATTAACATTTTAAAGAGTGACTGCTTAATGGCCCGAATTCAGTAATAAGAGATTTGGGCCCTTCAGGCAATCGCTCTTACACGTGTCAAACTGAGAACCACCTGTCCAGTTGAATCTCTGTCCAAAGGAAAAAGAATTTGCAGAGAGCAACAGCAATTTAACAAGTGTTTTTACTTAGCTAACAATAATCTTACAAAGTTCCATTACATCTGATACACAGCAGGGCTCTTTTCTTTAGAGAAGGCATCGAATGCATTCAGACAGCCCAGAATTGTTGTGTAATAATCTTTGGATTTCATCGAGGACTGCAAGTCCAAAACTCTTCTTTTCAGAAAAGCAGTAATTTCTGCAATCTAAGTGTTTCAAAGTTTCTCCAAATCCACACATCTGCTCCTCCCCCTTTAACTTAAAAAACTAATCATCGCTGTGATAAGTATTTACCTGCACACCAGACAAGAACAAAAGGTAACAGTCCTTGGGATCAGATCCTGTTCACCACAGCCAAAATAGGGGCACCCAAATCTGAGGGTCCCTGCTCCCTGCTTTTATAGCTGGCAAACGCTCTGTCATTGGTCAGGCCATTTTAGTGCCTGCTGAGACCTCATTGGCCAGAGCCTCTGCAACGATACTCTGAACATTTTGTGAAAGGGTCACATATACGTATCAGTCATCCAAGACGGGTACTGCAGCTGTATCCCCACCGCCCCTCACCCTCCCTTGGCCCAAACATAGCACCAGTTGATCGGTGGGAGTGACCAAGTGGCTGGGGGGCATATAGGTGGGTGAAGGGTGTGTTGGGGGGAGTTGAAGCAGCTGAAAAAGCTGAGCTTCCCATTTGACAAACATGCTATGGAGATCAGGCGTCTTTGTGTCAGACAAAAAAAAGTTGGAAATGCTTTGTGTTCTCTCACACATAGCTGGAAATGCAATTTACCAATCAGGTGGTTAATAGAATTTTTTCTGACAGTTTTGTGGATAAAGGAAATGCTATAAACATTAGATTATTAGTATTAGTATATTATACATTAGTATAAAGAACTATGAATAAATGTTTGCTAATCCATTTGAATTTATTACAGTTAAATAGTCTATTTGTTTAGAGATAGATAAAGAAAATCTGTGTCAGAGCTGCTGCTGAACTTCACTTTAAAAAGCCCAAATAATCTATTTTAAGTTGACACTTAACCACTGACACTACTTTTCCTTTCGAGTGACGCAATACATTCACTGCATACCTGTCTAGGTGATCTAGTGTTAAATTATACTAGATAGCTAAAAAAATATTTGAACTGGGTTCAAATGGGTTAAATTAGCTAATTGGTTATTCACAACCTTAAATGATGGACAAGGCTGATAATATAATAAGTAATAAGTGCTCACCAAAGTAGCAGTTAACTGTCAATGGACAAAGGAAAAGCAGTAGGGGCAAACTGAATTCGTGGCAGCAGTAGCTTGTAGTGGAACTTGTTCTGGTATCAACAGAAACTGCCACATATATGAAGAGGCAGCTGCCTTTGTTCCCACACTGTTTAGAGGCAGCTGCCTATGATGCTACAGTGTTTAGAGGCCCCTGCCTTTGTTCCACACTGTTTAGAGGCAGCTGCCTATGATGCAACAGTGTTTAGAGGCCCCTGCCTTTGTTCCACACTGTTTAGAGGCAGCTGCCTATGATGCTACAGTGTTTAGAGGCAGCTGCCTCTGTTGCCACACGTGTTTGGGGGCGGTTATCACTATCGCAACACTGTCTGAGAGCAACAATAATGTACCACAACTATTTTAAGTTGGTTTTAGTTTCCTTATTATGAACAATATATCTTAATTAAAGCATGCGCAGAATGACCCAGTCCATGTACCCATACACACGGCTGGTCAGTGACTTTGTAGAAGAACAGTGAAACACAGAGCTGCTCTGTGATCAGCACCGCTGTGTCATGATCAGAGCAGAAGCTGCAGCTGGTTTGTACCGAGCAGGAGTTTCTGTGTCCTCCTCCACTCTGCTCTCACTTGAACTAATAAACACTCATCATAGTTATCAGGACCTGATCAGCACATTCATGCTGCTTGATTTGTTCCAGAGTCTATGAGGCTGCATTTAAACATCATGAAAATGACTCATCAACATGTTGTGCTCAGTACAACACGAGACATGAAGCTCACAGTCAGGACTCAGTGTTAAAATGAGCCGACACTCATTACCAAACACATGACCGTACGTTTGTCACCTAAATCATCCCAATAAAAAATTAACTATGAACCTGAACTAGTTTGTTTTCATCTGCATGAACTGAACTTGGAACTTGTTCTTTTCAAGCGTGAACTGGCTCAACACTGCTTCTACAGATGGGCTCAGATTTCACATTCACATTAATTGTGTAAAGTTTGGTTGTTTGTTTGATTTAAAAAAGAAAAGAAAAAGGTTTTATTCAACCATTCTATATTTGCTAAAGAAAAAACGGAAGAGCAAAGGCTAAGATGCCCCAATTGTTTAAAAGAAAAAGGGTCAGGGTTAAATTCTAAATAACATCATCCTATGTTTGCTCAGACGCCAAGCAAAGACAGCCATATTTAATTATGGTGTGGTAAGTCTTAGTTGATTACTTACTTAATAACTATCATTTGGACTTTTCATCTATAAAAAGCAAACAGTGAAATGGATATATCCCCATTCTGTCATTTATCTTTCTTTTCCCACAACATAATATAATTTGCTCACCTCAGTAGCAGTTAGCTGTCAATGGACAAAGGAAAAACAGTAAGGAAATTCTCAAATTGTGGCAGTTGTAGCTCGTAGAGGCACTTTCCGCTGTACACAGAAACTGCCACATATGTAGAGGCAGTTGCCTTTGATTCCAGACTGCTAAAGGCAGCTGCCTATGATGCTACAGTGTTTAGAGGCAGCTGCCTTTGTTGCCATTGTTTTTAGGCAGCTGCCTTTGTTGCCACACTATTTGGAGGCAGTTGCTGCCGCGTTCTCACACAGTTTTTAGGCCGCTGCCTTTGTTGCCACACTATTTGGAAGAAGCTGTCACAGTTGCCACAAGTGTTTGCAGTTGTCACTCCAAAGAGAGACTCACAAAATGTTACTCTCCAATTGCATATAAAACCATTAACAGTTTTCATACTATCATAAGTTTACTTTGGCCCAAATGTTTACCATATGACAGGATCTCATAGGCCTTCGCCAAGGACTCTTAGTTAAATACACTAACATCCATAACAACATTTAAAATAGACTTGATGAATTCAGGATAATGACAATGCTCCATGGACACCAATATTGATACCGGCTGGCTTGTTCTGTCATAAAGTGAAATGTAATGATATTGAAGCAAACTTTTATATATACTTTCCTGGCTAACCAATAATTTCAAACACATCCCCATCAAGGTTACCAAGTACAACTTGAAAAAAAGAGTTGCTTTTGATGACAGATAGACCATTCAAAATGTTTAAATAATCGCCTTTTATTTTTCCATGTTAAGTTAATTTGTGCAAATGCAGATCATTATAACTAATTAGAGCATTAAAATATAGTATTGTCTATTGTAATGACATATTGTGTCAGTGATTGTTATAATGGAACCTTAAAAAGGGCGACAGAGCAGCAGCTGCCTCCATGCAAAGGTTGGAGCTCCCGTGGCAGGTGCCTAAATGCAGCCTGGCAGCACCCCAAGCTTCCGTTCAATGAGATAAAACCCTGCAGCCACTGCCTTTACAAATCAGTGGCAGTTTCTGTTGCCACCGGACATGCCTCTACGAGCTGCCGCCCCCACGATTTGAGCTTGCTCTCTCTCAGGAAACGATCACCAACCGCCAGATGTCGCACCGCACATGCACGTTTTGTTTTTTTTTACACGTAAAATACTGCGCAAACACAGATATGCACCTTCATGGTCACTTGGTCCAATGCAACCGAATGTGCCGGTTCTCAAGTGCACACACTCAAAACCTCCACAAAACGACCCATTACTGGTCCACCTCCAGCTCACTTTGGGTTCAACAAAAACTGAACACCCACAACTTCATAAGAATAACTGTTTGCAGGGTTTTTGGATAGGATACATTGAGGCTGATCTTAATACTGTGTTGGTGGCTGATGTTGACCCATTACAACCTGTAGAGGAAGGATTGTCAAACTAGCCATGACGCAGTTTCAGTTCTGATTGATATGCCGCTTATAAGAAATTGAATCTTCGATGACAGTCAGAAGGAACGTTGAGGATGAAAGATGATGCCATGTTTGACATTAGCTTCATTAGCACCCCCGTCTTTGACACGGTTATGTCTCAAATGTTTGACACTATATTACCAGTGCTTATGCCATGCAGCTGCTCTGTACACTATATGAATTACGTTTTGCCTGGAAGAATTCAAATGATTTCCATCCAGGACGAGCCTCATTATTTTAAATTCTCAATATATCATCCATATAACGTAATTAAATGAATTCCTCCTCCACTAAAACTCAAAACCCAAGTTTGCTATCCCTCTCTAATTGACTGACAGGTCTTTAACAGAGACAAAAAGGGACAAAATGTACAGTGGAACTCTGTACATTTATTTTATTATACAGTGATGTTTATTGATACAAATTCCCTGTATTTCCAATCATGCTAAATTGACAAAAGACCCAAAATGTTCATTGTCATCATTCTGACTACATTTGCTATTTTATAACTGAATTAAATAAATATAGCCTGCTCTCTCTGACAGATGAGGTGAGAAGACTGTTCTCCACACTGTATTGGTGCACTGTTGCTGTGCAAGCTAAATCACTCCGAGCAATTTTAAGTATGTTAAGACGAAAGAGTAAAGGTGCATCAACCGTTCAACAGGGACGTTATCACAGGCACTGTACCAATAGTGGTTGGGGTAGGGGGGAGGCGTCCCCGTCTGTGGGATGACTGGTTCACACCTGCTCCTTCTGGTCCTCTGTATCATTAACACCCTCTGTCATCCAGCAAGTAGAACCTCACTCGTATCCCTTTCACACACCTCTGTACACGCAAGACCTTCTGCTTTCTATGCATAAATGTTCTATAACAACTTGTGCTGTACTTTGCCATGTGCTCTCCTTTTCGGCTTTTCTGCTGAAAGCCAGTGTTCAGAGACGTAGAGGTGAGGGGAGTCAGCTGGTCACTGTGCCCTTGCCTTGAATTGAAAACCCGTCTCATGTTACCCAGCTGTCTGCTGCCATGTCCTGCGAGGGGGAGTTTTATCCAAATTAGGTTCTGTGCGTGTTTTCAGGTTTCTTTCTTTCTTTCTTTCATTTTCTCCTTGACAAACTCTATTTTCTGAAGAAAAACTATGCAAGACAGAACTCAACAGTTAGCAGTAAAGGTTACATTTTACTTAGAATAACAAGAAAACATTTTTATCGGTGCAAGTTTCCAACTCTCCATAAATCAGTTTTGCCCTTTAACCCATTTTATATCGTTTTATATCACAAGTATACAAGTGAACTGATTACTGCAAATATCTTTAATTTACATGGCAAGAGACTATTTTTCTTACAGTATATTTCTGATATGTAAGCTACTGTTTGTGATTAACAACACATTTTGCTAACTTTTAGTCTCTATAAGGAAGTTCTATCACCTACAAATATGTCACCAGACATTGTGGCCTTACCTTCTGATATTTCACCCAGGGCAATTAAATAAAGCATGTCTGGAACACTTATGCAACAGGGCAGTAATATGATGCATGCGCTTTACGCCAAAGTCACCCACACAGTTCCTCAAGCGTCACACAACGCTGAAACATTCGGGCCAGAGAAATATTCACCTGGCACAGCTTGGACATTTACTGATTGAGGATAGTTCTAATGTATTTTTGTGATAAGATCGAGCAGGATAATGGCTACCCCAACCCATCTATGCACATGTGTTGCATATATTGGGCATTTTTGTATTTTATCTGCCTCGTATCCGACGAGGCAAATTATGTTTATTATGAGGAATACAAGTGCTGGTGGAGTTTTCCCGTCTCGGAACACTCTCTTGAAACATATACAACCTGACCCTTGGATAGGAATTCATGCCAACTGCACTGACCTTTGTTAGAATAGCACAGTGTCAAGCTGCAGCTGTGTGCCATAGTACCCTGAGTATTGGGTCAGCGCAAATTATGGGTCAGTTAAGTGGAAATATGCAGTTGCACTACCTCTTCCCGGAGTAGTGAGACCTATCAGCTGTTACATCAATTTGGAACCATTTCAGTGATTGGAAAAGTAACACTGTGTGCTTGGCAACCAATTACAATGATGTGGTAAGCCTCTATAAATAACACCTTTATGGCAGACTATTTAAATATTCTCTCCCACATTAAATTCAACACCTGTCCATAGCGAAGTTGCTGGGAGATGCAGAAAATGCAGAAGATATAAAGTTGAAGGAATCATATTATTTCCTAAAAGTTTGTTTTATCTACTGACACAAACCTTTCAAACCCTGAATGAACGCTCAAAAGTTTTGAATGATGATTTTGTTAAATTGACTAAATTCGTTTTTTATTCTATAATATAATGTAACAATGCAGGCCTGGGTTGGTGTTCTTGCAGTTGCAGTGCCCGTTGCATAACTAGTGCTGGTCTTTCTCCATGAAAGATAAGCCACTAGTGTCAAATGTACTGTACATAGTGTGGTCACGGGGAGGCTATAATTATAGCAGGCTTGCTGGTCCATCTGCACCCTGTCAAACAGGAGCCTCCGCCCACCCTGAACCCTGATTCAATTTCAACGAGTCAGTTCTCCATCAATCTCAGACTTGAGTACATATCTCTTGGCTTTAGCGAAACTTGCATCAATATGGGATCTGATTAACGTGACCATGCCTAATAACTGCATTAAACAAATGTAGCTGCTGTGGTGCTATGCCAGTCAACATTAAGCTAGTCACCTTCAAATTTCGAGTAACTTCAAATTTGAGGTGATCAATCAGTGGTTGAATTAAAAGATTGATCACTAATGATCATGATATGCACTTCATGCGTGGATTGCAAAGCAATCAGAAAAAACTAATTTTATCATAAAACTGTGGGTTAAGTTAGGGGTGGGATGTGGCATTTGTCCTTCACTTCCTCCCTTCACCACAGTATTAAATCGTGAGTCATCCAGGTGCTGTTACTAAGCAAATAGGTATGGTCCTCTAAGTGGGATTAACTGGACTGAAACACACGAGCACTATGTGCTCTAGTTGGAAAATATTCATGTGTGCGTATCAAATATGTATCTGTGTCTCTGAATGAATGAATGAATTGAGGGCAGAGGCAGGAGTACAGAACAGTGTGTAATGATCGTTGCACATGTGATTTGACTGTTGAACTTGGCAATGTAACGTGAATCTACACCTGGCTCACTGCCATATATATGTGTATATATAGTGGTTATCTAGTTTTAAGTTCAAGTTTCACATTTAAAGGTTTGTCTTCAGTTTGTGGTACACTTGGCTGCTCTCACATGTATCTGTTATTTTCAGAATCAGGCTTTATTTGTTACATAAGTTTGCACAAACAAGGAATTTGACTGGGTAAAGTTGCTCTCAGTGTGCTTACACAGAATACACATCACAACACAAAAAAATACAAACAGTGCAACGGTCTAAGAAAAGAAAGAAAAGAAGTGCAGGGATAAATATTAAACGGTATGAGTATGACAGTTATATAGTAAGGGTGAAATGTATAAATATGAATGCAGGAGTAATTGTACAGTGGTAATTATAAAGATCCAGGGTTATTGCACAGTCCCACAGTGGGTTGGCTGTTCAGTAGTGAAACGGCGAGGGGGAAGAAACTGTTTGTGTCTGGAGGTTTTTTGTGAACAGAGATCTGTAACGCCTACCAGAGGGGAGGAGTTTGAATAGGTTCTGTGCAGGGTGTGAGGGGTCTGCAGTGATCTTTACTGCCCGTTTCCTGTATCTGGAGGTGTACAGGTCTTGGATCGTGGGCAGGTTGGCATCGATGATCTTTCCTGCAGACCTGACTGTCCGTTGGAGTCTATTCTTATCCAGTTTGGTGGCTGATCCAAACCAGACAGTTATTGAAGTGCACAGAGTGATTATGCCTTTTTTTTTACATATTTACTTTTACATTTATATAAGGTAATATTTTATTTTAAACCAAACTCAAAGACAAAGCAGTAGATAAACTAACTTTTAGTGGCCTGTAGGATACATGCCTCAAAAACCCTGAAATGAAACCTGAAACTTAGTGGCACCAACCCTCCTCTGTCACGTCAAATGTGTGTGAAATCAGCGGTTCTCTGCTCTAACTCTGATTCCAGTTAGCGCCAGCATCGTTATTGCAGGGGATTCTTCTTCATCCACTAAGTGCAGAGCTAATGTGTGTATCATCCCTCCAGTGAGGCAAGAGCTGTTTGTTCATCTGCTTTACCACTTGACTGGATTAACTCATGAATTATCAGGCAGACAGAGTTCACCTCTACAGTTGCTGGTCAGCAAACCCACAATGCACAGGGGCAGTTGACAGGTGTCGTATGACTATTTGGACATCAACAGGCGAGGAAGTTCTCTCAACCTACGTGTCTGTATGTGCATTGTTTTCAAACACTTAATGGTGCTGATAAGTTTTTAAAAAACTCACTCTCCATGCTGACTTGCTACATGACTTGTTATTTGAAATTTGAATTTAAGCTTGGATTTCCTCTATCGAGTTAAAGATATTAAATAATTGACTGCCCCCACCACAGAGCCCAACTGTTATCTTACTGGGTTTAAAAATTCTAATGTTTTTTGTATTGTCTGTCCACAGAGTAACACGTGTCCAATAATTAGCAGCTTTGCTCATGGCATTAAATGTCTGTTACATAATCTCACTGTGTGTTGACCCACTTTTCTGCCACAGCCAAGTACGAAGGCCTGGCATTGCAGCTACCTACATAAAATACAGCACTGCTTTGTATTTAGGGATATGTGCACAGTATGTTGTGTGCAACAGCCCATCAGAAACACTGTCTGCCTCCCCCTGTCGCTTCCCTGTCTCACTGCCATCCATGAACCCTGCTGCCTTAGGCTCCTTTTTGCATTGACAGCTGAACTATAAATTAGCCCCTGTGGCATATGCTGCTTATGTCCAACCTGCACCTGCCTTCCTCTGTTTAAAGAACACACAGTGTACTAGATGATGAACACACACTCATACAGGCTTATATTCTTTATGATCCCTCAAGTGAGGAATAGAAATTATATATTTTAGTATCCTCAATCTGAACAAGTGAAACAGCTTTTAGTGTAGATCAAGTTCAGGACATACATTGTGCCTCAGCCTTTAACCAGAGAAAAACGATATTTGGATATAAGGGTTTTTGTGCAAGTCAAACCATGGATGCTGTGAATACATGCATGGTAATGGTCAATGTATTTGACTGAGCAAGAGCATCTACCCTTTGAAGTCTGTAGCCATATTTTCATACTTCAAACCTGTTTTCATTGCTGTCTGTCAGTTGGATCACGATTAAACTTCTGAACCCCATTTTCTTGAAACCTGTGGAGGTGGGAGTGCAGGATATGAACCAAGGTAGAGCTCATTAACTTTTGGAGCAGATTAAGGTGGCTAATAAAGGATTTATTTTCTCTTTTGTGAGCATGGTGGCATTTGTCAACATTTAATAAAATAGACAGAAAGCTATTTTTTGTTTAACGTCATTTAATTTAGTTTACTATTCACAAGGTTAAGTAATACTTTTCCGTAATGTTTTTTCAGAGCTGAAACATCAACAAAACTGAAACGGAGATCATGTGGCATACTTTGCTTCAATTTCCTCTGTTTAGCTTTTACAATACGTTCATAACACTAAATAAATGGTTTATTTTGGAGTTTGATGTTGTAACCAGAGTTTATCAACTTATTAGTCAACAGCTGTATCTGACCCTATAGACAGGCTGCTGCATAGACAGTTAATGAATGACAATATAGTAAAACACAGCTGTTATAATCTAAAATAGAAGTTAGAACTGTAAGGAGGACTAACAGTAAACTTTCCCCATCAGTGTCCATACTGCAGGATTTTAACGGGCAATCCATTGATTTATAGTTATAGGTTACTTAATTTGTACCCGTAGGTAGATTCGTTTTGCAGCAGTAAAAAGAAAAGGCATCCATCCAAAACAGTACACATATAGTTATATATGTATGTATACATCTAACAGACAGACCACAAAAACCATGACAAAAGTGCTAAAATGCTTTGCACAAATAGAAAGCTGGATAGGGACAAATGTGCAAATTTGGCTATAACCCGTTCAAGTGAACACATTTACAAATTAGTCTTATCTGTTGTGAGGCTCTGGAGATAAGTCTCTGAAATCTGAAGTTAAGTCGGAGTCCTTAAATATTTGACAAATACTGAGAGAATGGAGATTGACAATTAGTGGATTTATTTAGAGCAGTCAAGATGCATTATGGAAAATGAAGGATCCCGTGTGTATGGGGCTTCACATAAGATATCTCACCCTCAATTATTCTGATCTGGACCTTTTGTTTTTATATCTAAAGTCTGTCTTTCACAAGTCTCCCATCTTTATGGAGGTGCAATAAAAAAATTGCTAACAGAGATGAACTGTCAGGGTATGACACTATTGCCAGCATGCATGTTAGTGCCATAGTGCCTGTGAAGTTAAGTTTCCTTCTGAGTGCACCTTCCATCCACAAGATGGAGACATTTGAAAAGTATTTGCTATGCATGTCGCTGCTAACCTTCGTCCCATGTTCTGCTCGACAATCAAATCACTGTAGATCAGGGATCACTAACTGGCGGACCGCGGTCCGGGTCCGGACCCAGAAGCCGTCCCATACGGACCCGGACCTACAGCCAAAACAGAAGCTTATGATTTAAAACCTGACGGGGCGCTTTTTTTTCTCCTTTTTTTTTACCGGCGCATCTTTTGTAGTCATTACGGTAGTGGTTTAGTGGCTGAGGAAACGCATTGACCAATTGCATGCGAGTTAAGCCATCCCACGTGATATTACTCAGCCAATCAAGTCTGTGCATTCAAAGCGGTAAATATTGCGACTCTACAGCGCAGACAGATAAGAGAGTAAGAGGCGAGTTAGAGACGAAAAGACGGCAGATAAAAGAAAAAGAAAGATAGCGATACAGTTAGAGAAAAACACGGGGAGAGAAACAGAGGAGTGAGACGGAGGAGTGAGCCGGAGAAAAGGAGAGAAACGTAAGGAACAGTGGCGCTCTCCGAAAAAAGAAAAGTGGACAGCAAAAATAGAGCATTTAACCCGAAATGGACTAATTTCTTTTCATACTTCCCACTGGGAGCACTAAACCTGTGTGTCTCACATGTTCATAAACTGTGGCACTCATTAAGTGCCAATGTGAAACGCCATTATGAGAAAAAACAAAGGTTTTGAACAAACATACCAACTTTAATCTGAAGTGAGATCACAGAAAATAAGTGGTCTCAGAGCCCATCAGCCCAAGATGACCAGTCCACCAGGATCCTGAGCCACTCATTCACTGCCCAACAACGTGCTCATGAGTGTTCCCTCAGAGTTGCTTGGATTTTGGGTCGACACAAAAAGCCATTTACTGATGTGAGAGGTTGTCAAAGAATGCATATTATATATTATTTTGTCTTATTTTGAAATGCGGTCCTACTTTTATTTAGTTAATGAGAGAACATTATACATGTCTGCAATCATACATATATGTTCAGTTCTATGTTATGTGACAATAAATATTGTCAAAAAGTTTTTGAATCGTACTGAATTCATTTTATTTGACAGTCAGGTATTGATTACATGCAGTTCCTGATACTTAAATATATATATCACACTAAATAGTTAGAAATTATGATCTTCCGGACCTTTGCTTCAAGAATTTTTCTCAAACTGGACCTCGTTAAATTTTAGTTGAATACCCCTGCTGTAGATCATATTCACATGAATGCCACTCACAAACAAGCTATCTACACCGTCACAGTCAATCAGGCAGTGTTAATTTCGTTGACGAAGACGATAACGAAAACTATTCGTTAACGCCCCCTTTCCCATGACTAAAGCCTGAAACATGCTTCTGCAACTGCGTCTGCGGCTTTTCACTGCGCTGTGGCGCAGGGCTCGTTGTCATTCATGCTTCCCCTACCGTTGCGCGTGTTCACCGCCAGAACACTAGGCGGAGTAACGTGTTTTGTCGAAGACGACTTCTTTCTTCTTCGTCGACTGTCTATTTACATCGCCAGCGCGGCTCCGCGGAGCCTTTTTCTGGCGAACAAAACCGCCAGTCAGTACGGGTTATACAAGTGGTCATACTTTCAGATCTCTTCTGCCAACTGCTCTTCTATTTGGTCCATATTCGTTCTTCTAAATCTTCCGTTGTTTCTGCCTGTATTATGGGGCATGAAACCGGACATGCAGCTCCAGACGGGATGTAGAGCAGACCAATCACAGCCTTGCGGGCTGAGTGAGCTTGCGGAGCTTTGCCGTAAATTTTAGAAAAAGGGGTCGACGCCCGTAAGCACGTAAGAAGGGATACATAAGCAAGTAAGGGACCCGGAAGGGCTCTTGCGCTTACGGGCCCGTGAAAACGCAGAAGCATGTTTCAGGCTTAAGACGAGACGAAGACGTAACGTAAACGGATCTTCGAAAATAAAAACTAAGACTAAAATTATTTTAACTTTCGTTGACGAGACGAGACGAGACGAAAATGTTGGTGGTTGACTAAGTCACAATAACTTTTAAAACATCATCGTATCAGGCCGTCATGAAGTATCAGGAGCGGGCGAGTGAGTCTGTGTGTCTGTGTCTGTGTGTGTGTGTGCTCCGTCTGCTCTCAGATAGCGCTCCGGTCCGTAGCCCCGCCCCCTGCCCCCGCGCACTCGCTCTGAGCTCGTTCACGTGAAGCTGCCGCTCAGTGACTGACTGCTTCTTAACTATGGAAACAGTGAAAACACAGAGTTTCTCTGGTCTCAGCTGATCAGAGATCAGCTCCGCAGCTTCTTGATCAGAGCAGAAGCTGCAGTTGGTTTCTACCGAGCTGCAGTTTCTGTGTTCGCCTCCAGTCTGACCTGCTCTCCCTTTTTGTTTTCACATTTAAAACTAAATATATATTTTTAAGCTATTAGGCTGCAGCTATATGTTTTTATAGAGAAGGAGTTTAATGTGGCTATTAAATGTGACTAAAACTAGACTAAAATGGAATTAGTTTTCGTTGACTAAAACTAGACTAAAATGTTCTGAGTTTTCGTCGACGAAAACTAGACTAAAACTAAGAAGGATAAAAATGACTAAATGTGACTAAAACTAATATGCATTTTCGTCAAAAGACTAAGACTAAGACTAAATCAAAAATAGCTGCCAAAATTAACACTGCAATCAGGGCAGTAAAATAATCTGCAACAACACCACTGACACATCTACAAACATCTACATGTTTACAATACTTAAATGAACACATTACTGACGGAAATCTGACTTTCCACAACCGCAAGACATAATAAATAGATATGTGTGTCAAAAGAAAGAGGGTGACATTGTCAACACTAAAAGCAAAATAAGTATTTTACATATTTTACAACTGTACTTTTATTTTTGTAACCAATGAACAAAACTAGCAGTTCATTTATGAAGATTAACAGGTTCAATAGCAATAAACTTTTCTTTTAGGAGTTTTTTGTAAATTGCATGTTTCCTCATTCCTCAGGGTGATGCATTTTTGCAGTTGTTGATAACTTGCTGCTTACTTATAAAAATGTTACTTAATGTGCAAAACACTGAATCCATAGCAACTCGAGATCAGCAGCTTAGTTGACCTTTGACCCTTCGGAATGATAAGAAAGAGAATAGTTTAAGAGTCAATATCACCAGGAATCCGTAAAAGTTGAAGCCTTTCTCCTGGGACATAAAACTTTCAACAGTGCTTAGTAAACATCAAGACATTTATATACATTCTATGGTCTAGACATGTAATCCAATGTAAACATGTAAAGCTTGACTCATTATATCTGGAGCTGAAGTTCAAAGTTTATCTCAATGAATTAAGTTATTTTCAGGTTTTCTTCCAAATGAACCGAAGTACTAGATCCAAAGTATGTTTAGATATACATAAACCATTTGATGTCTGACTGGTTTTGGACCTTATTCAGCCTTGTTGTTGTATTCAGTCATGTTCAGACATGTTGATCATTTAACTACAATGAAATGCTTTTAGCTTGTTAGTATGACTTTTGACATTTGTTTTGTGATTTTTAGAGATGAAAAAAGAAACTTGTTGAATACAGTTATATCCCTGGTACACTGTGCATCTGTACATTGCAAATGCAACATATTGCAAACCACAGACATTTTTTTCCAAATAAAGACACTTGTTCTTACTATGCAAAAACTGCGCGGTTGCTTAATGACCAACGGACCGATAACAGACTTCCTGTCTGGAAGTTGCCTTTCCCGCTGTCACTTAGCTCCCATCCCATTTTTTTTATTTAACCAATTGTCCAATTGATCTGTATCTTGAATTTTTATCTAATTCAGGCTTCGTGAGTGGCCCTGTGGGCTGAGACCAGAATAGAGATAAAAAAGTGAGAGTAAACAAGGTAATCTTCTTCTATTCTCTTCCAATCTCTTGGCCAGGTATAATAATAATAATAATAATATTAATAATAATAAAAATAATAATAATAATAATAATAATATACATTATTTAATGGCACCTTTCCTTTAACTCAAGTTCACCTGAAATCAGATTAAACCAACAACAATAACTCATTTAATTATCATAAAACATAAAACACAACAATGCAAAGAGCAGAACTTGAAAATACATTTGTTGTAACAGAAATATAGATAAAGGGCAATAAAAAAAATATAGAGTGAGTACGTTAGTTAAACCGATGGGTTTTGAGAGCAGTTTTAACTTTTATAATGGAGTCCAGTATTACAATGCAGTGGGGAATAGAGTTTCAGAGATTGGGTGCAGCATGAGATAAGGCCCTGGCACCTATAGTGCTGAGGTTAACAGTTTGTACCCTCAGTAGATTTGCTGATGAGGACCATAAAGAAGGGGAGTGTACATGTGTAGGAGGCTTGTGAGGTAAGCAGGTGATAAAGTATGAATGGCTTTAAAGGTTAACAGAAGGATTTTGAATTTGATGCGTTGTTATGCAGGGAGAGGCGGTGGTCTAGTGGCAGAAACTTGGACTATGGGCAGAGAAGGTCTCTGGTTCGTCTCTGGTTCGATTCCACGGAGAGACAACAAAAAGACGAACCTGGATTGATCTGCCCAAAAATCCAAGAGTCTCCCTACCCTGTCTAGTGCCCCTGAGCAAGGCACCTTACTCCCCCAACATCTGCTCCCCGAGCGCTGTACATGGTCGCTCACTGCTCTGTGTGTTCTGCACACAGATGGGTCAAAAGCAGAAGTTAAATTTCCCTACCTGCATGAGTGTGCGTTTGCATGTCTGTGCATGTGTTTGGGACAATAAATGGATCTTAATCTTAATCTTATAGGAGGCAAGAGTGATTGAATAAACAGAGGAGATATTCAGTGGGTTTTGCACATGTAATGATCCGTTCTGCAGTTTTGGATGAGTTGGAGTTGATGCATGAGTAAGTTGGGGATTCCAGTGAGGATTGTGTTTCAGTAGTCAATGTGTGATGTGACCAGGGCATTAAGTAGAACCTTTGTGAAGTGCTGTGTTAAGGCTGGGCGTGATCTGGAGATGTTTCCCAGAAGGAAAAATGCATACTGTGATTCATTATTTATATGGCGGGAGAAGGAAAGAAAACTGTCCATAAAAGACAAAGGCTCCAAACCTGTATGGAGATTGGTATCAGGTTGTCAGATACTTGGGGGTATTGGTTGGCTTAGTGGACACAATAGGGTACATATCAACTGTTTAGAAATGAAAATAGATGCCATAATGGTGGGGGATGTTGCCAAGAGTGAGGAGATATGAAATTATAAACAAGAAGGGGCCCAACACTGAACCTTGCAGAAATTCATGGGGGACTATGTAGCTTCTGATCGATAATTCAAAATTTGTACAAACTGTGTCCTGTCTGTAATATAGGAGACAATTCATGTCAATACATTGCCCCCGATTCCAATGCTGGAAAGACTGTCTATGAGGAGCTGATGGGATATGGTATCGAAGGCGGTGGTAAGGTCATGAGGAGGGAGAGTTGACCATAATCAACGTCACGAATAAGGTCATTGGTGATCTTAACAGAGGCAGTCTCTGTGCTGTTTGGTGCAGAATGTAATGAAATGTGACTGCTTTCTCATGGATTTTAGAGATAAATGGTAGTTTGGATATGCGCCACTAGTTGTTTTGGTCATTGGAATCTAGTTCAAGTTATTTTAGGGTTGCTTTGATTATGGCAACTTTGAGGTAAGGAGGGAGTATACAATTAGATGAAGAGGAGTTGATAATATAGTTTATTAGAGAAATGATGGAGGGCAAACATCCTTTAACTAAAGTTGTGGGGATTGGATCTAGGTTGCATGTGGAGGTGTTGGAGTGAGTAATGAGTTCATGGATGTTATTTTCCGGTAGTATGGTGAACTCACACATAGGGCAGTTGAAGGGGGCAGTTAAGGGACCCTTGGTGATGGTGCATCGGCCTGCATGTTGTTGGCAGAGGCAATGTTGGCTACTTTTGCATTGTTGCACTCATAACATGCTCATATTAGGGTATTACTTTATAAAATTATTTAGAGGGGACACAGATATTTCACATCATATTGTTTAATGGTGACCAACCCTGTTTTCATGTCAATTTCTATTAGATTTCAGCTCAGAATTTCTAAGAAAATTTAAGGTCAAATTAGTTACTTTTTCGTAATGGCACTCATAACTGGCTCATATTAAATATTATTCCCAAAACATCACTGAGAAGTGACACAGATATTTCACCTTACTCTTGTTTATCGCCACACCCATTATCTGTATGTCTAGTTTCAGAAGATTTTACTAAAGACCTTTATGAAAAAGCCAAGGCAAAGTTGGCTACTTTTTCATTAAATCCCTCATAACTTGCTTGTATAAAATATTATATTTTTTCTATTGCTTGAGAGGTGAGACAGATATTTCACCTCACTCTTTCGTTCTTGGTGACCCCAACGTGTGAATATGTCAAATTTCAGAAGATTTTATTGTAATTATATTGAGAAATATGAAAGGCAAATTTAGCAACTTATTCATTCCTGTTTTTCATGGTGACTCAAATTGTTTCCATATCAAGTTTCAGTAAACTTTTCTGCAGAAATTTCAACAGAATTAAATGGAAAGTTGAGAGGGGACACAGATATTTCAAGTGTCATATTTCATGTCAAGTGTCACAACACTTTATGTTAGAATGTTTGAGAAAACAATAGGCAAAGTTTGCTATTCTTTCGTTATGGCACTCATAACTTGTCATCGTCACATTCAACAGGAAAAAACTTTAAACGTCACAGTATAACAGATAATAAACAAGTCAGTTAAACTTCATGGATATAAATCTGTCCATTTAGGAAGCACAAGTGATTGTGAATCAATTTCACCTGCTTTGATGCAAATGAAGTGACAACAGGTGCAATGGAGAGTCGAAAGCAAGACAACCCCCCAAAGAGGGAATGGTTTTTCATTTGGTGGCCAAAGAGGTACAGTACTGTGGCACAGTTACTCTCTCTTATCCTCCCTGATGGACTCTTCTCTAGTTTTGTGTTCATGAGGATAGACAACGAGGGAGAGGAGTTTAGAGTACTCCCTTCCACGTGCTGCACACCCTAGTCTAGTGGGTTCCATTTTCCTACAAAAAACACCATTGGAGGCAAATACAGTGGAAATGAATGAATTTTGCTTTAAAGAAATTAAAAAGAGAGAAATAACATAACCCAAAATAATATCTGGTTTGTTGTGGGATTTTTAGATCTGGTCAGTCCATCGACCTCATACTTTGTTACATTCAAATAACTTCAAATTCAAACTTCCTCCTGAGTCCTGAACATAGATGGACAGGGAGACAGTGTGTTAACTGGGATGGGCACAGTATTAAACGCTGTGGCTTTAAGAGAGCAGGAGGCCGCCGCTTCCATTACAACACACAGGGGTGTGGCGCACAACATACAGGATAATAAAAGCCCTTGTACAGTTCCTGGCTGTAGTAGTGTGATATTATACAACATCTGGTGTCAACATGTCTGCCGACGAGTGGAAGAAGAAGTGTGAGGCGGAGTGGAGCCTGCAGGGAGCTCCGCTGCCCGAGAGCCTGGACTGGAAGTCCGTCTACGAGGCGAAGCCGCTGGGGAGAAACTTACTGAAGAACCCTGCTCCTCTGGGTAGGACGACTCTTCTTCTGATGCTTTCCTCTTCAGTGCTGATCCACACTGTGCTGATACTAACGTGTAATACTTATTAGCGTATCCGCTCAGTTCATTGGTCCTACAGTGAGTAGACAACTTTGGGAGTCTCTTTCCCAAAGTTTTGTTCTGATTCAGTTCAGATAGAAAGAGATCCAGAGGTGGTTTCAGGGCGGACGCTGAGTTCACTGTCAGTGCTGCTGCTCCTCTTCCGTAACACGTGGTCATATTGAGCCAATAAGCGCACACGTCCTCATGAACATCTGTCAAACTGCTGTGTGTAATCTGACTCACGGTGTGAAGAAAGAGAAAAAACATGCATTAGTCCTTTTTATACGGCATATCAACGGTAATAGATGCACTGTATCAATAAGGTCACTCGTTTTTCACAATAGATAGCGTCGGTTGACTTCTCACAACTGATGACATTTTTTTTTAGACCAAGGTGTTTGGGAAGGAATCGATGAACGAGGTCAATACACTGTAAAGCTGTCATGTTTAAACTAAAATTATCCATGTGTTTAAAATAATCTCTTAAATCGCAAAAGGCATACAGTATGTGATATTTATGAGCTGCTGACTAATTATTAAAGTGTGTGTTTTTGAAACAGGGGCACACCCACTGACCCTGTCTGAAAGATATATTCTTTGGCTTTGTGATATGTATGATGTGATTACTGCGGCTTCAGTAGGTGTGGTCCCTTTTACAACTATCCCTTTGTCTTAATCCTGACACAGGCATGAGTAAAGACACTCCTCCACCTGAGCCTGAGTATCATGATGTGCCAATGCGTGGCCCTCCACGTTTTCAACTTGATGGTGAGAGAAACAGCTGATCAGCATGTTACGCAGCAAATGAAAGTAAAGAGAATGAATGAAGTTTTGCTGAGTTCATCTCTTAAATCTTAGGTGACTTCACCGGCTGGACTACGTCTGTCGAGGTCCTCCCCTATGATACCAGTGGCATCCCTGAAGGTGCTGTGATCTGTGAGTTGCCTCAATACAGGTGGGTCGGATGTTAACCATACTATTGGTTATAACAGTGATTACCAATGAGCTTTTTTTTTAACTGGCATGTCTATATTAATTCCAAATACGTCTGTCTGTATCTAATACACGTATCGCAATCACCGTTTATCTGATAGGCCTCACACTTTGCATGTGTATTCTTAGTGGCCCAGGAAAGTACAGTGTCACATTTGGTGTAATTTGGACGGCCAATATCTTCAATATTAATACAACTTAAAAACATAGTCGACCGGCGCTCTCTGTAGCAGGCAGTTGGGACGTAGTTGAACATGTCCTCTGCTATGTCCTCAGATAAACTACAGCACAGGTCAGTAGCTGGCAGCCTGCGGCCAATAATATCTGTCCCACCAGATCATTTCAATGATATTTTGCAATAAAGGACTGAAAGACAATCTTAGGGGGCTAACCTATGTCGTTGCAGCAAAATTCTTAGACTCAATTCCTCTTTGGCAATTTGCATTCAAAGTCACAGCAGAATGTTCTTTTTGTTGCTGCATTTCTTTATATTGAGAGGAATTACAGGGCTTTTATTTTGAAAGGCTTTGAACTTGGGTCTGAAGATTGTGTCACTTCCTTATCCGATCTCTGAAATAGCTGACATGCAATGTATGAAAAAACAAAAACAGTTGAATCAATCATTCAAAATTACTGCACTAAAACTATTGACTATAAAATTTACATTGGAGATAAGCCAGGGATGAACACAAGGTTTTCAAACCTCCCTCTGCTCCATTGACCATTTATAAAAACATCTGTCCCACACAACAAATAAAAAGTGACACTATATTGTAGATCTGTTTTAGGAGGACTCACTAACATTGAGGAGCAATTCTAAAGTAGCTCCAGAGCATAAATACAGGACAAGAAATCGGCCCATTCGGTAATGCATTAGTATATTGGACTCATGTCTGCTCTGTTGTCCTCAGCTGGTTCTCCATGGAGCAGGTTGTGGACTTGAAGGCAGAGGGACTGTGGGAAGAGCTGCTGGATACAGTTCAGCCTGAAATAGTCATCCAAGACTGGTGAGTTGATGAGCACCACCACCCTGTTTCATAATATATAGTGTATGATTCATTAACACTGTCAGCATGATTGGTACACACTTGGGTGACACCATACTCTGCAAGGCCTGTGTATTTGACAATAGGAATTTCTTGGAGAAAAAAATAACTTGCCCTGGATTATTTAACTTTTTTAGCTTAGCATCGAAGCAAAAATCCCCGTAGACAGAATCAAAGTGTTTGTGATCAGTAAAGTTGTAAATAATCTAAATCGACTGAAACATGTAATGTGTAGTTGTAAGGGGAATCCAAACATATATATTAATAACTTCATGTAACTGTTCTATGTGGGAGCAAACTAGAAATGGCTGAATACACAAAGTCACGTACATAAATGTAGTTGCATGTTCAGCATATCTGCTGTTCTCTGACTGAAAGACTATCAGGTCACTCTAACGAGTAAGAGTCAAGCATCTATCGGTCTTGATATCAAATCACAGAGGTCTTTCAAGATGCCTCTCTGAAGTTAGTACGGCTGAGACAAGGTAGCTCATTAGTCAATTTAAATTAGAATAAATTGTAATAATGATTAAATAATGATTTCAGTAATTTTTCAACGACAAATTGATATTTGTTGGGCATTTCATTCACTAAAGAAACAATTGCTTGAATAAAAAATATTAGGTTGATCCATATAATTATCAATTAGTTTCAGCTCAAGACTGTTTCATGGAGTAAACTGGAAATTACCAATTTATAAGCATTTGCTGTGCTGCCATCTGTCTTGAAAGAGCCTCCCAATGAAATGATGTGTCACTTTCAGCTATGAGGAGAGTCAGGTGCATCAGTCCATCTACCAGCTGCATGTGAAGCTACTGGGTGCAGACAAAAGCACAGTGATCTCAAAGCACTCGGTCAACCCCACTGAAGACCTCAGCACTTACTCCCACACCTGGAAAGAGGTGAGTGGCACAGCCCTCTGCAGGCCTCAAACATCCGCTCGCATTCGGGTCAATCATTGCATTTCTCTGTGTTGGCCTGCAGGTGTCGCATGTGTTCTCCGACTACGGACCTGGGGTGAGATACGTCCACTTCGTGCACCGGCTGAAGAATAGTTTCATGAGGGAGTTCTACCCTACAAAGTTCACTGGCAGCTCAGTGATTGTCAGACCAGTCCCAACCAGCTCCTAGGCTGGGTCCTGCTGAAACCATGCAAAGCACTTATAGTAGCCAACACGCTCAATCTAATCAACCTGATCAACCCATATTTGCTTTGTGATTATCAATATGGGTTTAGTTTGAATGCACTTTTAAATGATCAATCTTTGTCTTTACTTTTTATGCTGATTGTTTAGATTGACAAAATTGTTTTTTATTTTTTGCATATGCTTCTTTTTTGTTAACCGGGGATGCAGGATAGTTGCTCTGGAATGAATTTTACACTTGTGTATAATAAAACACTTTTTTTTGTTTTTTAATTTTAACTGTGCTATCATGTTTCTGAAAAGCACTAAAGGCTGACACTTGAATACAAATACATAAACACTACATCAATCAACAGACACAAGGACTCGAATGAAAAAGTTTGACTACTCAGAGGAGGTGGTAGTTTTAGTCAAACTCTCCTTTATAAAGCCAAATGAATCAATCTTAGTTGAAAGTTATGCATCCAGTTCTTCCATTGATTATATTTGTAAACATTTACATAAACATTTTAATTGCATTCTGACATTATACTGAAACAAATACTATCTCCTAAATAACTTTCATGTTACCACCTTGTAATAAAATACCATTCTCTTCTCAAATCATCTAATAATGTTCTATAAATTATAAGCAAACAAAAATAACCCTTGGGTTTCCAGACGTAAAACTCTGACTGGTGTCTGAAAAGGGAATGTATCTTACTCAAAGTCTATTTAAAATCTTACAGCAGCAGGCTTGATGATTAAATCCATTAATACTGACTAATCACTGTGGGCTAGAAAGTGTTATACCAATAAGCATTTATGAATTACTATGCCAACTCCAACATTCAGAAGTGCACAATACCTAAATAGAATAATAAACACCAGCCAGAGGGATTTTTCACAGCCTGCCAAGACAAAATATGCTCTCCCTTTAGCATAAAATACATAGTACAATTTGTATCTACTTTCCAGTGTAAATTGTGGTTTTATTGCTTCGAGATGCACTTTACTGACAGTCAAAATACAACCAAGAGAAAATAAATTCAACAACATGAACAAACACGGAGAGAAGCTAATGTGTTTCCGCTTAAGCACTTAACAACAGTGGAGAGAAGACTAAAAACAAAACAGGAAGAAACCTCAGAGAGAACCAGAATCATTGTGGGTGGAAAAATAAGGTGAGTCACCAAGGGAAGATCTGGAGTCAGAAACAACTGGAGAGAGAAATGATTGAATTGTGTGGATATCACATTGTCATATTAGAGACTTATTCCAACAAGAATACACTACAATGCAAACATGCCAACAAATACAACACTGTATCACAGGTGTAGCCACTTAAGATGTTGTGATTCTTATTCATCACAATCACATCATGGATGCACCTGATTCGTCCTAAATTTGTTCTGCAGGAGGACAAAACTGTCTTAAGGCATAATAAGGAGAGTAAGTCCTGCTGCAGGTAGTTGGGCCACTGCAGAGGCCTGATCTCATCACCATGGAGTCTAGATTAAAGCCAAAGAACTTCTGTGCCAACTTTTCTGGGATGCTTGGAACAATCTAAAGACAGACTGTGGATGTTTACTGCAGAGAACTGGTGCTATTTTAAACGCTAGGGGTGGATCAGAGCAAATATTGATTGGACTGAACCATTCACTGCTGTGGTGCCATCTCCTCGACCTCTTGTGACCCCAGCTGATGAAGCTCTTTCTATCGCTGTCGTCCAGGAGGTTTTGACCAAAAGAAAGATTGCACCAGCACAGCAGCCAACATCCAGCCGTAAAAAAATACTTTCTTTTCTGCCTCCTCTTCTTACTCCTCCTGATGAGTCTCCTAAATGGCTCTGGTGAACTACAAGTCTGAAGGTGTCTCCCACAGCATCCAAATGTATGTCCGTCATCTTGCGTCACCCATTCTAGAAGCACAGACATGAAAGCATTCACACATAACCTTTACGTCTAGCCACTGATGTAATACGCAAATGAGTTGGATCTGGTGCCTCTCTGTCTGGGCATCTTAATTAGGTATGAAAGTCCATGAGCGTAGATGATACAATGTACTGTTGGTTGGTCCTTTATCTGTAACCGAACCTGGGGTATTGCCTAGGGAGAGAAGGGAGTATATGTGGAATGAGTCTGGCTTTGGTCTCTTCATGGTGAACAGATTTGCTGTATCAGGATGGTGAAAAATTATCTTACATGCAGCAGTGTCAGCTCCAACATCTACTCTGACACTACTTGTCTCCAGTCACTGCTGTGTCCAAAAACTATTTTCCTCACTGATTATTCACTGTTGCATATTCATTGTTTTTTAAAATAAAATTAGAAATTTGTTGTTGCATTGTAGTAAGTCTTTATTAATAAACATAATGGTACTCAGCTCATGCCTCCACCAAGATCCAACATTCCCTTCACATTCAATCAAGCTGCACCAAATTTCACACACTCCCTCAAGATATCAGCCTCCTAAGTATGCCTGCTTTTTTGTTAAAACCCATTCAATTTGGTGAAAAGGTTGAAAAATGCTCTTTTAATAATCAATAAAAGACACAAACACACCGACACACACACACACACACAAACACACACACACACACACACACATACACACACACACACACACACACACACACACACACACACAAATACACACATACACACACACACACAGGGAAGCATAAACAAAAGCCGGCTTCCATCTATGCCAGCCAGCAGGGTAATGGAACTGCCATGCACAGTATGAGACAACAAGGGCCAATAAGCATTTGGATAGTAAGAGGACAATGTTAACAGAGGTTTTGCTATAAATTTCAACCTGAAACTGTACAAATGTAATTCCCAGCAGAAAGTAGGGTACGCTTTTGGGACTCATTACTTTGCAGTTCAACTAATGACGACTGTACAGTCTGCATACTTACAGTGTCCTATTTTTCCTGAAACTCCATAAGTGTTTTGTGGACTCAAACACTCCACCCACTTCTCCATCGGCATTGTGTGGAGTAGATAACATGTGACTTTAAATTTTTTGTTGAACTATCCCTTTAATTGTTTGGCCAATATACTTGTTGCTAGTTGATGAAGAAACATCTTCTGCGCAGATATCTGATTATATGGCTGAATTTGTATTAGACAGGTGACAGATAGCAGTCTACATCACTCTACAATACACTACAAGTTAATGGTTCATTGTGTATGTAGGTGAAAAAATCTAATGGCAGAAATTGAATATGAAATAATCTTAGTGAAGTTTTCACTTGTTTGTAATCCTCTAAATTGTACAAATTTCTGTTTTATTTACCCTAGAATGGGCCGTTTATATTTAGAAACTTAATATTTACATCAGGAGCGGGTCCTTTCTATGGAGGACGCCATGTATGACGCATGACAGTAGCCCAAATTGTACAAACTTAACACCTTTTGAGTTTTTATGAAAACTGAAGGCTACTACAGGTTCTCTTTCACGTATGGAACGGGAGTGTGAGGTGAGGTTAAGGGTATTCAGTTGCAACATGAAACCTCACCACTAGATGTCAATAAGTTCTACACACTGAACCTTTAATGTCCATTAACCTCATAAGATACAGACTGTGGTTGTTAAGCAAACACCAGAGACGCAATGGTACCTCCAAACACAATACATATAGTATGAAATATAATACAATAAACAAATTAAAAAAAAATAATCTAAAGTTGGCTGAGGTCGACCTTCTGTTCATTTAGGTTAGGCAGATATCAAAATGTATATAATTAATATTCCCTGACAATACTAGTGAAGTGTTTTGAAAAAGTTGCT
Organism: Pseudopleuronectes americanus; assembly: GCA_038501795.1. NCBI lineage: Eukaryota > Metazoa > Chordata > Actinopteri > Pleuronectiformes > Pleuronectidae > Pseudopleuronectes > Pseudopleuronectes americanus. The sequence continues at coordinate 2,894,544 of CM076728.1, forward strand.
TCACTATTGTTTGAAAGCAATTGGAAGAAACAAAACTCTATACCCTTACATACACAGTGTGTGCTTAATCCTGTGTGTGCTGCTTTCACGTGCTCTCAGTAACAATTAGGACGAGGTGGCCATGCATTATGTATAAGTATATGAACAAACCACCTCTACCTGCGTCTTGTAACTGGAGCAAAAAAAAATAATAGCGCAAGTTAATGGCAACTATGGCTCCTTCCAAAACTTAGTTGCCATTAAGTTTTGGAAGGAGACCGGGAAGGCAGCACGTCAGCACATCATAGCCCTCCCCTCCTCCTCTCCACCCCTCCCCTCCCCCATCTGAGCTCTCTCTCTCTCTCTCTCTCTCTCTCTCTCTCTCTCTCTCTCTCTCTCTCTCTCTCTCTCTCTCTCTCTCTCTCTCTCTCTCTCTCTCTCTCTCGCTCTCTCTCTCTCTCGGCCGCAGCAGCATCACCGTGCTGAGTTAACAGGGATGTGAGTGGACAGGAAAGTTCAACTGCATGAGTTCAGCTGCGGGCACAGTTTTACCAGGAGACCTCACTGAGAAGCGATGGCAGCCTGTGGTGGAGCTGGACCCTAAAGCAGAAGGTAAGAGGGTGGAGGAGGCACAGGACAGGTTTATTCAGAGGGAGACATGCTGAAGGCTACGCCCTCGACTGTGACCCATCTGTGGTCCTGATTGATAATGTGAGCCCGATGACCGACAGCATTAGTCACATAAAGTATTTTATATACCATCTATGGGTATAACAAGTGTTTATATATGGTTATTACAAGTGTTTTTTCTCGACAGTCTATTGTTACTACAACTTTGAGTGTTTTATATACAATCTATGATTACTAAAAGTGCTTTATATACAGACTATGGTTAGGACAACTGTTTTATATACAGTCTATGGTTACTAACGTGTTTTATATACAGTCTCTGGTTATGACAACTGTTTTACATACAGTGTATGGTTATTACAAGTGTTTTATATATAGTCTCTGGTTATTAAGTTGATTAAATTATGGTAAGTGTTTTTACATGTAGCCTGTGGTTATGACAAGTGTTTTTATTCAAAGTTTAGTTATGCAGTTCTTACAGTATATGTGTAAATAGGATGAATGAGGTCAGTAATACATATGGTTTTGATATAAGCTTTTTTTTCGTTTTGAAGCCCCAGTAGCATATTCCAGTGTGAACTGGAACAGAACATGCAGTCCTAACCATATGATTTATATTATTAAGTCAGCACTTAAAGAAAAAAGTAATGTCCCATGTGAGTGACGAGAGGAATCTGCCAGCTTCTTCTCACTGAATGAGGAAATAACAACTGCTCTGCCACTTTAGTCTTAAAGTGATGTTTGTCCCCGAGGGCAACTTTTAGGTCCCCATTGATTTGTTTTATTCAGAAACATCCCCCATGCATCAGGGCTGAACTTCAGAGCTGACATTTAACCGACAGCATTCATTTAGCAGATTGGCAGCGCCGTGTACCACATCCTTACTCGCCCATCTCCTGTGTCCATGGCAGTGCTGGCTGCCCACGAGCTGTGTTAAGAGTTGCTGATGTGTGAGACAGGAGGGGTTGAGGGAAGATACCAGTGCCAGGCCATTCTAATTGAATATAGGCTACCTCTTATATCACTTTGCACATGGCATAATGTTTCTCATATGTTATAAATATGTATATGTATATATAACACATTAAAACAGACATATGTTATAACTGAACAGAATAATGGCAAACCTTTTCAACAAATGACGAGAGTCTTTGTTATATTACTAGAATAGAATATATTTTCTTGGTTTTAGTGGGTGCACATGTAGACCTAAAATTGTAATAACATGATTGATTTGTTCCATGATGATCAGAAAATATTCTGATAAATGTTTATAATTTTTGAAACACTTAAGTTGAAATGTCAAACTAATGCAGATACCAGCAATTTGAATGAGTATTTTGTCTTGTTTTTTTTTGGACCGGTTAGGTTGAAATATGTGTCCTGGAGCTTTTAATAATTGCGACAGGAAATTTGTATTTTGATATTTTATGGGGAAAACAATGAATCAAGAGCACAAATAGAAGGTTTATCCCTGTATACACACTGGCTGTGGGTATTTTTCTGGGCGACAATTAGCCAAATCCAAACAATCCACCTCTGATGCTCTGTAACATCCTGTAATGCAACCTCCTCCCCACATATGTGACAGCACACGTAAACCAATGCTGGGGCTTTGTGTGCATGCAGGCACCGATATGCTCGGCAGTTGCAGGTGCCACAGGACAAAGGGCTATACTACACCACACTTTTCTCTCACGTTTCCCCCCACAAACTGCCTGTTAAACTGTACAATTGATCAGACTCCCCCCTCAAAACCTTGCATCCTCTTCATTTAGGGAAGTAAATACCTATGGATTGGTCTCCTTTACCTCGGGTGAGTTAGATTACTGTACCTCATTTTGTAACGTATATGGAATGTGACTATATGATACTTATTTAGTCCAGAATCCCCTGTCATGGGCAGTTGGAGCAGAGAGGTGATGTAGATTTTCTAGTTAAATAATGATGATCATGTGTACTTTTATCTTTATGTCAAACAGTTAAATGCTGTAATGGACAGTATTTACCAGTCTCTCTCTCTCAGTGTGTGTGTGTGTGTATGTGTGTGTGGGAGAGGAGAGTCAGTGCCTGTGGGTGTCTGTTTTGTTTTCATTGACTCCCTGCTCTATTGTGTGTTCAGGCCTGCCGGCTGCCTCTGCACATTTTGTTAGCATTTTGTTGGTCTAAACTCGACTGATGCCCTGAATTCGAGCGCTCACTCATGGTGACAACTTAAAGGCGCCATTACATCTGCCGTGTTAAAAAGGGTTTGAAATGGAAAGTTGTAAGTGCGTTGTTGAATTTCCCTTTTGTGTTATTCTTTAGGTTGTGTTTTCTCACCCAGTGAACGATCAGCATGAGCAACATGTTCACTCAGACTGGGTAATAAGTAGAGGTGTTCTTCTTAATGTGTCACATCATGGAAATTTCAGAGATTAGAGATTGCTCACAGAGCTTAAATAGTTAGAGCCCAGCTCTAGTGCAGTCTCTGTAAAGTGCATGCAGTGCCTGTGCATATGATCAGTGGTGGAAAGTAAGTACTCTAACTAAAGTACCGTAGTACAATATTTAAAAAAAAATGTATTGCATATTCTTGCATAAGTATAAATGTATATAATAAATTCAAATTTATATTATAGCAATATTTAGTTATTCCTTCTTTCCTCATCTCACATGCCCTAAGACAAAAATAACTTACTGTATGTAAAATAGTTTTCTCCACCAAGGGAGTGTGTTTTCTGTCTGTCATTTAGCAGGATTACGCGAAAAACTACTTGAACTATTACCATGAAACTTGGTATAAAGATTTGTTATGGGTCAAGGAAAACATTTTTTTATTTGAATTTGTATATGGATCAGGGGGACGGATCCTGGAATTTCTTGTCACTTTCTTTAACATTGCGAGATAAGGCATTTTTCTAAATCTCGGTTTATTCCTCAGAAAATTAACTGCAAGTCAGAATTCAAAATTAGAGTAAATGCGCAGCCTAGTATCAACAAAATATACCATCAGTACCAGTGTAGCAATTATAAAATACTTGTAAGTCCTGCAATCAAAATCTTATTGAAATAAATGTACAGATTTACCTCTACTTTTGATATTTTTATCAGTAATATTACATTTTGATGATAATACTTCTTTACATTTACCTGTGCATAATTCTTAAAGCAATTTGAGCTGTATTTGAGTGTTATTAAACTGTTGTACTTTACTTAAGTATAGGGTTTGAATACTTCTTCTACCACTGATATTGACATGTCACTCGTTGACAGCCAGTAACAGCCCTGTGTTTGTATATTCTAAGTCTGCTGTTGATGTTTCTGACAGTATCCTGAATATTGCATAACAGGTGTCCCTGTCTGGGTTCATTCTGAAGTTGAGAATGCTGTTCCTTCTAAGGTGACAGGGCCGCCAGTGGCTGGCCAGGGTGTCTCAGGTAATGGAAACCTCAGGAGCTGCTGTCTGCTGGCTGAAATTCGTATGTCTGACCGCCCCATGCAGCCTCGCTCCATCCCTGGGCCTCCTCCTTCACAGTGAGCCTGTACAGGAGATTACCTAGGAAAAGGAGGTGTGTGACGATTTCAGTCGAGGCAGAATGACACGAGGGGGAGAAACGAGAGACTGGCTTAAAGATGTCAAATGGATTGTTTCCCTTGGAGTCAAACTGAGATGCTAAACTTCCTAATCACCAATGAGATCTCAAAGGGCCCTCGTCTGAAACGTTACAGGATTGAATTCATGCTTAGACCTGAAGTCACCCTTAGACCTATCGAGTATGGATGGGTGACATGACAACACAAACGGATGTTTTAGACACAGAGTAAGAGTGAGCATTCCAGCAAATAATGGAATGAGTAGTTCTTCCTAGTCATTTAACTTCATGCACCTTTAAAAACTGTTTGTCATGTCTTGGCAGTGTGTTCCAAGTAGGGTTGCAAAGGGGCGGAAAATTTCCGGTAAATTTCCGGTAAATTTCCGGAAAATTTCCATGGGAATATTCAGCTCGGGAATTTTGGGGAATTTTGAAAAAAAAATATACACAAATTAAACGCTGAGCACTAAAAAAATCATTCAAAAACTCTATTTTAAAGACGTATGGAATGCAGCACAAGCTGCACGTTGAATTTCAACCCTGCACTGTGCATTTCTCCATCACATGCACAGATAATTGCCAGCATCCTGCACATTACAGCAGGGCTATTGAGGCCTGCTGTAGTGTGCAGGACTAGTCAGGTAAGTTTCGATGATATTACTGGGGAAAATATGTTAGCATGCTGATTGAGGATTGTTCATCTGTCCATCTAGCCTATTTCTATTCATTTATCCATCAATTGTAAAATATTTTTAAGGATGATTCCAATTGGCCAACTATTTATATCTCTGGCATTGCTTTAGTGTTTTTTTACAAGATTTTTTCTCATCTTATTCTACAGAGCAATGTTACGTGCACTATCTCATGTGTGGAGACATTTCACCCCAGCCAATGTAGAAGGAAAGGCTTTGTACATTTGCAAATACTGTGCAAAGACCTATGTTAAGAATGACACAAAGATCCAGAAGCATATAGTCAAGTGCCCAAAGTTTCCTCAGGGCTCAAATCGGCCTATGACAAAACACAATGTTTATATTTATGTGTGTATATGACAAGATAAATACAGATAGTATAAATTACCCACACAATTTCCAGTTTATTCCCGTTAATTCCCGTTAATTCCCGTATATTCCCGTATATTCCCGTATATTCCCGATAATTCCCATGGAAAGTTTCCAGCTTTGAATATTCCCGGAATTTTGCAACCCTAGTTCCAAGTACCTCAGAGAATTTGTTCTGTGGATTTAGTATCAGTATCCTCTTTCTCACGTGATCCCACACTGATTACAAGATGTTGAGGTCGGATGACTCCATGATGGGATTGATGATGTTTAAGAACACAAATATCTGAAGTGGCTGAACCCTTTGCAAAGTATAGATATTTCTATAATCAACCATTCGGCAGATGTGAAATAGAAGCAGTCATTTAAGAGGGAGGATCCTTAGAATGTTTCACATGTAAAAAAAAATCTGGTTAAAAAAGTAAGGGGCGGGGGGGGGGATCAATGTAGCGCGTGATTACATTTCTGTTGATCAACCAATCAATCAACTGATCATTTCAGCTCTCACAAAGAAACTATTATCAACTTCACATCTTGCCAGTCTAACGATGAAACATTTCTTGTCTTAAAGTGTTACTTGGCTGAAGAAGTAGTCCTCTGACCAGAAGGTTGACAGTTTGATCCCTGTCTCCACCATTCCACCTGCCTAAGTGTCCTTGGGCAAATTAATGAATCACAAATTTCCCCCCGATGGCTGTGTGTGATTGATGTGTGATAGATGCACTACACAAATGTGTTTGTGATGGGAGAATGGCAAAACTTTATTGCAAAGCGCTTGATTGATCATCAAGACTAGAAAACAAATGATGGACTTCTAATCACTTTCTTCTGTGTGAGATTTCCATGATGGCACTGCTAACAGTCCATCAGCAGGATGCGTTTTCAAATGCACAGAAAATCCTTAATGTTTCTGTTTATCACATCACAGGACAGAGTGAACTCGACATGTTTCTATCTTTTGCAGAGTGTAGTTGCTTCTGTGACACAAAACAGACTAAAATTAACTTGGAATTTTTTTTAGGATATAAAGGAACCAAAAAAAAACTCACTGTTGATTACTTTTAGCCACTTTATTATAGGAAGTCAAGTTGTTACACTTTCATCAGGCCTAATTGTTTTTACCTGTTAAGATCATTGTTGTTGAATTTACCATTGGACAGAAACAGGTTAGAGGAGCGGGGCTGAACTGCGGCGACTGAGAGTACATCACCGAGCAGTGTGGCAGCGCTTCCCCCCATCTGTAAACTAAACCTTGTGCTCAGTCAAGCTTTCACTGAAGCTGTCCAGATTGATGATGATTTTAACCAAGTGGACACAGAGGGAACTGAGACTGTACTCGTCTTGGCTTATCTCTCCGCCGCTAGGTGAACTGTACACCTAACCGTAAAAAACTAATTCATTCTTCTGGGGAACTGATTGAGCCAAGTAGTCAAATGGTGCTGCACACAGTCATGCAATACAACAGTGGAGCAAAACGCTAAGTAAGGGATCTCTAATGTTATCATGAGTGTAAAAGAAATGTTATGCAAAGTGTAAAACCAATGTTGGCTCATTATGAAACTGTCACTGGTGACCCATCATATTTTAATTTGTCCAATGACAAATGAATTATCATTATTAATTATCATTACGTTATCATGCAATTAAGACATGTATTTGTCTACATAATGCAATTATGGTTGTAATAATTCAAATTAGGGTTGTCATGATACCAAACTTTTAGCCTTCAATACTATAACAATTATTAATACCAATTTCAACACCACGATATAAAGAAAAAATGGCCTGTTATGTTGAGCATTATTCTCTATGTAAAACCTTTTTCAAAGCAATACATATTAATTTAATTAATCAATTGATACAACGAATGGTAGGCCGGACTAGTCTGTAGAAAGCCACAGGTTGAGGATCAGTTGATTTTCCTCTGTGTTGTTGCAGTCTAGGGTTTAAAAACCATTGTAAATTAAGTTTACGAAGATTGTATAATTTGTTTTGAAAAATACTTTCTTTTGACCATCCTTCAATGATGTTTAATTTGAGTTTGACCTTATTCAGGTCAGAAAACTGCTCAGTGCATTGTCAGGCTATTGTCTTAATGAGGCTAATAATAGAATATTGATGGCCATGTTAACATTTCTAGTGTTGTGTATTAGCAATGATTTTAGACTCAGTGGGAAGATGTGGGAAAAACCACAAACTTATCGTAGTCATTTTTTCTACTGACACATAGGTTATTGTACCTGAAGTTACAGAAAAGGCAACAGTTAGTCTTTTCAGTGGCGGATCTTTAAAGAAAATCCAAACTCCCATTTGTACGTTTGTTTTTTTGTAGCAAGTCATGGAAATTGAAACCATGGCTCTAAGGTCTTGTGTGGATCCATGTGTTCAGGGTGTAATCTGATGTGCAAACCTCCCGCACAGACTCTATTTCATCAGTCTGTCAAAGCGTTTGGTGCATTCTTACATCCGGCCCTGTACTGAGCAACTAACATGACTAAACCTGTTTGTGTGAGAGATGTGGTAAAATAGTTTAAACATTTGCAGAGACTGTGCTCTGGAAAGATTGAGTTGTAATGGAAACAACTTAACCAGATAACTGTTTAACTCTTTAACAGACCCTGGTTTCCTCTGCGTCTCTCTCTCTCTACAGGACCAAGCCTCTGGGTGTGTATTTAAAAAGTATTGTCACTTGATTTTTTTGTGGAAAGGACTGATATTATTTAAATTCAGCTAAAATAGACAAGAGACAATTAATCCACACACATAAAAAACAAGTGTGAATACCTACATCTATAAATACAGACCATCTTAGGAAAAACTAAACATATTATTAATTATCTTAAGCTTGTGATTTAGATAAATATTAAGTCTTCTTAAATATTTCTCACATTTTCCTACACAACAAAACAGTTTAAATGAATAGAATTTCAGAAACAAAATATTTGTTGAAAATTTTGGGGAAATTAGTTTAGTTTCCTTTACTACAAATTTTATATTCTAAACTGACAAGCAACAAGTCATGATGTGAACAAATGCCTCTCTGTGCATTCACTCTTTAAATGTGTACGCCCAGGATAATGTAAAAACAGTAAAAGTTTTTTCAGTAAAGGTTAAATGGTGAAAAGTGCGAAATGTTAAATATAAAAAAGATGACATTGGCTTATCATGAAACCTCTAAACAGATATTCTCAAAGCCACATTTGTGGTTTGGTCTAGTGCTCATGTCGGTCTGTCTGCCTGTCTGTCTTCCTGTCTGTCTGTGCGACCTAGTGGATTATTTTACACTCTGATTCATCTGCTTCATTAAAAGACCCACAGAAGCAAGCCAAACCCCTTTGTTACTTATTAAAGGGACGGATCCCTTTCCTTTCTTTAACTGCAAACAGAGATATTTGATTTGTGTGTAACTTGAACAAATGTTATTGTGCTTTAATGGATGTGTTTTAGACTGTTCTGTTCAAATCCAATGAATCATCTGTGGGGAGAATAGTTTGAAGGTGTAATAATCCATGACACCTCCAACGGAAGACAAAATCAGATTGCCTCTCCATGCATTTCCTTAAAAAGTGTTAGAAGCAACACAACTTTTATTCTGAAAGTGACTCTTCCACCTTATCCAATAGTATTTTACTCTGATTATCCACGGACACTGAACACATAATATCATCCAGAGACAACGATAACAGCACCTAACTTTATCAACACATCATCCAAGTCAAGCTGACATCACTGAGAGACAAATGATCTGAGGAAACAGCAGAGCATGCATTTGAAAATAATTTTCTTGATTATCAAGTAATGTAAATTAAAATACAGCATGTACATTCATATTTGTATGAAGGGCTAAAATGTTCACATACACTTTTCGTTAACAGACAGTATATTCTTTTTAAAGTCCTAGGGGCGTTTGCAGCTCATTTCGACACAATCTGGGGATTTAAAATCCGTCTAATATTAAAGCCTGGTTATGTATCTGTGGAACAGGAGCCACCAAATTAATTATTGAATTAATGCTTTGGTCAATATCTTCAATTTATGACTGATTAAATGATGAATCCAGAATGAGCTAGGAACTGACAATGGTGTGTTGTAGTGTATTTTCGCTCATTGTTTAGTTTGTGTTGTACTGTACACTACCTGCTCAGCACCAATTAGTAAAACAGATAAAGCTAGCGACTTTAGCAGGTGAATATAGTGGATTGTTTTGATGCTAACAAGCCAGACTTTTACCTCAGGAGTTCATGGACAGATTGAATGTTATACTTACATTCACAAGATAAATAAAAAACTCATCTCGAAATGAGTTTGAATGTATGTTCAGTAAATGCTAAAATGTTTACTAACGTGTTCTCCTGATCAAAGGAGTTTCAACCATATAGCTACTGTATATAAAGATGGATGATGCATCTGCACTTTCTCCCAATATTCAGAAATAAAGCCAAGACATCCAGGATATGAACACTGCCATTTTGAACAGAGAAATGTATATTGAGCCAGAGTCTACGCAGTAGTATAGATTGGTCCATGTCCCATCCACTAACTTGGAGGAGGCAGGTTTTATGACCTATACTGCAGCCATCAGGAGGTGATCAGGACTCTTTGGCTTTACTTTTGGGGATATGTCATGTTGTCCATCCTTATATAGTCTATGATCAGAAAAATTAAGTTGTAACTGCACAGAGAAACTCACATAAAAATGTATTAACTTATGTTGTGGCTGTTGTTTTGTTTTTAGGCATTTGGAGCTTGTTCTCTTTCAAATGACAAAGCTAACACCGGGATTCCTAAGGATAAACTTGGATACACAATTCCCTCTTGAAAAAATATTGTGGTGGCACCAGAGTAGCTCTTGTGAATAGTAGTGGAGTCACTCATGTATAAATTAACTTATTTGTTTATGGAAAGCTGCAGTAATGTTACACTCACTCATGAGTGTGACCTCCTGCTATCAGGATTTTTGCATGGGGCTTCACTGGGTGACTGACTGTTTAAGATTAAGTACAAAGACGAGTTTTGATTGGCTGTCTGTTAAACTGATACATGTTATCGGTTTACCTGGGCACAGACTTTACTTCCTGGAAAGGTGATCCTTGTGAATCTGAACACAGGTTAATGTTCAAACTGCACGGCCAATGCATCATCACCTTTTGGTGGTCGATTGATGAGGATTTAGGGTTTGTGTCTGTGTGTGTGCATTCATGCATGTTTTAAGGGTAGGTTTAGGTTAAGTTGTGGGTAGCATTGCGTTTAGGCAATAGTCACTATGGTTATGTGACATGACGTGGTCTGTGCGTGTGTCTGCATATGTGTGTTTGTAATCATTAACGGTATTTTTTTCTTGTTACTTAAAGAAAATCTACCAAATTGACTGAAGCTGAAACCACTCGAGTAAAATCATATTTTCAGCTGTAGAGTACACTTCTTGTACAGATGTTCACTGAATGGTGCCCGTCAGCTGCCTGACAATAATGAAACCCAACTTGTTAAGGCAACGAAAGCTCTTCAGCTCTGCATGACTCAAGGAGCATCCCTCATCTGACTGTACACCATCACCAGGGTACCAGCAGGAAATATTAAAGAGTCACCGGTGCTAACTCTCTTTTTTGGTGGCGCTCACTCTATCAGTGTAAGATAACCGCGGGCAATCACTTATCGTTAGTTCTGACTGATAGTGGCCTTGTCAGAGGCAGTAAGGGGAGATGAGCTGTCACCCAGCTCACAGCTCCTGTGTGAGAAGTGAACAAGGAGACCTCCGTTGTGTCAACACCTTGCGACCCCCCCTTCCCGCCAGTCATAAGAGAAGCTTGTGAGAAGAGAGATATTCTTTTTTTTTAACATGATCATCTACTGTAGAGCTTTTTCCCACAGCAGCAGCAGCTTGATATTAAAGAAGCCAGTGAATGTGACTTTTGGAAGAAAATCTGAATAGAGTTGCTTCGAATCAGAGTCACTGCCGGGGAAAGTTCTGTACTATTTAGATTTGCATTATGAGTTTCAGTGGTCTGCCGATATATCGTCCTGTCTCCTTGCTGCAAAGACTAAGAGGTAGTCCCTTTAAAATCCACCAGCACTCCATCTCAAAGATTACACAGCTATTTGTAGCTGACATGAAAGGAAACGATACACTGCTATTTTTAGGTGAATGCATTTATCAATAATTCATCCAGCTCTTTCATCTTCTTGGTTAGCCAGCACTCATAAACTGTATTGCTTTGGAATTGATGCATTATACAGATTCACCACTTACCAGAGAGAACAAATCTGTATTTGGATCATAAGTGTATCAAACAGGCATTGGACTCTTGCTAAGTTAAAATACATTATTATAGGAGAAGCCAGTTGGAAAAGTTTTAAAATGTTGATTAACACTAATCCGAATTGTTAAGGGTGTGTAGTGTGTGTTAGTATCTCTTTGTTGCATGTTGCAGGTTTCTTAGTATGGTGTTGGCTTTTATGATAGAAACAAGGCAGATACTCTCATTAATGCTTTGCAATATTAATGAGAGCATCATTGAAGAATTGATTTGACATTAGAGATGTATTTTACTTTTTTCATTATGATCTGCTGTGTTGTGACACGTGACCATTCTGTGCACCATTGTTCTCAAATATGAATGTAGAGGGAGTTATTTTTGGTGAGCCAACCCCCCATCAGCAACCGCTGGTGTAAGGTGGCCCTCTGTCTGAGGTCGTGGTAACCATAGCAGGCCTTGGAAAGTGAAATGTGATGCGGCGGGCCCTTTGGGCTGTGCTTCTGAATCACAACTCCATAATGAGCTGGCCGAGCTCAGGCTGCATCAAAGATGCAGCACCCAAGTATCTGTTTCAACTCACAGCGCACAATGGTGCAGTGTCACCTGTGCAGGTGGAGTGGAGGTGGGGAGTGAAGGCTCTCTGCCATCATGGTATATGTCATCCATACATCCTCAGATTGGCTCAATGTAAAATACCTGTTACTAACGAACCATTACAGTTCAACATGTCCGCATGATACATTCGTGTTTTGATATCATTATAACACACTCAGACTCACTCACGCACACACACAGACAAAAAATTTAAATGACCCTCCCATTTAAATTGCATGACAATTACGAAGCATGCATTTCTCATGAAGATAATGAGTTTCAATATTTTGTCACACACACATGAACAGCCAGGGCCCGGTGTTAAAGGTGTATCGGAACAATCCCGATTCCCAATCCGACCCCGTCGATTAATAACTAAATACATGTGAAAAGCGATAGAGACAAACACACTTTCATTTCAAAAAACGTGACAACTCTCTATAAAGTTCACCATCAACACATTTAATGTACAGGTGATATTAACACTGTGTCTTGGCTTTAGTTCGTCACTATGTTTTTTTTGTCGGTTAGAGTATTTTATAACATAATGAAATTATTCTTATTACTACGGTGGCAGAGAGTTCGAATTAATAATTTGCATTCTTGACACCTGTAAATTATGAAAACAACGTCATCAATTTGATGACACTTGTACTGTGATTACAGAAGTTATTGAAGTATTCTGCTTGTCAGTGGTGATGGAGCTTTATAACGCATTGAACTGCAGCTAGGTTCATCCCTTTTTTGGAAAACATCATTTTTGCAATTTGCTGTACATTTCTCTTTTTGTATGTGTTGTGACATTTTGCAGCACATGTGTCGTCAAATAGATAAAGTTGTTTTTTCTATTTGCAAGTGGTTTTTTTTATTTGCAGTTCGTTGAGCTCTCTCGGCCACAGATTATTGCTATATTATTTCTATAAGTGGAAATGTGAGTTTCAAATCAGCAGAATGTGTTGTAGCGTCATGACCAACTGATTAGTTATAAGACCCCTGATGGCCAATAAACTCATGTTAACACACATAAGGATAACTCATGCAGCTTGCAAGCAATTGTTGTCAATATGACAATATTTACCAAATTATTTCAAATCTGCAGATATGTTTACATTCTGTCTGTTCTTTCATTCTTTTCATGAAATTGCAGAGGTTTGTTTGAAAAATATATAGGATTCTTCAGGATGTGTTCACAGAGATATTGGCATGGAGCTGCTGACTGAAACACGTGAATTACTGCTTAGTCATTCTTACCACCAGGGTTCAGTGATTAGGGCCAAATAATGTTAACCACAGGAGCTGCATGACTTAACAACCAGGCTTTAGTTTCGGAGGTCATGTTGATATGCAGTTAAGATGACTCAGTGGGGTCAGTTTACTTTTAACTTCTAATAACAAGCCTTTGTGCTTGTGTCAATGACTACAGAAACAAAACATCTTGTACCCGGGATGATTGTGCAGGTCAGGACAAAAGATGTCCCTGTAACTGTTTGAATGGGTTTGTGCTTTAGTACCCTGTTGGGTAAAGCATTAGGGTAAAACAGAGGGTTACCATGGGAACAAGGGCTTGACCAGGATTTGACAGATGCAACTGATGTACATTTAATACTCCAACAAATAATCACAAAACTGATGACACAGAATCTTTACAGTAGATGTGTATTTTTGTTTTACTTTTTCTGTTTGTATGCACTGTGTATAGAGATATATTTTACAACCTGTGTCCTAATATGTTTTTTTGTATTTTTACACAAAAACCCAGTGCTGGAGGAAGTATATAATAACATTTTATTTGTTAGTTTGTTTGTATAATAATATACTTTTACTCAAGGCACTTTACATAGTAGGGTCGAGACCTAAAAGCACTCTTTACTTAAAGCAAAAAAATTTACTCAAGTAAAAGTCAAAGTATTTCCAGAGTGTAGCCTATTCCCTAATGCAACTACATCATTAACTGTGTCATATTCATAAACGGCAGTAGCCCGTATCTTGCTCGATTTGACTGAGGTCTGCGGGGTGAGCGGAACAAGGACCAAATTTAATCCATTCAAAACCACAAATGGGTTCATCCTCGGGTGATTATGAATATCTGGACACAAATTCATTGCAGTCCTTTCTAGAGCTATTGCGAAATTTGTGTCTGGACCAAAATGGAATGACAGACGGACGGACTGACAGACATCGCATCCACACAAAACAATGCAAGAATACAATACCCTGAATTTCACGAATTCGATTTAAATCCACCACATGATAACATTCTTCCTTATTAGTAGTATTGATAGTGGGCGACTTCTCATGTCTTGTTAATATTTGTATTACTCTTTTAGAATCATTATTCTTTTATATCAGAAGATACAATCTTAACTAAAATGTGCTGCAAAACACCCCATTGTAGCTCTTCATTGAGAATAACATGGCTCTGTCTGTGTCTACAGGAGAGTCTTTTGACCCATCCGCTCCCCCAGTGACCACCGTGCTCCTCCTGACCCAGGATTATCATGGGACGCCTTCCAGTTCACCTCTCCCCACCCATCCTCCTCCTCCTCTTGCTCCTACTGGCCCACCCCAGCACTGCCTTCGGGCCACAGGTTCTGAAGCGGGCATCTAGCCCTGATGATAAGCCTCAGCCCACAGGCAACTCTACGCAACCTTGGAAGCTCAAGTGTGCAGGCCTCGTAGTGTGTAGACCCGGTGTCCTGTTGCCGGTATGGCTGCCGCTCAACCCTTCACTGGGGGAGCAAGCGGGGAGGGCTATCATCTACTTCCTATGTCTCATGTACATGTTTCTGGGTGTGTCCATCTTGGCAGACCGCTTCATGGCATCCATAGAGGTCATCACATCTCAGGTATTATAGAACTTTGTGCTTTGGTTTATAGCGCTATGGTATTATGATGTCACACTGAAGTGGGCCTTTGACCCTTTTCAATATAAAATGTCATCATTCTATCCTGTCAGCTATTTGTGTTTGTTCCATGATTAGCATATGTTTTTTGAGTTGTGGCCCAAAACGTGTTTTTGAGGTAGCCTTGACCTTTGACCTTCGATCCCCAGTATTAATTCATCCTTTAGTTCAGTGAGCATGTGTGGAAAAATTATGAAATTTCTTTCAAAATCTTACTGAGATATTGCATTAACAAGAAAGGGATGGATAGATGTATGGACAACCTAATATTATAATAACTTGTCTGTTTCCAGCATGGAGGCATACAAATATGGAACCACAGATGGTGGTGATCAGTCTGTTCTGCAAGTTTAGTTTTAAATCAAAGAATAATCAGTTGAGATTACAATAAAGCCACAACAACATACATACTATTACAAATATATTGAAATAAGCTCACTACAGTTAACATGTGGGAAATCAGACTGTGGAGCTGCTCAAGATTTTGGACCTCCCAGAAATCCAACTGAACCTCAAAATCCAGCTTATTTTCCTGGAAATTCTTCTGTTACCATGACTCCCCTCAGATTGTTTATCTAACAAAAAACAGTCCGGCATTATGATTATGAATCTCATTTAACATTGATGACATTAATTGAAACACATGTGCATCCTCAGCATAATTGACACTTTCTCAATTATCCGTCCCTGCAGGAGAAGGAGGTGACCATCACCAAACCTAATGGTGAAACGACAGTGACAACTGTGAGGATCTGGAACGAGACTGTGTCCAACCTCACACTCATGGCCCTGGGCTCCTCTGCACCTGAGATCCTGCTCTCGGTCATTGAGGTACACAGATACAGCTCACCAACACACAAGGAATAGTCATGTATCTTTAAAAAGAGTCTGACTTTTTCTCATATTGTTAGTTATTTACATATGCATATATATGAAAGTTGTAAAAGAACTATCACCATAGTGTAAATTGGGGTCAACTGTAGGCCTTACAAACAAATACAGTACAATTACAAGTACAATTTGCAGTATTATGTCAGCGTGGAAATAGATTATTCTCATTGTCTGTCATGTATAGTTATTCATTTAAAACATTCTTGATAGATTGAAGTTCAGTTCCTATACAACTTCCATTAAAAACAATTTGATTTGCATCTTTGTGATGTTTGACTTGTTTCACCGTGACAGGTGTGTGGGCACAACTTTGATGCAGGCGAGCTCGGCCCGGGCACCATAGTAGGGCAGCGCTGCCTTCAACATGTTTGTGATCATTGGTATTTGTGTGTGGGTGATCCCTGACGGAGAGTCTCGCAAGATCAAACACCTGCGCGTGTTTTTTATCACGTCTTTCTGGAGTATTTTCGCCTACGTTTGGCTCTACCTCATACTGGCTGTCATTTCACCAGGGATCGTAGAGGTATGCTTCTGTATATTTGACTTTGGTTAACTATGCAATAGAGTATATCAAGTGTGTAAATCATGTAAAGCTCATATTCCCTGTATTACCAGGTGTGGGAGGCCGCAGTGACGCTGCTTTACTTTCCGGTGTGTGTGATCTTGGCTTGGATTGCTGACCGTCGCCTACTATTCTACAAATACATGCATAAGCGTTACCGCGCTGACAAGCGGCACGGCATTGTTGTGGAAATGGAGGGTGACCTCGAGCCCAAAGGCATTGACATGATCATGGATGGAAAGTTGTCGGACAGAAGCGCGTGCCCTGGAAACTCCTCCAGTGTGACAGTCTCTGTGCAGACAGGCAATGAACTAGACCCGAGCCAAGAGGAGGTAAGGCATGTGGCTCATGAAATACTTGACCACATTGTAGACACAGCTTTTTCTTTTTGTTTGACATCTTTGTTGTGTCATTAAAGCTCTTTGTCACTCTAGTGACTGTTTTAAAAAGAAAGACTACTTCTGTAGTCTTTTTAAAGGCACGAGGACAGTAAGAAAGCAAAGGAACAAGACTATTACTCTACTCTATCAGGGACAACGTTGATTCTTTTTTTCTGTTTTGTGTTTCCTGAAGTTAGTAGTGTTCAGTTGCAGCAGTAGTCTGAACTGCAGCAGTGCAGCAATGGTAGCATTATCTAAATAAAGATCCTCAAATGAGTCTTCAAAGTTTTGTCCCATGAAACCCTTTTAACCTTACCTCTCTTGGATAGGTGGTTCGCATCCTTAAAGACCTGAAGGAGAAATATCCAGACAAAGACTTGGACCAGCTGATTGAGATGGCCAACTATTCTGCCTTGGTCAAGCAGAAGAAGAGCCGCGCCTTCTACCGTGTCCAGGTGACACGCATGATGATCGGTGCCGGTAATATATTAAGGAAACATGCTGCTGAGCATGCACGCCGCACGGCTGACCAGGAGTCAGACAAGGCCACATGCTCACACATCTGCTTCGAAAATGCCCAGTACCAGTGCACTGAGAACTGTGGTTCTCTGAGCCTGGGGGTGATACTGGAGGGGGGCACAGGTCAGAACACTTTCTATGTGGACTACTGTACAGAAAATGGCTCCGCCAACGCTGGGGCAGACTACGAATTCACTGAGGGTACCCTGGTGTTTAAGCCAGGGGAGACACGCAAAGAGATCAAGGTGAGTAATTAGAGTCATAGCTATTTTCATAAATAAATATATCTGTCAATATTAGCTTTAGGTTGTGTATATAGTCTCATAGGATACAGAGATACCTTGACATCATAAAGTGCATCTATGTGCAGCATTTTCTATTTCACACATCGCTATAATTTTCTCAATCACAAATCATTCCCTATCATATGATAAGGGAGGATTTGCATATCTTGGAAAATGTGTTTATAGATTTAGGGACAATTTTTTTGTCTTGTCCTATGATATGTCATCTGATACACACACACACACACACCTCAAAATAAGTCAAATTATTAAGTTGATTTGAAGAGACAGAAAAACTTTTCATCCCCAGGTCGGCATCTTGGACGATGACATCTTCGAGGAGGATGAGCATTTCTCTGTGCGTCTTCAGAAAATTAGGTTAGAAGAAGGCGCAAATGAAGGGACAGGAAATCCACCCAAAGGTAGACTAGTGGAGCCGCAGATTGCCACCATCACTATCTTGGATGATGACCACGCCGGCATCTTCACCTTTGGTCAGCGGATGCTGCGGGTGAGTGAGAGCACGGGCATGCTGACGGTGACGGTGGTGAGGAACTCAGGCTCCAGGGGCACTGTAGCTGTGCCATACCATACAGAGGATGGCAGTGCCAAGGCGGGGGTGGACTATGAGGAGACTGGAGGGGAGCTGGAATTCACCAATGAACAAACCAGGTGAGGCAGTGACTGGCAGGTATGAATGCAGGAGTCAGAGTCAATCTGTTCTTTTGAGACTGTGACTGAATTTGAGTCTGTTATGGTTACATAACTTGGCTCCAAAGCTCAATCCTCAATCAAATGTGATTTATAGGTCAAAGCTTACAATATTCTATATTTGTCATTTTTAATTAACTCCATGAAAAGACATTACATTACATTTAGCAGACGCTTTTATCCAAAGCGACTTACAATAAGTGCATTCAACCATGACGGTACAAACCCAGAACAACAAGAATCAACAAAATGCAATTTCTTCAAGAACACGACACTACAAAGTGCTATAAGTAAGTGCCGACAAAGACTAAATGCAACAGGGAAATGCCCGACTTTGGACTGTGATAGTCAGTGCCAATCCCGTTAATCCCTATACTGAAGACATTCTACTTGGAAAGGGGCCACAGATATATAGTTTCTTTTTTTTAAGGGATTATGATTTGCCATTTGTATAAAATGTTCCTTAGCGATTAGTAGAGATTTTGAGTATTTATGGCAGCTTTGAAGTGGTGTAATTTACTAAAAATAATTTACAGCATTAGGCCAATAAAGGAACACTAAATATACTCTTTGACTCATTTGTGGGTTTGAAACTTTTTGTATTCAACAAAATATGTATTTGTAGGATCAGTTCATTGTTCATTTCAGTCTATTCATTGATTACTATATATAGCATATCAAAATAACTTATCCTTAAGTTTTTGAAGGGAGCAGAACCTACATTCAGCATCCTCAATGCTTCTAGATAGATTTGCTTATTAGTGCTGTCAGTAAAAAGGCACCTGAACCTCACTTAGAGATTACTATAGCTTGTCAGTCACACGCTCTAAGTAGAGGAGGTCCTTTTAGACAGAATTACCCTGACGACTTGACACCCAAAGATAATACCATCCCGATCAGGTGCGGGAACCTCCAATCGCCCCATGTAAGGTGACAGATTGTTTTCCCATTAAACTTTCAGCTTATATAAGCTGTGTTTGCACATGCACTAATTGTACACTTAGTGAAAGACTCTGTTATGTAACAGCGCCGATCAATGGATGCTACACAGTCACAACAAAAACAATTTGTGGATTAGAGTTAATGGGAAAGTGTTCAAGTGGTTAGCTTCATTATTTTATTTCTTTTTTTCTGCTGTGAACTTTACATGGTATTAGGTATTCAGAAAGTGAGAGACCAGAGTTTACAAGTTGTTTTGCACTTCATTCAGTTTATCTATTTCCTTGGAACTGTGTACACAATGGTCATTCCTGAATTATTTATACACCCATTGTGATTAATTATTTAGTTCACTTAAATTTGTGATGTGATTTAGATGGTAGAGGAAATGGTTTGGGGTTTTTATGTACCTCATTGTTCATAAAAGTTAATAGCACGCCATTATTTTGTTACATAAATAAAAACTTGTGTTTGTTTTTGTGTGTGTGTGTGTGTGTGTGTGTGTGTGTGTGTGTGTGTGTGTGTTTGTCTGTGTGTGTGTATGTGTGTGTGTGTGTGTGTGTGTGCTTTGCATATCTCCAGTAAGACGTTACAAGTGCGCATCATAAACGTGGAAGAATATGAAAAGCAGGAAACCTTCTTTGTTGTGCTTGAGGATCCAAAATGGCTGAAGCGAGGACTTTCTGGTGAGCTTTCACATTTTATCATTGATGTCTAAATGACTTATTTGTTTTAAATGTTTTATTTTCTCACTTAAATTAACATTGGCCATATGCAAGATCAGGTATCAAAACAATAACAAGAGCAGCGCGGGCGACTGCGTGCGGGGCACCTGCGTCAGAGCCAGTAACCGAAGATTACACGCTGTCATTCACTGGAGTCTCTGTTTCACTGTAGCACTGCAGCCACTGCAGCCAATTATGAATTAGGTATCCTTTAGTTCCCTGTTCCCTATATAACCTCAATGTGACAACCGGATGTTGCAGGAACTGGGTATGTCCATGTTAGTGGAGGTCAACAGAATCAATGACATCAGTATAAATTAATAGTAATTTATTTAATGAGGTAAAGTCGAAATGGAATCTAACAATGTGGGCGTGCTGTGCATGTCAAACGAAGACAAAGGAGAGTGTCATTTTCCTTTTGCAGTTTTAGATTCTTTCAGGCTACTCCGATGTGTTAGAGAGAGTTATTGAATCTTTGTCTTTCTTCCCTCACGTGCAGCGTTGTTGTTAAACCAAGGTAAGGTTTGGCTGTTAAAGTTGCACTGTGCAGCATTTTCAAATATCCATACATAGCTGTGAAATTGCCCGTTCATCCATAAAAATATTGTTGCTTCTTTGAGATCAGTGAATATCTTGCCCAATGCTTCCTGATGTGAAAAATATTTTTCTTCTTTTTGTTATTCTTCCTGGTTTAGTGCTTCTGCTTGTTTTACTGAAGAGCATAAATAAGGCTTTAGTCTTTAGTTACTTCCTTTCCTTGTTTTAAGCATCTCTGAATGCTTGCTTTGGAGACTAATGCCACCAGTGGTTGTTGTGCTGAGACAAATTCTGAGGTTGGCACAATTCTTACTAAATACGAGGAAGGTAGGGACACAGGATGCCACCACTCCAGACCATTGCTGGATGGTGTTTCACCACAAGTGACAGGAACAAGAGCGATTCTGAGGCATGCGCCTATAGGTACTGCAAGGACTGGGCCTCCTGTTGTTAGTGATAGCAGTGTAAAATCCACTAGAGGAGTCCACAGGTAACTGGAGTAGGTTTAGTAGTTCGTTTTATCTCTTTCATAACAACAATAAGAACTTTAATTTATATAGAGTCTTTAAAGAGACCCAAGGACGCTTTACATATAAAGCATGGCGTTAGTTCATGCAGGACACGGGGGGTTTGCTCGTGTTCCAAATTTTCCAGACAATTTCGGGGGTTCATATATAAAAATGGCTGGGATACTCACCTCAGGGCAAAAATACCTTGTCATCATTGTCACCCCAATAACTTGTTTTCATCAGGGAGTAAATGGATGCTGCACAAAGTACCTTTAAAACTTTATTCTGTAGGTTTTGGGTCTGTACCCTTGCCTGAGGTCTAGAATGTGTGTGTTTTGTAAGTGGGTATATTACAGACATGATCATTAAACAACTGCCCTCTCCTGACAGGAAACCCTAGCCCGGAGGAGGAGGAAGCCAGGAGGATCTCTGAGATGGGTAAACCCATTTTAGGAGAGCACAGCAGGCTGGAGGTGATCATAGAGGAGTCCTGCGAGTTCAAGGTGTGTGAGTCTCTGACAGACGACAACCAGGCTCTCTACTCAAATAAATCATTTATTACAAGGAAAAGACAAGTTTGAAAAATATGAGCTTTTTATTATCTTCATTGGTTCATGAAAACAGTGGAGTGACAGAAAAGTTGACATTTAAATTATTAATCTGAGTGATAATAAGAAGCATCTGCAATGTGGAAAACTTGATGTATATGTGTTTTTAACCACCTGGTGCCCTCTCACACATCAGACTCCCAATGGAGTACTGGACCAGGTACAGTTACTGCCAGCATGCTGTGTGTTGTTGAGACTGATTACACTTTTTCATTCCATTCCCTGCTTCATCTTGCATCACACACTTGCAAAATACTACTTCTGCCAGTCTTCAAATGTTCTTGTTTCATGCATTTTGACTTGAGATAAAGTGAGGCAACGTGTGGGTGTCAGTATGCGCCGTGGGAGCAATGTTAGTCGTTTTTTTCTGAATTAAATTCAAATTTTGCAGCAGAACTGGGAAGGTAGTGGTTTTGTGGATACACTATAAGTGCCATATCCAACACTGTCATATTTGTACTGAATATTAAGCTGGACCTTGTCTGCATCAAAGGTCAAAATAAGCAATTTGAGAGTCTGTAGAACAAATTCCAGTGAGGCTGAAGGAAGAAATGTGGACCCATATAATCTATGTGCAACCATGTGAGTTGCTTCTCACTTACCTTTTCAATGTGCTATAACAGAACACTGTGGACAAACTCCTGAAGGACACTAACCTGGCTGTAGTGATTGGCACTCATTCATGGAGAGAGCAGTTCATTGAAGCAGTCACAGTCAGTGGAGGTAACTGCTGTTAATATATTTGTTTTTGTGTATGTGTGTAACCTGTTAATGGACAGTATTTACTTAGGATTAACTCGGAGTGAGTGTGCGCCAAAGGGTCAACATTAGTCACATTCACACAGTGCTGCTGAACTATGTGTATATAGTGCTTCCCTATCAGAGATAATTTGAAGTACAGCTGCATGTTTATTGTACATATATGTAATATATGTAAAACATATATAACCAGGTAATTATGTGGTAAAAAGACACATTTACATTTTCTAATGTTACAGACTTGGCCAGAAATTATAAAATATAAAATGTAAAATGAATCTGTTCCAGAATGGTTAAATAAACTTCTATTAATTTAATGTATGATTTTTAGCCGCAGTCAGACTGTGTATTGAAACAGAGTCATGTCGAAGAAGATTTAATGAACAATGTGAAAATAGTGTGAGTCACGGAAGAGTTAACTGATAACACAATTAAGGGCAAACCTAAACCAAGGGCCAATCTCGATATGATACCACACTTAAATTCATTGCACCAAATTATGCACACTAGAAAATGTCAGTATATACTCTCGTCCATTTTTTTATCAAGATCCATGAATTATTCTCTGAGAAATCAGGGAGAATTTAGAAAAATGCTGTATCTCTCAATGTTTTAGAGAGTGAAAGTGGACCCCTGATCTGGATCCCCATCACAATTTAATGTTGTCTTTCACGACCCCTACCACATCCTTCCACCAAGTTTTGTAGTAATCCATTTAGTGGTTCTTGCAAACTTTTGCTAACTAACAGTAAGACAACAAATGCAGAGAAAACCTTGGCTGAAACCAGGTAGTGTGGGGTCAGATCAGAGTGGTTTCCAGTGGGAGAGCAGGGGAAGTGGGACAGTTGTAGAGGATCTATGGCAGAGAGATAACAGAGGTTAGGGATCAGGCAGGCATACAAAATATAAGATTTTCAGGCTCATGTAAATACCATGAGGTAAGACAACTTCTTGGCAGAGAGGCAGTGTTCACACAAATACCAGAGGCCGGTGAGTTGCTGAGCCAGGATGGAACCACAAAGGAATTAAATCTCCAGACCAACAACAACAAAAAAGTTATTATAGCGCTTACATGCAGTATTCTTGTTTACAGATTAATTATGACACTATAAAATGATTGACTCAAAATGTGATTGCATAATTTGTTGCTGATGCATTTTATTGCTTAGTTTGATTTTTCTTCACTGTGTCTTCTTCAATCAGGTGATGAAGATGAAGGACAAGAGCCGCGGATGCCCAACTGCCTCGACTACTTCGTGCACATAGTGTGCTTATTTTGGAAGGTCCTGTTTGCCTGTATCCCGCCCACCGATATCTGGAATGGCTGGGCGTGCTTCTTAGTATCCATCTCTGTCATTGGTTTCTTGACCGCCTTTATTGGAGACCTGGCCTCCCACTTTGGCTGCACCGTGGGCCTGCGAGACGCTGTCACTGCAGTGGTCTTTGTGGCACTTGGCACTTCACTTCCTGGTGAGTGAATTGTACCTCAGTTTCTTCTCATAGAAGCAAATCCAATTGAGATTAACAGTTAGCTTGAGGAAGTTAAAAAGCCTATTAAAGTGGGCAGTCACTGTTAAGCTCTATATGCTGTATTTCCCAAGGTGTGTAGGATAGTACACACTGCAACTAACATCTTTTCTTCTCCAGATACGTTTGCCAGTAAAGTGGCTGCCACTCAGGACCAGTATGCAGATGCATCAGTGGGAAATGTGACTGGAAGCAATGCAGTTAATGTGTTTTTGGGTATTGGGGTGGCCTGGTCTGTGGCTGCTGTGTATTGGGAAGTCAAAGGTAAGGTCTTCCGTGTGGACCCTGGCTCATTGGCCTTCTCCGTCACACTCTTCACCATTTTTGCATTCTTAACTATGGGAGTGTTGATGATACGCAGGAGGCCGTCCATTGGCGGCGAACTGGGAGGCGCACGGATCCCTAAAATCATCACCACACTGTTTTTGTTTGGACTCTGGTTCCTCTACATCCTCTTCTCCAGCTTGGAGGCCTATTGCCATATACAAGGCTTCTGAGAGGGCATGGTGTGGCGAGTTATGTCTGCAAACACACACCAACAAGACATTGACCTGGTCAGTGCTGTTACAGTAACTACCACTGAAAGGCCTGTCACCACTTGACAACTGCTGCCATGGTTCAAGAAGAAATTAACAAAATTCTACAGACCTGTGCATGCAAATTTGTGCGTTACATCAACTCCAGGACAGTTCCAGTCAGTAAAATAGACAGAGTGGTTATTTTCCTTTAAACGGATTAAATAACCTGCAGTGACCATTTTTGATAAAGGAGTTCCAATGGTCTGCACCTCTGTTTAGTCACTGGATTTTGCATCATACTGGCTATAACCTGGTCTTCAAGTTTGGTCTTGTTTCTTGTAAATGCTGGATGTGATATTAGACTCTGTAACTCAGAAAATGAATAAGAAAAGCAACGTCAGGTTGCGTGATTATGTGATATTACACAACAAGCTGCTCTAAAAATCAGGGTTGAAACCACTCTTCTTTGTGTTACAGCAGTGGAACCTGCTGTTATTTTATATCATTACACCTCTGAGTGTATCATTATGTTTATGCCATGGCCACTGCTCACAAGCAAAAATAGGCTGTCTTCAAACTGTCTTATTTATTGTCAGTGAACTTGGACCTGAGCATTATTCATGCTCTATAAGTCAATTTGACCCGTTACAGTTAATGCACAGCATAACTCTGCAAATGTCCTGTTGCTTTGGCTACCTCCGTTTTTTGTGAACAAATTAAAAATAATAGTTAGACTGATGAAAACTGTTTGACTTGTCCTGGTGTTGATTTTCGATTAAACCCTGCCAGCTAATCAGAAACAAAAAGCTTCTGTGGCCATGGTATAAAAACTGAGCACAGATGGGAGATGAGACCTTGCGAAATATCTCACGCTAAATTTTGTTTCTCCAAGATATGTGACATGTATGGTGGAATGTACTGCACCCACTGGAATTAATTTCACAATAAATATTGATGACAATAATAATGAAAAATGCAATAAATGGATCAAATATTGAAATGTAAATTGACAATGAGAAACACAGACAATGAATTTCTAATAAGCTGTGGAATGAAGAAATTTAGACCTAGTATCTGCCATTTAGTGTGACTGTTTCAAAGTGATGATTCATACACCCTGATAAGTCTTACATGTTTATCAATGCTGTATTTTAATGTCTTTATAATTTATTGTATTTGACCTGGTATGAACAAAAGTATATTATTGTAATTTATTGTAAGTTGTCAATTATATTGAAATTTTAACTGTAGACTGTGTCTGCATCGGATCCATCATCCACAGTAGTCAAGAACTGCTTTACTTCCGCAGAAGATGACATGGCTTTTCTGAGGGAATGTGACATTTTGGGCACACTGATATATATATGCAAGCTTTTAAAATCTGAAGATATGTTTCAGGTTTGCAAATCTAAGATACATTCAGGATTCCTAAAAGGGCAAAAAAATTGGGTATTTAGGAAGATTTTATGATGTAAAGGCCATGAACCCCGAATAAGCATATGAGATACAATCCAAGTAATAAATGCTGTGGTTCAAATACAGGGACAATATTTATTTTTTTGGCAACATTTTTGAATTGAGTTTCTGATTAATGTCTCATTTACAAAGTAAGTTAAGGGGAAAAGACATTTCAGGATTCTGGTAATCAACCTACCAGGCTGTGTAAAAACTGTCATGGAAAAACATTGAGTCCAAAGAACAGATGGATAACACGTCTTCACTTCCTCCCGTTGTACAAAAATACTGCTTAAATATCCTGGACTCTGGTGCTGCCATCTTGCATATTTGACATCAAGGGTCAATTCTATTATTCAATTCAATTTTATTTGTAAGGTGCCAAATCTCAATATGTCAAGGCACTTTAAGGTTGAGTGGCTACAATATTAAAGATAAACCTAAAAGTCCACATAATGACTGGCAGCCTTGGAGAGAGACAAAAACTCAAAGAGAGAGAGAGAGGGAGAGAATGTAACATCCGTTTAAGCTCTGTTAGGTTTTTATAATGAAAATAATAAGATATATGAATAGATGTAATGCATGTGCTAGACACATAATTCTAAATTCTCAATCATGATGTTCAAATAAATAATTAAAACCAAATATATCAGAAACATTCTGACATACATCAGTGTTATGAGAACTAGATACATTGACAGAACCCATCTTTGAGAAAAATGTATTTAACATCTACTTTGACTGTTTCATTGAGTTTCCACGTCTTATCAACTAACATGGAGGCAGTGGTAATATGACCAGTACTGCAGTCAAACACAGCAGGCGACCAAGATGATTATCTACACTTTTGATGGCTGTCCATCGTATGCACAGTCCATTGCTGAGTCAAGGGACAGTGAGGTTAGGTTTCGTTTTATATATATATATTTTTTAAGTTTGCTTGTTGTCCAAACATTTTTCAACCCTGGAAGATGTGATACATGTAATATGAATGGTCAGGGTGAAGGCCATCCTCTGAAAATAAATCAATGGTTGTTCTAAATAGTCTTGGTCTAAATACAACAACAACTACTGCATTTGTACTGAGATATTTAAAATCAAATTCAGCCAATGATATGATCAAATTTTCATAACCAAAGACATCAAATTATATAATCCAAAGTCTTAAATCAACGACAGTAAATAAAGAAAATGCAACATCACAAAGAAAATTACATGTTAACTGTCTATGAAAAGCATTGATGCGATCACATTGTTTGATCACCACTGAGTGTTCGTGTGTGGAAGATTTATAATTATTTGAATCGTTTGACAATTTGGTTAATAAAATCAGAGTTTGGGGAAAACGGGTGTCTCGAGCAAGGTGTGGAATAGAAATTCGATTTTCCCACTGCCCGTGAAGGCAGCAGCGCTCCGGCAGACAGGACAACATGGCTGCTGCTGCGGGCCGATACTACGGAGAAGGTGGCAGAGCGACGAAAAGACAGAAAACTGAGGACGGAGGGATGGCGACGGTGAGGCCCTCCGGTTTGTCTTTTATGGTCGTGAGGTGCTGTGTTAAAATGTGCCAGCTTTGGCTTTTCTAAGAGATGAATAAAGCTTGAAAAGGGGATGCTGGTCTCGCCGCTAGCTAAACCGAAGAAGCTAACTAGCTCGATAAGTCAAACCAGTTCTCCTGGATCCCGGCCAGGCCATAAAGAGGGACAGGCTCAAATAAAAACACATTAGAGTGGTTACGAGGTTTATCTAGCTGTCTGATTAAAAAGTGACTGAACTGTATGTCTATGCTTTTGCTAACGCACAGAGAACATGTTCACGTTCTTCATAACATGATTAATATGAAGATTGTGTCGGGTTCACCCCCCGTTATCGTTCATGACGTTGGTTGCTAACGTTGATCTTCTATCAAAACGTTGATCTTCTATCAAAATGATTTGGGTCACAGTTGTCACATCTCCAGACGCTGCTCTGAGCCTTTCTGTGGGTGGTGGACGTATTTTAAGACCCCACAAGCATCATCTTGTTTCGTTTTCAGGAGAGCTACGAGGACCCTCACAAACCGCTGCCCTCCCCGGTGGTGCACATCAGGGGCCTGGTGGATGCGATCATGGAGGCCGACCTGGTGGAGGCCCTGCAGGAGTTTGGTGCCATCAGGTAACGTCAGGCCACTGAACACCCTGTGTGTCTCACAGTCACTCTGCATTCTTCAGTGGTGTAATCCTTCCACTTTACAGTGTCATAGTAGCCCCGAACAGACCCTCACAGAAAGCCCCACTATCAGCTAATCAAGCTTTTCACTGTGGTGGTTGTGTGAGAATACACAGTCTGCCATGAAAGACTATTATTATTATTTGCAGGGAGACAGTAGACACTTTGTAACTCGTCTGTGCTGTGGAATGCTGGGAATGCCGCACATGTAGTTGTCTGGGACAGTAGATTGTAGTCTGGGACACTCTCTCTCTCTCTGTCTGTCTATTTCTCTCTCTCTCCCGCTCTCAAAATTACAAACACATTTACAATGGTAAAATCAGTTCACTCAGAGTGGGTTAAAGCAACATCTTTTGGTCCTGATCACAGTAGTCACACAGGATTCCTTACAATATTAGGTGTGAACAGTTTTTTGATATAAATAATTCCACTAGTGATCAAATCCTTTGGGACATATGTTCGTGACATATATTGAACTTCTTACAATTCCTACATTGTCTTTTTTGGTAGTTTTTCCCCACTCTTGCTGAGGGTTAATGGCAGATGAAGTTGCCCCTTATTAAGCGCTACGAGACCAACGTTGATTCGTGAATATATATATATAATTGATTATAAGAGGCCTAAATAGAGCCAGTGAAACTCAAAGCCTAAAATATGAGCTGTTCTAATAAAATGTAGTTAGGTCAAGGCAATATCAGTTCCATCGAGTTGCTCAGGATTTTAAACATTTATATGAATGATGCTTTTTATAGATGACGCATGGTTAAATGACTCGGTCCATAGTAATTTTCGTCTTGAAATATTTATTTACAGTTATGTGGTTATGATGCCCAAGAAGCGCCAGGCCCTGGTGGAGTATGAAGACATGAATGGCTCCTGCAATGCTGTTAACTATGCCGCAGAGAATCAGGTTTACATAGCAGGCCACCCTGCCTTCATCAACTACTCCACCAGTCAAAAGATCTCCCGGCCAGGAGACGCAGATGACACGCGGAGCGTCAACAATGTGCTGCTGCTCACCATCATAAACCCCATCTATCCTATCACCACGGTAATGTGATATGAAAACAATAATTTTGTACCACAATAGGTTCACATCATAATTTATATAATATTGTACCAATGTATATACAATACTGTATAATTACGAATTCAGACCTAATCATTCCTCAGGCTTCCGTACTTTAAGCTTTAAGTGTTTGATTTGAGCAGTGATTGAAACTGACTTTAAGAATAAGAAAGGGACTAGGTAAATGTAATTAACTGCTATTTGGCTCGAAGTACTAGTGCCAATATAGACATCAAACAGTAATATAAAGGGGGAGTGGTGGCCTTTGTGGTATTTCAGTGTTTTAAAATGCAGATATCTTTTTTTCCAGACAATATTCTAACACAGGTACACGACTGCGTAGATGTTTGCCTGCCATGTCATAAGAATTTCACTGATCGATGACGCTGTCATTGGTGCATGTGACAATAAACGATTGATTTGATTTGAAATTTCATTTACACCTTTATGTTAATAAATTATGTTTTTATTGCAAAATATAGTACCTTGGTTTCAGATAGCAATCACCAGCGCAGGATAAAATTGAAATATCATATGTGATGTTTGTATAAAGAGTACTGACAAAATCTGAAGTGTAAATGTATACTTGTGCTCCTGCAGGATGTGCTCTACACCATTTGTAACAACTGTGGTCCTGTACAGAGGATTGTCATCTTCAGGAAGAATGGTGTTCAAGCCATGGTTGAATATCCTTTTTAAGAACTACTGTATTTTTTACTAGCCAAGTTTCTCTATATTTTGATCCACTATGATTCTATAACAAGCTGACATCTAAGGATTTTTGATTGATGATGTATTTGAATTCACACTTCCTCTCGTAATCAGATCTCCTTAACTCACTTCTGCCACATTTGATTCGGTCCAAAGTGCCCAGAGGGCTAAAGCCTCTCTGAACGGGGCAGACATCTATTCTGGCTGTTGCACTCTAAAGATTGAATATGCCAAGGTGAGTCTATGACAATATCTAATCCATCTTTTTACCAAGAGAAAACATTAGTTCTTAATGAGAGGGAAATGTTTTTGCAATTCACAGCCAGCACGCCTTAATGTCTTCAAAAACGACCAAGACACGTGGGACTACACTAACCCCACCCTGAGTGGCCAAGGTAACATGCAGCCCCCAAGCTTTCCTTCTCCCATTTTTCTTCTTCTTTTCCTCTCATGCCACTGTATGGGATGGTTAGGGTTGTCTGCCTCCAGGGGCACTGCCTCAGATCACAGATGTTCCACATGCCTATTGACTGTGTTCATAGGCAGTATTCCTGTGACGCCTTCACAGTCTTAATGCATTTTCTCGTCACACTGCAGGCACAAAGTAAGGGCATGAGGAGCAACCTCAATGGCAGCCAACTTCAGTTACAGTGTCATGCATGTGTACCGCTCAAAGCAACCGTCACAGTAGCATATGCAGGCACACCATTCTTCGCATAGTTTCACATTCCCTATAGAGCATGCCACAGCTGCACAGCTTCACGTCCCTGCCTACTCTCATCCAGTAAACACTAAAGACTATCACACCTTTTAGCATTCTTTCAAACATAGTGGAGATTTTATAGCTGAAGTTAGACATTGCACTAGCCAGCTGAGTTGACTTTAGAGACAGCTAGACATGCCTCTGGTTAAAGGTCCCATGAAATGACCCCTGAGATGTGAATTGTTTCCCAGGCATTGATGTGCTGTACATGTATTTAAACATGAAGGTTGACCTGGGATTGAGGACAGGTGGTGCATAAAGGTGTAATCTGGTGTCAACAACTACTTATTATTGATCAAAAGAACATTCTGCATTTCATGGGACCTTTTGGTTTAAAATATATATTTCAAACACACTTCATGGTATCTACATGGTTCAGCTTTCAAATCTATATTTAAAATGTGTATTGTTTTTAGAATCATTAATGAACTATTAAGAAGATAAAGTCATAGCGTGTATAAATATAATTTTAGTTATTGGGTGCTTTCTTGATTACAAAGCGAAAACAAACAAGTCATAAATCAATGTTTTGATCTTTCTGAAAACTTCATCAGCCACTTAGCACATTATGACCACACTTGTATGACCTGAATACTGGTTAAAATACTGGATACTGCTAAATGCAAGTAGACCAACTGTAATGTTATCAGATATTCACTGAAGTATTATGTGCTCAGCGCCTTGCTCCTACTCAAACCTCATTCGAGTAGTAAACATTTTCTTCAGATTCGCGGGGACAACAGTAGAAATTTGCTGGTGTGTTAAATGTATTTCATTTTTCTTTTCTTTTTTCGTCGGATACTCTAAAATATGTAATTGTTTCTCTTCTACACAGCCGGTACATGTACATTGCAGGTTTCATACAGGTGTTTGACATCTCGTCCTCTCCAGACATTTCTTGGTATTCTGATTTGTGCTGCCTTATGAACCAGAGGTACTCCTTGTGTCCTCACTGTGCAAACTCATACAGGCTTACCTCAACTTCTACAGCGACAGTATAACAGCAGCACCCACAGCTAAACTAAATCGGCTTTGGGGCTCACATCGGACACAGTGGGGCAACAAACACCGGAACACAACTTCTACTCCGTACTTCCTTATTCCAAGTCCATCATCACCCCTATCTTCACCACCTGACATGGGAAACTGCTTTAATTTTGGTGTTGGACAGTAGACACCATTTCAAATTGAGGGACAGAAATATTCCAAGACCACGCAAACAGACATCTTGTATATCAACCACAGACTGACGATAGTTTGATAAGCATCTACCACCACCTCTCATCCAGTACAGCACATCTGCAGAGCCCTGAAGAGTCGCCACTTTTGACACAAAACATTGATGATGAGGGCTGGAGTCATGCGTGTGGTCGTTTCTGCCACGCCTCTTTGCCCTCGGGATGTGCCTGCCATAACACAACCACAGGGAGCAACAGAGGAGTTTTCAGACACACTCAGCCTGACCAGGGAACAGATGACATCACATACTTGGGGCAATAAACAAAAAAGACGCCATTCTCTTGCTCAGATGCTAATACCGCTCGTCTCTGCCATCCTGTGCCGAACACAACATGACAACACAACGAGCTGAATATCTGCGACAACACACAGAGCTGAACCAGCACGACAGCACATCGTCACTAGATGCCTTTTCAAATAAGCAAGCATCATGTGAACGCCCATTTTTACACAAGAAGAAATATCCACAGGGGGGCCCATGAAGACACAAGCAGCAAACACCTATCAAGCATATAAGAACAGAGGCAAACAGAATACAATCCTTTCGCAACGCTTCCTACATTTATGGACTGGTGTTCTGTTTTTCCTTGTGCCTTCCTCCCCATTTCCCTCCTCTCTGTGCTGTTCTTGTGTTGTTCTGCGTTATTTCATTTACCCTTTTTTAAATATTTTTTTGAACTGGCCCATAGTGATACCTTTTTAACGCCTCCCGTGTGATGCAGGTTTGGCTCAGTGTGTCTTTGGACTGACAGCCCACTCTGAAATGGTGCAAATGTCCAGCTTTGTGATCAGAGCACGGTAAGCTGGAAATGAGCCTCGATTAGCAACTTTCAAAACAAACTGGCAGCAAGTCAAAACCAAGCTTGGACCATGGGTGTCATTTTCTTCCTGGTGGTGGGGATGCAAGGAAGGACAGAAGAAGGAAAGGACTGAGGAGGGATAATGAGTTGAGTCCGGAATCAGAGGTATGCGGGTAGCATCCTTGCTGAAGACTGCCCCCTACCTGCCCACTGTGTCCCATGCTCCATGTGTGGTGCTGTAAGTACTTGAAAGAAATGAATGAATAATCTGACTGATGTGGAAAAAAAACACAACTTGTTGCCTTCATGTTCTCTTGTGACCTTAGTAACACCAGCAAATAATAGATGAACGTAAATTATTTACCAGCTTTTGCGTCCTTATTGCAACTTTCCATTTGAAATTATAGTTGCGTATTCAAAGAATATGTTAAATTTATGGCAGTGTGATTACAACGCATTGTGTCCGTTAACCAAGCACCTTACTAAATCAGGGAATGAGCTTGTGAGTGGTTGAGTAATAATTGATTTATAGATAAAATTAAGTGCGTTGGGAAAGACGTACATGGATTGTATCGTGTTGGAGCGATAGTGGCACTTCAGATGGATAATTGATTTAGATATAGGTTTTAGTAACACACTGTTATTGTGGTGGCACATAATAATAATAGGGAAATGATCTGCTACCACAGGAGGTTTTGTTTGCTGTGGATGGGTGTGTGGGATTGTTTTTATGTGTTTGTGGGACTTCAATCTAACCACAATGGATAACATACCATGATGAAAACACTGATTCACCTAACAATTATCAAATGAATTTGGGTTTTAATGAGAACTTGTTTCCTGATAGACCACTATATTTCAGGTTTATAAACCTAGTGAGTGCAACACTATAGTTGAGCACTTATGCCCATCTGTATTTTGGCCGCTGGCCCTCATGCATTGGCGTTTTAATCACCAAAATGTTTTTTACAAATGCATTTCAATTAGCAGACTTTCAAAACTCTGGTTTCTATGTGTCTGTGTAAAGAAAAAGTAAAATCTTCTGGGGAAACGATGCGGTAGCATTTTCCAGAAATGACAACAACAATGACAGCTATATACCAGTTGACATGAGTAAGCTAACTGAGCATGGTCACAATGTTGTTCTCTGGTATTTACTTGCTCGAGCATTTGTAGTAATTTTTGTATTCTTGTCTGTATGGAGACATCACAGACATAGCTTCTTTTTTTAAGCAGGGGAAAATGTCTGTTAAAAAAATATCTATAATAGTGTAGACAAGGTGGATGTGTTTTAAACAAATCGGTGCAGATGAATAGACTGAATAAACATTAATTGTGGAGACTCGTGAGGGAGAAAAGTGTGAATACCCACAGGTCAGACCAAAAACTATTTCCCTCTTTTAACATTTAATGCTGATTATAGTCAGCTAAGAGCAGATTGTTGATCTGCTAAACTACAGAAAGGGCCTCTAAAAGAACATGGATGCTGATGCACAGAATTCAATCTTGGTTTTATCCAAAGGAGATTGTGGGATTTTTCTTTTAAACATAACATTTACTTATACATGTGAATATTTAAATTTTCCTGATGAATTTAAGCCAGTTTACAATTCTGTTTTAATTTGTTTCCCCTTTAACACTGTGTTCGAGTTTAAATGCTTGATGTCTTGTCACTTCTGATGTGAAACCTTTGTCTTATCCTGATTTGTTGTCATAGTTTCCAATAAAACATGCTTAGATGGCAGGTGTTGCTCATAACATTGATGCCTATTTAATCTCTGATCCTCTATATGAATGTTTGTTCCAAATATTTTCTCAGATATTAAGAAATGTGTTGATACATTTTTGCCAAATTTATCAAATTTCAATGTTAATTTTGGATTTGACATGTGTATGTGTGTACCTGCACAGATGCTGATGGTGAAGGCAATTGGAACAATTCACAAGGTGTGTGGTTGTATTAGGATGGCAGATGTAGGAGGTCTCGAAAGCTATCTTTCAAACTCATCGTTAAAAATCTCCATTATGTCAGATTAATTTAGCAAAATAGAGCTTGCAGGTTTTTCTTTTAACTCATTGGATGTTAGTTCCTTTTGTTGCATGATAATCACAGTTTTGCACCTTATCACAATGTAGCTCATGTCATTTAATGGTTTGATAGGCAACTTTTGTTCTCCGCATTGTAGATCCCAATGGCAATCCAAACAAACGGCAGAGGCAGCCTGCCCTTCTAGGAGACCACCCACCGGATTATGGTAAGCATTCAATAAATACAGTGGTCTTGCATTAGAAATGGTGGATAACACCCTAATACTGTAACTTGACCTTTTCTTTAATCAAGGTGGTCCTCAAGGAGGTTATCATGGCTACAATGACGACAGCTACGGCCCCCCTCCTTCCCACCGCATGGGGCAAGGGATGGGTGGGCGTGGGCGCGGTAGCCAGCGCTATGGTCCTGGATATGGACCACCACCCCCTGAGTACGGTCCTCATTCTGACTCCCCAGTGCTTATGGTGTATGGCCTTGAGCCCTCCAAGATCAATGCTGACAAGGTCTTCAACATCTTCTGTCTCTATGGCAACATAGAGAGGGTAAGTGAAATGGAGCCTAACACCCCCTGAAGCTCTACTCTTAAGATACCAAATATTGATCAATGTAGTTGGAATAGTAACAAAATACACTGTTCATTGTATGACTGTAAAAGATGAAAGGTTATGCTACCAACAGTTCTCCATGAAAAATGTTATGAGTAAGTTGTTTATGTTTAGTGAAGCTGGATGCTTCTCTTCATCAGGTTAAGTTCATGAAGAGTAAGCCCGGAGCAGCAATGGTGGAGATGGGAGACTGCTATTCTGTGGACAGAGCAATCACTCACCTCAACAATAACTTCCTTTTTGGACAGAAACTCAGCGTTTGGTAAGAGCTTCCCAAAATATTACAGGATAATAGCATTGACTATTTACAAAAATAAAGAAGATTCAGTGTGTAGAGCTAGACACACAGACATATGACTTCTGGCTGTCTTTCCGTGGCAGTGTGTCCAAGCAGCAGGCTATCGTGCCAGGACAGTGTTACCAGCTAGAAGACAACACCAGCAGCTTCAAGGATTTCCATGGCTCCCGCAACAACCGCTTCACCTCCCCAGAGCAGGCAGCCAAAAACCGAATCCAGCACCCCAGCAATGTCCTGCACTTCTTTAACGCACAACCAGACATATCTGAAGAGATCTTCAACCAGGTACGGAAATCATCCAGGGTCCTCCCTGTGAAGGAAAGATTTTCTACAAACCACCAACTCACAATTTCACTGTTTTGTCTTTCTAGGTGTGTGATGAACTGGGTATTAAGGACCCCACAAGTGTGAAGCTTTTCTCTGGAAAAAGTGAGTAATTGTTTTTGTCATTATTGCTATTTATTATTCCGCCCCAGATGTCTGTGTTGTCATTGTGTGAATGATGTGTGGTAGAAAAAGTATGTGCAATGGATTGTGATTTGTTGTGTCAAGCGCTTTGAGGTAGGACTGTAAAAGCACTACATAAATTATATTAAAATCCACATAGCATTTCTATATGTAAAGAGCAGGGATGGGGATAATTGCTAAGCTAGCTTTACACTCAGTCTGTATGTTGGTATAACAGTTCCTATAGTATATATATGCAACACATTGTCACTTGTATTTAGCGTCTACTGATCCGCATGATTTAAAAAATGACATCAAACCCCAAAGCCATCATCTGAATCTGGCATACTAATCAAATTCTCTGGTATACAACTGTAATTTGGGAGGGTTATATCATTAGCATTAATATTCTTCACTGTTCAATCAATCAGACTTTATTTGTATAGCACGTTTCATACATGAGAAAATTTGACTCAAAGAGCTTGACACAGTTTCACCCCTTATCCCTGTGCCACCCCACCATCTATCCACCCACACCCAAAACACTTCAATAACATTAAGAAACTAAAAGAGAACATTGCAGGAACTGTACTGAGGAAACACTATCAGAATTGAGGAAACCCCAGGGACAGGATAAGAATTTTAAAGTAAGATGATAGGATAAATAAATATTAGTGTACATAGAAAATAATTAAACTATGAATTGGAAAATAATCCAGAATATATAAATAGATAGAAGTCAATAATTATAATAATGACATACATACATACATACATACTTACATACGTATGTAAGCAATAGGTAGATAAGAAAAGTTTACTTAAAAACTTGACTGAAAAGGAACGTCTTCAGTTTGTCTTTAAAAATATCAACACTATCTGCGGCCCTCAGGTCCTCAGGCAGGCTGTTCCACAGACGAGGACCATAATACTGAAAGGATGCCTCACCGTGAGTTTTTGTTCTTACCTTGGGAATAATTAAAAGGCCACTGCCAGAGGCCCCGAGGGTCGAGATGATTCTTAGGATAAAAGCAAATCTGATAGATAGGACTAAGACCATTAAGAGCTTTATAAACAAGTAAAGGAATTCTAAATCAATTCTGAAGCTCACAGGTAGCCAATGCAGAGACTTCAAAATTTCTGTAATGTTTGCTCTCTTTCTGGTCTTTGTCAGCATGCGTGCAGCTTTGCAGAGTTTTGTAATAACTGCTGTTGCGCAATATTTGACTTGGTAAGACCAGACAGAACAGCATTACAGTAGTCAATTCTGCAATTGATAAAAGCATGTGTAGGTGTGTTTGTGTTGGCTCAAGAGAAAATGTTATACCAGATGAATGTCAAATCAGGGTCAGAAATATTATTTTATATATATTTTAGTTAATGCTGAGGCTTTTTCAGATCTGTTTAGTTGAGTGCATTAACAAACAGTTGAGTATAATCCATTGTGGTAATTTAATCAGTCATCTTGTGTGGCACATAAGGTGAGCGAAGTTCATCCGGCCTGCTGGAGTGGGAATCCATCAATGACGCTATGGAAGGCCTTTCTCTGATGAACCATTACCAGATGAAAAACCCTAGTAAGCACTCATCTCATTACATTAACATACCAACACAGTCATGTAGATGTGACTACATACTGTTCATTTAACATTCTTTAAAATGTTTAATTATCTCTGTTACAGGTGGGCCTTACCCTTACACACTGAAGCTGTGTTTCTCCACTACACACCATGCCAACTGAATACTCTCCCTTCAAGCTATTTGTAATGTTTTGTGTCTTTGCATAGTTTACTGCAATCCAGTTGTCACATATTAAACATTCAACCAGTGATGACCAAACCTAGGTTTGATGTGCTTGAACTGGTTTTGTATAATTTTATTTGAGTTTTATAATGTTTTTGAACCCTGTTTATTTTGTATGTTAACACAATATTGGATTTGAATCATTGCACACTGGGCCTGTTATTGGCTTATAAATAAAGTTCATAGTCATCAATATGTAGTCATTGTCTTTCAGTAAACAGTACTATGAGTATTACTTTGGTTGTGTTGACTTAATTATCTAAAGATTTTTTTAAATATATATATCAGGAGAAGACCTAAGCCTGCATCAGACAGAGGAATCTGTTGTTGAATTTGCCTGTTGTGAATTAGCCCTATGCTGCATTGCTTTTATTCTTTGAGTAATTGGCAGAACACCCAAAATGCATCACTAGAAATAAGCACTTAGTTTTACTTGCAGACCACATGACATTATGCCATTAGTGTTTTTATTATTTGTTGGCTACATGCACACGTCTGGTGGCCTTTAACATGATTTCTCTCTAAATAGTCTTTACACATAAACCATGAGATAATGCCACCATTATCAGAAAGTTGTATACTCTTTCTTTATAAATATGATAAATGTATATTCAACAGCTCTACTGATCACGCTTTCACTTTGAAATCGGTAGTGGGAGAGAAAACAAACCTCAGTTATTATTGTTCATAGTCAATCAACAAGACCCTGAATTTAATATCAATCTATTCATCCTCCTCTTAACCTCTGATGTTCACATGGTTTCTAGAGCTAGACACATTTTCTCCACATGAACATTTTTCAATGAACGTGTAATGACATCTCCTAAGGTGAGGCTTTGTTTAAAACCACAAATATCCAGGTATCTCAGAATCCTTTTTTCTGTTTCTCTCTCCGATTTTACAAATGGAATGGTATTTTTATTGTGCTACATTTGATCATGAGAATTTGAAGCTGTGCCTATTCCAGGATCTCTGATAAAGTGATAGTTCTGTCTAGTTTTACTATGTGTATGACTCTACTTCCGGGATTTTATGAAATGAGTAATATTCACAATACCAGACTGGATGTCTACTGGGAACGAAGACAAAAGGGATTCAAAATAATCTTGGATCCGCCCATTGAAACGTTTCCACGGCATAATGTAAATCTGATCTTCCCTGGTCCACGTCACAACCCTCCACAGAGTCTGGTGCAACTTTATTCTACTTCCCTCGGATCAGAGAGACACGTGTAAACACATACGTTCAGCAAAATATAAAGAAAACGGCGAAATGAGTCAAAAACTACAACTCCCACTCCGCCCCGCGTCATAGTCGCGTAGGTGTTTCCGGTGTCTTATAACATTTTACTTCCTTCCACACAGACCGACGCGAACAAACCGAGAGAGGAAACGTTGCTAACTTTTAAATGTCGTCACCAGCGGTCGCGTTCCTCTAGCTCAGATTGCTTTTGACTTTCCGTAGTGAAATCCGCGGCATGTGGCGGCTCGCGTCTGCGAACTGAAGAACAGCCGAAGAGCGCAGCGCGATACGTGAAGGCCTCCGAAGAAAGTTTGGTCGAGGGCCTGTAAACAACATGTCCTCCGCCTCGCAGTCCTCCTCCAGACGGCAATGGTGCTACCTCTGCGATCTGCCCAAGATGCCCTGGGCCATGCTGTGGGAGTTCAGCGAGGCCGTGTGCCGGGGCTGCGTCAACTACGACGGCGCGGACCGAATAGAGCTCCTCATCGAAACCGCCAGGCAGCTGAAGAGCACGCACGGGGTTTTAGACGGCAGGTCCCCGGGTCCTCAGCAGAGCAAGCCCAGCTCGTCGGGGCCCGTGGAGGCAGGGCGGCAGCATGGAGAGCGCCTGGACAGGGGGAGGGGTGAGTATGGGGTGTCCTCTCGCCTCCCGAACGGGCTGCACAGAGCTGAAGAGGTGGCCTTGTCCGAGGGCAGCCGGCAGAGTCCGAACACTCGCCGGGCCATAGCCGGGCCAGTTCCTGGTCTCCATACCACCATATCCCAGGCATTGCTAGCCCAGGGGTTAGTCGCGACCCCTCATGGGCTGGTAGCCCCTCTATCGAGCTCCAGGGGTGGGACCACACCTCTTGCAGTTTCAGCAGCCATCATGGGTGATGCTGGAAGGCGACAGGCTGTGGCTCTGAGCGTGGGGGCTAGCACCTCTGCTCTGGTGGGTATAGATCCTGCATTGTGGAGGAACAATGAAGTGATGAGTGAACTGAATGAGATTTCTCGCAGCAGGGTTGAAGGCTGGCCAAACCGCCCCAAAGCAGTCAGGGACGTGCTCGTAGCTCTCAGCAGCTGTGTCCCCTTCAATGTGCGCTTCAGGAAAGACCACAACCTGATGGGCCGCGTCCTGGCCTTCGATGCCAGCGCGACCCCAGAGTTTGACCTGAAGGTGTTTGTGGAGTATCCTTCCGGGTCAGGAATGATCTTCTCAGGGGTCCCAGACCTGGTCAGGCAGATGTTCCGCGACTCGGCCAAAGATGCAGGTAAAGCGGTGAACTCTGGGCTGCGATACGTGGAGTATGAGAAGCGGCAGGGCACAGGAGACTGGCGCGGGTTGGCCGAGCTGCTGAATGATGGCGTGCGGATGTTTAAAGAGCCCCCAATCCCAGAGGTCCTGCCACAGCCAGATGTAGTGTTGCCCATGGCACCTGCTGGGCGCCCTGTACAGGCAAAGAGCACAGCCCGCCGCCGCAAGGCTTCTCCAGGCTCAGAGAATGGAGAGAGCGAAGGGAGGCCTGAACACAGCGCAAGAGAGCCCTGGCCCAGAGGTGCTTACTCAGGCATGGAACCGCTTCCTGGCATGGCTGCCCCTCAAGAAGGCCCGCCCCGTTTACACAGCCAGCCCTCACCCATCTCGGCCCTCATGGGAGTCGCAGACAGTCTGAGCTCCAGTCAGATGGCCAGAGAAAGCCCCAGCATGTCAACAGCCCACTCCTCCTCAGCTGGGCGTCCCACCAGCAGCAGTCCCTCCACTGCCTCCACCTCAGTCTCCCAGGCATCCATGGGGCAGGGCTTAAACTCGGTGGGGACCAGCAGCAACCCCGCCGCCGGCGAGTCATCCAGCAGCGCTCAGGGCACCTTGCTCTGCTGCACCCTCTGCAGAGAGCGCTTGGAGGACACTCATTTCGTCCAGTGTCCCTCTGTCCCGCACCACAAGTTCTGCTTCCCCTGTACCCGGGGATTCATCCGCAGCCAAGGTCAAGGAGGTGAGGTGTACTGCCCCAGTGGGGAGCGCTGCCCCCTGGCTGGCTCCACCGTGCCTTGGGCCTTCATGCAGGGAGAGATCTCGACCATCCTGGCCGGAGACGGAGATGTGACAGTAAAGAAGGAGAGCGACCCTTGACCTCTCCATCCTGTTGTGGTGAATGGTAAGATGGTGAGAAAACTTCCATTTATTTGTTCTACTTATTGTCCAACATCTTTCTTTACAAGGGAATTCAAGGGATACAACTATCCTGTTGTAGGATTCGTCACCAGTCTTCAATTAGATTTAGCATTGAGTTTGCAGAAAATTTAAAAATAAAAAACTTGGGATGGCACAAAATAGTAGAATGCGTGTCATCAACAGCTGATATGTTGTTAAGATGTTTTTTTTTCCCTCTTTCAGATGTGACTCTTCTTTACTTGAAATTGCAGTTGAAAGTCAACGTTAATGTTCAAATTTATTTAATCTCTATCCAATAGAATAAACACAAAAGTGAAGACAACCTTAGACTAGTGGCAGGAATGATGAGGTGATAATGCCTCTGCTACAATAGCTATATATGTGTTCATTGAGATGGTGTAGTGAGATTATTAAACAAGCATCTAATCTACTAGCACTACTCATCATGGTATTATACAAACTACACAGGCTCCTGTAGGTAGAATGTGCATGTTGAATATAGGAAGATGTGGCCGCAGTGCAAAGTTACAGCGGTGAATAAGTGTAACTAAACATTTAAACAAAAGTTTTAAACCTTAGACGTAATGAAAAATGACCTCTACTAATGTTAGTTCAACAGCTGGATCACACTGGAAATATTCCCCCCACCACATCTTTGATTTTCAATGATGAGGAGATTAGTGTGACAGATGATTAATCAACAGATTATTCTTTTAAGCATTTCCTTTTGAAGCTCAATACCAGGAGGGAGATTTGCAGCGTTTCTTTCTTTTTCTTCTCTCATAGTGAAAGTGACCTTTTGACCTGACAAACCATTTTTTTCCCCAGACATTTCACCATTGAATACAAATATTTTCACAATTTTCTAAACTTTTAAAGGTCAGATTCTTTATTTATGATAAATTAAAAAGATACATGAGAGTTGAATCAATAATGAAAATAATCCTGAAGGCCTAATTGGAATAAAAGCCACATGATCAACATACTCTGAGTCGTAATAGTGGGTAGTCTGTCATCATGACACCTCAGTGGTTTTGTTGGATGCTGAGTTGTAAAATGGGACATAAAGTCAATCATAATAATAAAAACAATGAAAATATTTGGAAAATAATAGAAGTGGAAGCCTCGAGGCATAATTGTCATTAACTTGAAGTTCAGCCGAAGTGTTAATCTGGTGTTAAAGCCATGTTAATAACTAACCACTGTACTCAATGTGCTGTAGAGCATCAGGTATTTGCTGGTTTCCTCAGACTCTTTAGTCCTTGAACTTTTGCTTGGACAAAACAAAAATATTTTAGAAAATGTTGACATGGGCATGATCTGAGATATAATGGACTTGAAACCATGTTATATTTACAAGAACAATATGACGACTTGTTCTGGTGATTTACTTTAAGCAAGAAATGCTTGCTAACCCCGAATAATATCACTGCTCGGTTGATTGAAAAAATAAAAAAAATTGTCTGTACTGCTCAAAATGTTCCCAAATCCTCACACCGACTTCTCTTCTTTCTCCCCAGTGGATCAAACACTTTGAAAGCACTTCCCTAATATCTCAAGCAGAAGTCCTCTGGCTGCAGTTCATCATTTGTGCCTCTGAGAACACAATAACTCTGAACCCCTGCAGGACAGCGACACTCACAAACACCCACACACACACAGACACACGCACACACAAAACAAACACACACAGTCAACTCAAGACTCACTCGTGAGTGGCAGGACATGTCCGTCCTGTCAGGGCTGGACTCACCTGCGAGGGACGACCGAACGTGGAGTCCCGATCACGTTTCTCCCTCACTCGTGTGTCCAGCGCAGCAGACTCCTCATCAGGCCTCGTTTCAAAGCCCAGGATTCAAAGCACATGCTTGATTTTTTTTTAAAGAATGACAATCTCTTCTGTCTTTC
The DNA here is from genome assembly GCA_038501795.1 of Pseudopleuronectes americanus. Taxonomy (NCBI): domain Eukaryota; kingdom Metazoa; phylum Chordata; class Actinopteri; order Pleuronectiformes; family Pleuronectidae; genus Pseudopleuronectes; species Pseudopleuronectes americanus. The sequence continues at coordinate 2,937,762 of CM076728.1, forward strand.
GTTTGTGTGTTTGTCATATATGTTTCATATTGTCCTACACAGATGGGTGACAGCGATAGTAATGGATGGTTTCACAGAATCCTACAATTCTAAACAAATGAATGTTAAAAATGTGGCAAAAACCATTGGGTCCTTAAAGCCAAGGATTAAAAAATGTAATCCCATACTATGTCTCTTAGGTATTCTCCCTATATTGTATGTCAAAAATGTGAATTTACTTTCAATATGGCTATGTAATTTCTATTTTTGATACAATACAAATTTATATGTATTTGTTTATAGTGATAAGAAGACCAAAGATGGCTTCATGCGCAATGTAATTTTATTGTATTGTAGCTGTGTATGCTGTATTCACTGATAACCTTGGCATCAGTCACTAATTTGTTCATCTATCACAGACGTAAGCTTGTTTTGTCCATTTACTTTTTGACTTGTATGTATGATGAAATAATTAGCACCACAATCTTCAATGGTTAACCCACATACTCATGTGATCCTAACAGGTCAATTCTACAATAAATTACAAAATAGTTATAAGTCATAGCTGCTTTTTTCTGCTGCTGGTTTGTTTTCTAATAACCACAAATGTTAATTCACCTTTTTAAAATAAATCTTTATTATATAAATATTTTAAACAAAAACATATAATCCCCGATATTATAAAAGCCCATGAAAATGATATTGTGGCAACATGAACAGATTAAGCCTTGAAACGCAGATCAACAGTTTCGTAAACACGCTGCTTAAATGTGTAAAGTGCACGGGTCAATTTGAAAGTCATCAGCCACTCTGAATATTACATTCATGACTTGATTAAGATAATTACTGGAACACTATAAACACCACACCCAAATTCAGCAAAGTTAGCCAATATCACTCAATAGATCTGCTATGTAAACACGTCATCCATACAAAAGAAAGTGGTATAAATCCTTAGCTTCTTTACATGTGGTTACATTATAATTGGTTCACACCACTTATGTGATTACTAGACACCCGAATGAGTGATCGTCTATCAGACTCCTTCTGCAACATCATGGTGGTTCAGAAGGGGCAGCCGGTGTCTCCCAGGGCCTCTTTGGCTGCCTTCACTGTCTCCTTCTTCACACACTTCCAGTAGCCGGAGAAGCCGTCAGGCTGCACCTGAGGACAGGACCCAATTAAACTAGGCCAACAATACTGTGATGTTCAGAGGCGACACACTGGGGCATTAAAGACAATTTGATAAATGAACAGGTGCATCTTAAAAGTGTTGAGTATTAGCATATCAAAATGTCAGCAGCAGTCAGATTTGCTATCTGCATATTATGAAACAACTGAATGTGAACATTTATGTAGACATATTTGGAGCTTACAAACATTTATCTAGAAACACCCTATCCCACAATGTTAAAGAAAATGATAAAACATTCCTGGATCCAGATCAGAAGCAAAACTGAATGTGTTCTTGCCTGACCCATACCACATCCTCCCACTAAGTGTAATGGTGATCCACATAATATTTGTGTTAATTCTTGCTCACAAAGAAAGAAAGAAAGAAACCAACAGGGCTGAAAACATAAACTCCTTGGTGGAGGTAAGAAGTTTCAGAGGGATGACCTCACCTTCAGCCCTCGCAGTACTCTGTCCTTCATCACACCAATGAATTCCTTATGGCTCAGACAGTTGTCTCCGTCCATATCAAAGAGTTTAAACACGGTGTCCAGCACATTTACAGACAGATCATGTCCTGTGGCGATCCTCACAGCTCGCTTAAACTGGGCTACAATCACAAGCAGAAAACATGTCATGCACTGTGAATAGTGTGAGGAGGATACTGTCGTAACCAGACGAGCTCTTACCCATTCCAACAGGACGGTTGGTTCCAGAGACCATTTTCATTGAAAAGGAAAAGTCCTCCAGATTGTTGGTGAACAGGCAGAAGGCTTTGAACTCATCAAATGTGATGCTCTGAAACACAAAATGGGTCAGTTCACTGTCATGTGACATTAAACGTCATTTTCACAGCATTTCTGTTACATGTGAGAGTAGCAGAGGAGAAGCAGAGACATTACCTGTCCAGCTGGGATCCTCTTCCTCATGTTTTCCCAATAGATGTCATTGTTTTCTACGTTGGTGTAGTGAAGCAGCCACTCTGCAAAGTCTTCTCTTCGCATGGTGTCCATACCTCTGGAGAACTGCAGGAACTCCATCTCCTGGACTTCAGCCTGCAGGTCCTCCATGAACCTGAAGGACACATGGTTTACTGGAAATGTGACAATATCAGCTAATCACTTTATTACTATTTCTAACACTAAAACCATTCTTTACAATGAATTCTGAATTCTTTGGAAAAAGTCCTGTTTTTTAAACACTGGTTCACATACTGTTTAAATAAAGATGTTAACGGGAATCGGCAGGGACCTCCCGATACGATACTATCACGATACTTAGGTGGCGATACGATATGTATTGTGATTCTGTGGGTATTGCGATTCTGTAAGTATTGCGATTCGATATTACGATTTCTTGTGATTTCTTTCTTTCTTTTATTTTATTTTTTTAAATACTGGACCATGGAAAACATCTGAATCATACCTTCAAATACAACACAGTCAAATTCACTTAGAGCTTTACAAGTTTTATTTCAAATATTAACATTAGCTTAATGACTGCCGGGCAGCCAATAGAGAATATAAATAAAAATGTGCCCTATTATTGTATAGTCCCTGTCAACTGCACACAAACTGACAGATTAAGAAATGTATACCACTTAGGCTACTTTTAAACAATAAATAAAAGGTCAAATTAAATAGAATGAATAAAAGTTTACTTAAAATATAGACTTTGAAATAAACAAAAAGTAGGCTATGCTTCACTGTTGTTTGCACGTAGGCTATGCAAAGCTAGTGCTTGGGTGTTTTTAGATACTCGTCCCCCCCATATACCCACCCCCCATATAAATTCAATTTAAAATTTAAAAAAATATATCGATATTGGAGGCAGCATGGCGATATAAAATCGTCATACTAAAAAAATCGCGATTTGTAACAGAATCGATTTTTTTCCCCCATCCCTACTTTATTCTACTGTAAATTCTGAATTTATACGAGACAAATTTTGGTGAAACATGTATGCTGAGTGGCGAGCACCCTCATTACAATGGCTAATTCACTGCATAGAAAACACCACGAAAATCAGCAAGATGTTAGGTTGCCTGTGTGATCGCAGGATCACAATCTTTGTCAAAACATGTGATTTTCCGCGTGTTGATTCTAGTTGCTGTTTCCTGGAGAGAAGAGGGTTTTCAAAACAATAACATGCAGATCGCAGGAAGGTAGGAGGATTCTGCATGTGACTCACAGCCAATGACAAACATATCTACAGTGAGTCAGACTACTGCTGCTGTCGTACATTAAAAAAACACATTTTCCTTTGTGGAAAGCATCATGAGGTCGAGGAATCGGGGACAGAGTTACTGACGACTTACGAAAATAAAACATCCGTGTTAGAATTTGATTGCACTTACTCCTGGCTACATACATATACCGATTTTATTGGTGTGGAATTGTGCAGAACTTTGAATTTAGCTATTTCAAGGCATTGTGGGATGGCAGTATCTTCTTTCCCTTTGCAAAGGTAGGTGAGAGTGTTTCTGTAGAGGTCATTGTCTTACTTGAGGAAGTCCTTGTACTGCAACTTGTTTTCTCCTTCCTTCCCAAAGAAGTAGGCCTGAAGTGTCGTCTTCACACCTGCACCTTCCTCTGCTGGTTTCTGTAAACACCATGTGTATACATTTATTTATAAATTATGCTGAAAAAGGACAGTTACGTATTTTTTTAAGAGAATTTGAATACTCACCTCAGTGTCCTTAGGAACTCTCACTTTACTTTTCCCAATAATTTTCTTGAGCTTCAGCAAATAAAAGAGAAAAGATTATTTTTGTCCATTTAACCAGAGAAAATTAAAAACATCTTATGAACTTGATTTTTTTGAGTACATACATCCTTCTTCTCTGAACTACCAAACAAAAAGGAAAAAAAACAGTATAATTTCACAGATAAAACCAGAGATGCAACCCTCATCTAACTCACACACACACACAGGAGACTGGAGCAGATCTCATGCACTTGGCTCGTATTGTTGAATGTTTGGGCCTGTGCACCAAGTCACAACATGAAACCATACGACACAAGGTTCATGACGTGCCAACATGCAGTCTGCTAGTCTAGGCCTGAGCTAGACTCAGCACGCAGAGGTCTGCTTGTCATCACAGAGCACAAGCCTGATTGGATGAGACACAAACTGCGAGTAATATAATAAATATATAATAACTGGCGTAAATTGAGGAGCTGACTCAGGCTCTAAACACAGAACAGATGACACGAGCAGTGCAGCTGTCCCTCACCTTCACACAGATCCACGTCTCCTTACTTACACTGTTGTGGCATCAGTGGCAGCATTAAAGGTGGTTATATTTAGAAATTTAGGTGCACACAGACATGTGAACAAACACAATGATAATCCTTTCTGTAACACAAATTGTCCCTTGTGATTATGTCACGTTAAATATTCCTTTGATTCTATCTTAGCTGGATATGTCAGAGGTCCTACCTTGAGAAACTCCTTTTTGTCCACTTGCTCATTGCCGTCCACATCAAGCATTTGGAAAGCTATGCGAAAACCTGTGCGCGGCTCTGCAACAGCAAATCATCGACAGTTATCAGGACTCTGTCTGGTTTTCTGAATACAGACGACTTCAAATGAATCAATTCATTTGGTTAGTGGACATCTTAGGAACAAATATCAGCAGCTGCTGAGAAACAGTCGCTCTCCACTCTTAATGTGCAAGTGTACAAAGGTTGAACAGAATTGTGGAGAAAAGCAGTATCGTCACTGAATGCAAACAAAAGATCCCATGCAAATCCATTTCTGAGATTACTACTCAGTGTCAATCACTTGAATCAGGGAAGTACAAGGCCCTGCAGCTCGTGTAAGGTTCAGAGATGTATGAGTGACTTACTGGTGAGGATGGTGAGCAGGAACAGGTATTCTGTGTAAGATATCAGGCCTGCAATACATAAAGACATGGACAATACATTTTCCTTTGGACAGAAGATAACCAAGAAATATAACGATTGATATTGAAAGAGATAACGTGCAAAAATACAGACGTATTTTCCGATACACAGATAAACACAAGTTAAGTGTGACCTGAATCCATTCCCAGAGAACCAAGACATACTGTGTGAACAGATGTGGACTCAGGGTATTAGGCCTGGAGCTCCTGTGTATTAACTCCCCTCTGACGAGAGATTAATAACTCACCATTGTCTCCTAAGGTTCTGAACAGATCGTTACCAGCACACGCTTTAGACGCAGCGACCAACATCTTATTAACTTCCTGTAGACAGGAAACAGACGACAACATTTTTAGTCCCAAAGTATGACTATGCTCTACATTTGCAGAGAAAGGGAGACGTGACATACCTGTGTTGTAAGATTCTTCTTCTGGAGCTTCCCTACATGAAAACAGACAGAAAAGATTAACAGCAGGAGGTCAGCATTACATGTAAATTCATTTCACTCAACTTGGTTTTATATGTCTGAGTTTCTGCCGTCAACAATAAGCAACCACATGACACAAGAATAAAACATGCGTATTTGTAGGATTAGTACGGTTGACATTTTGTAATGATTTTCAATGATTTCAATAGTTCACTATAGCATTAATCTAACTGTAACTACTGCCATCACAGGTGAACTGCTGATTAAAAACGGCTGCCTGAATAAAAAAAAGTGCCATTAACAAACGTTTTATTCTCATAGTTAGTTTTTTTAAGTAAAGTATTTTTGTAGGCAGCCGAGTTACATTTATCAGTTATGTTTCATTCGTCAAATGAAAATAAATTACATCTCCCACCACAACCAAACAGTCTAAAGATGATAAAAGGAGCGATGATGCTTTAAAGTGCAACATTTTCATATTTCCACTCTTTAGCAGCAAGCCGAATGGCCAGTGCTGAGTGTGTATGTTCATATCAACTGATACAGATAATTATAACATAAGTTTACACTAAGATTTTCGCTCATGAGTGAAGGTTGTGGTTTCAAACATTTAACCAATCTGAGGTAGATGGGTCAAGCGTTACACCTCCTCACTTCTTGTTTAATAACAACTATAGCACGATTGATCATATGAAGATGAATTTCCTTGTTTATTTCTTATCTCATTAAAACTAAAGCTTTATTCTCCTTATAACTTTTTCTCTTTAAATTACTGTTACTGTACTGATAATGACTTTTTGTCCGGTTGAATTATGACTTAGTTCTACCAATAATATGAATTCACTCTTGAAATCTCATTCTACTTCATCGTATCACTGTGGTTGTAGAATGCTTAAGCAGCGTATCAATATATGCTGAACTACGTTGCTTTTCATTAAAGTTATATTATGATAATTATAGATATGGTTTTATTGCCCAGCCTTATGTGAGACTCCATTCAGGCTCCACAGTGTCATGGGCAGGACAGAGAGCAGCTTACGGTCCACGTTCTCCAGCATGACCGAGAACAGGAAGTCTCGGGGGGTCATGTAGGGCTCCTGCTCGCTGACTACTGAGGCAAACTTGTTGAAGCGGACCTTCCTGGCGGAGAGATGAGGAGCAGCAGCTTCCTAGAGCAGCACAGACAAACATCATGATCATCACAGGCAGGAGCAGAATGAGCTTTAGTCAGGATTCACAGTCTGTGTGGTATGTCAGTGAGGGGCCGCTAGAGGGCGCCATTGTTGATACTAAGTGTTCACGCCCTGTCTTTAGCGCTGACTCACATTTAGCTGCTATGCGTTTAAATAACTCACATATGAAACGTACCAGGCCCAGTGTTTGTGTGTGTCCGTTCTCACCTTCTGTTCCTCAGCGTGAACAGTAAAGGGCAGAGTCCGGATATTGTTGTTAGCATGGTGCTGATAATAACAGAGGAGGCCTCCCGCTACAACAGAACCCACAACAACAGGAGCCACAGCCCGGCGGACAGCGGAGCTCCCCAGAGTCCGGGGGCCCCTCAACACGTTCCTCAGCACCGCAGAGACCCTTCCCCAGCTGGCCATTTTCAGGAAGCTAACTTGTTAGCTGGCTACAATCAGAGGCTTCCGTAGCAGCACACCTCCCACATGAGCGTGTAGAGCCACAGGTCACGTGACAGCGCCACGCCCAGGCCTGCAGTCTCAGATCAGCTTTCGCCGTGACGTCACCCGGACTGCACCGCATGCCTCTGCTCCTCTTGCAACAGACACACTGCGGTCTGGCGCTGTCATTTGAAGAGACGTCCCTTTTTGATGACGACAGCACATCCGGATCAGCTGTCAGAGAGGTGCAGTGTTCTGTATTGACTTCAGATTGTGTGATGTCTGTATTCCCCTTAAATGTACACACTGTCCAAACACTTGTCAGCAGGCTTTTAGAAACGATTTGACCAACATCTGTCATTCTTTTCTAAATTAATTTATTATCTATCAATCAATCAATCAATTGCATAAATCTTCTCTCAATGGGCTTGCTTGTACGGTACCATTCCAACAATTCAACCTTTTCCACCCTGGACCATGAATGTCATGTTCAGGGTAGACTGGTAGCAATGAGGTTAGTATTGATGAATTCCGGTGAATTCTCATGGCTCCTCAGAGCAGAGATCAGAAGCTTCCAGATAAAGGACGATTTCTAGGTTGAGTGAGCATCAGGAATCATCAAATGAGAGAACTGATATATACCCATATAATTTTCTCCTCAGTTCATCCCCAACACATGACCACAGTGATGTAGCACAGAAATCGGGCCCTGTTCATATGCCTCACATCCTGCCCTTTTTATACAAGGGCAACAACAACACAAAGACATATGCAATTATGCATCTATACTGGACATTATACAATTAATGAAGAAGTCATTACCACACATAATACATTTGTTTTTTTCTTCTACTGTATTTACTCTTTGATATTTTCAACTTTTGCAAGTTAGTCTGTCGTAGCTTTCCTTTTGCTTTGAGCATGAGACAGCATAAGCTCATGATTGTGTACATGTATGTGCATGTCCACAGAATCAATAACTAAACATGGAAAAATGAGCCACAAAGCAGCAACAACATCTATGAGATTGGAAGTTAACTCATTAGATCAACCTCACAAAAACCCAAATCAGTGCGCATGGATGTAATCTTCTTATTCTGTATCTGTTGTGTTGAAAATTGGTGACCACATTCAGTAACCACATATTTAAAAAGCCCCTCTGGACTGAATAATTATAGTTATTTCTGTTTGATAGGGTGGCTTTTTTGTTTTGCCACACTGTTCTCCCTTCCTGTAACTTTTGTGTTTCTTGGAACCAAAAAACAATTTGTCCTATGGAGGAAAATCATACAGTAATTAACATGTCATGCAGGGATCTGACTCTAAGTCAGTGGAAAAACACACAGTGGACAAACTGTCTTTCCAAACAGGTCAACAACAGAGGAGAAGCTGTTCATACAGAGAAAAGAAAAATGATTGTGCTTGAGTTATGTATGCATGCAGACTAAGTGGTAAAAGGAACACTGCAGCAGCTTGAATGACACCAGGCTCACTTACAGAGAGCAGCTTTCTGTCACAAAGAGCATGGCAGCAACGGCAAAGGTTAAAGTTCAAACTTATCTGCGTTGTCCCAGTGAGCTCTGTCAGTCACTCAGAGACAAGAATTTAATTTAAACATAAAGCCACGGCAGAGGGGCTGTTCTCCAAATGAGAAGAATTCATTTAATGACTGACAAGCAAACCCTAAGCTTCTTTAGGGAGAAAATATTTGAAGTCTTTACTGACAGTTTAGACAGGCATGCAGACTGTCCTCTATAATTTGTCCACAGAGCCCAGGCATTTCTCTAAAGCATCACCTACACACACGTTATTTGCTATGGAAACAGGTCTTTGCTTTGATCACAAATAACAATATTCATCATTTGTTTTAGGAGACAGGAGAATGTTTTGAATGGCTCCGTAATGGTCTTTATTCAAATAAGAAACTCGCTGCAGGCGATGGGTACTTACTTCTGTCAGAAAGTAACAGTGTAGTTTTAGTGTGATAGGAAATGTATTTTATGTTTCGGTGACGTCTATGTCAGATGATGCCTATGTGATACTGTATGGAAATGGCTTGTGTGGCAGTTTTTCTGCCATATGCAACACTTTACAGTACAAGACACATTCACACATTACACTTTCATATAGTGCTTCTATATGTAGCACATTTTCTATCACACACTGTCAGCACAGCCGTTTGATGTTCAGTACCTTGCCCAAGGAAACTTCACCATGAGGAACGGATCCCGGGATCGACCCACCGACCATCTGCTTAGTGGACTGCCCTCTCCATCTCCTGAGCCACAGCCACGTAAGTGTGCGCCACTTTGATATAAGTTGTGAGGTTCATAATCAAGTGGAAAGTAACAAGAAAAGGCCAATGTACAAAGGAAGAGAGACCCCTGGAAGTACAACTGACTGAAAATACCCTGTCATGAGTCAGCAGCAGGTTCTTTTAAAGGTTTATGAGACAGAGAACAATCATGTGGATCTTCTCACCATGCTGCATGAGGTAAAGAGATTTGATTCATCACATCATGCCTGTAATTCCTCTGATAATTAGCAACTCTCAACATTTAGGAAGCATTTCTTCTACACGGCTCAGTTTTTCATGGAATGCCAATAGTTGTTAAAACCCTTTGGGGAATGGTCTGCAAATATTTTTGCACATGCCACAATACAGACACAAGCTGCTCGGCATCCTCAGAGATGTATTTCCAATTGCAATCAATCCATCAATTAAATCAACAATTCATTTGAAGCCTTTTAGGATTGCTCACAGGATAATTTATAATGTAATCTAAGAACTCTCATGTAGAGTAGCATTTTAACGTGTCCATCATTAGCTTGTGCCATAAAGCTATGGAGGGGAAAAAAGACAGTGGCAAAATGAAGGGATGAAGAGATTTTATGAGACAATACCATATTTCATATTTCCACAGACAGATATTGGCAGATGTTATTCAATTCAATAAACAAATCATATTTAAAATGTAAATTCTTGAAACATACATCAAGTTGTGCAGAATTTGTGCAATACTGTATACATGTATGTATGTTTTTCTTTTTCTTTAATTATAGAATAGACCCTGCATCACCACTACTGTTTCACACTGTGCACGGGGCTGTACTTTAGTGCATAACAAAAGTTGCATGTACCTTTATGTTTGCTCACATGAATGAGGCTATTCACATGTCCTCTCACATCTTATTCAAAACTGCACGTAAGTAACCTGGATGAGATTCAGCATTTTCATCGGTTGCTGTAAGAAAGCCATAAATACAGCATCAAAATGTCTGCGTTGCAGCGGTGACTGTATGTACAGAAGCGAGCGAGGTGGATTTGAAGCATTGAGATAAGTTGTTGACATGGATACAGTTTGGAAAACACCAGCCCTTCAGTTGATTTCCTCCAATAGTTCAGTCCTGTGGCAGAGTGTCGGTATAAAGGCTTTTTCAGCTCTACGTCCATGAGGCGATAAACACGTTAAGATGACTCACACACAGACTTGAATGTTTCTAAGAAAAAAATCCAACATTTTAGTCCTCCTCAGATTTTGTGTGTTTACATGTCAGTGTCCTAGCAACATACTTTACGGTGTTTTGTCCTGTGTATGACCCCCGGAATGTGCTCCGTCGGTTTGGAAGCACAGAGTGAATCTAGCTGATCAGTCAATGTTAGCCAGAGTTGCTGCGGCCTCACGATGACAGAGTCATGCGCTTCAGCTGGAATTCATGGACACTGTGTCAGTTTCAGCAATGAGCAAGTTAGAAGAGAACCACACTGCTTGATTGTGTGTTTGCGTGTGCGTATGCGAGACCAGCGTGCGTGTCCACATCAATTCCACGTAAAGTTTGCATCAGCAGGGTTGGAGGTTTATTTAATGTCATAGCAGCAAAGTTGTCATGTAAAGGAACAAAGACATACACACTTGTAAGACCATCAATGAAGGAAACAGAGATTGCACAATATTTTTTTTCTTCAGTCACAGTTAATGCTGCCAGTTCATTTCAACTGTCACTGTTATTATAGGATAGTGGGAAAAAAATCCTTTGTGTTTCATAAAAGTGATGGAAAGCAAATACTTAAAACGCACACAGTGATGCGGGATAAATATCTGCCGTGAGCGAATGACTCAGAACAATTACAGCCACATGAAAATATTATAGCTCCTATTCCAGTGATAAAAATATGTATTGCACTGACAGGCTCACTGTCAGATGACCGTGGAGTCAGAGGAAGTGTTCTTCATCTCAATGACCGAAAGTGTTCTCATCTGAACCACTCTCTCTGCAGACTGCATGACATGGCACGTATGTAAAGTAAAACAATGGCTTCCAAATGAAAAATTAACATTCACATCTTAACATAGCTTATCTGTTCTCGTTCAAACCGATCTGAGGGCAGCAGCAGATGCAGACACAAAGAGCAGCACTGTCACCCAAATCCTCAAGTCAGTCAATTCAAACACTGCTGCATCAGAGATATGCTTTTGGTGTTTTAATAGAAAGGAAGACTATTTTTTTTTCATATTTGCAGTTTGACGTGTTGAAATGTGGGAAAACACTGACAGCAGAATCTGAAGGAAGTCTGACTTACTGCATGTGGTTCACTACACTGTATTTCCTGCTTGTCTGTAACGTAAGAACAATGTCAAAATGACCACTGCCTTTAACGGAAGCTTAACCATCCTTATACACGTAAAATATGAGAAACAATAGGGGGACAAACGCCTGTTAATTTCTCATCACAGCACACTGTTCTTAAGTTTAATCGCCAATAAATTCAATAATCCAGAGGAGCATGGAGCTCAGGCTAGTTGACTATCTCCTGTTGGTAATACATACACTGAGCACACCTCTCACAGACACACTGACTACTCAATCAGCTATTGTTACAAGTTCTTACTGGGGCTGCGGGGCAACTCCTGAATCTGATTTGAATAAATAGAAGCATATAAAAATACAACAAGCATACCTACAGTATGTCCCTGCTCTTCCCTGGTAAAAGGTGTTTAATACAACTAGATATGGTGTACTTATATACACTATGATAGTTAATAGTGACTCCTAATTTGCATATTTTTCATTTAAATGTGATAAACATTAATATATTCTCGAGTGATGATTGTTTTTTTAAATCTGTGGATTAATACAAATGTTTTAATTTTACCCATTTCGCTTCAGAGTATTGTTTTATTAGAGCACTGGATTTATTGGTATACATACAAAGATAGATATATACAATTCATGACTTGGATCATGACAGTTTTACATTTAACTTGCCTTTGGTGGAGAGATTCCAATCGGGTAGAGCTTCAAATGAAGGACACAGGGTAAAGAGAGGTGTAGCTCTCAGCCAACGGCCTTTTACAATTTTGGGCACCACTGACTCTGTGGCGAGTGAACATTTCACAGCTGAAATCAGTACATTCTGAGGAAAATAAATTGCAGTGATACAGTACAAACAGCAGAGGGGGCATTTGGCTTTGTAATTTATGTTACAGATCAAGAAGCAGTCAGTACTCTGGTACAGTACAGCCCTCCCCTCTCCCTCCTCATTCTCATGCGCACTATGGATGGGGGACCGCCCCACTATGTCGGACTTACCGTGGCCCCCGTGATAGCAAAATACAGTTACTCCCCCCTCTCACATTGAATTATTGCAATTCCAATACTGCCCAACGTAGTTCAAGAACATAAAAACAAAGGCAAGTTTTAACAGGTGCACTAACAGATTATTTCATGCAATGTTCAGATTTTTGTCATGTATACAAAGGCATTGTGTCACATAGGCTTAGTGTTACTTTGAGCATTGCCACTTGGAACCACACAACTCAGGTCAATGGATTAGAATCTGATGAAAAGCTCTTTTCTTGACATGGATAGTTATGAACTAATAATAATATAATAATATTAATAAAAATAACTTATATCAAACCGTAGAAATGTGTGTTTGTTGACACTGATGAAGTCAGGTGGGTAACACCAACATTCCATAATACACTTGAAAGCTAGCCATGTGATGGGATTAAATGTCTTTATGATTAGTATACAGATGTGTCAGGTGTCTAAGGTGCACAACTGCCTGGCGTAAGCTTAAGTGGAAGTGACAAATCATAGAGTTGCAACTATTCTTGTTTCCTTTCCCATTCTCTCTCTCTCTAACAAAGAGAAGAAATAAAAAAGTATATTGCTTCAAAAATCTTTTTTTCTTTTTTTCTTTTTTAATATCGTGGAACATTTCATTCACCACTTCTTGGGTTTGTCTAGATAGACAGAGCATTACATTATCAGTCAAAGATACATACAGAAGGATGCTGTGAATCCAAAAGATTAAACGATCAACGATGGGACATGACAGTGACTAATTCCTGGGACCACTTGCTGGAGTCAGTCAGTCTGTCTGTCTGTGTCTGTCTGTGCCAACCTGCTGTCTACCAGCAGGTGGCGCAATGCAAGCACTGATGTATTGCCTGGGTGAAGGGGAGGGGCTGAGAGATGAGTCTGTCACAGTTACAGTAGTCAGTCCAAGGACTGTGGCCTCAGTGTGTTCCGGCTCTATGACTGAGGATCTGCAAACCTATAGCTGCACATGCTCTCCATCCATCCATCCCTCCCACCCACCGCCTCCTACGCCTTTAGTCAGTGAGTAAAATGAAAACACAAAGTGGCTCCTCATTTGCTTTTTCCAGACGTGCTGGAGCCCCCTGCCCCGCCCTCCAGCTTGTCAGCGATTTCTGACGTGTCTAACTTCTCAGAGCCATCCCCCTTCTCTGACCTCTCCTTCTCGGACCTCTCCTCCCCCTCAGCGAGCTCTGACCTCTCTGACCTGGCGTCCGCGTCTCCCTCTGACTTCTCCTTCCTCTCCGAGCGGTCAGGGTCCATGGACGAGGTGCCAGGCTTGTCCCACTTGGCCATTTGCTCCTGGTCAGATATACCAGCAGTGATGTTTGAAGTCCACGCCTTCATGTCCTCCTACACAGACCAGAACAGAAAGCATATACAATAACTCTCTTACGTATCTACTACTAGATTCAGGGATTTACAAAAATCTGTTTTGAGATTTACAGCATCTTGTAATTATAGGAGTGATAGACAGTATCTGAGCCTGAAACAAAGGAGAGCAACTAAAACTGTGATAATGCCATTATTTGAACAAACTGATTTCAGGTGTCAGTGTTGTAAATTCACACTACTATTGTTTTGCAACCCAGTGGTTGAGGCCCTCTAAAGAGCCACAAGATAACTGTGATGGGTTATGAGATGATTAATGTAAAGTTCTGATTCACAAAACCATATATTTCATTTGGAATTATTTCATATCTTTTTCCTGTTTGAAAAATATTACCTCAGTGGTCCTCAAATAGATAAGTTTTGAGAGACTTGACATCTGAAACTTTATTATGGGCCTTAACTAAACAGATTTTTGTGAGATAGCACGAGCTCGAATGTAAAAGAGATTATTTTGTGTTGTATTCTACAAGTTTATTCCTTTTTTGTGCGTCTTTAACGGAAGCTGGGACTGCGTTAAGGTAAATGAAATGCTCTTCAACACAGAAAAGAGTATCATGTTGTTGCCCTGAAATCTGAAATTACTGCCTGTACACAATACATTCTGCTGTTATTTTGGTAACTCAGTAGAGAAATACATTAAGGAACTTAAATTAGATAAGTGATGCAATGTCTGGCATGTATTTGCATAAGGTGATGCTCAAAATCACTTAATATCTTCAATATCAGTATTTTGTAAATATTGTTCCACTTTTCTAAATTTGATATAATGTAGATTCTAGAAATAAACAAAAGATTGAGTTTGTCCTTTCCCACACATACCTTGTCGGTGGCTCTCAGCAGCAAGTTCAACAGTTTCTACTTAATATTGAAATCTTAAATAACAACTGAGCCTTTCCTCAGTTATAAGAAAGGTGGATTATGTCATTACATTTGCTTCTCTTACCCATGTCTTAAGTAAAAATGTGCTTACCTCATCCTTTGCATGGAATACAAAGAAGTGTCCATCGTTTATTCTGTTGCAAAGAAAAGCAACAGGGATTATTAGTTTCTCATCCTAGTTAGGGAACATTAAACTTTGAAATTTGCAATTTAAATCAAAATCTTCTGCTCTTAAAATATAAACAACCAAAAAGCTCTTACTGAAGAAGGAAAACATTTTTCTTTTTCTTGTATCCCATTGAAGGGTCAAATGAGCAGTTACTAAGCTCGACGGGAGGCTCGTCATTGTACGTCGTGTTGTGGTTCCTGGCATCCTTATAGAAGGTCAGCAGTCCCTCTTTCAGCACACAGTATACATTCACCCAGGACTTACTGTTGAACCACAATGACACATTAAGTAGATGTTAACAGATTGAAACCGAAAACATTGCTAGATTTCTACATTATAATACATTTAAATTTGACTTTTTCCGAATGTATTTTTTTTGCCTCAATTTTGCTTTCATGTTAAAAAATTGACAGGCAAACCCAACAAAAAAGGAATTGTCATCTTAGATCTGAAAACTAAAACTTTTAATTAAATTTGTTAAATATGAAGAACAGGGCTGTCCACCCTCACCAGTAGAGAACATGGAAATAAAGAAACAGCCATGTTGCTGTAGTACAGTGAAGACCTATACAATCCTATTAGTGTGTATTATTGAACAGATCCTGTAAACAAATTTGTCTTTTGAGCTATAAAGTCAATTTGATGACTTTTATTTGATAAAATACATGAATCCTGGTTTTAATATCACATTTTTGGATTGAACATGGCTTAAAACCACCAAGTGTATCTGACCCTGCAGGTCCAATGCCAAAGTAGAGTTAATATAAATATAACAATCAAACTAATATTTGCTCTAACATAACACTGTGTGGATGCTAAGCTTATCATCATGTATATTTTCACAAATAATGTTTTCAATTTTTTATAGCATCCAGGGTCGACTTCCACCCAAAGGGGAAATAAATTGTCCGACATGTGTCAGCTAATGCAAGCCAACAAACTGTAGAAAGTTCACAATGTGCTCCTTTGCCTCGGTAACTCATTAGGTAGTTAACTAGTTAGTTATACTTTAGTAACATTTGTATATTCCAGCACTTACGTCTTTTGGAAAAGCTTGTAAGAAAAAAAGACACCGACCTCGAAGTATTTTAATGCTAGTATTGCTCTTGTCAGAGACCTACGCACACCATGTCAACACATGAAAACATTCACAGATGGGTCGTGCAAAGCTACGACTGGGTTTAGCCAACCGTCACTTGTGAGCTATGTCTGTTCTATGATTTGTCAGTGATGGCTGTACCTGTTGGGGCTCCTCTGCTGAACTTCTAGGTCAGAGCTGGTGGTCTTTTTGCGATAGAGGAAGCCTTCATTGTGGGCATTGAGTGAGGGTGGCTGGGGTGTTGTCGGGGCTCCAGTTGCTGGGGCCGAGCGAGAACGTCGGTTCTCCTCAGGCTCTTTTGGACGGGGCCTCCTCCTTGGTTTTGGACGGTCACGGGCGCGAGGACGTCCGTCAAAACGAGTCACTGGGGCTGAAAGGCTGCTAGGAGGCCGGTAGGGGTCTCCCCGTGCCTGAGAAAGCAGAGAAAAAACATGAACCTTACGCAAAGACACAAAGAAAATGAACATTAAAAACACTGTATGTAAGCTAACTCACAGATGCTGCCTCTCTCTCCTGGACCTGTTCTACAATCTCTGCCATGGTATTTCTCTTCTCCCTGTAGTGAAAACACAGATGAGTCACCCAAACAACAAACACAATCATTATGCAACCTTAAAAATCAAGTTCATTTGAATTGCAGTGTGACCAGCACGTCTCGTACCCTGAGCGCTTGTCAGAGCCATCTTTAATGGAGCCCTCCAGGTCACTAGAGTCCTGCCTCTGCAGCCTTGGCTTGCCCGTTCCCTCCTGTTCACTGGACGACTGTCTCTCCAGGCGTCTCCTGTAGCGCTCCTGACGCACAATCATTGGCAACTCGTTTAGCCTGGCCTGGATCTCCTGTTCACTGGAGGTCTGTCTACCCAGCTTGTACTCCCTCTCTCGCCTCAGATGGTCCATCTGAGGGTCAGAACGACTACCGCGGGGATCCCTCTGGAGACGGCCATGGAGGAGCTCCAGCCCAGACTCCGGTCCCATATTGTCTGCCATTGGGATGTCACCGTACTGTTCCCGCTGCACTCTGCTGGCTTCTAGGAGGGGGTTTACAGCCTTGTGGATGTGGTTGATCCTGGGCTGCATGAAGTCAGCTTTAAGGTGCTGCCATGCGTATGCCATTTTAGGGTCCATGATGCCGCCACTCTGAGCTATGTAATTGGAACTGCCCAGACTTCCACTGCTGTACTGATTTTGTGCCAGAAGGCTTGAGCTACCAAATCCCCCACTGCTCTGATAATTCTGCGGTATGTATCCAGAACCCATATTAGGCTGTTGCACCAAGTATCCAGAACTCCCCATGTTAGGCTGCTGTGCCAAATACCCAGAACTCCCCATATTAGGCTGTTGTGCCAAATATCCCGAACTCCCTGTATTAGGCTGTTGTGCCAAATATCCTGAACTCCCTAAATTAGGCTGTTGGCCTAAGTATACAGGACTTCCCATATTTTGTGTTTGGGCCAAATATCCAGAACTTCCCATATTCTGTTGAGGGAGTAATCCAGGGCCTCCTAAACCTCCACTACTTGGCTGCTGAGCTAAATTACCCGAACTCCCTAATCTGCCACTGCTAAAATGGTTTTGGATACTACCCACACACCCAGCAGTCAGTCCAAAATACCCAGAGCTTTCTGCACTGCCAACAGTTTGATGGTTTATTCCAAGGTAAGTAGAAGTGTCTGCTCCACCACTATGGGAGGTCAATGCAGAGAAACCGGAGTCACTTCCACCTGCAGCTGCCTGGTGGTTCATCCCAAGGTACGGGGAGCTCATCAACTTCCCACTGCACTGCTGTTCATGACCGTGGTAGCCTGATCCATTTATGACTGGGTTGTAATTGGCTAGCGTTGAGGACAATCTCTGGGTGACCGGAGTGGCACCCATATCCAGACAGGTCTGTAAGGGTTTGGGTTCTATATGTGCCTGTACCGCCTGCCTCAAGAAAGGTGAGGTAGCACTGGTTGAGGCAACGTTTGGAGTCAGACAAGACAATGGGAACATCCTTCTGCTGGACAGTGGAGTTGTCTTTTTCTCCTCCTCTTTCTTCTTCTCAGCCTAAAAGACACAAGATATAAACCCAGTTACAACCAGAAATCAAAGGTAGGATGGATCTAATACATTGTGGGTATAACAACTTATCAGGGGTATTTGTTAAAAGCAGTGTTTTACTGGTTACTAAACAACGCTCCACGAGAAGCAGATGGGGTGCAGTGAGGGACGCTGCACGAAATGCAGTAAACGTCACAAGATGGATTTATGCCCATAGCAGCACATGCACCCATGTCTGCTAGGCAAACACAACAAGCCAAGGTCACATTTTTTCCTTTAGCAGCATTAAATTCTGACTCAACCAAACTGATTAAACATTTATCTACAGTCGAGCTTACTGCGGAAAGCTGGCGGAGGGAGCTGAAGCGTTCTTTCCAGGTTACAGCAGCCTTGCGGAAGGCCTCGTGGCGGAGGATGAGCTGCTCAGCCTCGTCTGTTTGGGTCGGGGCCTCTCCTCCTTCTGGCTGCTTGGAGGTGATCAGCGGCTCCTTGGCTTTTAGCCAGGCTTCCGCCCTCACTGTCTCCTGGGCAAACTGGAAGTATTCCTGCTCTGGAGGTGACAGCAGACCAACAGGATGGTTACCATTACACCGTATTTTAATGCACCCTCCAGTAGAAATCTGGTGTTTACATACAGTTTGTGTGTACACATTGTGTGAATTATGGTGAGGGTTATGTTGTTGTTATGTTTTAGCACACATCTTAGATTTGTATCTGTGGGTGAGCGTGTAATGTTGGCACAAACAGGAACAATCAGATTCATACATGATTCATGATACATTAACTGCACATAACAGGATGAAGGGGAGTTTAACTCCACTCCACATTTAACACTTTGCTGTGTTATAAACTGCTTCTGCTCTAACAGAGACATTTACTGAGCTACTCACTGCGCTGCAACCTTTCCTGGTGCTTGTCCCATTTTTCAACAAGATCCTTCTGCTTAGACAGAAGACTGTCCAGCTTCTCTTGTATCTGTGGTGACACACAAATGGAAGTCATGACAACAGCAACATAATGCTCCAATCTTAATTTGAATAAGTATTGTATTGGCTTTATGAATTGTATTTGTGGCTGATCGATAACCAACCTCTTCTGATGCAGGGTTTCCTGCAGCTATCAGGATCTTGCCCAGATCCGCACACTGCTGTATGGTCTTGCTCCGGCCGTCTATTTTGGCTTTCAGCTCCATGTGTTGTTTTATCATCACCTCCAGAGCTGTCAAATCCCTGAGGAAGTAAAAATACTTTGAGTATACTCTTGTAACTGCAGATTGTAAAATCACATCTATATGATTTACATATATACCAGTTAACATATTGAAATAGAGCAAATTAAACATATAAGTAACTTATTTAAATAATACACAGAGCATTCCCTGGGTTAAGCTTCACGAGTGGAAACAATTTATCAGGATCAATATTTTTCATGTATATTAATTTAAAATCCCACATTTGCCTCAAAAGGTTACAATCTGTACAGGTGAAGAAAACCTAGACAATTACTTATTAATGTGAAATATTGTATTATAATTGATTGAGTCATGTTTGACATGACTCAAATACTGAGAAATGTCCTTATGTGTAGGGTTACATACTACTATTAATGGCAATATCTGACAATATTATTTTCAGCTACGTGAGACATCTATTACAGGTCCTGGGAGAGGGATCCCTCAAAAGTGGGTTTCTCTGAGGTTTCTACATTTTTGATGAACAAGATGAACAAATAAAGGGTAAAAAAATAAATAATCTATCCCTTAAAGAAAACAAACTAAACCTAAGAAAAATAGAGGCAGCAAATCTCACCATGTAAGAATCTGGAAATAGGCCATTTTGAAACTCAATTAACCAGTTGTCAAAATACCAGCTGATTTTTTTGCTGCATCTGTTGTTATTTCAACATTTACTTGAAGATTTCAAGCCAAGTTGGAATTGTTTCAAACTTGTAGCACAGTAATACTGGGAAAAAGACAATGGCAGTGATTACAGTGTAAAAGATATAGCCCACAGCTACACCATATGAAAAATGTAATAACAGATGTCGTCAAAATTAGGCAGAGGTAGCACAGCAGCTTAATTTGAAACTGCATGGTAATAAAAGTCTGTCTACAGTTGAACTAAACAGTGAAAAACTAAATCAGAATAAACCTGGAACACACACTGTAGACTATCTAGTTTTCATCTCAACACAGTCGAGAAACCAGTGCAAAGCTGGGCGGGAAGATGGCACATGTCTCACCTGGGCTCATCCCATCCTATCTGGCCCATGATGCCTTCCATCCACATCAGGTTTTCACGCACGACCGAGAAGAACTGCACCTTATCGGTCACTGAAGTAACCTGGACGCGACTAGCCCCGCAGGAGCTCAGCAGCTCCTTCCACGCCTCCATCACCTCCTGCTCTTTGGCCATGATGGCCTCAGCCTTCTCACCAGCATAGATAGTCCTCAGCTGGGCGGCGTTCTCCTGGAGCTGCCTCACCTGCACCAACACAGGATAAATGAATGGCTTGATCACACTGAAGCCAATGCAAGTACAGTCAGTGAGGAAGACTTGATTTACTCTGGGTTTCAGATATTTAATAAAACAAAACAAGCTTTTTCAAATACATACACAAACAAAAAAGTAAATAATGAATTATAGTTGTATAGTCTGAAAGCTGGTTTAGGGTCACTTGTATAGGTTTTTAAAGAAAAATAACTCCAACTAAACTATGACTCATGGGTTTGGAAAGAAGTCATATCACTTGCCTGTGCCACTAGAAGTTGAAGGGCATGCTCAAAGGAGTGCATGAGTCTCTGCAGGGTGGCTGGATTGGTGATGTTGGCCTGGCAAGCCCTCACCTCTGGCAACTGCTTCATCTTCCCTGCGATCTGAGCCAAGACCTGCAACACAGGACAGTGCCGTCATCACGAGCGCTTTAAAAATAGAAGGCGCGTGTCACGGCAAGACAGTCTCCCTCTGAAGCAGTACGACGCACCTAAGTCAGGGACAGATATTTGTTTTGACTGTACCTCTTTGCAGTCGGTGAAGAACTTGTGCAGCTGGTGCGAAGCAGCCAGCATCTGTCGGCGGGTCTCCATCAGCTCCAGGAGGTCCGCCCACGACTCATTTAGTCCATCCTTCCACTCAGCGATGGTGGCCGCGTCCGAGTGGCCACAGTCGATCATCTCGTTCACCATTTTGTTCACCTGCTCCATGCGCCGCTGGCCGATGTTGTTGGTTTCTGCGGCAAACTTGGTGAACGTCTCCTGAAGCACCTGATAACAACGAAATCGCAGATCAGTACAGACACTGGCCTCAGTAACGTGAACTAGCTCATTCTGATACACCAGCCCTGCAATAAATTCCACCTTTGTGAGGCATATTATTATTTTTATTCTATGAGACAATGCATGATTTCCATTCAGCTAAATATATTTAATCCCATGACCTGGAAAACTAACCATGTTCTGTCATCAGTGAGGAGGATAATGTATGTTTTGTCATGCTCATACAAAGACTGTGTGTCAGGTGTGTCTGCATATGGATAAAAATATGAGCTTGGATTAGTATAATATGGATTAGTCCATTCTTCGCTGTAAATAATATTGCAACGATATTAAAGATATTACAATCATAATGGTAACTTTTAAATCCATATTAATGGAGAAATTGCTACATTTTTGCTTGCCAGGTAATCGCAAGGCATTCTGGGTACCCCTTGGTTTGAAGGTATGGTCTGAAAATCGTCATTGCGAGGGCTATATAGCCCTATCCCTCTGTCCCCACAGGTTTTGGGACAGCCTACCCCTACATGTGAACGTGCAACGTGAACGGTAAGGGTTAAGAGCTAGGGCCAAGGAGTGAAATGGGATTGGGCCTTAATCTACAAAAATAGGAATACACACCTCAGTAACATATAATATAATATAATACAATATAATATAGTAATGGGTCATAAATCTTGATGAACTAAATCAGACATGTTTAGAGGACTGATATCAATGAGTGTATGCAGTTTTGTGGATCCAAATAAAAATCCAGATTTGGTGTCAATAAATATCAGTTCAATAATTGGTCGATGTATTCGGTGGATCCCACGTAAAAAGATGTCGTATTATTAAACTGACCGTGACGTCCTCGAGGTCATGGCCCAGGTCGGTGGAACTGGCCACCGCCTCGCGCTCAGTGATCCACCTCTCCAACTCCTCTACATCCTTGTTGAGCTGATAGAGCCAGTACTGCTGCTCCAGTTTGGTCTTCCTGTGCTCTACCATGTCCTTCAGAGACACGTACAGCCGATCTATGTGGGACTGCTGCTTGGTGATGTGCTCACTATTGAAATTGTTAGAGGGGAATTATTGGTGTGTTATTCCCATACCATTTTACAAGAAAATGTAGAAATTAGACATTTTAAGTGTGAGGTGTGTGAGGGAAGGTCATGCCAAACCTGTCTGGATGTCCCATTTCCAGTAGACGCGTGCATTGCTGGGATAACATGCCGACTGTCTCTGCATATGTCTCAACTGTTTGCTCCAGAGCCAGGTGGGCCTTCAGCAGCTGCAGGGTGCTCACCTCATCCTGAAAAATATGAGACTAATGTGAGGTTGTCGGTGTCATATGTTCACTGAGGATTTACCGATATGAAATACACAGGGTTGTCCGTACCGTGCCTTTTTCCTCACTGACAAGATGGAGCTTCTGACCGGACAGCCAGGACTCCACTTTAGCTGCCTCGCAGTAGTACTGCTGAGACTGCAGCATGGCGTCCAGCATCACAGACCTCCTCTCCGTCTCCAGCTGCAAAACTTCCCACAGCTGGCGCACGTGACCCGCGCCTTCACGTACAAACTCCACCTCAGGAGTCCTCAGTGAAGCGATGATGCCCGCCCGATCCAGAACCTCCTCTACACGAGCGCGGCGCCCGGTCAGATCCCTCTGGAGTGTCTGAGGGACCGATCAGAGGTTAGTTCCCTGACTTAGAATTTAGGTCACATCCCAGCTGACTCAAAATATGTCATTTTTGACACTTACCTGGTTCTTCTTTACATGCTGCTGTACACTCTGGAGGTTATTCCCATAATCCTTACAGGAGGCCAGGGGAAGCCTCTCCTGAATCCACAGCTATCAAGTAAACAAAGTCAGGTCTTATTTCAGAAGGATTAATTCCTCTAAATTCTGATTCATTAAATACATAACACCATAAAACATAACCTTCCTACTGCGGTTTAAACCCATAATGTTTGTTGATATTTTCTCTGAAAGAGACCTCAAAAGGCTAATATTATATACAAATATTTTTCAAATGAAAAAGGAAATATTGATATGGGTCAAAATTGAGAACATAAACTTCCCTCTGAAATAGTCATTTTAAAATACATGCCACATCTCTATTAGGTAAACATGTGTGATCCAGGTATTACTCATTTTGTTGGGACCTAAATCTGTTTACACAATCACATAATGAGAAACTGTCCTCGTTGGGGACAGAAATCAAGTCTCCATAACTTAAGTCATTACATCTTTGAAAGGTTTGGTTTAGGCTTAGGTTAAGGCTAGGGTAAGGGTGAGTGCTAGAGTTAGGCAAGTAGTATATATGTTACAGTTAGTGTTAGTCTCCAGGAAATCAATGTAAATAAATTTGATGTCAGCTATAGACATGGAGACACAACTGTGTGTGTGTTTGTGCATGTTCTTGTACCAGTTGAAGTTATACACTTAAGAGAGTGAGGTGAGATTATTATAACATTATTATTACTAGATTTTATTACTATTATTTTTTGTTTTATCATTTCTGTTCTTCAGGATGGTATGCCAACATTTGCTATACATTTCTTTGCACAAATAACCCATTTCCACCTTGTCACATTTGAAGCATACGATGATCAACATGAGTTTTATTGTGTTCGGTAACTCATTGCATGGGTTGTAATGACGCCTTGTTTTGATCAGAAACGATTAATCGTATGCAGGTATCCAGATTTCAAAACTGATGAAATTTGACCTGAATACAATAGGAGGGTTAATGCAGTAACTCCAACTGGTGTGTGAAAAGGAGCTGTGTGAATGGAGGAGGGCTGTGCCACTCACTATCTCATCCTCCAGGTCCTGGGCGACTTGGTGCATCTCTTTGGAAGCCAGCAGGATGCGGCGTCTCTCCTTCAGGGGCTCAATGAGGCGGACGATGCGCGTCTCCACCATGCCTGACTGCTCGCCGCCTCCCTTGTCACCTGCCATCATGCCTCGCTGAGGTAGGCAGACCCCCTGCAAGCTTCCCAGTTCCCCTACATCCTTGTAAAAGTCCCCTATCTGAGACTCCATAGCCTGCACGTGGGGAGGGAAGAGGGAGGTCATGTTACAGGCATGGACAAACACAGCACATCAGCTTTTTCCTATCAGAACATTTCAGGGTTATGTAATAGACTGCCTCACTTCAAAGGGAAAAAAGCATATGGTGCATATTTTAATGCCACTGAACCGCGTGTTTAAGAACATACCACAACAGTGGCCTGTGTGAACACATGTAACAGCTGGGGAAATTACATAAACTACAATGAGCTGAACTCCACAGTCTGTCAAAATCATGAGCTACAACAGGGCTGATTATAGACGTTCAGTCAGACTGCTGCTTGAGTTAAATGTCAAATGGGTGGAGTCCAAAAAGTAAAGTTATGATGATATATATGTATCCTGCTCTCACTGTATATATTCTGTTTACACTGAAGATATCATTTCTACTCTATTTCAATCTTTTAATTTACATGTTGACTTCTTATTACTTAACTTATATCTATCTTTCACTGTCCTTTTTTCTCCTTCAAGACATCAAATTTCCGAGATTTATCTTATATCATTTCATGATGAATGTTTTCTACACGTGGCATCTATTGCACTTCTGTCCGTCCTGGGAGAGGGATCCCTCACATGTGGCTCTCTCTGAGGTTTCTACTTATTTTTACCCTGTTAAAAGGGTTTTTAGTAGTTTTTCCTCACTCTTGCTGAGGGTTAAGGACAGAGGATGCCACACCCTGTTAAAGCCCTATGAGATGAATGTAATTTGTGAATATGGGCTATACAAATAAAATTTGATTGATTGATTGATTGATCTCATCTCAATTTATCGCAAAGATTAAAAATTAAATATAATTATTCTTGGAGCGGGAAATTATAGAGTTGGGTGAATCTGCCCAGATCAGTCTGACTTTTGGTTGGCTGGTATATTTACTGTCACTCTCCGCTCTCACCATGTTTTGTGTATTATTGTCACTGTCACCATCTTATGAAGGCTAAGTGCAAAAAAAATCGAAACAAATCTAAATTAAAATAATATATACTTCCGTAGTAGGATGTGCCATTTGGAACATAAGTTACAGTTTACATAAACAAAATATACAATATGGTTTAATCTATGGAATGAATATTTTTAGGCGCTTGAGTGCAAACATGCAGTTAAAACAGGGCAGTGTAAAGGATGACAATGAGCTAGTGATGGCTGAGGATTTACAGAGGTGACCGATTGTTGCTGGTAACTCTAACAATTTATCATGTGGCCTCAGAGCAACTTGCTTCCCATATGACGGGTTCTTCTCAGAATCCTGCCGGGGAGCCTTGACACTTGCCTGAAACTTCTGCAGCTGCTCATTGAAGGTGGGCAGGTGGTGCGCCTGCTCCAGCTGAGGGGGCTGCTGCTCCAGATGGGAGAGTTGGTTGTCGAGGTCCGAGTAGCTCTTCACCGCCGGCTCGGGCTTGTTGTTTTCAAAGAGCTGGCGCGCCTTGGCCTTGGTGGTGCTCTCCAGGTCGGACCAGCACTCTCTGATCTCCTCCAGCTTCTGCTGGACGACCGGACGCAGCTCCGGCTTCTCCTGGATCAGCTCCAGACCCTCCTGGAGACAGAAAGTCAAGTTTATCCACTGATAACACTGTTCGGACTTTACTGCAACTCACAATGTCTTTCAACACATGCTAAACCTGACCTATTTAGAACTTACATTATGTGTTGGGCTGTCATTTCTTGGCTGAGTGATTTATTTTGCCTCTAACTCAAATGTCAGCTCTTTCTTCAAGGGATGGTTCTTATGGGCTCATATGATTGTTGCCTCACTTGGGACTAGAAATGAATTACAGTGGAAATGTCCACCACTTGAGATATTAAGATTAGGAATCTGGTAACCTTGTATCAACTGTATTTTTTTTAATCGAAAGGCACTTGTTTTTCATAGAAAGAGTAATATTGTAGGAACTAAACAGCCCGATTCTCAACCATGAACATTTGGATCTGCTTTATTCCACATAATTCCAATTTAAGTTTACACCCTTACCTTGAACTGTACTTGTTTCAGTTAAATCGTTGGTTTTAATTTATAAATAAGCTTATGAATAATTTGAATTTCATGTACTGTATTTATTCCTAAGGCTTTTAATTTTGCACTTGCTTTTGGTATTTTGCAAATGTTTCTGTTTCATGTTTCTGTTTACTTGGTTTGGTGGAATGCTTCGTTTATAAAAAAAAATAAAAAGGGTTGAATGAGTGAATATTTATTTCATTGTATTTATTCAGTTATTTCAGATCAAGTCGATGAGAATACCATCAGATATGTGTTAAGATTCTGGGTGACATAATTCAGTTCTTTCCCCAAAATAACTTGGGACAACTCAGCTCCATGCCAAGGCTCGGAGCCCCCAGCTTGCAGAGAGGCAGGTGTATGGAGCAAAGTGTGGCCCCGGGCTGACCTAAAAATCATGCATGGTAAATCTAATAAAGCCCTGCTCCGTCCTTTGCTTGTGCTCCTCTGACTCCTCTCCCCTCTTCAATACTCCAGCTTCGTTCACGTCGTGATCTGGATGCAGGGAGATGGAAGATTGTGGCATTTTCCTTTGAGAAAATGAAGCATTTCCCTGAAATACACCATCACCATTCTCCTCCCATTACCTATGGTAGGAGGTGTTTGCCTTTTATGCCAAGATTTGGGATAATTATTTAATATGGCTCACAAAAGCTAATTTGTAGTGCAGGCATTTGAGGCCTTCAGGTCCCTGCAGTGTCTTTCTCTCTATGTTTTAAGAAACAAGCCCTGTTTTTTCCTGATCTATACTGTATGATAGTGGGTGATGTATTCATCATTTACTTAGCTTGTATTGTACTAACAAGTTTGCAGATGATGGATTTTATCTTCTAAATCCTGCTTCACTCCTTCATCTTTCACAGAGAGCTGGGCCTATATCCTATGGCTTTCATAATGCAGTGCTGCATTCCTCCTCTTGGCACAGGCTCACTGCTTAACTGCTGCTAGTGCTCGCTCTCACATCCCTCTCTCTCTCGCTCCTATCTTCCCTCAGCCTCGCTCTCCGTCTCATAATGCAGAGCCAGCAGAAAGCAGGTCTCTCTCGCTCTCTCTCTCTTGGCTTTACTGACACACAGAGTGAAGCAGAGGGAGAGGGAATCAGAGAGGGGGTGGAGAGAGGAGAGGAGAAAGGCAAGAGGGGAAGCAGAAGGAGAAAGAATCAAAGGTTTGTGGAACAGGGATGGGGCTGCGGGTGTGTGCTCGGCTCTGCTACAGCCTGGGCACAGTTGGATCCAAAGGGCATCTGCGAGGTGAATTTTCCAGGCAGTCATGGCTGACATAGTGTGATATTTTAATGGCTATACCACAAATGAATAATGCTATTATGGCAACACTGTCTTCTTCTGCGGGCTTTCTTAAAATGCTGATAGTGAGCATAGTGAAACAGTGGTTTGTATTACAAACAACAATGTATTCACACCTACTGCGTTGATAAAGGTAACACTGGGAACTTCTGCATAACGTTAAGCTTCTGCTAACGGTTAATCCACAAAAACACCTAAACCCTCAAATCTGGCTAATCAAAGAGTCATCATACTGCGAATGTCACTACGTGTTATTTTGTCCCCTGCAGCCCAACCCACAATGCAACACATACATGACCGTATATTTATTTACAGTTACATCAGCAAAAGCAACTTTTTTGCCAGCAGCGTCCTCTGTTTGCAATTTCGGATTTTTCTATCTGGATGTAAACCAAGTCATACTGTGTAAAACATATAAACATACTCATAAGAGCTGCATATAATACAAAAAATTGTTTGGCCCATTGATCATTTTTGAGAAGGCTGTGGCCTGTGCTTTAATTTTTTTTCATGCAAACCAGGAAAGAAATTACTGACCAGTGTAGCATGGATGGCAATTATTATATAAGTACCATTATCATTAAATGAAAACGTATCATCCAAACAATGGTCTGATATAAAATGCCGTTGTCAGCCTTTGTTCTGAAATCTATTACTCCTAAATAGCAGAAATGACATTAATCTATTTTACATGATGGGACGGTGATGAGCTCTGGCAACGATATGACAAGTTTATTTAGATTTAGATAGTGAGCCATGTTTACAATCTGGAGGAAAATGTAAAAAAACAGACAGAAAATACAGACATGTGAGGACAGATTTAAAAGAAAAAAAGAACCTTGATATTACATTTAACACCACTACAAATATCTCTTAAAGCTAATGAGGTAATTAAAGTGACATGTAATATAAGAATCATCTGAAAACTAACTGACTTAACAAACATACTAAGACAAACAACACTACTGAAAGAAACTGCATGATGTTCCTGTGATACACATCACAGGAGCCTATTAGAGGAAGGACCACTGATAATTGGACAATGCGAAATAATACCCATAGGTGTAATGTTACTTTTTTAAGTATTATGTTCAATATCATGTGCAATATTACACATATTTACTCAAATTAACATTACTACTTACTGCCCATTTGGTTTAGTATTTCTTTACTGTTTCATATAACTTATCTTATTTTCATTTCTATTATGATTTCCATTAGGTACTCATTTGATCTACATCAACTCTACATATTAAAATCCTCACTTAAAATACATTTTATACTTTTATTTTCACTTCTACTTTTAGACCAAATACTGTTATATTCTACTGAACACTATTCAATTGTGTTATTGTAATCTTTAAGAAAGCTGGTATAAGAATCTCTTTTTTGCGAGTATCAAGAATATATCAGGTTTGTTAAACTACTGTATGTGAATGCCACTCATCAAATCCTAATATGACCTCAGGTTTATTTACATACCAGTGTGATTGGTGGGACCCAGTTAGAAAAAGCCCTGAGAGGTTAGTTGCATGCAGCTTCAACTGAGCCTGTGTCTTTTTCTTGTGCATTGCTAATATATTTACAGAATGCTGAGAGACATGTATATAACTCCTAGTCTAAACCAGAGCTGAGGTGTTTCAGGAGCTCTAGCTAACAAGTCTTTTGAGAAATAAAATTGAGATTATTAGCATTTTGTCCCTGATTTAACTTTATTCACTTCACTGACCTTGTGAGTATTGATCCAATTTACTGAGATCCTTAATACACAACTAGGAACTGTCTGAGCAGGACATTGCATCACACACCACATGCACTTAAGATCTGGTGAAAGAGGTTCAAATTAGCTTACGTAGCAATACCATGCAGCGATATTGTCAAAATCCTTAAGTAGATGCGACCTATTATGCAAATGTGATAGCAAGGTTGTCGTCATGTAGTATTGATACCGCTACAGTATGCCTGGTATTAAATGATTAGCCAACCTCATAGTAGAACATGTAGTCTTGATACAGATTTAACACCATGAGATAATGTGACATACATGTTTCAATCTAATATCGCTTGGTCTTGAATTAAGTGAGCCTTCAGCGATCATGTTTCAGCACTGTTACTTAATGTGTTAGACGCAAATAAATGACAGGATATAATAATGTAATAACCTTAAAGCTGACTGAATAATTCATAGGTCAAACATCCAAACTGCTCTGGAATTATTTGTTTATTATGGCAGGACATAGTAAACCGCCTTCTTTAATTGCATCTGCTGTGTGTGTTATAGTTCTTGCTGTTTACTGTTGGAATGAAATATAAAACATTTCTCCCATAGAGAATATATGTATGACAGTTAAGGTATGTTTGAGCTGTGGATCTGAATTAAAGCATAAATGTAATCACTTTCATTATTCTACTATTTAAAGTGTTAAATACAAGATGAGTCAATGTTTCATTCTTCTGTGCCATAGTTAGATAATCAGTTTGAAACTATATTTTGCAAGATGTTGTTTACTTGACATCACTATAACAACACAAACCAATAAAGAAAAAGATATGAAATCTATAAATTTATGGAAGAGAAAACGAGTAATGGGGCTGAATGGGTGTTTTATTGTTATTTGGATGCACAACTTAATTTGACCACAGTTTTTCAACATTAAAATCACACCACAGAGTCACACTTAATAATATACACCCTGAGAGAAAAAAAATGTCTTCCTTAATGCTGCGAATCTCTTCATGGGGGAATTATCGGGTCATGTTTGATTGTAAATATAGTGGCAGAACGTGGTGCTGGTATTTATTCAGTTTACAAGGTAAATGTTGTTTTTAAAATACACTGAGAAAAATAAAGAGATAAAGAGATATTTTAAGAAAGAACTTGAGGGAAATGCGTAGGAAGTCTTTGCTTTTTATTCCCCACAGGCAGATTTTTTATGCAATACATGATGGAAAAGGGACATGTATATTTACTGGAAAGAAATGATGATAAAAGGGCTCCACCACTGTACTGGGTGACATGTTCTTTCCTTAAATGGAAATCTATAAAACGCAATATATATAAAGTACACCATCCTGCTATATACTCACCAGAGCATCACATGTGTTCATTCACCCCTGAAAATAACTCAGAGCAAATGCATATGGGTTTATACCCATTTGAGCAACAATAGGAATAATTTATTTTTAATTTGGTTTGGAGTGAAACAGACAGGGAAAAGATGTCCGACAGTGTAGGGCCTTTTCACAGCAAACCCTGACTTGTCATAGTAGGAAATAGGTGTCGCTGATATGAACGATAAATTTGTAGGAAACGATTTCATAGTGGTGATTTACGAGACTTGGGATTTCACAGAAACTTGCATGATCGAAACGTGAACTAAAAAAAAATGTTGTCACTATGTGCAGTTGCGTGTGGTCTGTTTTGAGCGAAAAACAAATAAAGAGAAAATATGAGTCGTTATCAGGGAGGCTCCGAAACATTCGGTAGTATTACGATTATTTTGTAAACCCTTAACACCTAAAGATTATTTGGGCAGATAATCAGCTCCAATTGGCCTCTAATCGAAAACGCCCAGCGATAGTCCAAAGGCGCTTAACAGGTCTAAAATTAACCCACTTATCCTTAAGTGTGCACCAACCCTGACACATATGTGGAATGTATGTAATACAGGGAAGACATCATCCTATTCCCTACCATTTGATTTCCTTTCCTCTGTCTCTCTATCCACAGCAGACAAAGCGTTTGCTTGTTGTGGGAACTGTTGGGTAATATGGACCTGACTATAGTGCCTTGAGATAATGTTTGTTGTGATTTGGTGCTATACAAGTTGAATTGAATAAAACGTCTTATCAATCACAAACAAAGGAGGGGCTGAAGATTAAGAGTGATAGATGATTTAACTCTGTGGAAAACAGAAAAATCTCAAACTGATGTTGATCCCACATCACCAGAAGGCGTCCAGCAGCTAGTAAGTTAGAGGTGAAAAACTATGACTGATGACAGTGGTGTCACTGATCTATGATCTCCGGCTAGGTGTTTACGAAGCTTTGACCCCCGAGCCCACGGTGAGCCCTGGCACAAGGTCATTGATCACCTACAGATCCTCCACATACACGCAGCGTCGTGGAGCTGTGTGACCGGCATCATGTGCTGAGTAAGTACTGAGAGAGAAGGGAGGTAAGGGGCTGAGGCGGGAACCCTTCCAAAAGGACGCAGAGTTCTCCGACCATGGCAGGACGCAGCGTCATCTCTTCTCTCTGTCTCTCAGGTAACGACAGGGAGAGCAGTGGGGGTAGATTAAGTCATGCTAGCAGGGATAGCAAGACATGAGGGTCGGTGGAAGTGTGAGTATGGGACTACTACACACAAAGGAGCTAGCTCAGGGGGGACATCCACTATGGAGCAGCCATCTTCTGCACTCAGAGTCAGTCCTTTCAGATTATTTCTCTGCTGTTTAGCATCAAAGGTTCAACAAATATGCTCATGATTCAGAAGTAAAGCAGCACACAATACTGTTTACTGTAGCAACTATAATGGCAAATGAAATTAACATTAAAAATATAGTAACTAAGAAATGTTCACAACATTGTATAACTGTGGTCATTGTACTCAACTAATATAAAACATATGGCTTTACTTTATTACACATCTCCATCTCCTCTTGAAAAAGTATCATTCCAGGTAAAAAAAATTAATTTCACCGTTAAAAATTAAGAGAGAATTGTATAACCATACGTTTTCAAGAGGCCTTGTTGAGTTTTGCTTTTACGTATAAAAAATGATTTTAGCTTATATCACAACTCTCATTTCTTATTCTTGAAATGATCTTCTTTTTATATCTCAACACAAAGCTGGCTCATCACTTTAGATGATTTGGGTTGTGGCATATTGAGAAGATGGTTTAGGAATCCCAAAAACTAAACCTAACAAACAATTACACCAAATCATGTAATTTCGATTGAATCCATTGGTCAATTAAATATCAGCTGTCAGTGCCAAATGCACAACACAATTTTCTAAGGTGCAGCCCAAAGACATTTTCCATGACACCAACCAACCAAACTGAATGTGCGGTTTTCTCTAAGCTGAACCCATCATCCAGTCACCTTTACTCTATTTTTTAAACTTAAATATGAATCATTTATTTGATGAGCTCACAACATGTATCTGTTTGATAATATTGAATATTGTACAGTTCCATTTGAGCTGCTGCAGTACAGCATATTTGATTATTAATTTTCCTATATACGAGCCTCTGTGCATTTGACTTTGTAAGAACGCCATCCCAGGTGTTTCCTCCATGTGTTGTGTACTATTAAACTGGCTATACTTGAACGAACATAATATCCTGCACTGCTAAGCCACAGGACATGACACCGCTGAGAACACAAATGAATATGGTTGGACAGATTCAGTCACTAAACTTGAATTAAGAGAAATAAATAAAATGTCTCCTGGTAAAAAGCACAAACCTGCCTGCACACATTGATTGGTATGCAACACAGTCACATCACAAGTCATCTCTTAGCATCGTGACTGAACTAAATCAAGGTGTCTGCTGGCTCAATTGGGGTGGGGGGGTTATAGACTATAGCACGATAAGCATTAAAATACATTTCACACATGGGTGACTCTGTGAGGATTCATTAGGTGATATACTGTCGCACACAATCTATACTTTCTTAATGTCTGAAAAAAAAATAGATTAATTAAAGCACAAACAAATGTCAACAGAACTGGTACTACAGACACAGATTGTTTTACATGTGTCCATAAGGGACTAGTACTGTATTATATTGTACTGTGTTATAGTCACAGCTTTGACTTACTGATACTTGATTAATAGGAGCCTATTCATTAATATTAGAGTAGGTGCGAAAACTAAGAATCAAATAATACGAAACAGACAGAGTAAAGGTTTTCTAATGTTCTTATGATGCTTGGGGCTAAATTCATAGAACACTTCCTGGTTAAACACATCACAGTTTTGTGTAATTATTATTATTATTATTATGATGACGGATTACAACGGTAGATTGCATCTTTTTAAAAGTCAAACAGACGCCCTGTCAAAGAATCACATTTTCCTCTTCCCTGTCTCCAATAGTTGTTAATGGTTGGAACTTTTGTGTTTCTTAATATAATATTGGAAGTTCTTCACTGTAATATGTAAAGTACCTTAGATAATGATATGGTAAGTTATAATTTGGTGTTACCATGTTATAATGTGCGGAACAAACAGACAAACAGCAGGTTTCTACATTATAAGCAAAAAGGACAATTTATACAGACTGCATTGATGTCATATTCTGTGCATCAGCATGTTGACATGTGACTGAGCTGACCACACATTTAAATGGCCAAATGCAATGTGCCATTGGCAGAAATGGAGTCTTATTGACTAATTCACATGTAAAGAGCCCACCGGAGCTCCACTGAGGCAGAGGGCATGGAGAACATTCTGTGTGGATGGGATGCTGCAAAGCATGATGGGAATGCAGGGCAAAAAGAAGCAAACCTGAGAGGGATTTCTTGTGAACTGACTTCATTTTAGCTGTGCGTTCCTTGAGGACATTTTGTAAATAAGGGAATATTTGTTGAATGTGCAATATCTCTGTACGTTAGGCCTTCACTACTGCAGATGTTTATGTGTGTGTTATAAGAAAATAAATTTGGATGGTTTGTTCTGAGAGCAAACAGACCACAGAGCCACAGGGATCACACCACCTGTGAACCTGAACACAACACAGCCATTACAACGGTATAACCTTGAGAATGTAATTCAGGATGTCCCCAAGCAAAGCGATGAAATGAAAACTGGGTGAAGACATCTCTCCCACTTTCACATATTCCATTTCACTGCCACCACACCCAGCATCATCACTGTTTCTTGGTCATGTGCTCTCTTTGGCGTGATACCTTCCCCCCAACTCACCTGCTCTGCCTATCTGTCCTCCCCATCTCTCCCTCCCTCCATCGCCATGCCCTGGTCCCCTCCACTCACCTGTTCTATCTTGGCCAGCCATTCTTTATTGCGGGCCAGCTCTGCCATAAAGGCCTGGTGCTTCAGCCACTTCCTGTGTAGCTTTTGAGCCTCATCCCGCGCCGTGTCTCGGGCCATAAGCATCTTCTCTTCCACCCGCTGTCCCAATCACTCAGCTAAGGGAGACAAAAATAGCCACCATCAGGAGCCCAACACTTGAGCCAGCCCTTCTTCACCCCTTTCCCACAGGACGTCCTGCCTGCGCCTCTACGCAAGAGCCACCCGCAGGGGCCTGGGTACCTGTGCTGTCACCACCCTCCCCAACCCCCACCAGACACCCTTTTCTGGAGAAAAAAAAATCAAGATAAGCACCTCAGCAGCAGTGGTAGCAATGGAAGCACTCAAGCCCTTCCGCTGGGTCGCCCCTGGGTCCTCATGCCCTACCTCTTCATGGGTCTTGCGGTCCTGATGCTGCAGTGCCTGCTAGCCAGTCTCAGAGAAGGCAAAAGCAAGCAGTGAAATAGAGGAAATGCGCCAATGACAACACTCGTAAAGAATGACACACATCCAAGATTCCTTGAGGGCTGTGGGGTATCTTCAAGCTCCAAATGTCAATTAGAATCCAGCCATTAGTGGAGGTGTAAATGTAGCATAGCCATAGAAGAATCTTTCAGCCGGGGCAAAACCTGACCATCCACCACTCTCCAGTCCCGGTCAATCTGTAGTCCTGTCTAACGATGCTTTAGACAGGAGGAGGAGGAAGAGTTGGAGTGGGAGGAGCAGGGTGAATGGGATGCAGAGTCAGTGCAGAGGAGGCCGGATAACATAAGCTATCTGCTCTTGAAATGCACCATCCCCGGTGCTGAAAAGATGCACACACAGGCTGGTGTGAAAATAGCACACTAATGTCTCTCCTCTGTTCCTCTTCCTCGTTCCCCCGAACAGCTCAGCCGCGGATGGTGCATGCTGCTGCAGTCCTTGCCGCTCAGCTACGCTCCTGTGTGTGCTTGTGTGAGTGTGTGTGTGTGTGTGTGAGTGTGTGTGTGTGCAATCACAATCAGCACTGCAGTGCTAGAGCAGGGAGAGAGAGAGGGAGAGAGAGAGAACGAGAGAGAGAGCGAGAAGGAGGGAGGAGAGGGAGAGAGCAAGAGGAGAAGGGGAGAGGGAGACAGGGAGAGGAAATAGAGAAAAGGGGGAGCGTCAGAGAAAAAAAAAGAAGGGGAGAGCAAGTCAAAAGAGGGAGAAGATGGTATGGGCAGGGGGGGGTAGTGAAACAGGGAAAGAAAGAGAGAGCCTGCGTCATCCCTCAGTGTCACCAGGGACATTTCTCTGCACTAGAAATGACTGCACTCGGAGCGGGAGCAGGATTTGGAAAGGGAGGGGGGTTGTCGTTTTAAAACAGCTGAATGGGAGGGAAGGAGGACGCATGCACACATGGTCCACGGTGCAGCTGACTGATTCTCTGTGCGCTCACCCTCTGTAAGGGGACCTGCATTTGATCCTCCTGCTGCAAATATGTCATGTGTGTACAGCGGGTGCATGCATTGCACTGTGTGTTTTGGCTAATACATCTCCATTCAATCTGAATTACATAAAAAACGCTTCATGTCATCAAAATGTTCGCTCTGAATTTGGTTCTCATTTTTGAGTGTGTTTTTGCTGCAGCATCGGGTTTGTTTATTTATTTATTTATATATTGTTTTTTTTGTTGTTTTTTTTAAACCACCAATTTTTATAAATGGAATCATCATAGCATCCAGAGAGGATTAAAATTTCATGAGTAGATGCAGAGAGCACTACCTCACACCAAGTTCTGTTGTTCAGGCTGGTCGTGTGTTTCGTGTTAAGTCCAGCATTTAAATCCCTCTTTGGTTTATAATAAAAATCTAAATTATTATACTAAATATCATTTTGTCATGGCATTATACATTAAACCACATTCAATGAGACACTTCTTGCTGGCAAGGATCAGTTCCTATCAAAACCAACTTCAGCCAACATTTTTCCAAATATTCACAAATATATAGACAAAGAATTTGTCCCACAGTAAATCCGATTTTTCTTTTTAACTCATCTGATCATTACTGTAAATACAGGCCTATGCTAACCCAGGGGGATTTAGTGAAATAGTGATACGTTCAGTGAGCCTATCTGGGCCTAAATGCAGACACACACATACAGGCTGATGGAGCAGAGGAACTTACAGGTACTCAAGAGGCAGCCAGATGGAGAACAGGATACAAAGATGATAATCAAAATTCAGAAGTCTGCGGGAAACATGGGCAGAGGCCTGAGGTAACACAGGGGGACAGAAGAGACAAACTGACACCAAGTGAGGGGAAACAATGAGGTGGTGTTGAGATTTGTCCACTCACTCACACATTATGTTTCTATATGTGTTTACTACATGGAGAACTAGCCAGGACATAAATTCACACAGCTGTTGATGCCTTTCGGACATTAGTTGGATGATACACAGCCAAATAATTATGAACTGGATGTTCCAGATTATCTCTGTTGCATAAACTAACAGCAGAGAGACAGCAAAGCACCTGCATCACATGGGAGACCAAATACAACATTTGTTACGACTCATGCAAATATTTCATAAGCAAGGTTATTTCTCAAATGATCCCCAAAAAATATTAATAACCATTGGGAGACCAACGTCTAAACGGCTGAAACGCTGCTCACCAGAAATCAAGAGGAAAATCACATTAGCTAGCAGCTAATGTTAGCATTGTGTTGTTATGAGACTAACGTTGTGTACACAATAAAAAGTATGCTGACACCTCTTTAATTAATGAGTTCAGCAGGTTAAAGAATCAGAAAAAATAATACCTGTAACTGTCCATCTCTCTCTCGGGTCTGACAATGCCTCTGATTGTACAGGCAATGGATTATGGTCTGA
Source organism: Pseudopleuronectes americanus (assembly GCA_038501795.1). NCBI lineage: Eukaryota > Metazoa > Chordata > Actinopteri > Pleuronectiformes > Pleuronectidae > Pseudopleuronectes > Pseudopleuronectes americanus. The sequence goes on from CM076728.1 coordinate 2,975,581, forward strand.
CCGATCGATGTAGGGTCCAGTGTCCATTCACGAGGTACACAACAAAATGGCTTATTCACTACACTATCATACTACACTACAAAATGGCTTATTCACTACACTATGATACCATACTACAAACGTCTTATTCACTACACTATATAATGAAAAGTTGAATAACGTCCCATCCACACTATTTATTTTGCAAAACAAACTTTTTCCTCTTGTCTCTCATCCACACATAAACAATTTAAGTCACTAAGATAGAGATTTTTACGAATGAATTCCAAACTGCAGACTTTCAGAAACTGTATATTTTTGGTTACATGTAAAACATAGCGTTTGGGGTAAAGGATGACTGTTTCTCTGCGTTTGGTTATTACTGCTAGGTTTCATTCGAAGTTTGTAGCTTAATCTAGCATCACCGCACCACATTACCAGCAAGGCCTTGTCCAACAGCGTGGTTCTCTAGTATTTGACAGATGGTTGATGCAGACTTTATTGCCACCTACTGGCCTGGAATGCTTGGTTGAGGGTGTGTGGATGGAGACTTCTTTTTTAAAAAAGAAGATAATATCTGTTCAAATAAAAATTAGCATTATGTGTAGACACGGCATTAACACATGAGGCAATGGTAAGGAGACATAGGGGAAACACATTAGGGTGGGGGAGGCAATGGCAAAGACTGGGGACCAACAACAAAAGTAGATACATGCAAATAATGCAGAGTCCAGAATTTGACTACAGGGGTAGCTCATGAGACCCCGATGCTGTGTTATTGTTGCTTCCTGCTTCACAGTCCAGAGACTGGGTTGGGGTTAGGTTAAATGGCGACTCTAAATTGAGTGTAGATATGAATGTTTGTCTCTATGTCGTCCCTGTGATGGGCTGGCCTCCTGTGGACCTCGCCTCTTGTCCGATGTCAACTGGCTCCAGCTCTTTACACGACCCAATGCAGGATGAGCAGTAAAGATAATGGATGGATCATTTACACTAAAATAAGAAGTAAATAAAAGCTGGAAAGGTTGATGCATAGCCTACAATGCATGCATACTGTGTCATGCTGGAGTCAAAATCTTTGGAAGGGAATGCAACCTGACCATCAGATGGACGTTACTTGCATACGTGTGTGTGTTTGTCTGTGTAGCAACTTGATGTGAATCAAAATGAGTATGAATTAAAACGGTTATTAATTAGCATTAGTTCAAAATTTATAAACAGTAAAAACAACTGTTGAAGATTAAGCAACACTGGGCTGGAAATATAATAAAAGAGCAAAGGCTCATGTGAAACGTATATGAATATATAACATCATCTAAAAAATACAAACCAGGAGAAAGCCTTTGTATAATTATTGGTTATAAGAGGAGTCCAAAAATTTGGATCTGAGGATCTGAAAGGGACTCTAGCATTCATCCTCCAGCTTTTTTATTTGGTAACTTCAGAGTAACAAAAAGCAAATACAGCCTACTCACACCACCTACAGGGAATAAAGTGTCATATCTACCTCTTGTCCTCACACACTATGACAATATTTTTCAACCTTTTTGCCTGTCACTCCATTTTCAAGTTCTCAAGATGCTGCCAGGTAATGTGGTACATTTAGCATTTTATTTTAATCTGCATGAATAAAGTTCCAAAAGGGAAATTAGAGGGACTGGGGATGTATATTTTTAAACCTAGGTCTTATTGTTGAGAATACTATGTATTATATACATATACACTACCAGTCAAAAGTTTGGACACACCTCAATGTTTTTTCTGTATTTTTCTTTCTTTCTACATTGCAGATTAATATTGAAGACATCAAAACAATGAAGGAACCCAAATGGAATTATGGGGTAAACAAAGAAGGGATAAACAAACCAGAATATGTTTTATATTTTAGATTCTTCAAAGTAGCCACCTTTTGCTTTGATGACAGTTTTGCTGCTCTTTGCCTTCTTTCAACCAACTTTAATTAGGTAGTCACCTGAAATGGTTTTCTATTAACAGGTTGGCCTTGTCAAGAGTTAACTTGTGGAATGCCTCGCCTCTTAATGTATTTGAGACCATCAGTTGTGTTGTGCAGAGGCAGGGTTGATGCACAGCTCTATACAGCGAATACGCCTATTCGACTACAGTTCTAATCCATATTATGGCAAGAACCACTCAACTAAGTAAAGAGAAACGACAGTCCATCATTACTTTAATACAGGAAGGTCAGTAGATCCAGAAGATTTCAAGAACTTTGAATGTATCTTCAAGTTCAGTCGCGAAAACTATCAAACGCTATGATGAAACTGGCTCTCATGAGGACCAAGAGTTACCTCTGCCGCCGAGGATGAGTTCATTAGAGTAACCAGCCTCAGAAACCACAAATTAACAGCACCTGAGATTAGAGGCAACATAAATGCTTTGCAGAGTTCAAGTAGCAGACACATCTCAAGATCAGCTGTCCAGGGGAGACTGCGTGAATCAGGCCTTCATGGTCGAATTCCTGCAAAGAAGCCACTACTGAAGAAGAACAACAAGAGGAAAGACAGACTTGCTTGGGCCAAGAAACACAAGGAATGCACATTAAACCAGGGAAAATCTGTACTTTGGTCTGATGAGTCCAAATTTGAGATTTTTGATTCCAACCGCTGTGTCTTCGTAAGGCGCCCAAAAGGTGAGCGGATGGTCTCTACATGTCTGGTTCCCACAGTCAAGCATGGAGGAGGAGTAGTGAGTGTGTGGGGGTGCCTTGCTGGTGATACTGTTGTTGATTTATTCAAATTTCAATGCATACTTAACCAGCATGGCTACCACAGCATTCTGCAGCAACATGCCATCCCATCTGCTTTGCGTGAGACCAGCATTTGTATTTCAACAGAACATTGACCCTAAACACACCTCCAGGCTATGTAAGGGCTATTTGACCAAGAAGCAGAGTGATGGAGTGCTGCGTCAGATGACCTGGCCTCCACAACCACCCGACCTAAACGCAAATGAGATGGTCTGGGATGAGTGGGACCGCAGAGTGAAGGCAAAGCAGCCAACAAGTGCTCAGCACCTCTGGGAACACTTCAAGACTGTTGGAAAAACCATTCCAGGCGACTACCGCATGAATCTGATGGAAAGAAGGCCAAGAGTGTGCAAAGCTGTCATCGAAGCAAAAGGTGGCTACTTTGAAGAATCTAAAATATAAAACATATGCTGGTTTGTTGAGCTTTTTTTTTGTTAACCACATAATTCCATATATGTTCCTTCATAGTTTGGATGTCCTCGATATTAATCTGCAATGTAGAAAGAAAGAAAAAGGAAGAAAAAACATTGAATGAGAAGGTGTGTCCAAACTTTTGACTGGTACTGTATTTATCTGTGTTAGATAATCTTTCAAACCTGTGAGATGTCTGGACCAAATGGGGGACAAACTCTATGACGACAAGTTTCCATCAGGTCCCCTGTTTCGTTCTCAACTGACAACTATAGGAACAGTATCTCCCTCTTACTGTCTGTCACCCTCCCGGACCCTTCGCCCTTCGTTAGGAAAATAAACATAGCTCTAAATCTCATTCCAAATCTTGTACCTTCAAACAAAAGCATTTTTCTGTGAAAACCCTCACAGGGAGACAATAATAAAGCAATTTTAAACCACTGACATTACATGGACGTCACAAGGCTGGAGAAATATTTCTTATTATATACATTAACTTAACCATCCTTCAGATCAGACCCTATCAACATGTCACTATAAGCATATGACACTCTGTGTTAGTTAAATAGTAATTTTAAAATGCTGCCTGTTGGATAAGTAAAAAAATCTTAAACAGTTTTAAACTATGGTCATCTGCTGTGTGGCAGATAAACTAAGTAAATATTTCCCACTTGATATCTCCACTGTCACTATCAAATAAAGACAAGTGCCACTACTCATTTAAGTGCCAAACTACTGGTTAAAAATCTATATTGTCTGATTGTTAGCAGGATTAGCCAAAAACTACTGGATGGATTAGCATGAAACTTGGTGAAAGGATGTTGTATGGATCAGGACAGATCCCATTAAATTTTGGTGCGAATCCAGGAATTATTTTTCGGTCTAATTAAAATAGCACAGAAGGGTGTCTTGCAACATATTTATTGTTCTCTCAGAGAATGTTTCTGGGATCTTGATGAATAGAATAGGCGTGTTAAGGGGACTTATCTTTTTATGTGTGTGAAATTAGGAGCAAATCTAAACAAAAATTTGAAACTATAGATAATCCTTTGAGGTATGTGCTCTCTGAGTGCCATTCTTGTTTTAAATGATGGCAAAAGATTGCACACTGAACAGTTCTGTGTTTCTTTTGGGTTACCTTTAAAGTTTTCTCATAGCACTTCTACCTGGCAGGACTTACATTTTTTTTTAATTAGCAAATTTCCTGGGTCTCACATCGATAAAAGACTGCTAAACATGTACATGCTTCCTGGAGTTGCTTGTGTCCTCCAGAGCTATTGTCAAGTTGGATTTTGGCTCCCTCTACAGTAACTCTGCGATTTACCATCTAAAAACAGCACAAATCAACTGCATTTGAATAACCAATCTAAAGCAGCCTTAGTACTTGTGTGTGATGTTATTACCACTAGAGGGCAACATTTCTACAACAGTTCTCTTTCCCTGCCTTTAATAATATGACAGCTATTAAAAGAGAGGCCTTCTTATTCCTGTCACTAAGCGGCACTGATGTATAAAACTATTGTCCTCCAAGCTCGAGTTGGAGTTCAACATGTTACTGCATTAGATTAAGTGTGACACTGTTAAGATTGGAAATGTTTGAGGTTTTAATATTTTTTGTACGATTATTTAGGAGCTATCAGACAGACATTTTCCGTCATGTTGAAAGTATCAAATTCTCTAAGGATGGGTGCAGCAGTAGCCGAGTGAAAGCCTGGGAAATTAGATCAGTCTCTTGGATTGACATCAACCTTGGTCAAACAAAAATACATGACAAATTACTCTTTGGTAACTACCAGTGTTTCTGTAATAGTTGAAGGGATAATTGCAACATGTACAACAAGATAAATGCAGTGTTTCAGTGTTGTGTTGCAGAGGAATGTAAATTACATTTGAGACAAGTCAGTGTTGAAACAATCGTCAGGTGGTAATATGAGCTCTGAAACAGACTGTTTTAATAATTCCAATTATTCCCCAGTTTGTATACTGACCATCAACAGATTAATTCTTATTCAACGAGCAGTGATTGGGGACAAAATACACAGACTAATTTCAAACTGTCTTAACTGGAAATACTTCCAGTCCAAACATTATGGAGTGAGCAAAAACACTCCCACTGTTTATATTCACACCGAATGTAGCTTTAAGATAGACTTTGACATTGTGAATCTATCACTTGACTTATTCTACTTCGACTTAAAAAAGTTGATATTCAGGATTAGAGAGAATATTATATATATTTAGTTTAGGACACAATTGTGGACTTAATTTGGTGGAACAAGTTTAAATCTTTATCTCAAATCTTGTAAAAGGTGTGGGATCTCTTTCCTGCTGTGAGAGAGGTTGATGGCCAGAGGCAGGACAAGGTTATAATTGACCCCAAACACAAAGCTACAATTATCAGCCACGTAATGACAAAACTCCTTAAGTTGATTGTAACTTTCCTTTGTCCTTAAACAAATATGCTCCCAGTCAACCAGACAGCTGTTAGATATTTTTATTTAGATGTATTTTTTTTACTTATTTTACAGATCACAGATAATAAAAGTAAAACCACAGACTTCTAACACCTGTAAATCGATCTCTATTCCCAGGAGGAGACATTTCACGCACATCACTTTAGGGGAGTGCTGTAAACGTATTAGAGCCATTTAACCAGAGTATTGGTCTGATGCTTTGTTACCACTCCTCTGGTCAGAGGGCTTCACTTTAACTGCTGTGGGTTGTGTGGGAACTAGCCTACGGAGAGTTAACCTTGACCACATGTTCCAACACTCCAAATGGACCCCTTAATGACAACCCCGAGTAATGACTGACTTCTCTGTGGAAGGAATGCACGATGAACAGACACCGCGGCCTGTCGGGATCCTCTTTTTTCCAACTCTATGCATATTTTTGGGTCATGTCGTACATTAACCTCAGCGTTTGCATGGCACACGATAAAACATGATTTAACAGCTTAAAGCCTTCACACTGCACCATGCAATAAATACAGGTCTTTTTCAGCAGTTTTTAGTCCATATGATTTTACAGTAAATGCTCCCCTGTAAAAACCAGTGATTCATATTGTGATTCAAGTATTTAGGGCAGGGGAGGAAGTGTACTGACATTCCTGTGCGGAGGAAACTGTTAGACATGTAGTGACATCAGTACAGACAGATTTGCATGGTTTTATTACAAGGTATAAATCACTAACAGCAGAGGTTATAGTAATGTTCTGCTTATGGCTAAATTAGAGAGCACAGGATCGTCTAGTGACCCAAACATTAAAAGTGCTGTTTTTCTCCACACAGCCATCAGCCCACCTTCATGACCTGACTGAAAAGAAATGTGTTATTGACCAATTGGTTACTATTTTTATAAAGGCAGGTTTAACATACAAAATTAAAAAAAATCTGATATTTCCATTTCAAGAATTTTGAATTTGTATAATAACTACAAACGGAATTCCTGTGATTAATAAAACAAATATTAAAATGTTAAATTGTGTCTTTTTTCTGGCAAATGTATCGTAGTATGATTAACTGCTTGATGAAACATGATGACAACTTGAAGTATTTATAGGCCTTGATCAAGATATGCTCTTCCTCCTCTTAACAACCATCTATTTTACGTCTCTAATGTTGCAGAATACACCTCAGCACACCTTTGTGATTAATAGCCAACGCTGTGACAGATACTGTGTGAATAACACTTTCTATGCTGGGCAGTGCCTGCTCTAGTACCCGGGGCATCGTCTAAAGTCAACAACAGAGATTTTATAGCTCCCGTGCTCTCTGACAGGCATCACAGCAGCCAGCTACACGCAAGTGCCGGTAATTTCAGACAGAATGATTCACATTTGTTGTGTCAGTGTGAATTGCTCTCAGCGAGTTCTGTTTTTGAACACGTTGGACGAGATCTCTAATGCAGACACTCTCTCACCATGTCACCAAAATTCAAGACTCGTGTCTCACTCAAGTACGTCTCTGCGGTACACGCTGACGGAGGAGTAGAACAGCTCATACACAACCCCGACTATAACTCAGATCTTTTTTTATTCTTTTGTCAAATGTTCAAATGTTTCTTCAAGACTTCATGTCTCACTTTGTTCAAGAAGAGTGTGACTCAGGGAGGCCTGAGAGTCTCCCTTGAATCTTTCAGACATGACAGACAGCATTCGGTTCTGACAGCAAAGACACAAAATGAAAGATGGACTGAGCTGCTGGATGATGACTGTAAAGGCCACAGCCCACTAGAGCCCCTGTATTTGTACAGACCCAGAGAACACATGCAAAAAACATCCGCCAAGGAGGTCGTGTTTTCATCTGTTTGTTTGGTTAGTTAACAGGATTAAGCAAAAACTACTCAACTGATTTCCATAACATTTTGTGGGGGTGTGGGGCATGACCCTAAGAAGAACTAATAACATTTAGTTCTCGATCCAGATCAAAAGAGGGATCCAGGATTTCCAGCAAATCAGGCATGCTAAAGAAACTTCATTTTATAAGTGTGTGCATTTAGTGCAAATCCAAATAAAAATCTGCATCTACTGAATTTAAACCAGGTTGCATAAGGTGTAGTTCCAGTTACTTATCGTTACTTTGCCAATTAAGATTTTATTTGTATCATCACCAACATGATGCATAATAATACCTTCAAATATCCAGTAGTAATAAAAATGTATTAGAATTCCCGGCATGTTAACCAGCTGTGATTTTCAAATGCTGCCCAAATGTTACTGTATCTGTTACAAAATACACTGTTTTGAAAGGACAATTCTGCATGACATGTAGTTTACTTTGATGCCAGTAGATTTTCATGTTTTTACTTTTTACTTTCACTAGACTAGAAATCTGAATGAATACAGGAGACTGGTTTTACCAAGTTACACATGTTTTGTTTGGTTATATTTGTTTTACTTGAGTACTTTCTCCAACAGGGCACTGAATATTTGTCCTGGCACCAAAAATAACTATCAAGTAAACTCGGGTAACACACAATTCACAAAGAACCAGAATGGATGAGGCTTGTATTACTTCTCTGCCATTTCTGGAACATGAAAAACATAACTTTGTCCTGAAAATAAGGAATGTTCCATGTAAATCGCTTACAGAAAAGGCAATGCAGTATTTCTGCAATAAAAGCGATTAGACTATGACAAATAGCATAACTGCCATGAAAGGCCACAGATTGGCAGTTTACACTTGATAACATTGATTTTTCAGACATTAACTATTCCTAAGGGATAGTGTTGTGGTAAATAGTTGAGGGACACAGATAAGTGCAACCCTTTCTTTTTTTTGACTGGAGGCTTTTTATTAAGGTGAGAAAATTCCATGGCAGACACCAAAAACATGCATTAACATACCACTGCAAAGCCAAGGTTAGCGAACCCGGACCTTACTCACTTATTACCCCTAACTACCCCTTAGGAAATATCTATAATGTTTGGCACACAGACCTCTAATAACAAACGGCTAACAACCACTCATTATGGGGGCTATAGCGGGAGATTTACAAATCTAAGGTTCAGGGGCGTTGGACAGGTTCCCCTTTGCTTGAAAATGGTTATTCCATCAAGGGCACGGCGAGCTACGTGATAAAATCTAGTGATTTATTCCTGGCGGCTGATAATTACTGGTGTCTTGTCACCTGTCAGAAATGAATGGACGGGGAGAGTCCGAGGCTGTAGTCTTCATGCTCTTTACACCACGGCAGTAAATCTGACATGTTTGTGAAGCCATAAATCACAGCATGTGATAGAGCCTGCATACTCCGGAGCGGTCCGCGCCGAACATTTCAAACAGTTGAGCTATATAGGTATGCAATAGATCAGCAGGGTTATTTAAAAGGTGTGGTAATTAGGAGGTTACTTCATAACGGCGCAGGAATGGACCATCGGTTGGAAGCAAAACAAGTGAGAAATTAGATCATGCTTTAACATCATCATTGTGATTAAACTGCTTTAACCAATGACACTAATAAAAACTGCATCATATTCAGGTTGTGAACATTGCTATCAGCGATTATAAAATAGTAGTGATTTAGGCTCGTGACACATTTCATTGGATTTAGAGGCCAATTTCCATTTAGAAAATACAAACATGATTTGCAACTTTGATTTGTGAATGGCTTTTGGATCCAGGTCTTTACATATTAATAAAGGAATAATTGGTATTTGTTACTAACATTGTATAAAATGCATCTGGTTTATTCAACGTATAATAGAGAATGTTTTGCAAGTTAAATAAAATAATTAAAAGTATGTTGATTTTGCAATAATAAATTGTGCACAACCTCAGGATGCATTGAAGCATTTGCATTTATCTTAATTTATATGAGAATATACTTGGGGGTATACAAATAAAAAACTTTATAATGAGTTAATAATCCAGGTCTAAGTTGATCCTCTGGACACAGCAGTAAAAAGACCAGACTGAATTTTCCCACCTCAAATCATGAGCGGTGCTTTAGGAACTGAAACTCTGGGCTGTAATTGTTTAAAAGGTTGGCGTCTCTGAGCCGCAACACGGATAATAAAACGAAGAGGGCAGGAAGGAAGCAATGCTTCTCAACGATCCCTGCAGTTCAGTGTCTGAGGTCCTACCCTTTAGTTACCTGACCCATTGCACTTGGCCAGAAGCCTAGCTAAAGGTCAGTGCAATCACCTTTCACTGTCCACACAGAGATCCTTCATGGGGTTGGAGGCTTTTCCTCCAGCTCCAGTATCCAATTCCAGACATTATAGTCAAAACAGGTCTAAGATGTGTAAAGAAAACACAGGATAGTCTGTATATATTTTGCATCTGGTATGTAAATGTTTCGAAAATTATACGTAACTCATCAACTTACTTGGTAATTAAAAACAATCTATATCCAATATCATTTATTTATAAATATATATATATTTACAAATATATTTTGAAAAAGAAAAAGGCAACACTACTTCTCTACAAAAGATGGATAGCTTAAGTCAGCAGTAATTGCAGGCTCTAATTGTAAAAATTTGCCCTTGTTTTTCCCTCTCTTTGAAGTTGAAGGCTCGTTCTACTCTTGTCCTCGGGTGCTGCCCAGGCCTGATTTATGGGGACGGGTTCCAGGGAAGCTATTCTAAATTACATGGCCCTTAAACCTGAGCGGAGAGAGACAGAGAGACAGGGGAGAATCGCCACTCTAGAGACAGCTAATTGCAAGGACAAATCTAACCTACGGTGGATAAGGAGGTTCCTCTCCTCCTGCACCTGAGAAAAGGGTAAATGCGTTTAATGGATCAGGCCACTTGGAAAATCAAGTTTCAAATGTCCTTCAGACGAACATTCATAGAAGACAGATGTAGACAAATGACGCTTCACAGATAATGATGATACAAAGATAGAGATGTAGACGGTGCAGAGAAAGAATGTTGGCAGTCATTCAGCTCAAGTGTTGTTCTTTACACTGACAACGAATGGAGCTTGATTTCGAGTGTATAAGAAGAGTGAAGGAGTGAAATCAGACAAATCAAATTAGTTATAAAAGTGTAACAGGAAGTGTGAAATTAGCTGATTGTTTTGTTCAGATAATTATTGAGCTTAGATTATGTTTTTAAACTGATGTGCAGTGTTGAAACTGTTCTGTCAGATCCTGTAAGAGATGTGAGGGAGAGTCAGAGGAGGAGGAGGAGGTGACAGTGCCATTTGCCTGGAGGGCGCCCATAAACCTGCAGTGGGAGAGAGAGAGGGAGAGAGTGCACCATTCCTCAAAGGTGACTGTGCCATGTGACTTCAAGAGCTTTTAAAAGCAGGCCAACCTGTACAAGAGTCAGGTACAAGTAATCACAAGGCAGCAGAGGAGTCAGAGGAGGAGAGTACCTGGGCTGTCGGCACAGCAGCGCACACCGACAGCCCCAACAAAAACAAATAGTCAGGGAGCTGGAACACGCACCTCAGACCTGTCCATCCCCGGCCCTGATAGCGACAGAATGAGCTGCAGCAGTGTCGAAGTATCGGAGTTCTCTGAGGAGGAGCTGGAGCTTGGGATTCTGGGAGAAGAAGAGGACGACGGGAGTCACAAGGCGTCCTACGAGGACAGCGAGAGTTCCGACAGCAGCCCGAGTGACCTGGAGGAGGGCCAGGCCAAGAAGCGCAATCGACCGGTGCGTTCGAAAGCTCGAAGGATGGCAGCCAACGTGCGCGAGCGGAAGCGCATCATGGACTACAACCAGGCCTTCAATGCCCTGCGCGTCGCTCTGAACCATGACCTCAGCGGCAAGCGGCTGTCCAAGATCGCCACGCTGCAGAGGGCCATCAACCGCATCTCCGCGCTCTCGGTGTTCCTGAACTCCAACCCCCCCGGCAAGGCCTGCAGCCACCGGGAGTGCAACAGGGCCCCCGCGGGGGCCACTGTCACGGGAGCATCTCGACCGGACCAGACCCGGTTAACGGTTCCGCGTCTGGAGCATCAGAGTTACATCCCCTGGCACGCGTCCCTCTCTCACCAGGTGCAGCCACAACTTGGGCCTCACGTGCACAGGCTGCCCACGGAGCCACACGTCTACATGGACAACATGGTTTCATCGTGTCCCCCGTCCCCACACTATCCCTGTTACCCCACTGAGGGACAGCTTTACGCCTCGCATGGACACTGCAGCAGCCCGCACAACCACCCGCCCAGTCCTCTGGGGTACCCTCAGGTGGGCGAGGGGCTGGGCTACCAGCCGGGGATGTGGGCCTCTTGCACGCAGGGATATGTGGACACTTTTGTGGAGCCGCCTCCCGCTCTGGGGCTTCCATGGCAGGTGAGCTACAAGTCAGAGTCCGAGCACAGCCTGTCTCTCTGCTCGGACATACTGTAACAGGTACATACCCCCCCAGTGCGCCCTGATGGCACCAGTGGACTGTGACACCATCTCAGGGAGAAACGTCACATGAGGTGTTCTCTGCTGTTACAATCAACTCAGTGGGAACATAAATAAAAGTTCAATGGCAATCGAGACTACAGAATGTTGTAAATACTAACAAATGTATTGTGACCTTGCATTTCAAAACAGTTAACCCAAAGAATGTTGTACAATCTGCTGTTCTAGTTGTTAAAGCTGCAAAATTGCTGAATCACTGTACATTATTTTACTAAATGTGTGCAACCATGAAATGCATAAGCCGACTGATCAACAAAGACAGCCTGCATTTGTTGGGATATACTGTTACTGTTCCTACACAATATTTTCAAGCAGTGGAAAGTGGATCCTGCAGAAATGTGATTCTGATTAGAGCCCAAAGCTCAACATTTGTGAATGTATTTATTCTCTGTATGGCATATTAAGTCTCTGTGGGTCTGTTGACCCAGTGTTTGTAAAATTGTAAAGAGCTTGTACATCGTTTTATAAACTTCAGAATTAAATGTTTAAATGAAATCACTATTGTTACGTTTCCGTTCACGACAACAAAGTTTCATTTATTTGCTTCTCTGATCTTCCACATAACACAAAACATTGTTGTTGCATGAGTGCAAGTGCGAGAATGCATGTCTATGTGTGCATGCATGTCTGTGTGTGCGTGTCTATGTGTTTAATTATAGCCTAAGGTCAGAAGGCTCAACCTCTCGGGCTAAGAGATGACAGAGGTCCTTCACTCATTAGAAAAATGTCCTTACAAGTCCATTCTTGTCATTGTTCTAGAAGGAAAGAGTCAAGGTGCTATTTACACAAAATAAAATAAAAGCAAGGGCCGACAGCTAGAAAGGCAAGACCAACAGGGTTTTGCTATGTGAGACAAAAAATCTATCTAAAGTATGAGAGGTGCATTTGTATCATGCACACTTGGTTTTTTGGATATATCTTTTAGCTTTTTTATGGGTAAAGCTCTGCAACAACAGCAAGTGAGAACATCTCAAGTGATTGCTCAGCTCATCCAGAGGATCAGAGGACAATCAAGAAAAGTCAATTCCAACCACAACCTCTCATCCCAGCTCGTGTTCGTCAACAACAGCTTTCCCTCCCCTGCCGAGCAGCATGTCATGGAAAACAGCTTTAATATTAGACTATAGGACCGAGCCCACCGACAGATTTATGTGGGCTCAGGAAGGAAGAGTGTGCCCCGTCATCAGAGCGGTGAAATCCCCTGTCGGGCTGCGCTGGCCCGCAGGTGCTACTGGGTGTGGGAGAGTTTTTTTGAACATCCTGGAGGTCTCCCAACAAGGGCCTGGAGATGCTGCTGAAAGGAGCTGGCCCGGGGATAGGCACTGCAGGCTGACTGGAGAAATAAATGCTGTGGTACGACAACAATTAGCAGGCAGGAAGGAAAGCGACCGCAGACAAAGAGATGAATGGAGAGGAGGAGTGGAATAATAATAAGAGGAGGATAAGAAAAAGGAGGACAGTGACTACACTTTGGGCCCGCTGCTCAGCTTCTGCACAGACGTGAATCACTGGAAAAGCTTGACTCACAAGCGAGTGGGGCTGACAGCACCCAGTGACGGCATGTCTCTTTCTCCTCCCTTTCTGGCACAAACACAGATCTCCACTCTCTACAGCCAGTTTATCTACTTGTCTGGGTCCTCAAGAGACTCTGAGAGTGAAAGTGGGCTGATAGGATCGTGCTACTGACGCTGCACTGGTCGTCTAGTCCTTGTTGCTAGAATTCACAAAGAGGAAAATCTATACTTCAGATGAATAGGAGAGGAATAAAAAAAGGCCGGCTCTTTGTTGCTTTATAGAAAAGCTGCCGTATAGAAAAGAGTGAATAGTATTTCCAGTGTCAACTAGGCTCTGCTGACAAATGCAAGAAAAGTCTGACATAGATATATTGTCATTTGAACTGTTAGCTTACTGAATTCATGAATTAAATTGGTTTCTAAATAATGGTGTTTCACATTTACAGTGAATTTCTTTACAGTAAAATTTATAAACACTTTTAACCAGTTACTCAATCAGCACAAATGTGATGAGCTCATCTAACTTCAGAAAGCTTAAAATAGTGATTGAGGATCATGATGATGGGTTATGTTCTAGCATGGTGGCTAATCTTGGACTATGATTACAACGATACTGCTTAATATACAAAATGCCAACTCACACATTACTGTTAATAAGTGAATAAGATAGCTGCTCCCTTCATCTCTATCAGACATTTTATTATGTATAAATACTTTTAACATTGACACACCATTCCATTATGTTAAAAACTGTTTCATCCAATCAATTTGTTAACACTGTTATTTTGTTGATGTGTTCAGGATCTATTGCTCTTCTGTCTGTCCAGGGAGAGGGATCTCTCACATGTGGCTCTCTGAGGTTTCCACGTTTTTTCCCCTGTTAATGTGAGGACTAAGTATCTGATGATTTCTAATGTGATGTCAAACTGAATATGTCTGTGGTTTCAATCTACAAAATAAAATAAAATAAAGAAGTATTTGGCATTGAATAGTGCTTGAATAGGTCATAGTGTCATTTACGTACAATTGTGACTCACCTGAGGATTTACCTCACTTCTCCGACATGTGAGTCTGTCAGCGAAGCATCTTTTTTTCTTTCTTTCAGGCTGTTCCGCCTCCTCAACACCCTCTGCTGCCAAGCTGACGGGAAAGAAAACAGCCAAACATGAGAGAAATGATGCCAGGACACGAGGGTGTGTTCGCTTGATATATGGGGATGAGTCAGACTTCAGTGTGAGGATGCCTGTTGCTGCTCCACATACTGCTCCCCAAGCAAACACACACACACACACAAACACACACACACACACACACACACACACACACACACACACACACTATTCCGACATGACATCACTGATAGGGTGAGAGAAGTGCCAGAGGGCATGATGTGACAGACGTAGCGTGTTCCCGTAACATGCACAAACATATTATATTGTATGTTTATAAGACTTTTTCTGTGAGACTGTGTCAGGACGTTAAATCAACTGTCACAGACCTGTTGAGTCACCCACTGAAGTTTATAGTACATAAACTATACTTAAAAGAATATAATTTTCATGTGAACTGAATGACAGCAGAATGATTACGGTAAATAAATCCAATCATGTATTTTACTCCACTCTCTAATTTCCTGTCTAGCTCTACACTATCAAACTATTAAATTATAAAAATCACATGATGTGATCATGTCAACAGGTTTTCAGCTGAATTCAATTAACAATATAAAGCAACGGACATATTAAAGTTAGGACAGTCATTGAGATGAACTACAATAGCAACTTTGTTTCCATAGTTTTTCGGAGAAATTATAATTTTCTTTCCTCATTTTTCAATAGGTCTTTATTACACAACATTTTGTCTGTAGGGGCTAATCCCATTCATATGTTTTCAAAAAGAAAACTGTTAACAACTCTACCAGGAATAACATTTACAATGAGCCAGTGTTCTCACACGCTGTTGATTCTTTGACAATTAAAAACAACCTTTTCATACTTTCTTGTTTCCCGTTTTAGCCTTTTACACTGATTCACCTTGTATTGCATTATTTATCAGACTTTTGTCCTTGTTAGAAAAAAAACACAACTCTTGCCTCGCCCATTCAGGAAGTGTTATCTCTGCCCTTTTCTCTTGACAAATGGAACAAGATGCAGCTTGTTTTATTGATTTGTTTGTCTCTGCAGAGCCACGTGTAGTTTCACTAGTAAACACTAGATGGAGACAGCATAATACATCTGCGACTCAGGGTGCTGCTCCACAAATGCTCAGTAAATAAAAACAGCAGGAAAAGCAATGAATTTTAAACGAAAATAAACTAAAAAGCACAATATATTTTGTATACCATTATAAAGATCTGGTTGTTTATATTGCCATAATGATATACAGGGTAAGGTTGCAAATAAATGTGTGTCCTGTGGAGATTAAAATGCTCAAGGTTTCAAAGCTCATTTGATGTTGCAGTACTGTCAGTGGGAATGCGACAACACTGCTGCCTATTATTCACATTCTGTTTCATATCAGAGGTTTCAGGGTTTTCATTGCTTCTCGGTTCTGGAGCAAGTTATATAATTTACAGGACTGTGGATAGTTATTTTTCCCTGGTATATCAAACTTTCCTTGTGTTTAAGAATGAAAACTCTGATTTGAACTTCCTCCAACAACATCTATGGTTTTTATATTTTTGATACTGAACTCCACCACTGGCAGTCCAGATTAACAGAATTGGCCCAGCAACATTTAAAATGTATACAGCACATTCAAGGCATGTCAACATGGGCAGGTGTGGCTCAGTAGGTGGAGTGCCTTGGGTAAGAGAACAAACCCAAAATGCCTCAAATAGTGTCTATCACACACTGAGTGACCTGGGAGAGACAGTGCTGCACATAGATGCACTGTATGAATGTGTGTGTCAATGAGTGAATGACAAAACTGTACAGTAAAGAGCTTTGAGTGGTCATCAAGCTGTTACCATTTGTATAACCCACTGGTGATGAGCATCGTCTTTGTATCTGTGAGGAGTTTCTCTGAGGATCCTCCAACAGTCTGAAGACCTGCCTGTCAGTTGGAATCCTATCTGCAACTTGTGAACATAAGAGTGTGGCTGTTTTCCTAAACTGTGACTACATCCACACAGACACTTCTCATGTATGTTAAATTAAAGATGGACCAATTTGTCCTCCACTCACAAGAAATCTGTTCTAGTAGTGCAGCTTCAAAGAGGTTACTTTGAATTGGAGGAAGAGAGCAGGATTATTACCTATTTCTCTCCAGCTGAGAATGAAATAATGTGGCATAATAAAGAAAAAGGCAACGGGGGGCCTGCAATGTTTGAGAGTGAGGCTCTTGCTCGTGAAGTGCTAGCTATTTGGCTCATTAAAGGCTCAAAGGGTTTCATGTGAACATACTGAATGGCTCCAGTGACTTTGAAGTGAACTTGTGATGTTAAAATCCTCTCCCCATTATCTGTGAACTGTGCATGTCACACAGTCTCCATTAAGTCATCGCAGATGAAATGTAATTATCTCAGACTGGGAAATGGGGGAAAAGGTGAAAATGGAAAAATGAAGGAGGCAACGACCTGGTGACCTGCGCTGCCTCGAACATGACTGCAGCCACTGTGCAGGTGAGCTTCAGCAGACTGTGGCAGGAGGGCACAAAGGTGACACTCTGACAAGATGACACATCTCCCAATCCACCGCGGATAACCTGCCCAGATGACACTGAGGTCACAGAGATATGGGGATGAGCTGAGAATAGAGGGCTCTGGCTCTGGGATTCGAGGGGCTGAATTCAGCCTCGAGGTGAAGCGGCCAGGGGTTTATGAATTTGAACAGTCTCAGATTGGTGTCCTGCAGTTAGATTTTTTATATCTAATTCATGCTCTCTTCATTTGCTAACAGTGCAGAGCAAGTTATTTATCTCCAACGAGATGGGAAGAGTACTTTTTGAGCATTTTGTTAATATTTAGCAGGAAATAAGAGAAAGCAGCAGGGAAATTTGACATTAACTGTTTTGGCTAATATTCCTCTCTCTCTCTCTCTCTCTCTCTTTGTCTCTCTCTCTCTCTCTCTCTCTCTCTCTCTCTCTCTCTCTCTCTCTCTCTCTCTCTCTCTCTCTCCCTCTCTCTCTCTCTCGCCAAGAAAAGCATAATGTCATGTTTGGCTATGTATTTTCAAACAGTGTGTACACAACTGTTCTGTATTGTCCTTCACTCTCCTGCTGCCTTCAGCTTGCCAAGCGACTCCTCCTCACATCCGAGGACAGTGTGCTCCAATTAATCCTGCATCATAAATGGAGGCAGAGAACCTGACAAAAACACACAGTGTGAAAAATCTTTTAAAATGTCGGCACCAGGATGTGAAATGCTCAGATCTCCGTGTCCAGCCCTCTCAGCAGAAGCGGTATCTGCTCCCAGTGTGTGAGGAAAGTGCTGTTCAGAACAGTCAGCTGTGACAGAGAAACCGAATGGCCCAGACGAAGAAAACACTGGTAAATGAAGAGAAAAAGCTTCATGAACTGCAAAAACACACACAGGCATATTGAAGATTATTTTCACCTTGTTCCTTAACTATAAATAGAAAACAGGGGAAAACATAGAGTTTCAAATGTGTGTCCTTGTGTTTTCTTTGTTTGCCTGTTTTCTGTTTGCTGCGCTCTACATTTGCATATATTGCTATGCTGCATACAGTACGTGCTGTCAAATATGTGAAGATTTTTTCCTCCTTGATTGTGTTTGGTCTGTCTGCATGTCTCAGAGCGCTGAGCTCTGGGGGCAAACATAAAATACACTGCCTGCGAATTATATGTGGAAAAGCTGCTTCTCTCAGAGAGTCACATATCTGAAGGAGACAGCCTGTGGGCCTGTGACGAGTGGTTCCACTGAGGAGAAGCTCAGTGGAACCACTCGTCTGACACAGAAGACAGTGTTGGTATCGTGCTGGGGTTTGTCTGGACTGACCTGTGCTCTCTTCATTAGCTGCAGATTTGTCAATATCCCTGATGGTCTGAACAGAGTCCACTGGTATGATTATTAATAGTACTAGTAGTGGTAGTAGTAGAATAAGCATGTAGCAGTAGTAATAGGAGTTATATTAGATGTAGCAGTAGTCCAATAAGTAGTAGTAGGGTTATAGAAGTAATATAAATAATATTACTAGGACTAATAGTACCAGTATGAGATATAGTAAGTTTTTAGAAGTAGCATTAGTATTGTTAGTAGTAGTAGTGGTAAATTTAGCATTAGTAATTGTGGAACAACATTTGTATTGGTAGTAGTGGGAGTAATAGAAGTAGTAGTAGTAGTAGTAAAATATGTAGAAATAGCAGTAATAGGAGTGGTATTATTGTTAGTAGTGGTAGAAGTAGTCGTAGTAATTGTAATAGTAGTATGTAGACCCAGGGTTGGTGAGCTTGGAACAAACTGAGACAAGCACACAATCACTATTCGGCTTACAGATACACAAAAACAGACAAAATACACAAAATAGCATCATTTCAGGTATTTTCCAACTCACCTCGAGGATGTCAGGATAGATGTGATTGCTCCAGATAGTCGCAGACATCATTTGTCGAGACGCCCAGGCTGCAAAGACGGTATTAATGTCAGCGATGCAGACGTTTCCCTTGCTCATGCTTCAGGTGCCTGGGATCCTGACAGCGCTGACACCTGTGTAAAGAACAGCACCTTTGATGAGAATGTTGAGCTGTGAGTGTGTTCAGATCATTTATTAAAAAGTCCACTGTGAATACTTCTCTTCCTCCTGTGTTCTTTTTAGGTAGCGGTGTGCACACGGCACAGTAGGTTACAGACTTTACAGGGGACTTAATAATAATGTTTCAAACTGAGGTGAACTTCAATTTCACCAACTGACCTCTCCCACAGACAGCTTGTACACATCGAGATGACCCTTTCCCACAACCCACTGCCTATTAACTCAAAGGTCAACACCTACACTCCCACACTGAACGTTTTTTGAGCTGCTGTCGGCTGCTGGCATTTTCCATGATGTACTTCCAATTTTCTCAGTAAATTAAAATAAAATAATGTGCTCTGACAGATATCAGGGTGGTGTATTTGTTTATTTCTTGTTCAATTAACAGTTGGGTTTATTAGAGAATTTGTGAGAAAATTTTTTCGCACAAAACTTTTGCTTATCCAATTTAAAGTTGGAGCTGATTTGGAACAGTCAGACTATTTCCCGATGTGTCCACTTGAAGGTAAATTCATTGGCATGCTGTGGAGCTCCCAGTCTGGAGAGTGCAGAGGCTAGATCACTTAAAGTTGGTAATTTAGTTAATAGAGTGGGTCTAAATAATTGTATAAAGTAAATTGGTCTTTTAAAGGGTTATCTGCACTCTGACAAGGAGCCACCTCTCAGGAATATAAAACAACACCTTGTTAAGTGATTGGACAGGCTCATTTCAGCAGCTTCTTTCACTGCTGCACCATGGATATTTAATTTTCCCTTCCTCTTCTTGGAGGCCACATCTAATGAATTGATTTTTTTCCAGGGAAATTGGTTTATAAAACGTTTGTGTGTTGAGAGGGCTGCAGGAACGTGTCAGATGAGAGGGTAGAGAGCTGAGGTGTGGAGAGTTTGAAGAGAAGTGCCAGTGGAGACCAAGGCTGAAATCCGTGTTTGCGCCTTCGCAGGCTCGCCAAGCAATTACAGCTCCTCTTATTCCATAAGCCCCCTCCAACCAATTGTTTGAATCCATTTCATCACGGTCAGGAGAAAGAAAATTAACATTACTGATTGAACTTCAACATCCTGAGGTCAAATGAAGAGCCCGAGCTGATGTCTTCCAGGGGAAACGTAGATATTCATGCACATTTTATCTCATTCAAATCAGTGTCCTCCGGGAGAGATAGCAAAAGGGCTCAGCTGTAATGAGAATACGAATAAGAAGTTGTGTCATTAGTCACAGATAAAGAAACATTACATGCCAGACCTACTTGGCCTCTGGGGCTTTACCGTATTTTTCTTCGACTGAGCTTCGCCTTTTTTTTTCACTCTGCAGCTGAGACTCACAATTTAATCAATTCCCTTTTCTGGGGCTGAGAAGTAGAAAGAAAGCCTGTTACTGGAGGGGAAAACATCATATGGGTAAAGAATTGAAGCCGAACTGCCAGAAGAAGATGGATTAGGTCTGTTTTGTTAGGTAAGTCAAACAGGCTTTATATTTACAATGTGGTGGAGGAAAATGAAACCCAAACATTGTAACGTTGAGGTTTGACTTAGCCTACATGCACAGAGAGAGTGGCTCTCGAGAGGGAACTAATCCATGATGGCGCGAGGCAATCAGTGAAGCCTAATGTAAACTCAACCACATGGAGCGAATGTTAAGTCACTTGGATAACAATGAAAAGCAGCTTGAAAATGGATGGCTAGTTCCTGACGACCTCCAACTACAGGATTGTATTAGGTTTCATCGAGTTCTTTCAGATGTAATTATCTACAGTAAAATGTATTTCGTACTACATGCAATTTTACCCTTTAACTTACCTTGGACCTGTCACCTCCAGTTTTTTCGTTCTAATGCAAATCATTGTTGCTGATATATGCAAATTGTACGGGAGATAATAATAGCACAAAAAGAAAAAAGGAAGAACCTATACTTAGCTTTTTAGTTATTGAAGGACAATACATTAAAGAGTTAATAGGAGCAAGCTACATTTTAGTGATGCAGATAAGCTGTTACTTCAAGCTGTTTTTCAGGTTGTATTTACAGGTACAAAGGAAAAGTAAGACATGTAAGCCAAGACCCAGGTTGTGTCCGGTATCCCCCACCTACTCACTAACTATATAGTGGACTATACAGTGATTGGTGTTTGCAGTTTCAGTCTCTCAACCTTGGTGCTCTCCAGTCCCTCTGAAGCTGCACTGCAGAGTGAGCATCAAATCATATTTGCATTGTTCTATGGTCTATTAATTTCTCCCTTTGATGAAATCCCCATTAGGAATACATTTGATAAACTCTTCCCACATAGCCTCCAAATATTGATTTGCAATTTAATGCTTTTCTCTTGGTGAGTGATCTGCTTCATTTGAATTCCTCTGTGTGGGATCCACCTCTACTGCATGGACAAGGAGCTATAGTGCACAGTACGAACTCATTTCCTTATCTAACTTAGCTGCATCATGACCTTTTTGTTCTTTATATTTGAGTATTGTACTATTTCATTCCCGTTTTCCACTCCGTATCTACCCAGCTATGGCTGGTGACATTATGTTTTTTGGTTGTCCAATTGTCCTCATTCGGGTGAAATCTCAGTAATGCTTCAAGGCCTAAGGAATTAATGAATTTTGGGGGTCAAAGGTAAAAGGTCAAGCTTTGATTGACCTTCACATCTCTGGACTCTTGACTCTAGTGTGAAGAGAAATTCACATTATTTACACAAACGTTCACTTGGACTCAAGGATAAACGTATTAGAATATAGTTTATTAAAGGTCAAAGGTGACTGACGCTTCATTGGACTAGTTGGAGGATGTAGAAAATCCAGAGAATATTATTCAACGTTTTTTTAATATAAATCGGTTAGGGCTGGGCAATAAAAGCTATATAAATGAGTTTTACAATCAATAGCAATATAATAGTTTTAAACTTCAAGATATTGATATTTCTCTTATGCATTGTGCAAACACCGTGAGGAGGTAAACACATATTTAATCTATCTCAGATTTGTAATGTTTTGCAGTTTTTCAAGTGTTTGTAATTCTCTGCTCATAAAGTTTAAACCCAAAGGGGCAACAATTAGTCTTTTAACTTTAAATAAATAATAATGTGACATTTATCAGGTGATTCATTAATCAACTGATAATTTTTTTTTATCTTGATATAATTTTGGGCTATATGATCCGGCCCTAATATTGGTGTTTTAATATATAGCCCCTTTTTCACTGCAGACATTTTGACTTATTTTAATGGAAATTGCAGGTGTAACTAATACCATTAACAACAAGTGCTTTCCTTTGGGGTGTTCCAGTTCAAGGTCCTTGTGTTGTGCATCCTGTCTACTGGCAAGGCTTACTGAGACACTGACCTGGAACAGAGCCATCATTAATGTTAGAAGTAATGCCTCCCGCTGAAACAAGTGGAAATGTCTGCTGTGAGAGAAAATCTATTCCAGAGCCCAGACACTGAAGCAGCTCAATTAAAATCTGCTCTCACTCATTTCATCATTGACACTTTGCCTACTGTGACAAGTCAAAATATCTTTCGCGAAAAAGGCCTCTTGTTGCACTGTTGTTCGTCCTTCACTTACACTGGGACCTGATAACTGATTGTCTGTCTATGGGCCTCATTGTGTTGTGTATTTCCCTGAGTTGTGTCTGTTGAAGTGTTTCTCTCAACAGACATCCTCACTTGTCAAAAACAACTGCAAGTTAACATGATTCATGGCTGAATTCCATTCAGGTGTGTAAGCATTGTCTTGCTGGGACATTCAAACGGAACAGACCCATCATTAATGTAATTACAACTGTGATTTTCTTGTTGTGGCCTTTCTAAATGTCTGCTGTGGAAATGGCAGACAAACCAGCACACAACAGTAACACAGGTCTTTTCCATTGGACTTTTTCACCAATTCATATAGTGAAATAAATGTTTTGTTATTTTTTTAATCATATTATCTGCTCATGCATTGTAACTGGAACCACTGTACCTTGACTTAATAACGAGGCAACATTAGGCAGTGAAGCTTCAACACAACAGAAAATATTTCTTGCTTCATCACTTCAATTCTTTCACCTCTGTTGTTCTGTAATTGCCTTTGAAAGTGTACATGCTGCAGAACTAATGTGCTTTGCTTGCTTGATTCTACTGAAATGCCAAACTGTTTCCTCGCTGGTCAGTGATCAGCTGCAGAGGCAATCTAGATGAACTGCTGAGCACAAGCTCCAGGATGTGAACAAATGTGAATAACAAGCCTCCCTTCTAAAATGAGAAACACATCAATATGAATATCCCCCAAAATTGATTTATTGTACAAGATGTTTTGAGAAAAGTGAAAATATAGATATTACTTAACAAGTAGACTTGCAAACACTCAATACCTCCATCATCCTCTGAACAGCTCAACATTAAGCAGGGGGTAATTATAATGCTTGAACATTACCATAGAACTGGAGAGCACTCACCCAGAGGGCAATTAGCCTCATATAACCCTCACATGACAGCTGAAGTGAACTAAATAAAAGCAGATGTTCACAGCGGGCTGGAGGTCGGTTTTTGATTGTGAAAATGTTCTATTAGTATTAAACCAGTGGTAGGCCTTTATGACCCTGTGGTATGCCCCAGTAATACAATTGTAAAGTGTATTAACAACACATTTTAAATAACAGCATGCACATTAAGTGTTTTCTAATAACTTCCATGAATGTGGACTTTTTGTTGTTGAGATATCCATTAACCTTGTGGTCAGTAAGGACAGTAAAGCAAAAATGAGGTTAAAAAGTGCCTCTGTCAACCCTGCAAAGCCGATCCCTGTTTGTATATCAACTCTGAATAATGCTACACAAAGCAAAAACACACTAATGAGGATGCCGAAACCCTCTCCAGATAACAGATTGTTCTTGACAATATAGAGCATAACTGGCTCATTACGACAAGGGCAATTTACTGTGTTATCAGCCACGGCAAGCTTCATCTAGCTTAAAATAGCACATTAACTCTGTCAGCAAAGTGACACACTGATAAATGTCTGAAATGAGAGCAAACTAAAACGCTGCGAGGCAAGAGAGTTTCAAAGAGGTCAACAGACAGCCAGCGCAGGAAATCTGTCAAATTACAGGAGTGCAAACAAGATTTAAGATGAATTTGGGAATACATTGATCAATATTAAGATGGACTGCTAAATGATTCAGGGAGGCAGAGCTGGATAGGAATCCAGGAGCAGAAATTATACAATATGTGTTTGATGTGTCCAAAGCGCTGGTGAAATTTAACAGCAGATGACAACGAATGTTAGACTCGGCGCTAAGTGAGATTCGGATAGAAGCGAAAACCATTAAACTGAACTGCTAAATATGTTTGCAACTAAGCTGAGTGTCTAAATTGAGATTATTTTTAATTGCATTAATGCAAATGATGAAGAATTATGTTCATCAGCCAACCTTTTTTTGCATAACTGAGATGACACAGGGACAATGACTCTATCAACTCTGACAAAAACACAACATGGAACTTGAGATTTTCCCACTTGAAACCTCCTAGAGTCCAAACAGAAAACATGGCTGACAATGATACTTTTTATTGGTGATCAGACACTTTCAGTGTGGCCTCCTTGCATACATGAATAAAGCAGTTACTCTTTACAGTATCCAGGCTGATAGAAAATATTATCCTATTCAAATACAATCAGTTACACTTCATGTTGATTGTTTGGCATTTACAGTGTATGTCTTAATTTGAGTGGTGTTTACTTGAGCTTGAGAGAAACAAACAAGGGGATGTCTGAGCCCATTTTTGTTCAAGATAAACAAAGACTATAAATGTATTGCTGAAGGAAAGTGCCCATAAAATAGCTGGTAAGAGGAGACACATTACAGCTCATCACAATAAAACTGAGGTAAATGTTATGCTGTCTCTTAAGCTTTATAATGATGTATTTCAGGGCCGCTGTTCAGGCTTCTGATTAACTGTAGACATTCCTCTTTTTCTAGGACTCTAAAAATCTAAAAATAGCTGACTACATCAACACTAACTGAAGGGCTACTTGTTCTTTTCACACGTACATGCCCACGGTTCCATGGCTCTGTGTCGGCCCTCCAGCCATCCGTACCTGATCCAACATTCCATTCCAGTATAGGTGGAATGGTTGCGCCTGGAGCAAACACAGTTGACACGAACAGTTAGCTCAGTCACACATTTTGGGCTGCACATGAACGACCGCAAAGGGGTCTGTGCCTACCCTAGTGGTCATGGGTGGGTGATTATACACGTCACAAGGATTGACGGACTCGGAAACTATTCATTTTCCTTAGGACATCACATTTCCCTCCTTTGGGTTCGTATATTGTCTTTCCTATAACCCTCTCTGTTCATATAGAAGGGGAGGTCCATGACTTTAACATATAATAGCCTTTTTCTTCAGAGGTATAGCTACACATACACGTGTAGGAGAAGCATGAAATTGCCCAAAGTGTCAATGAGTCAATGTTAGTTAAACGGTATTGTGTGGAGTCAGTGATAGCTTAGCATGCTCAAAGCTCAAACCTAACTGGTCCAAGCTAAATGAGTTGTATTGTGGTAATGAAGTCACCAGCAAGGAGTATGTGTGAAATATATGACACCCCTATTTCTGCTCCTTCAATTTTGTACAATGCTAAATCAGACCGGGATATTGTTTTCCCACAGAAATCCAGACTTCATTCTGAACATCACTGTTCACAGAGAGAAGTTGTCTCACCAGTTTTAGTTCATTTGCTGCTGTGGTTCACTTTATTAGAATTGCATCACATGAATTGAGGATCAAGATGTCAAATCATTTAAATACTTTTCTCTCTGTCATTATATGACTGCAGATGAACAAAGTTTGAGGAGATTAATCTTGTGGTTAGTCCAATAAATGAAATGTCAGATATCAAGTACGCTGCTGCTGCATTATAATGAGTGACTTGTTTGATGAACAAGCTCAAACCAGGGAGCAATACAAAGCAGAGGCAGTGTCTTTCCTAAATGAGTCACACTCGTGTGTGAATATTCTCAGACAAGTGAATCAATTAGCCTTTGAAACAACAATCAGTGCAGGTCAGATTGTATCAGGTGAATGTTACTGCAGCATTCAGACATCTACCACAGCGGCACTGGAAACAGTAAGAATGTCGTGGCCCCTTAACCAGCATCAGTCTAATTTGAACCAAAAGATATGATTAAATGTGCAGTTTGGCTTCATTGGTCCAAATGATTACATTTCCAATCCCCTGGAAAACTACAGAACAAGGCGAAGAACAGAAAGGCTTGTTGTGGAAAGCCTGTATTAAATGAGTTTGGCAAAATGATCCCAGATTAAAGTCTTTCATGAAGCTAAAATAGAGCTCACATGATACTATTAAGATTAATTCATGATTTAAAGCTGCTATAATCAATATTTTAAGTGACAGCTTTTTTGTTTTTAAGGTGTCACTTGTAATAATGACATTACTCTCAGAATCTGACTCCACTCTCTCATGGCTCTAAGGAGCTTCATTGTGTTCTACCTCCTAGTTTGTGTCTTTTGCACCACAGCGATCCATGAGATAAGATGATTTCAGAGATCCTTACAAAACTACACAAATGTCAAATTTGAGCAAAGCAAACTGCTTGCTGCTGATTTTTTTTAAATCATAATGCAGAGCTTGAGGTGAACCAGAAATAATGCAGTTTGATTTAGCAATTAAGTTCCTTCCTTCCCCTGATACCACAATTAACAATAATAATTAATAAATGATTAGTCATGGCTTTCAAATTAGAGTGTGTCCTCTAGCTAGGAAACAGATTAAAATTTCAGTTCAAAAGGAGAAACTGCTTCAAAAGTTTGAGAGCTGCACTTCTAACTACAGTTCCCCAAAGACCTCCAAGTGTGACGGCTGAGTTGAGGTGGCCGTCCTTAAAGTGTGACCCCAAGGAGCCGTCCTGTTTCGAGGATGTTATCCAAAGTGGCCCAGACGGCGCCCACACTGGTGAAAAAGCATTTGTTGTCATTTTTGGCTGCTAAGAGTCCGCCTTCAAGCAAGAAAGCCTATAAGTTTGAACAGCTGCCAGAGGCAAAAGTAGCAGTGTAGCAGTGGAGCCCCGTGACAGCTGAGCAGTTGATCTTAGAGGAGTTGCCACAGAATAACAGCGGGGATGGGGATTGGTGCTTCTTCAAAGATGAATGGACCCGTAGGCCTGTCGTTACAAGAACGTCCTCCAAGCTCCATTATTGCTGCTTGATATGCAGACAGAAAAACTGCAGGCTCATGGTAACAGCCATAACACTAAAGTCATTCCACTCATGGGTAGGGCTAGCCTGGGTGCCAGACGAACTTAGCCCCGCCCACAACATTTGTTGTTCGGGAAGTTCGGTCTGGAGTCGCTCCGTTGGGGAGAAACTATGCTCGAACAGAAGCTGGTCGATCCAATCAAATCGTCAGGGCGGGCTTTATACGATGATGGACAGGTGATCAAGAGTAACGTAATCAACCACGTCATCAAAGTAGGCTTGGATAGAATGCCTGTCGCTGGAGAGCTGAGATGTGTAGATGCTGCATTTGAGTCTGTTTTAGGAGACATCGACAGCGCATTCATTTTGAAAGAGGAACAGAGAACGCGGAGGCGACGCCAAAGCGCCGCGTCGCGCTAATCCCTATCGCGCCGGCGCTTGGCTGTTAAACACCGGACGCTGAAGCGACGCTGACCCGCCGGGCAGCGCTAATAATATCACATGTTGATCCAGTAGTATTCAAGCATACCGGTATACTTACTTGTTGCTCCAACATTAAGCAACAGCGTCCCAACATTTGTCTCTCTTGGTGTTGTCTTTATACAACATGTTCCGAGGATCATACAACTCACTGCACTTCTCCACTTCAATTATTAATTTAATGTCATCCATGTTGAAGAACTTCTCCGCTGTTTGCTCCGTTAAATGTCGGGTGTGGAGGGTAAATTACGTATTCTCCACTCAAGCCTATGTGGAGAATACCCCCCCTCTCTCTCTCTTTTTATCTTTATCACTGCTTGTGTGGCTGTAGTGGATGGGCAGAGGGAGACATTTAATAATGTCATTGGTAAAACTCCAGGAAAACAGAAGGGGACTTCAAAGTATTTAAATTAATTTCAGTGTGTTTCCTGTCGCGATACGCTCGCGTCAAGCGGAAAAAATAGACTCGACGCCGAAACGATCGCTGCACAGAGCGAGGCAGCCTCGGTGCAGAGCGGCGCTTCAGCCTCCGGTGTGACCCGCACAAAGGTTTAACATGGGAGTGGATGGGAGCCAGCTGTTATTTAAGGCTTGGCGCTGCGCTTCAGCGTCAGGTGTGAACCCGGCATTAGTAAATAACTCACAATGATTCGCTTAACATACGTCACATACTACGTTGCTCTGATTGGTTGTAGGTCTATCCAATTGAGCGAAGAGGAATTATATTTCCTGGTTCGGTTGAAACACGCCCCATAATCACAGCCCAATGGAGCGGTCTCAGACTCACATTCTGACTAGAATTGTGAGTATGACAACGTCAGGCTAGGGTAGGGCCAGAAGGGACAGTGGACACATGATAATATAACTGCCAACCCCCACAGCCCTGCACAGCTTAAGTGCCCTTTTCAAGTCTGATATAAATTCAATCCTGGGCAGAAGCACCGGGGTGCTGGCCGTGAAAACCAACACTCCTTTGGATGAGCCCACTGTTCAGAACAACCCTGTCTTCCTGTGGCCAACAAAATGTCCAGTACTAATCTACAATATTGCCACATAATTACCTAAGGATAGTCATTCTCCACTAAATTATGATTTTTTAATGTTCAGTCAAAGCACAATGAAGAAGAAGCATTATCAATAACACTAACAATTTGATCAACGAAAAAAGGGTTAGGGTTAGGGGTTAATGCTAATTGGTAAAAACTTGATTGAAGATTAGAACAGAGACATATTTGCCCAAAGTTACCAACGACCTTCTCATGGCCTCAAACAATGTATTGTCCTACTGCTGGGTCTTAGTGTTGCATTTGACTCAACATGTCATACGGGGAGTTCTGAAATGACATGAGAGATATGGCAAAAAAGAAAACAGGATAGCAAACAATGAAAATACTATGAGCTGCATGAAATTGTGACAGCCTCCAATTATCCTACAAGGAGCATTGGAGTTATTTTTGACTATAGTGTTGAGTGTTAACTGCAGGAATTTTTTAATTTTTTTTATAACATTGTTAGGTCTTGATCCTTCTATGTTACATGTGATAACAATTTAATTGAAAACTGCCGCAGCAAGTGCAACTAACATCAGTTTTCTTCAGTAGCACATTCTGAGCTTTTCTACGGTGGCCCTGAGAGCTCAACGAACAGCAACTTAAGAAAACACATGCAAGTTGACAAAACACAAGCAAAGTAAGACAAAAAATCTTCATCAATCTCACAACACAACACACTACACACGCCCGCTCCGGGTATTTGATGAGGGCCTGATACAATGATGATTTAAAAAATTAACGTGATGTTCACTCACGTTCATCGTTACGTTCACGTTAATAATATGAAAACTGATTTGTTAAGTTCAGCGATCGTGAAACATATGCACAAGACTGTAATGTTACAACACTGCAGAGGGGCTGAGGAGACGCGTTCGGCTCCAGAGCCGCGGGTTGCCGACCCCTGTGCGGAACCGAATTTGTATGATGTATTGGACGTTTTTGTGTCTCCTGTGGCAGCAGTGTCCATCCCTTTTAACTGTCCTCTAGAAACACTTCCGTTGTGTTGTCGCCTCCATTTGCAGCGCTTTTGTCTATTTGCAGCGCGTTTGTCTATTTGTAGCGCGTTTCTGTAATGTTTTGTGTTGTGTTGTGAAATTTATGAAGATGTTTTCTTACTTTGCTTGTGTTTTGTCAACTTGCATGTGTTTTGTCAACTTGCATGTGTTTTCTCAAGTTGCTGTTCGTTGAGCTCTCAGGGCCACCGTACTTTTCTCTAGCAAAAAGTGAAACCTAGTCAAATGATCAGCTTTTCACTTAAAATATCAGATTCAGCTTTATTGGTCATGTATGGGTACGAATACAAAATACAATTTGACTTTTTTTTCAGAGCAGAACAGTTTAAGCTAAACATTTAACTACTATATACATTTTAAATCTGAATATAAATATATATACAAAAGTATACATACTTACAGATTAAAAAACACAACAACAATGAGAATGAAATGGGGAAATAGTGTTATATAAAATATACAAAACCCATAAATCCACGAGTCCCATAAATGGATATGAATGATCTGCAGATGCTGATAAATCTTGATGTTCTTGGTAACATCATATCCTTTCATCTAGTATAGGCCAAGCTACCCACTACACAACGAAATATTAAAATCAGCACTTAAACAGTGTTAAGCACACATACCAGCAAATGTTTCATCAAGTGAACTGACTAAATTGAATCACCACATTCACTGACTGAATGGGTACTATGGTACATTCAGCATACTGAAGTGGAACAGTCAGAGTCAGCTCTGAGTGTCATAGTGGTATAAATGGTCAGCATAGGAAGTGAGGTGCAATCTGAACAGGGGTGCAAACTCCTGTCTTTGAAAAAGGTGAGCAAACGACAGTTACAACAAATGTTGTGAACCAAAAGGTCTATATCAGCAAAGTGATTTGTAATGGAAATTTGTAATACATACATATTACATTTGCAATCAATATTAAATTATATATTAGTTTATCGACCTCCTAATCTTTTGAAAAACAAATTCATCCAGTCAAATAATGTGTCCTGCTCTGCTAACTGATGGAACGATATGCTTTATCCTTACCCTGTGCAGTGATATACTGTGAGACTATTGAAAGTCTCCTCCTCTTAGTAGAAATGTTGGAAAGGTTACAAATGTGAACAATCTCAATTATTAGGCGAGTACAAACGATTAAATCAAACACGTTGAATTTGTTGCCATTTGAACTTTGAGTGGAGCTCTTTTAATTACTTCATCTCAGTGTGTATTCTTCCCGAGCAATGCTTTGATGGGTTCCCAGTGAAAAATATGTGCAACCAACTGTTTACTTCCATGAAACAACATCTAATATTTGCATAACAGCAGTGGCATTTGTAGGAAAACCTGGCTGCTGTTTTCCTTTCTTCCAAAATGTTGGATGGACATAATTATTGGTTTACCACTTAAAACAAATCTTACAAAATACGGGTTTAATGAATGAATCACATCAGGATTAATTGAAACTCCTCTGGTTACACCACTGATTGCAGTCAGCATGGGAGCACAGGAGGTCTAGACACATCATAACAAGTGTGAGGGTTTGAGTGAAGCTTAAAAGGCCAATGTTTTGTGATTGATTATAGAAAAAAATATTCAGACCGTTGGAGCTTTTTTAAGTTCAGGGAAAATGCAAACCAGTCAGCGCCCTTAACTGGACACAAATCTAATAGACATCAGTGGAATTGGATGGGTTTTAATGTTAATTTGATGATCGGTCACTCGTCTGTACTGTCGACCATAGACTGTGCATAAAAAGCTGTAGACCTGTCATCATTTCTCATAATGGTGAGGGATTTTGGAAACGTTTCAAGATTTTGCTATGAAACTGATGTAGAGTACAATCAGAGCCGGCTGAGATTGATCAGGAGAATCAAACTGCACCAGAGTCCAAAGCATTGTGTAAAGTAACTCACAGGGTGCATTGTTTGATGATTAAGCTGAGTCAGCTTTCAGTGCACAGTAGAGAGATCGTTGTTTGTGTGATCCTGAATGTGTGGATCTATTATGCTCTTGCTGCAGTATATATTTCTAATATATATTATGCTTTTTATTGAGATAAAACTGCATTAAAAAACATTTCATGAGATGAAATCCTGTTCGGATAAAAAGAAGGCAGTGAACTTTTACCATTAAAGTGCTTTTATAGGAAGAGATTTGAATCTGGATATTAAAGAGATCATACTATAGATACTGAACATCTGCTGCTATACTTGCACAAGTGCACATTGCCTAAAGAAAGAGCACTGTAAAGGTGATTGTTTGGCTTTTGTTTGAATAATAAAATTCCAATTAGTGATG
This sequence comes from Pseudopleuronectes americanus, assembly GCA_038501795.1. NCBI lineage: Eukaryota > Metazoa > Chordata > Actinopteri > Pleuronectiformes > Pleuronectidae > Pseudopleuronectes > Pseudopleuronectes americanus. The sequence goes on from CM076728.1 coordinate 3,007,871, forward strand.
AATTATGAGAGTGTGAATACGATTTTCTGCTCAGTTTCTCTTTTTGTGTGGTGACTCATGTGGTAAGTGGGAAGCTAACAGGAAAAATGTCCATTTGGTTCTGCAGCAGAAGCACTGCAGGGTGATATCTTTTATGTAAACGGAAACATTGCAACATCATATTTCAGATTATTTGTCTATGCATAAAAATACTTAATTTGTTAGAACAACAAATGTTGTCATCGCAACAAAGCGATTCACCATTGTTTTGTGTTCTGTGGAACTCAGTGGGTGGATGTCTAAAATTATCAGCGTTCACCACCAGCACAAAAACACCTTTTGGTTGACTTTCACCGAGCAATTTATTGATTTTACACTGTTGTGTGTTTTCTTATTTTATCACCGTGTGCTTGTCAGATGGATTTACTGTGACCTTTATTGGAGGCTACAGCTCCTCTGAATTCTGAAAGCTATTCAGACGCAGTAATTGTAGGTTACACTAATTATGTAGAGTTTGTCCTCTTACATGTCCTCTATTCTAAAAAGGTACCACGTGAAGAAAACATCTTGAAATCCTTTGTGTTATTTAAAGAAGAGGAGAATGGCTCGGATGGTGAGAGCAGGAGGAGGAATAATGGCAACTGTCACACACCCTGAGACAGGGTGCACGTCAAAATCATAAAGTGTATGGAAGAAATACAGTATTAATAAACTCTCCTTCCCATATAATCAGATGTGTTTTATTTAAAACCATCTGGGGCCCATTAATGTAATAATAATTTATGACGGTGAAGACGGCATTAAAACAGAATGGAGTGTGTGTGCTGAAAGCATGGGCGCTGAGCTCTCCATCTGCAGCCCCCGCATGTGTACTGTACTTAGACACTGATGACTGTGGGTCTAGGGTGAGTGCTCTCTGAGAGGGGCTCCATTAGTTGAAATTAAGTCCAGCCCAACAACAACCCTCATTAGAGGATACGTTGCAAAATTGAATGCTCGCTCGAAAATTTGGCTTCTTTTTGTTCCCCTATCTGGTTCTAATCATGGAGCAGATACAGATGCAGAGCATAGCATATGCAGGCGATGGAACTTGCATATAATCTATTTAATTTCCCCCTAATGCACATAATGACTAGTGGAACTCTGATTTTACTGGAACAGAGCAGTATTGATGGACCGGTTTCATGACGTCAGTGAAATTGCCTCTTTTTCTGATCCACAGCTTTTGCCATAAATGAAAAAATGAAAATAATATTGCTCTGTTTATAAATATGAGACATTTTCCCACTTCTAGGTGGTGCACTTTACATTTGCATATAAAAGTCATGTGTATGTGCGCCCTGTTGGGAGGGAATAAATATTCAAGCTATATATATTTTTCATGAAAGCTTTAGCATTTGCATGTTCGGTAATTTTGAATATCTCTGGGTCAAAGGTAATGTGATAAAAAAAAATTCAACAATCAAAGATATTACATTTACAATCACAGAAAAGGCACAAAAACTGAGTCTGTTTTCTTAGAAATAACAAAGAAATATTAATTGTTTGTCAAATAGTATTTCTGCCAGCTAAATACAGTAATTTTTGCAGGTGTGAATCAGTGTGTTATTTTATCAATAGAAAACTAAATATGATATAGATGTCTAATGGTAAAATATAATATAGCAAACAATATTGGTTCATTGCACATATGTTCTCATATTCCTATTCTTCTGTGGCTGTAACCTTGCTGCTGCAGTACAGGAATTTGCCAGTTTGAGATCAATAAAATCCGTCCATCCATCCATCCATCCATCCATCCATCCAAAAGACATCCATAGTTGAAAACTGTGTGAGTTAAAAGGAAAAAAGTTCAGGCTGATTACTCCATTTGCACACATACACAAAAGGTATATCTGAATTTTCTGTGAATTTCAAGAAAAGGATATAATGTGTAAGTAAAAAAAAGGCAGGTCTTTGTGCATGAGAAACAAAGCAGTAGGAAAATAAACAGATAACTGTAGCCCCTAAACCTCAAATAATCATCTTTAAGAAAATAACAGATGGAGTTGGCATCAAGCACAACAGAGCCCGAGGTGTGTTTGAACAATCTGACCTTGGTCCCAGACGTTTCTATCGGCAGAAACCAACAGAAGACAGTTGGTTGTGAGTTATACAGCGAAATGCAAGTGCCCCTGTTTGGATGGAGGCTGTGCTGCTGCAACACAACGTTTCTCATTGAATCATGTGTAGAGCTTTATTTTACCCTGAAAGCTCTGCCAATAAACTGCGTCATGCAGTCTTTTGTGTCCTCTGCTGCTGTTGTGTAAGTAACGTGATATAAACGACAGATAGAAGAGCTATAAAAACATTTATAAGATGACATATGCAATGACTGTTTTAGGCCCAAAATTTGATAAACAGCAGGTTTATAAACTAACCTAATTGGCTCAAAAGATTGAAATGTATCACAGATGCTCTTTTCATCACGATTCTAACCTTAGGCTTAATATAATTCAGTAATTATGAACATTTAAATGAGTAAGACCAATTTACTCCCTCCAGTATCACTTGGTGGTAGAGTGTTTCATTAGCATTCACCGCTCTGCCATTACAAATCGGGACTGAAAGGCTCTTTATAAAAAGCAAAATTTTAAAGGATTATCAGCAGTAATCTCAACCAGGCTGATTTAATCTTTTTGTTTCTTGGATATGTTCTCGGTGACAGTCTTTGTCTTTGCATGTGTTAAACATTGTCAAAGACAGCCATTAGAGACAAGGCTGGGGACACTTCACAGAGCAGTTCCAGGTCCATTTGCCTCCCAGTGGATTGCAGTCACTTAGCTCACCATTTATCACTTCAGAAATTAGCCTGGCCTCCCGTCATTACATTGAACTCCTGAAAGGTAATCAATCTGCAGGCGATGCCCAAGGAAAGGCAGAGCTGAGTGATTGATGCAGGAATGAAACAAGACATTACAAAAGGTGGAATTGGACGAATGCAAATAAACATGTGATCCAGAGGAGGTGTTCTGTGGGAGGCAAGAGCTGGACTCAGCGCAGCTACTTAAAAGGATGAGATCTTTCGTATTTCTCATCTCATGTCTGTGTGAGGGAACAAAGAGAGTGGTGCACACTCAGTCCTTGGCTGTTGTGTGTGACAGCACAGAAGGCAGGGTGAGACTGGCACAGATAAGCCTATTGTGTGATTTGAAATTAAAACCACCCAAACAGATATTCACACAGTCTGTGTGTGGCTCCGTCTCCTGAACTGGGCCTCTGAGACTTGTCTTTGAAGCTGGCAGGTGGAACGGCGGATTCAGCAACACAATGGTGCATCCACTGCCATCGCTACATGACACAAATGGTAGCTGTAGACAAAGGCAGGCAGACCGAGTTTAAGAATATGGCTCTTGAATAAAAATGGAACATTTTCATAATTTGCCAGAATTGGGTGATTGTCAGCTCAGTCCATATTTCACTGTGCTAAAAACATCACTTTCCAATACCCACACTTCCATCATGGTTCAAGAGCAGTCAACCTCCAAATTGCCTGCCTCAGGGATCTGCTATTACCACCAGCACTGGCTTTTCTCTCCCCCATATCACAACATCAATAACTGCAAACTCGAAAAATTACACCCTGAAAAATATAACCCTGGAATTAGAAATAAAAACAGACACACTGGCTCGCTGAGGTAAGGCTTTCTTGCTGTTTATTTAGCAAGTGTGTTGGAGTTAGGGGATCTATGAGCAGAAATATATTGATCTTTTCATTTTTTATTAGTCAACTGAAACTAACTTTTCTTTGGAATTAGCCATTTATATCTGTGTGTGGAGTGGGCCCTCTCCCACTGATTCTGCCATGTTACACTGCCATGTTACACTCAGTAGCAAAGGTTAAATAGAAATTCTCACTCTGGTTAGTCTTTGTGTTTTAATGTATTTTCCTACATGCATGCAAGGTGTATTAATTTGTATCGAATGTGCAACTACACGACTAGAAACAACTACATCCTACAAACTGAACCTTTAAACCTTAAAACTAAAGCCAACATTGACTGGTCCCCAAACTACATTTATCACAAAAAAGCACTCTCAGTGAGTCTGACTGATGTGTCACATCCTGCTGCAGTTAATAAGAGCTACACTGACTTTGTGTTACTCTGTCCTTCACACATATGGTTATTGTTTGATTTCTTTGAAGCAAACATTCAGGGACACCTCACCACTACAAGAACCTTCACCGCCGTAAGACCGTCCTCTGCTCTGATTGGCTGGAGTGGGCTGGAGATTCCGATGACTATTACAAGGTTCGAGCATGAAATTCGGATCAGACTCCTCAGCAAAACTTTCTGATTACGTCTCAATAGAGCGCACACATAGCAAGCGTGACTGTCAATCAAGGGCTCATCTGGGGCTTTTTCAGCGACTTGCAAACGTTAACTACACTTAAATAGGAAGTTATCGATGTATCAATCCCCTTCCTGGGCAAATGTATCTTTTGTCAGTGTCCTTGGGCAAGGCACAGAGTCCTGTTTGGATTGGCACATCACTTGTTTGTTTGTGGCTGAATAGCTGTAGACTGTGAGCATAGGCAGTACATGATAAAATGGTATACCCAAGTGAAATATCTCTTTGAATGCACCAGGGAGCGCAGGCAAGAAGTTTTCCTTATGTCTTTGTATGCCGATGAGTGAGTGCGACGCCGGTGAGGGGGTGACCTTTGGTGCTGCCTGGAGGAACTGAGGATGGTGAGTCATTACACCCTTGAATGACAAGTAATACACTGCATTTGCACAGGCGGATTCAGCCAAGGGATGGAGAAAACATTGGATGAATAGATGAAAGAACTGGCTGTGAATTAAATCAAGGCTTTTTGTCCATGACAGTGCCCACAGTAACAAGAATGTGCCCATCATAATTTTAAATTGAATTTCCTCAGTCCCCATGTCTAGGTTCTTTGTGTCATACATGTGCTTTTATGTAATCACAGCAACAGCACAGCAAAACGTACAGCAGGTGGTCCTCCAGTAGCACCTCTATCTCTGGTACTCAAAAGTACTTAAATGAAAGTACTTAAAGAGTTAGTACTTGACTCTACACTGTTCCTGTGCATTGGAGTCTGACTGATTAATAGCCTAAGATGATAGGCTGATTTTAATGAAAGCTTTAAAATCCCCTCTGGGACATTAAAACAGACTTTTGTGTTCCTGACATTTTTCCTCTTTTCTCAGTGGTTGCTGTTGCTCTGTAACCTTTGTGGGTTTTTTGGCGTTCAAACACAGGAAACCTGAAAGGGACATTTTGATGAATACTCTAGGATGCTGAGTCATTCAATGTGCCTGTTGCTGACAGTTAAAGTACTGCTACTGCTTTTGTCAGGAAGGATACTAAATTAGCTGACTACTATTTTACATGCCATTGTTACAATCCTTTGACAAATAAGCAACATACTTCCCCCACATTTATTTTGACAGAATTTTGTCAACCTCTGCTTTTCCTCAGCAGTACTAACTTAATGTTTTGTCAACACTTTGGGAGTCGGCTAACAGCTAACTTATGATGCTAATAGCAGATGTCCTCATTGAAGTCTACTGGCCCTTATGGGCATCAGCTGATATGAAATATGACTCATGGAAGTAAATTGACTTGATCAACAGCAACTGGCTCACAATCTTTGACAATGACTGCTGAAAGACCACATGTCATTACATCTGCCAAGGAGGTTATGTTTGTCAGCAGGATTATTCATTTTCTACTGGCTGGAACTTTTCACGGAACATAGTGTAAGGATGGGACGTGGGCAAAGAAAGAACCCATTGAATTTGATTCGCATCCATTTTCACCAAGTTTCCCACTGAATAATTAATTGATCTTGAGGAATGAAACCAGGCATTTTTAGGGGACTGATATATGTGAGTGTGTGTGATTAGGTGCAGGTCGCATGATCGTAAGGGAACTGGTGGGGCTGGTAGATGTATGCGCTCCACTATGCCATTCCAGTTTTGTTCTATCATTGAGTTGTGAAATAAAGATTAATCAGCATCAGCTGATGGGCCTGCCACCAGTGGTTCCTGATGTGGAGTGAAGAAAGGAATAGATTTTTTCTTTCACCAGTAAAATCCAGATTGGTCCAGATAACAATCCGTATTGGCTCGGGATGTGTCAAATAATAATGAAAATAAATTGGATATACGAGGATACTTACATTTTCATGCTTCTGGTTGACTAATGGACCCTGCCCCCATTTTATGGTGAGAGCAGTCTGTGCTTTTCCCTTCACCATGATGTCCCTTTCCCCATATCCACAAAAACTATGTTTCTTTTTCAACAATAAATTGTACCTCAACTCCTTTGAAGTCTGCAGTCATTTCCCCCCCAAAATGGTGGAGACAAGAGAAAGTATTGCAGAAAATATAAGCTACAGTAACATCCAATCATCTGAGGGTGTCAATCAGTTAGCATTGTGTTCTGGCAGGATGCTTTTAAATTGGTCTTTTTGTGGCAGCAATGTTCCAGAAAAGATTCAATAAATCTGCTGGATATCTGTGCATCTGACCAAAGGTGTGAATCAGACTACTGATTTAGAGGACCTCTATAACTCCTCCCACACTCAGGCTGTGACCCATCATCTGCTATTCATTATGAGAAACCTGAAGATAAAAATAGTCACGCTCATATCACGCATGAGCTTGACACACACAGGCGAAAACAATTCGCAGGATGACTAATAACAGGTAGTCATGAAAATGAAAATGTAATGCATTTTGAGCCCAGTGTGAGCCCCTACACGTCATGGAAAATTCAATCTGTGTTTGTCATAGGCAAAATAATACAGAGCTCTCATTGGACTGAGAAAGGTGGAGACTCGGCACAAAGAAGCAAGGGTGCTGAGAGTTTATAACTGCCGATGGTCAGGAAATGAGAAACTGGGATAAATATCAGTTTTTAGACATAGCTTAGTGGATATTTGTGGTTAAGGTTCAAACCTGCACTAAATAAATCTCAGTCTTTGCTGCTTGCTGCATTGGGCTCTGCTTTAAAGGCTCCTGAAACTCAAAACTGAAAGAGAAATCTCAGCAAAACCCAGACACGTTTTCCACCACTGAGCACCACCATCGTCTTCAACTGCTCATTATAGCAGGCTGACAGCATGCTGGGGGAGAGGGTTGAGTCAGATCATATTGTAACTGTGATCCCAGGCTTGCTGCTTTATGAATTGTCTTCCTATAGCTGACACTGATAATGATAAATCCGAAATAATATTTACAATATTTTCTTGAAGACATTAACATAACATTAACAACTTGTGACTATGGACACACGATGAGTTTGGTTTCTCAGTCTAAAATATGGAATCCCTTATCAATAATAAACAGAGCTACTTAAGCAGTTTATTATTATAATTATCGAATTAAATAACATTTGGGAGTTAAAGAATGATGCTTCCTACAGAGCGTTACTAATTATTTCTATCAGAAGTCTCATTTATATTTTCTGCAATGAATCACAGTCTGCTGGTAATCATGTCAAATGGAACAGATATGGTCCAAGAATATGATGATTTATTTTATATTCTTACACTTACAAGCACTAGAAAATTGTATTTGCATGACATTACCAAAAGCCTGTGACTGAACCGGTACTGAGTACTTGCACATACATAAATGCTGTCAAGCATATACATTAATACATGAGTACACGGAACACCATAACACCACGTGGCTGGCATAGTGTAAAAGATAATCTGCACCCAGTATGGTCAGGAGGTAGTAATATATGTAGTGAGCCCAAGTGACAGCAACATCATGAAGAAGGAACACAAGTACCTCAAAAATACCAAGGGTAGGTTTGTACTGCATTGTATATTGTATCGCATGCATGTATTGTATGTGAAAAAACATCTTATTTTAGGGTCTTATGGGAAGGAATGTGATGCAGTATTTCTAGTTGTAATATAATTCTATCTATAGAACCAGCAGGATCCTGTAATGTCATTTAATATCCTATCTTACTAGATTGATGAATGTGAACAAAATTACACAACAAATGCTGTGTAATTGATTTGTCTTTTTGCTCTAGTTCATCTCCGGAAGCAGCATTAATGAGATAAAAGTTCATTACATACAACATTCGATTAGAGAGAAATCACTCTACTGAATCAATGATAAAAGACTAGTCTGAGTTAATGGTCCTTGAGAAAGAAGATTTTTAAAAGTCAGCAGTTACAATGGAAAGCTGAGGAGTAAGTGAAAATCATTTCTGTTTACATTGTAATGGACAATTATTTTTGAATGCATTATAGACAGATCAATTTTAGCAATTTGCAGAGGGAGAAAAAAGACACTCAAGTTAACAAGGACTCATATGAAGAATATCATCTATGTTCCTCCAGCCATGTTAGGAGTTAGAATCATTTTTTGGAGTAGCATCCAAGCATTGGCTAACTAGTAACACAGGGTATATGCCATATGATTATAATACTTATGTATACTTATCGATGAACTAAACATAATGATGGCACAAGATGAAACAAGATCAATAAAGATATCACAGCTCAACCCGAGGCGGTCACAGATGTCTCATCATTTCATCGCAATCCATCCAATAACAGTCATGGAACCACTAAAGTCAGCAGAATTAATCCTGTGACCTTCAGTGTATTTGCAAAATTTAATGACAACTCATCCAATAGTTGTTGAGATATATCAGGTCCAAAGAATGAACAATAGAGCAGGGAGAACAAAGCAGCGTGTAACTAAAAGATGAAGAAAAATAAAAATAATCGTTTTCATGGCTTTCCTGTGTCTCGATTAGAAAGCTGATTTATTTTCAATAAGTTTTCTCTCTCACACACCCACACACAAAGAGAAGACAGAGCAGTTGATTCGGTTCAGACGGTGAAGATCCGCGCGTACACAGTGGGAGTCCTGAAGATGAATAAAGAGCAGCTACTTCATGTATAAGTCATGCAGTATGACGCGTAAACACTGGGGGCTATGGTTGCAGCTCGGGAGAGGGCTGAGGAGGATGGTGAGGCAAAGATAAAAGAGCAAAGGCCTTACAGAGAGAGATTTAACCTCATGCCTCAAAACACGTCCTTCATGTTCATCCCAAGAGGTCAAGGCATGACTCAGAAAGCCAAATAGGTCCCTCTGTCATCACTCCAGAAAGAAGGCTGTTTAAACACTCTGCAGGACAAATTGTGCCTTTCAGAATGTTTTACTGAATGCTCAAGTATATTGTAAGTCATTCTAGTTTTATTTAAAAGTCCCTATATTCTTCCAAAAATATGTGAAGCGAAATGAATTTAATTGCTCTTATTTTTCTCTTGGTAGAATAATTTACAATACAATGCTCCAATAATTGCTTGCTTTAGGGATAATAAATTAATTTATTCAAACTCAAAATGAAAATGCTGTGGCCCAGCAAGGCACACTTCCTGTTTATTTCTACCCAGGGTGTTGGAGATTGATTACAGTGAGATTAGAAACATGGCTTTGTTTTGGTAAAGACTATCTCTGAAGACAAGTAAGATACAAGATACATTTATTGGTCAAACACATATGCACAGACACACAACATAAAAATGGGGGGAAATTTGTCCTCTGCTTTGACCCATCTGTCATGGCACTTACTTCTGAGTGCATAACTCGTAAATACAGTAAACTTTTATGTGTGTGATCAGTTTCAAGATAAATACAGAATCTGAGATTAAAGTATCGTCATTGGATGTCCAAAAAGGTACCAAATAAATTCAAAGGAAATATAAAACATCAGTTTACAGCCATATTGGCAGCTTTGAGAGGCTATACTTTATGATGAAGTTATGTTCACAGTGATAATCCTAGTATGCTGATATAATAGCTGTGACTCAATTCAGGGGCCACAACCTTCGGAGGACCCAGTCTACATACCCGACATCCTTCATCGGCCGTGTAGACCACCGCATTTGGAGGATCCATGGAAATGAGACAGTCTAGCCTTGTTGCAAATGACGCTAACGGTATTCAAATGCAAACCCTGCAAGAATGCGGCCCCCAAATTGAGACACAACTAATGTTGTCGATGTTCCTGAACTTGCATGTAAGCATGCTAGCTTAATCTTTTTTGGCTTTGAGATCTACATTGATTGGAATGTTATTAGTTTGCAGGTATTTAGCCATAAAACTAAAATGTAAATTCATTCAAATCATTTCGTCTCGAGGAGAAGAGGAATGTCTGCACCAAAATCAATGGGGATCCATCTGCTACTTCTTGTGAAATAGATAGATACAATGGTAGCATTAGACAAAAACATTGGGCCTCATTGACCAACCCTTCTTAAAAATAAATTCCTTCTTAAAACCCACTTTTTTACGAAGATACTGACATACACCAATGTTTTCTTAAATGTTGAACAGGAGAATAGGATAACACACAAACAGAATATTTGGTATATACTGCAAAAGATACAACTTTTTGATCACATGAACATGTTGGAGAGAATTTTTTGTCACAAAAATAGCCACTTCTCTTTAAGGTTTACAGACTGGTATTCATTCATATTAAATGGGTCACATGTGCCATAGTTTTATTAATACACAGTGTTTAGTAAAAAAAATTCCTTCCAAGTGAACTGTTAATTCTGATAACCAGATTTATTTATGTTCTGAGATGAGAGATGGCTCAGGAGATGCAGCCGCACCACACGCTGTGCACTGCAGCCGGATCTGTGCACCTTACTGGAAATATATCCAGCAACAACAAGTCAAGTCCAATGGGTCCTGTCAGGCTTAGGTCAAGTATCCACAGACGTTCAGCTGAAGGTTCAGAGAAGATATTGGTGAATGACGTCCATTGGGTTGTCTATACACACAGCAGGTTCCATCCTCTTGTAACCATGAATGTTTGTGCCAAATATGAAAGTTTAGTCTGGTTCCATCTGATAAACTGACATCTTCATCTGAGGAACCATGCTGCTTTGCACACAATTGAATATAATGTTAAGAAATTAAATGCTTTGCTCTTATCAGGACTGGTAGATAACAGCATTGTTTATTCTTTGAATAGATTGTTCCTAATTTAATTGAAAATGTAGCCATTGTAGGACAATCCAATTTTGGCAAATAGTTTAAAATATAGGTTTCATTGTAGCGCAAATATCAAACTGGTCAGGTTACACCTTAAAGGGACAGTTCACCGAAGAATGACAATTCTCTCATTCATAAAATGCCTCCATACTGCTGCTGTGGTGTCATCAAAGCGTCCGTAAATATAGTTTTTGTGTAGTTTTTTTAATGTTTGAAGGTGAAGACCCCAGTTACTTTAATTGAATTGAATTTAGCTGTAGCGCTGTTTACCTCTAAAAATCCAAAAGTTTGATCTGGACTCAAAGACTTCACTGACCAATCAATCACGATAGTGGTGAGTAGCTAATGAGTGGATTTGATCTAGCCCTTTAATGCAGCTGCTATAATTTTGGCACTGAACTGCATATACTTAATTATACTGTAGCCATGAATTTGTATGTCACAATTATTGCACAGCTAGTTTATACTGTGTCCAAAAATATTTTGACATGAACAGTGGCATTCTGAGTGTCTGAGAAGAAAATGCTTTCAGCACACAGTCAAAGACAGATTTAATGCCCCACAGGAGCGTCCAGAGTTTGTACTGCACTTTGATGCTAACCACTTGGACGGTAAACCAACTGAATTCCCTCATTGGAATTACAAACTAATAACACTCTGACAACTTAGCTATTACTGTGCCAAGCGTCTGTGTTTCTATGTGTGTGTGTGTGTTTGCTGTAGAAAATATATGTAAACATTGCACAAACATATGAAAAGGATTTAGGCTTTTTCGGCATAGATGTGTATCACCAATCTTGTACATCAGTACAGTACTTATGATCCACCTTGGTATAGAAAATGAAGCGATTTCCTCAATCTTTTCGAAATGATCCAGGAGAATAGATGGAGCAGTATGAACTAATTTCACACTCATCATTTGAAACTGTAATGGTTTTTAATATTCCAAGAATATTAAGTTGCATGAATGATGCACTGTAAAATCCCAGACCCCTGAGGAGAGAGAGGCGTTCTTTATACAGCATTCCCATGCCACTAACAAGATCTAGAAGTTAATATCTTAGAATATAACCTTCTGTACTGAATACCAAGTTTTGAGTGTTGATGCTCTTATGGTCAACATTAAGTACATAATTATTGAGTATCACTACGTAAAGAGATCCTCACTCAGATGCACATGAAGCTTTACTACAGGGATCATATCTTTTGATGTCATGTCTTTGTCTGACTTGAAAAGTGAATGGGGTTTTTCCATTTGTGCCATGATTGCTTGTGGATGATTAAAAGAGGCAAGGCATTCAGAGGCATGCTGATTGTGTATGCCATCACTACAGCTCTAACTGTACGGCCCTCCCTATACCTTAATCCAGTTTATCCCTCTGAGGCAGAAACAGCGAGCTCGCTCATAGTCAATCTCTTGATTGTTCAGTGACCTTGAGCAAGCAAATAATATGAGTGCTCGGTTAGCACAGACCATTGTTTGGCAGAGCCATGTCAAGGAGATGGACACCTGAGGAAAAAAATGACTCATTCATTAAAACTAAAACCTGCAGATTAAATCAGGGAGGCGGCAGAAAGGAGCAGCATCCTGAGAAGGCAAGATGGATGAGGAGGGATTGAAGACAACAGTAGCCAATTAGTGTTTTAATGTAGGCACCTATTAATATATTAGCTTTTTGAATTGTGTGGAGTCTGTGCCTAAGTCTAGGTTTTAATAATTTTTCCATCAGGGCACTAGGAACAGCACTTGCGGTCGGTCGGGACCAGGGGAAACCGCTATTGGATAGATTACCATGAAATCAGTATAATCATGGTTATCAGAGGTTTTTCATTACTTTGCATTTGCAGTTTTGGAACATCTTAACAATTGTTGAACGGTAAATTGTCTATATTCGGGTTTCTATAGGATCAACGACCACTGTGCTTTATAGTTTTGTCATTCACGCACACATTCATCCAGTAAATCTATTTGCAGCACTTTCTCTTTCATACCCACATACATTCATACACTGCTGGCTCATCCGTCAGGGGCAATTTGAGGTTCAGTATCTTGCCCAAGGACACTTCGACACAAAGAATAGAGGAGACTGGAAGTGGACGCTATGTTGCCATGAAAGTTTCACCCTCAGGATGGTTGTATTGATGATGCCTTGAGGCTTTTTAGCTCGAACCATCGTCTGTTCAAATTCTAAATTTGTATTCATGGCTATATAACAAAACTGTAGTGACAGGTGTGAACATGGTGGTCAATATGATTGTTAACCACATTACATGCTGGTATTACCATACCTGTGTTCTAACTAAGTCTAAAATACTAAGCCTATAGCCATAGCATTGCCACAGCATAGCACTGCTGTGCTGTGAATTACTGTTAGTGTATACTGCACTGACGTCCTGTCAACCTGTATATGAGACGGAGGACTACTCGTAGAATATACCACTTGATTTACAGAGAATTTACAGAGAGGGTTTAGTGTCCAGTGCTCAATAAAAAAATAAACAGTGATACATTGACTACACTTTTTAATATTTCAAAAGCGAGGTCAGAGGGCGGTAAGGAGGAAGAGCAAGGCAACACCTCTAACAACTGGGGTAGCTAAGGGCAGGGAGGGTACGGGTTGGGCTGATGGGGGAACATGCAAACACCCAAATGACAGGCACATGAACAGGACTTGGTCCAAGGCCCTTTGTTCGTTTCTCATTTACACAGTATTGACACTGTATTCTTTTCAGTGCACACTCAGAATGATCAGCGAGCTGGCCATGAAACACGATCTTTAAAGAAAAGTGTTTGGGATAAAAATTTGCTGCCTGTAGCTAACCTTTAAACAACAGGGAGGGGAAATCAAAATGCATCCCTTCTTCAGTGACTCATTCTCACTCAAAGGACAGAAGAGCTCTTGGAATATTTAATAATAAAGGGAACAGTGAAAAGATGGGGGAGCCATCTGCATGAAGAACTTGCCAAAGCTGGTTTAGCTTAACTGAGGCACATTCTGCCCACACACAAGAATGCTAGAGCAAGTTGTCATGGAGAGGCTCAGATGAGGTGTTGGCCTGGCAAATAGGTGGGAACATAAAAGTAAGAGTTACTCCAAAGGGTTTCATTTAGAGGTTTATTGCTCTGCATTCTAGAGTTGTGGGATTGTCTTTTACACAATGAGAGTACCTGCAACACACCATAAGCTGCTGTGTTTAAAATCAGCACAAAAAATGAAAAGCAAAAGTGCACGTTGAATCTTTGAAGGGTTAACTGTCCATTTGATGAGCCGTTGAATGAATCTGTTCACAGACATATTTGATTTTAACAGTATTTTCTAGCTGAAGTGCTGCTGAGAGATACTTATTCTGCAATTAGTCTGCAGCTTTAAAAGCATGCCCCTCCACTCTTCATTCTCTGTTGTGTTTCAGGCCTCACCGCCCCTCTCTTTATCCCCACTCCGACCAGTCTGAGGCCCCTGAAGGGGAGAAGGATGGTTGGACACATCCCCGAACAAATTAGGCCTCACTAAGCATTCAGACCGTCAACAGGCTGGATTCAGCACAGTGGGAACCAAAGCTGAAATGATACTTGTGCCACGAAAGAAATGTGATTTGGAAATTGGTGACACCACCAAACAAATATAACCCTTTTTGTTGTTCTTTCAGTTTGAGAGCAGGACTTGTTTATTTCAAATATGATTTTGTAGTGCTTTAACTCAAAGCTCCACACTTGCACTCAACTATAAGCTTATAAGATTTGCTCTGCTTGTTCTCAAATGGCGTGCTTGCACTAAGGGATTTTGTTTCTATAGGACAGATGCGTTGCAGCTGTTTTCTTCGTGCTAACGCCATTTCTGTGCGCACATGGAATTTTGCTTCCGGATTTTTTTGTGCAATAAGTCTGTCAAAATTCCCCTTTCAATGGAATGCTATGTGAAATGTAGACAAATTAATTGTCCACTCTTGTTGTGGGAGTTGTAGTTTCTTGCTTGAGAGGAGAAATCTTAGAGCAGAGATTTCTCGCACTCACAGAAGCAGCATGAATGCTTTGAGAAGAGCTGTAATTCAGTGGTAGCACACAATTTGAGCACTAACAGAGTAAATTTAAGCACAACCTACGACTATTTGAGCACAATTGCAGGGTTTTGATTGAAAGTATTACAAAATCAGTCTCTGTTCTACAACTTCCACTTAAAGGAATAGTTCAACATTTTGGGGAAAATGTTGAACTATAAATTGACAAAGCAATTGAAAATGCTTTGTCAATTTATTGTCAAAAGTTATTTTATGGATACCGCTCTCACATCTGTGTGAGCAATATAAAGCTATAGCCAGCAGCTAGATATCTTATTTATTGCAAGATTGGAAAAAGGGGGGAACTCTCACAAAGATGTGCATGTTGTGTTGTATCTTGCTTGTTGAATACAATGGGATTAGGTTTCAGAAGTGTTGGCGACGCACTAAAGTCAGAGGTTCCTCAACAACAACAAAAGTATTTTGAAGTAGAAGCGATTTATTTGATTCTGTTATATATTAATTTGCGTAACCTAAATAATTTATTATGGATAACCAGTTTATCAATATTTCCATAATAATGTACAATTTCCTGAAACCTGACGTTTTAATAAATATTGTTATGTGATATATAATGTTGGAAAAAGAAAGTCAAACTTTTTCAATGATCCTAAAACTCAATAGAAAATGTTTTGTTTCTATCACTCAGCCTTCCACTGCATTAGCTCAGTGTGAAGATTGATTTGGCCCCTTCTTGGATCAAATATCTGAAGCTACCTTGATTTACCTTAAATAAGAAGGTGAGTTTCTGTTAAATAATTGAGGTATAATTTGAATATGATTAACAATTAAAATTCATAAGACACAGACTGAGTGATGGTTTTGATGTATACACTTATATCTTATTCAGTGTATGCGCTGATGGAGTTGCCTGTTTCTGTTGACAGGGTGCAGCACTGTGTAGCCACTAGTGGCCTAGATGCATACCTAATGTGAACAACCCAGTTCCTGACTATTTGTCTAAAAATACCTTTCTAGTTTGATATATCCATCACATATCAATCATTTAAAAATCAATCATCTGAACTAATGAGTCACCCTCACATGAATGATCACATAAAATAAATAGGGATTGTGTGCTATGACAAATTATGTGTGGAAAAAAACATTTCTTATAATTTTTACGGCCTCTGACTTTAGCTCTGATGCTTCATGTAGCAATTATTCTTCACACATCAGCTCATCTTGCTTTTGGCTGTGGTCTGAGACTGTGTTAACAGTTCTCTTGTAGTGTGTGCTGAATATATTGGCAGGTCTGTAATTGAGCAAACATCCAGCGGAAAGCCAGACAGCTAAAACTGAAACCACTGCTGTGTTTCACATCACAGATTCCTCCGACTCAGCTAATTCGACTTTCTGTGACATTTTAAAAGGAGAACCAACAAATTGGGATCAGCAGATTTAAACATGAAGAATATTTCATGTGTTTGTTGTGATTAAGAGATTAACGATGGAATGATTTAAATTTGCAGTGTTTTTATTGGCATTTCTCAAGGTAGTGAAAACTGTAATAATAATATCCATTGAAAACAAAAGAAACAGTGTTGTACTGTATAATTGGTACTAGTCTATCATCAAGAAACCTTTAGATCCTACAGTAAGAGTCCTTTGCTTGTTTCAATTCTCATATTAATCAGCCATGGAAACAAATCTATATTTAATTTATTGAAGTACTGCTTCAGAGGTCTAGCTGCTGTGGAAACTAGATATATTATGTTTAAAGCTAAAGCTCTGGCCACGCATTGATATTAATGTATGCTGACTGTTCACGTATAGAGAATTGGGAAAGACATGTACAAGTAAAAGGTAAAAAAGAAAAGTCAGGCATGAATAGCTTTCAAAGCAAGAAAAGACGGATCAGTTGCTACACACATGGAAGATAGGGGATGTGAAATGTTTTGGCTGGATAGAGCTTTCAGTACAAGCTTGAGATCGAGAGTGACTGTGTACTTCTGTCAGGGGGAGTGGGGAGGTCAGAGCAGCACTGGGTACACAGGGAGAAGAGAGCTGAGGTTTTGAATTCAGAATGAGGAGCTGGGGAGCTGGTGAGAAGCGGATGAAATGGAAGGACTTAGTGTGGAGGAAAAGGAGACAGGGCCTCTGTATTAGTTGTGGAGGCCAGAGAAAGGTCTGTTGGGAGTCCAGCCAGCAGAACGTTGTTGCAGCACAAACTAAAAATGATGACTAGAATTTGGACAAGACAGGGTGGTGGTTACAGTTGCACTGTGTGAATTCACATTAAGATGCTTGGTAGAACAACAACAAGACTGCTTGAAACACAATATTGTTGTACCATTACTGGCAATAATTCCTCCTTCATCCCTATCAGATTTTGCATGAATACTTTAAACATTTAAACATCTTTCCATTATGCTAAAAACTGTTTCTTCCAATCAGAGTTGTAAATATTGTAATTTTGTGGATGTGTTCAGCTACACGCTGGATTGAGTGATTGGTTGATTGATTGATTGATTGTACGTGCAGCAGCCTGTCGTGTTGTCAGTGAGACCAAGGGCTTCTGCAAAAGGTAGGATTTGCAGGAGAGGGAATAAAAAATGTGGAGATTGATGTGGTTGGCAGGAAACCAGCTGCAGATGTCAGCTCAGCAAGCAGAGGTGGAAGCCTCGATGTGTCTCGATCAAAGAAAATACGGGTTTGGTGTTGTCAGCATTAACAATGGCAGAGAAACCTGTGGGATATGATAGCTGAGTTGAGGAGCAGCAGCTGGAATGCAGGAGAGAGTGGAGACCCCAGTGAGGGTCGGACCTCATATCAGTAAGGAGTCAATCGCAAGAGATTCTTTGGTGAGCAAACACGGCAAATACAAATTGAGACTCACAGGGTTCGAAGCAAAGAAAAGCTTCTGTGGAGATAACTCTGAAAGCCAGGCCTCTCAAACAATGAACATTATTGATTTGTTTCAAATGAAATTTTCTCCAGACCTGCATGAGGTGGGGGTTTGGCTATGACACATTACAGTTAAATAGGATCAATCAATAAATAAATCAAAGTGATTTATCTATAGCTAATGTTAGCACCAACCCTGTGCTACAACTCCCTAAACAAATCATGGTTGCACTGCATCTCTTAGTATCTGCAGGACGGTGGCAAGAAAACTCTTTCATTTTCAATCAGCAAAATCCTTGTTTCAAAAATGATAATGATAACACTGACAGCAGATTAGCTGTTGTGTGTTCGACGTAGAATTTATTATTCAGTAAACAATTAAGTTAGCTGAGATGCACAGATAATACCAGACGAGTAAGCTGAACAAAAGTGTCAGATGATGTATTGTCCACCCCAACATTTAAGCCTTTTAGCTTTTGTTAGAGAGTCCTTAGGCAATTTGTGCAAAGACTGTGCTCGAGCCGCCTCTCACAGAACAAGGGATCTGCTTAGCTCCCCCTCCATATCCTCTAGCTTGCTAACGAAGGCGTAACTGCTGCTCCTCAGAGGTCTGCCATCTTTGGTCGAGACAGGAGCTGCTCTCATGTTGTTGAAAAAGAAATATTTCTTGGCCATAAATCAGAAGACAAAAGACAGAGTATGTCACTTGTGATTTAGAATCAGTTTGGTCAGCAGAGGATACGAGGAGGGAGCAGAGGCGAGTGGTTCGGAGGAGGAAACTAAGATGTTTGTACAGTAGATATATGCAACATTACAATAAAAGCACATTGGAATGCATGAATGTGGAGCAAGAAGAAAGGAGAAGAAAGAGGCTAGTTTCCACTTAAAAGACTTGATTTCAGTGAATTGCTTTTGCAATTCCGCTGATGCTGATGCAATAAAGAAAGAGGGAAATGAAAGTCCAAGACAAATTCATACAAGGCAGATTTTTGCCACTTTCAGTCAGCGGGATAATTTAATAATTCATCCCGCTGACTGTTAATTGTCAATTCATTGTGCAGGGTTTTGGCAGACAAGCTGCAGGAGGGAATCCTGGCAGTGAAGGTCAAAAGGAGAAGTGCAGCCTGTGAAGTTAATGAAGACTGCAGACTCTACTAAGCAGTGATAGTATGTATTGAAACCAAATTACTGGGTAAGTTGTGAACATGGATGGTGGCATATGTAATATTAAAAAACTCAATAGAGTTAAAAATGTAAGAAACAGAAACAGGGAAGCAGTGATAACAAGACAGGCTTAAGTCTGATTAAATCGTGCTCTCTAATTGAGAAAGAAGGATTGTATCGTATGCACCGAGCAGCGACATTGCTTTGAGGAGATACTGAGGTGTGTTGGTGCATACGACGGCAGCAAGTGTTTTTGTCTGGTCCGAGGTGATCAACGTGCAGCAGGAAGCACAGACAGGCAGAGGGGAGATGGGAGAGATGAGCTCTGATGTCCTGACTGCTCCAGCATCTTGTCTCTACAATGGTCTAAGCACAAGTCGGTCCTGAAGGGTTGAACGAGCTAAAGTGACGGCAGAGCTGGGGACTGATGCCCCCCCCCTTCCCTCACACCAAAAAACCGAGCAGGAGATATGGATGAGGATAGAGTGAAGGAGAGAGTAATAAAAACAAATAGGCAGGCTGGCATGGATTTACTCTGTCCTTTCTCAGAGGACTCCTGCTGTCGAGTTTTTGTGCAGCTCTGTGTGCCAAGAGGGCAACTCTGCAGTACAACTAGACTAGAGAATGCTGAAGAAAAAAGTGATATGAATGCTGAGTGTTATAATAACAGGGGTGATAAGCTCAGTGGAGGAGGCAGTGTCGCTCTTTATAAAGACATTGAGCGACAAACCTACAGCACGGCATCTGTCAGCTGATGGATGACAGCAAGGTAAAAGCTAACTGCATCCCACGAGGCAGCAAACAGAGCTCAGGAAGCTCATGATAGTTTTAAGGCAAAGAAACAGTAAATGGAAACTCACTCTGCTTTACATTTAAGTACACGGGTCACGATGTGAGGATGTGCTCAATACCACACAAGAACAAAGAACAGCGACAACCACACGATCTCCAGAAGACACAGACAAAGCATACACACAGATGAATGCCCAAGATGTAACTCATAGTCAGGCTTCAGCTAACGGTCTGCATTCATCTCTTGTACAAGGTTGTCTGGGTCTTCATTATCTTAATTACTATTATCTATTTATGTAATAATTCCAGCAATCTCTCCCTGCTTACATATCTCAAGAACCATACATCTTATCTGATTCACGTTTGGCATGTGTGTTGTTAAGGGCCCACTGAACTGCAGTTTTGAATTTGGTGCCATGTGAACATGCGTTGCATTATTATAAAATTATAAAGTTTGAATTGACAGTCGACCAGGGCTCTGTAGCAGTGGCAGCTGGGAGTAATCAATGTAAGTAATGTTTTATATCACACCAATAGCACGTATATGACAACCGCAACCACAACTGATTCTCCATTTCTGGTTTCTGCTAAGTGGGACGAGCTTCACCAAACTTTGAATGAACAGGTAAATGGTAAATGGCTTTGCATTTATATAGCGCTTTTCTAGTCTTGATGACCACTCAAAGCGCTTTACATTACAGTTTCACATTCACCCATTCACACACACACATTCATACAGTGCATCTATCCCAGCACTTTGTTATTCTAAGGGGGGGCCATTCGGGGTTCAGCATCTTGCCCAAGGACACTTCGGCATGCAGATGGTTCAGACTGGGAATCGAACCGCCGACCTTCAGGTTGGAGGACGACCACTCTACCGCTCAGCCACAGCCGCCCCTGACTGCTGCTCTTCACCCCAGGTGAAGAGCTATTGATGCTGCAGCAGTGGCGTCGGAGTTCCACTGAATGAGTCCAACATTTTGTCTTTACTTGCTGCAGGTCAATTCCTACAGGTCCCTTTAACAGTTTCAGAGAAAAAGCTGCAACCAGCAATAACAAGGGCCAAGCAAACAGTCCATTCCAAACCGGTATGTTTACAAAGGCCACTCAACGTGCTAAATTGAATATTGTATTCAACCAAAATAACATGATCAGACCAAGCTATGACTTCAACCAATCAGTTCTGATCTCCCCAACTAAGACAATAATATAAAAAGTATCCCCTCACAGTACAGTGCAGACCTACTATGGTGTGGTACAGTGGTCTTAATACACAGCCCATGGTGCAGACTTGTATATTTACAGTCTATATTACAGACATCCATACAGTCTATGGTGCAGACGTCTTTACACAAAGTCTATGTTGCAGACATCTTTATATACTGTCTGTGGTGCCGACGTCTTTATATTCAATCTGTAGTGCAGACATCATACAGTTTGTGGTGCAGACCTCTTTTTATACAGTCTGTTATGCAGACGTCTTTACATTCAGTCTGTAGTGCAGATGTCTTTATAAACACTCTGAGGTGCAGACGTGTAGCAGCGAGAGCTGATGTGGATTCTCACTGGCAAGACTCGGAGCTTCTGCTAACTCACCAGTAAGCCCAGACACAAGAGAATGACTGACAGGTAACTGAACTCTGCCTTCTCATTACTCACTCCACAACACTGTTAGCAAGACACGGATTATGAGTTGTCAATCAATCAATCAATCAATCAAATTTTATTTGTATAGCCCATATTCACAAATTACATTCATCTCATAGGGCTTTAACAGGGTGTGGCATCCTCTGTCCTTAACCCTCAGCAAGAGTGAGGAAAAACTACTAAAAACCCTTTTAACAGGGTAAAAATAAGTAGAAACCTCAGTCACTCTGTCACTGGTCAGAAGGTGTCCCTGGTTGTTACCATGGAAATACCGGTCAGCAGGTGTCAGGATTGTTACTGTGGAAATACAGGTCAGCTGGAGTCTCTAATTTGCTATTATGGAATTATGACTATGCCATCAACAAAACGCCATACAAGTGTCTGGACCTTGGTTGTACTGTGTGTGTGCCAGCAGACAGCACGTTACTCTATTTTGTTTTCAAACTGTCTGTGCAGTCCAATTGTAGGAATGTGTCGCATTGTGTGGGCATCTGCTGCCTCTGATCACTTAGTGGTTATATTTTATGAAATATCTGAGCAGCTTTGTAACATGACTTACAGCAGGGAGGATTGCCAGAGCTGAAGGAAAGTAGGAGGATGTAGTCAGTGCAGGACAGATATACAGTGCGGAGGCAAAGCATTCAGTGATTAAGACTATAAGTAGAATTGTATTACACTTGGAGCCAATGAAGTGATGTAAGTACTGGAGTTATGTGTTGCTGGATGTGTGTATGGGGACTCTACAAAGTGAAAAATCTGGAATCCTTCCCGTTGTCTGTTTATGTCATACAGTAATTTAACAGAGACGAGATGAATGCAAGAACAAGCTTTATCCAACCTAATGTTTTTCATGTTGCTCTGGTTATTAAAAAAACTGTTGATTGTTTTGATCCAGTTGTATAAAGCTTTATTGACATTCAGCCATGAACAATTGTTTCATCTGCATATGAGTGGTAAGTTATGTTGTTTTACAAGTTTGAGAAATTGGAACATGTACGAATTAAATGCATAGGTCCAAGAATTGATCCTTGTGGAACCCCTGAGAGAATATTTGTTTAAGCAGATGTGAAACCACCAGGGACACACACTGCTCTGACTCTGACAGCAGAGACAGCAGTGAGACAGGAAAGATTTAGGTAACTGATAACTATGATAAGGAGTGTTTGAGTTTTAGATTTGGAACCTGACTTAACCCCGTTATTGTGTGAAAGTGTCATTCAACATTTTGCCATATTTTGCCAAAGGTTTCAACTCAGCAAGGAGCTGTTGATAATGTTCAATTCAGCAATGTAGGCAACACAGAGAGACAGATTTACCGAGCAGACTCTAAGGGGTCGATTGTTCATTGTTTTTAATAAACCACCACAATAAATAAGGCACTGTTATAATACTTAACTTCCTGGCTCTACTGATCTTAGCCAGAGGACCATTGCTCTTTTACTTTTCTTATTCATTACTAAGAAAAGTAATGTTGAAACTGCTCACCTCCTGATCTAATGCATTGTTTTGTCGGTTTATATCTTGATCAACACATTCCTGAGATTTTCTGCTCACTTTAGTGTATTCTTTCACATCGTCTTGTGTATACTTGGCAATTTCTTTCCAGAGGCATTCAAGGAGCTGAATAAGTAAACACTTGAAATGCTTAACGGGTTGCACATTTTTCCGGATTACTTCTTGTATGACTCTGCAGTAGCCTACCCATAAACCAGTAATAAAGTGTAAGGGTACTCTGAAATAAATGCCCCATGACATGCTCATGTCCCATGGAGGATCGGAGGGCAATTAAATTCGCATTGAGGCCAGAATGAGAAACGAAGATGAAGAAAAGTCTGTGTCAAATCCTGACTGTACAGTATGTTTTGAAATGCTGATCAGATCTCCCTGAACATCCCATCCTCCCCACATTTTGAAACTTCTTCAAACCACTACACTTAAAGT
Source organism: Pseudopleuronectes americanus (assembly GCA_038501795.1). Lineage (NCBI taxonomy): Eukaryota > Metazoa > Chordata > Actinopteri > Pleuronectiformes > Pleuronectidae > Pseudopleuronectes > Pseudopleuronectes americanus. The sequence goes on from CM076728.1 coordinate 3,031,351, forward strand.
TGAAGAAATAAGTCAAGTTGTTTTAGATCCCTCGGATTTCTTCAGATGTTTAATGAAACAGAGCCTTTTGACTTGTGGAGACTCCAGCTCGGATTAACGTTCATGAACCTACACTGAATCAAAAGACCGTGTGCGCCCTTGAAGACACTTGTGCGCTTCTGTCCATTTTTGTTACGCGCGGTAAATTTGTGGGTGAGGCGCTGTTCGTGGTGCTGAAAAGCAAAGTGACGTCAACAAAGTCAACCATGGCCAATACATGTTCATAATGGATCAGAATCGTTTAGCCTGATCGGACCAGATATATACATATACGGCTGCCAAATAAATGTCATGACATTTTGGTTGTTGTTATTATTATATATATATATTATTATATTATTTGTTTTACCTGGGCGAGCGTGACCTTGCAGGATCTGTCACTTTCTTTGCCAAACAGCCTCACACGACTGCTGGGAGGTTTGGTTTATCTGCTGTTCGAAAGACGTGTTACATTGCACCTAGTGTGTGGTGAAGCCCCAGTTTATAATGAGCCCCCCCCCCGTATGTGTTCACTGCTAAGCTGTGGACTGGTGGACACCATTCTCCCGTTCGCACAGCGGAGGAGCTGTGACGCGTTTAGATCGCCAACGCAAATGAGACTGACGACCCCTCCTCCTCCTCCACACTCTCATCAACACACACACACACACACACACACACACACACACACACACAAACACACACACACTCCGCCCGGGCTTTATATCGCCGTGCCAGCCATTCAGAGTGACGGCACTGGCTGGGAGAGAGGGAGAGGGAGAGGGAGAGAGACAGAGACAGAGAGAGCGAGAGCTTATATAACACCAGCTCTGGGAAATGCTGGAGAGCCGGGGGGACGTTTGCCGGACAATAATCGGGGAAAACGGCGACCACAGCGGCCACAGACTGAGATGCGGTGGCTCGACACCGGGATGCCGTCGGACGCGCACCGCGGCTGAAGGTAAGCCCCGCACCGCCTCTCTACTGTAAATGGTGGAGGCACAGTGAGAAGGGTTTTTTTAAGATGGAAGACCTCGGCTCCTTAAATAGGTGACGCGTGTTTACTCTTGCTGTTTATTCATTAATGCTTCGACCTCCCCTTCTTCCCACCGAGCCAGATCAGGCGGCGTGCTGGATATTTCAGGGAGCCACCGTTATTTCGTGCGCAAAGATCCGGAGTTGAGCAGAACTTGGCCACTCGGACTTGATCAGAGGCTGTTCATTCTACAAACTGTTGCTTCAATCCTCGGGAGCACCACCGCACCCCTACTTTTTATTTATCCGGGGTTAACAAGACAGGCCTGAAAGTGGAGAGCTGACGGGCATGACGGTGTGTGACGGCCACTGAGATATTAGTAGATATCGCTGGATGTGAAAAGGGGGGCATCTGTTGAGGGGGTGTACAGACAGACTAGCTGCTGTTACTTGGGAACTTGTGTTGACTGTGAATACAACCAGCTGTATAAATGAGTTGGGGGCTTGCATGAGACCGTCGTGTCACAAAAACACGGACACAGACAGACACCTGCAGGTCAGGGCTGCAGCTCATTGTCCAAATCTTTAGTCAAACCATCAGCATATCGCCCTGACATCACCAGGAGGCTTCACACCCTGATTATTCAGAAATCTTTGCATGTTTTTCATCCACCCCTTATCCATCGCTCCACAGATAAGTCTGCTCTGATAATCCCCATCTCATAAGCGGCCCTAATGCTCTCTCCAGACAATTTTTTATCTCATCATGTCATTGCAGTGCTAACTGAGATTTAAAATGTGAAGCTGGGAGATACAGCGTTAAATTAAATATAATCCGACGGAATTAGGCCTAAATGAAATCTCTGCACTTAAAGAGAAAACGCTTTTTAGTAGTAATTTTTAGTTGAGGCGAATGTCATTTCTTTATTCTAATAAAAGGGATTTACTGTGATAGTAGAGCACAGTCTCCGCTCACTGACGAAACATGGCGGAGCACAACTTCAGGCAGGGTTTTGAATTAGAAAACCAATGGCACCAATGAAAGCAGCGAAGCAGCAGACACCAAGGGATCCATGGCTGCAAGACAGAAACACAACCCCATATGTCAACATAAGCCGTTCATCCACCATACTAGACATATTGAGTACATGCCTTCACTTTGATTGTGCTACCATAAAGAAAAATACACGTGTGCTTTAAATCCAGCTGCTTGTGTCTTTCTTCGATTTTGTGCTTCAGTTTTTCCTCATGGATCATCCTGGAGTCAGTGACCAGAGCCTGGATAAGACATCCCTCCCTGTCGTCACACATTCACTGTTCCTGTGCAGCGATTGGTCATTGTGGCAATGAAGGATCAAGGCACACCGGCCATACCACTGCCAGATGCTGTCGGACTTTCTCAAAATCATGACGTTCTAAGTAGGCTACACATCCATCTTCTTGCACCTAATCCATGAACTGGCCTTTCGCTGAGGTGAGAGACAGTCAAACGGCGGAGGGATGGTGGCACCGCTCTACAAGCTGCACTGCCTGTTGAAGCGGGCTCAGATGCTGCTGCTCTGCCTCGGCATCGCCTATCTGATGGCAGGCAGCATCCTGCTCCTGCAGCGCTCCAGCATCAGGGTCGCCCAGCCAAACCTTGCCATCCTGCCGCCCATGCTGTCCCTAGCAGCGCCTCCCACCGCCCTCAGGACAGCGGGCCTGGCCGTGAGGGCCCGCTCCAGATGGGCCGCCGTTCAGTCTGTCTCTGGAGGGGGAGCCAAGGCTGGGCGACACTGGCCTGCTTCCCGCAGCCTTGGGGCCCAACACTTGCATCGCCGCTGGTTTCACAGTCTGATGCCAGAGAGTCCGGAGCAGAGAGTCCCTCTGCACAGGAGCAGCAGGCACAAGGGTAAATAACCATACATCTTTCACTGTTCTAAGAGGATATTTATTAAATAAAAATAGAAATTGTGTTTATTATATATAAAATATTAATCTAATCAGTGTAAGGAGTTGGATTTGTCTCGACACTGAGTTAACGTTGTTTAATATTCAGTCCAGGTCTTAATTAATCAGAGGTGTTGCTTCTATAGCTTCCCTTATAGCCAGCTAGCCAGCAGGCAAGCAAAGCAAAGCATAGCCACCAGTGTTAATATTCACATGTGACTACTGAGCACTGCATGGCCTAATTACATTAATTACTGCACAAGTAAGGTGTTAACAGTATGGCAGTGATAGTTTAATGTGGCTACTGCAGTATCTTCAACTAGCTGACTGGAATTATGTGACTACAAAATTACTATTGCTCACAACAAACTGCACAAAAATACATAAAGCCCAAATTCATTTTCTTTAGGCCGTAAAATTCTGATCAGCTACTTATTCTGCTTTTCCCCAACCTCCACAATGTCTGCCCCCCAGATATGTTACCTGAGAGGCTGTGTGTGGTCTCCTCACGAAAGCTAATGTGGTTTTGCAAATAATTAACTGCCTCTGTGTATGTGCAGCCAAGGTTGTGCACCTCTCCTGCCGTTAAACAGGAACAGATATCACTGCGGAGTCAATGAAAAAGATCTCAGCTCGAACACTATCTTTGCCATCTGAAGTGAAGCAGTGGAGGAGGTTATGTGGGACAGAAATACCCTGGTGAAGATGTGTTCACTGAGACTGTGGTTTTCCTAGTGAATAATATATGAAGAAGCAAATATACAAGTTTATTTTCTATTCTGTGATTTACCTTTTTAGCTCAGATGGCCCTGGGGCGAGGTAACGCACTCTCTGCTTCCACGGCGCACTCACATCAGACATTCTACATTTACGAACAGATGAGCATGACCTTAGAACATTTAGAGGAGCTTCATTATACATTTATATGACATTTTATGTGTGGGTGCCTCAGATCTTGTAGATGTGGGAGAGAGCTCACTGATCCTCTCGACGCCACAGGGGGAGGGGGCAGGCAAACACTAAAGAAGTTTCTTGAAAATAAATTAGTGATTATGAAGATAAAATCATACTATTCATTCCTTGTACACTCCGTCAAAGAGCCTTCACCATTATACAGAAGGATATCTCTGGAGATGTACTTTATTGTTTAACGGTGCCTGTCAGTGCCATTGCCACTTTGTTGAAAAGATAAATATGGTGATATTACTTTCAGTGGAACATTTGTTCCTCCAGCTCATTCTTGAAAAGCATCCTATAAGAGCTCTTAATCCTTTTTTTAAACAGACACTACATAACCACTCAGTCACTAAACAGGGTAATAAAGATGAAAAATGTTGGGAGGCAGGAATGAGACCAGATTCAGTAACAGCCATCTGGCAAAGGTTCCTGTTGAAAAGTATTACCCTGGACACAGAATTGAATTACACAGGTCTGTTGTGTCACATGTCCTGGAGGAGAAACTGTAGCTGTCAGAGAAAAAACACTGGACCACAATGTATGATATAACACATTAACATTGGTTTAGTTGAACGTTTGATAGAAAATGAACTAATCTGATAATCAATTATAGCTTTAAAGAAATGAAGAATGATTTCTTGCTGTGGGTTGGATGATCCACTGTCACATCTGTCCAGTGAATATGAAGCTTCAGCAAGCAGTCAGCTAGCTTAGCTTAGAATAAGGCATGAAACAGTTTGGAGCTGCTAGCCTATAAATCCACATTTAAGTTCACCTATTAAAATATCTTGTTTTTGTTTTATAAAAATCATGATAGGGAGCCTCATCATCACTATGGGGTTGCCAGGTAACCGTGTTCTAGTTTTTCATCCAAGCTAGGCTAACAGTCTGCTGGCTGGAAGTACATTTAAGATATGAAGATATAATGGAATGAGAGTTATATCAATCGTCTCTAGTAACAGAAAAATAGCATTTCCCAGAAAGTCAAACTAATCCTTTAACGTCATTTATTGATACAAGACACTTAATCATTTCACATGGTTTCTCTTGTTTGCTTCCGTCATTGTAAATTCAATGACCTTTTGTTTTTGACAACAGGTCAAATCAAAGACGCAATCTGAAGACTTCATCTTATTTTGGTGGAAGCAAATGACTAAATGAGTAAAATACTAATTTGACAGGCGGATTTTATGGAGGAATTAAATAAAACCATCTTAAGCTGCAGCCGTAGTTTCAATGTTACACCAATGTCACATCCCATTTCAGTCTGTCGGATTAAGACCCACTTCTTACTCAGCGTAATAAAAGGGAGGGAAATGTTTATTTACAAAGTGAGTCAAGTAGAAAGGATAAGGTGGTAAATCGGAACTATCGTGATGCTGCAGACACTGAGGAACTCACATTAATCCAACAGAATGTTGTTATCCAAATCTTACAGGCACAGTCTCTGATTTAACTCCAACATACACCAGATGTTTGAAGCAGATACATATGTTATAACCACGCTTAAAAAATGTCAAATGTTCTATGTTCTACAGTGTAAAATAAAAACTCCTAAGTGTTGGATAATCTACAGCAAGGAGCTTAAACCTATCTTTGTATTGTAGTCACTGAAAATGTATTGACTGATGCCAACTTTACACCTAACTGCACAATGTGACAGATTTAACTCCTGCACTCTCCGTGTTTGTAAAACTATATTTTGGGTCTATGATTTCCTATCAAATCTTTATTTCTCTTATTTTTTTACTGGATCTTTATTCTGTGACACAGCAGTAATAATATTTCCCCGCTGGGAACAAAAGTATGCACATGCGTTTTCCAGTCTCAGATATTCTTAGATTCAGGATGCTTCCTACCTATTCAAACAGTTTATAATAAAAGTGGGAGATGTATAATACTTGTATAATGCGTTGTGTCTGCTGCTGGAATATTCGTACCTTGCAGGGGTGGGTCACAACTTCCTTGATATGTAAATGTATTACACGCCCAGAGAGTGCAGAGGGATCAGAAGTAAGACATATTGCAGTGGTTGCACAGCAAGAGTCACACTCACTGTGTTGAAACGTCCCCATACTTTGGATTAAGTTTGTGTGGATTCACCTGTTAAGTTTGAAGTAATCAGGAAGCGCTGGTGATTTGATTGTTGTTATTTGTGGTCATTGGGCATTTAGGGGACACTCAATGTCATCAAGACTACGAAAGCTCTATACAAATACAGACCATTTACCATTTAGACATTTCATATCAGACAACCTCTTTGACATCACCCTGTCCGACCCCAGCATTAGGCAGCCAACCATGTGTTAGGACCCTCTCTGGTGTGATTTTGATGACTCCCCTCACAATAGTGAGGATATTATCGAGCCCGCAGAGAGACTGTGACCCTTCTTCAGCCTGTATTAATGAACTAACAGACCGCACGTCTCGACCGTGGCAGTAGCACATGTCCTCATACTTAGCCTCCTCCATCCACTCCTGATGGGAAGAATCTGCTCCAGCACAGCCATCTGTCTTAGTGTCTAAGAAAGCTACACAGTGTCAGACCTAAGTGTGGTCGTCCCTCCATTAACACTCAGTAGCGCCTGCCCAGGGCTTCTCCTTCACTTTGATTAAAGCAATGACCTGCCCTGCTCGGTGGAGGGGGTCCGGGGCCTCGAGGTGATCTCTCTTGAGATGCTTCTTGCCTCAGACATGGCAGACCTGGCCTCTTGGAGTGTTCAGGCTGCTGGTGTTCAGAAGACAAGCAGACTGATTGAATCATGAATTCGATATGGTGGTGCTTGTCCTGCCAGATATTTCACAGACCATTGCTTGCTTCCATCTTGTCTTCGAACCCTGCTGCCACATCTCTCCAGTCCTACTGACGTGTATCTCCTCTAACACTCTTTAAATCCTCTCTTTGACCGGTTGGCATCACGTCTATTTTTATTCTCTCAGTAAACACAAAAACACTGAATCCTCAGTGTCCTTGAAACCTTCAACACATCCATGAATACAAATTCACAGGGTTTGTGAAATAAACCTAGCAACCAGCACTGGTGAATTATCTGCATATATCCCATACACAGAAAGAAGAAACATCCAGCATATAGCCTAAAAATATTCCAGTCTCAGACCCAAGGGGCGAGATGTAAATGAAGCCACCACACAAAAGAAATGCTTACGCTCTCCTCCACACAGATATTTATTTAAGGTATTTATAAAGAGACTTTAATGTGTCAGCCGATGTAGCTTTGATGTGGCAGTGTGGCAAAGACATGGGTAACATCAAACACTGAATTTAGGAGATATTTTATATGGAGCCTTAATCTTGTCAGCACATCACAATAGTCTGTCGGAGCCTATTATGCATTACATGGAGATGATTTTTTATTCCGCAGCGAGCAAATAAGTTCACAGTAATGTGGGAATAAGAAAAATCTATAGTGAATGATAAATTAGGCTTGGTCATGTTATAAATTATGATGCACAATACAATGCTGGTGTGTATAATTACAGCGAGTAAGTGGTGATGCAAAGGCTGCTCTGGCACCGTTAGACGACAGTACCAGTGCCAGACTGGAGGCTGTGGAAGGCTGGTTTATGTCCAAATGTAGTTTAAATGGAGTGTGTCAACATTCATATGCGGCTCTTAGAGCAAATTGTATTATTGTCAAGCACGTCCATGCAATCTTGATTTAAGATTTAGAATTCTTTAAATAATAATGATTAGAATTATGGGGATTTATTGTATTTTCAAAATTATAAAAAATGTATAAAAATATGCACAGAGTCTAGCTAAAAGAATGAGTCCGAAAAGCATCTTTATAATTAGTCTAATGTTATTAGGTTGTGATAATTTGGATTATCAATGAATCTTTAATGATCCAGACTGATTAAACATTTACAGTCAAATAAAAGAACTGGAGCAATCACTCACATTTTCAAAGCTGTAAATAAAGATGGTAAAGTATTTTTGCTTTGCACGCTACCTCCATTTTGTGAGGGCATTTGCCAATGTCTTGTTTTTTTTCTATTTTCTTTTTGACACATGCAGGGACCTACATCGGTTGCTTTCTGCACAATGCCACCGATCGAGCCCTGGGAGGGACCATGCTTTATGACCTGCGCAAAATGACCAGCTCTCTGTGTCAGGACACCTGCTCGGAAAGGTAATGCGTTTACGGCGTGCCCCTGTGAAGGGACCACAGAAGGCCTGCTGTTTGAGTAAATGCTTTGGATCTCAGTCTCCTCCATGAATGCCTCCTGTGTTCGGACTCAGCGGAGAGCCAGGTGGCTGGATGACAGTAAAAGATGAGGGGGGGAAAGAGAGAGGGGAAGAGTGAGGAGCAGGCCAGGACAGAAGGCCTGATCTGTTTCAGAAGAAGGAAGGAGGGAGGTGGGTGTGTGTCAGAAAGCTTAATGAGCCGACTACAGCAGTTGTTGAATAAATCAGTGGTTAGATATGTGCTGCTCTGTGGCTGCGGTGCGATAAACTCTGATTGGGTCAATGTGAGCTTAGTTTGCAGCAACTCTCCAAACCTGCAACACAATATTGGGAGGAAGGTGGACACTTAAAAAAACAAAACCTCATTGAATGAGCCGCTTGAATTATTCCTTTTCATATCTCAGCAGCAAAGGAAGCAGTGTAGCCCCAGTGAAGCAGAGCAGCAGAGGACAGATGGAGGCAGTCAGACTGAGTGTCGGTGCTCACATCTCAAGCCCACTGAGCATTTCCCCCCTGTCCGACCCCCCCGCCCCCGCCCATTCACATGGAAAGCAGTCATGCTCGTTACCTGAGCGGGCCAATTACGGCAATGAGAAAAAAAGTAAAAAGTCAAGGCAATTTATGAGCAAGCTTCAAAGGACATATATGAAAAGGTCAATTTTGATGAGGTCTCAGTCTCTTTCCAAAGAGGTAGGGGAGAGAGAGGATTATATTTTAATATTTTATACATCCTATATTTTAAATACCTACTCTTATTCTATAACTTTACCTTCCAACCTTACCTCTTCTATATCTCTTTATAATACTCAATGTCGTATAACCAAATAATTTCCTAAATCTAAAAATACATTAATCCATAACCACACTAATATTTCTTAAAAATAAATTCTTTAATCTTAACTTATTTCTGTAACTTCATCCCCTATAAAATAATTTATTATTTACGTGATATATATGATATTAAATTTTATACCCTAAATCTTAATATTATTATTTACATCATTTTTAACTCAAGATATCTATTTTATTTTTAATTATAAGTTTTGTTTGTTTATTCTAATTTTTGTTATTTTCACAAATCCTTATTCTTATCCTTTTTTAAATACAATATATTCAAATTGTCCTTATTATTCTTTTATATAACAAACATCTCACTACTATATTATCAACCTTTCTTATCCCCATAAATATATACTCCCCAACACCATCATACCCCAACAACTAACTTAAATAACAAAACACATCATACCCCAAAAACTTAATCCTATAATAATCCAAAAACAACAACCCATAAACAATATTCCTATCGACGCATCTCATCACTCTCACGCCGGCATCTTGTGACACACTACTCACTATCATCTCTTAAGGGCTGTACTTGTGTGTGGGTTTGCGTGTGGCGGATGTCGGTCGAGTGTGTGTGGGACGAGCGAGTGGGAGGACCGGAGTGTGAGGGTAGGGAGGAGGGTGGGGAAGGCTTGTTTGGAGGTGGCGGGAGTGTGTGGGGGGTTGGGGGGAGTGAGGGGGTTGAGGGTTGGTGTGGTGTGGGGAGTGAGGTGGATGAGAGGCTGGTGGGTGGGGTGGTTGTGTTGGTGGGGGTGTTGTAGTGGGATGTGTGAGACGGGCGGGGTTGTGAAGGGAGGGGGAAGTGGGAGGTGGGGGGTGTTTGGGTGTGGTGGGATTTGGGTGGTGATTTGGGGGTGGAGGGAAGGAGGATTGAGTGGTGTTGGGTTTGAGGGTGTGGGTTTGTTTGATGCTCTAAACGCGGGTGTGTGAGTAGGGCGTAGGGTGTAGTAGTCGTAAGCACTATTGGCTTTGTTTTACATGAAATGTAAAATCGTTGAAGTCATGGAGTTGACACTCATTGTGCACCCTCGTGTGTAGTGATGTTGGTGGGGGGGGTGTTTGTGTGGTGGGGGTGTGGGTTGGAGGGGGTGGAGGGTGTGAGGGGGGGGGGAGCGACCAAGTTTTTATGTCCCTTAGGCAGTATTCCAAAATATTGTGGTTTTACAGTAAAAAAAATTAAGTTAAACCAAACAATTAATAAAAAGTACTCTATTTGTAAAGGCAAAGAACTTCATCAGCTATGAGCCAAACAGTCTAATCTGACTTCCTCTGGTCACCTCAGTCTGTGAGTCAGCAGTTCTTCAACCTGTTTGCAGGAACAAATCTTTCCATCACTGCTGACGGTCGTCATATCTGACAGCCGTGCATCTGGAAAAGTGTAGGAAAGAAAAAACGACAGTGAGCTGGCGTCAGCAGTACAATGGCCCATTTACCAGGGCTTTGAAAATGTAATATGAAAATGTAGCAAGTGTAAACTCTTTTTTTTTAATTGATGTCGTGAAGATGAGGACCCCATTTTAGCAAAACCCTTGGCCTGGAGAGAGGGAGAGAGAAATAGAGGATCCTTTTTAATTACGTCCTTTCTTGACAAAAACATTCATAAAGTAAAATAATAAGTCTAGACATCCGACTAAGTGATGAGACTCTCTGCTTTGTTGTTGTTCCACTTCATGATTTAGGCTGAATAAACAGGTGGATTTTTGCATGAAATCATGCTTAGCGCAGCCTTCACCTAGATTTATGACATTTGTTGAAACATATTTCAGTGATGAATATTCTCTGAGGCTGCGACTGGAGTATTTTCAGTGTGAGACAAAGGATAGAATAGTTATTTTTGGCAAAGATGTAGATTTCCTCAACAAACTCTCACACTGATGATTTAAGATACTGCATATTTTATTACTATTATTTAAGTTTCATTATTTCATTATGATAATTGGCAAATTCAACGACACTGATCCTCCATGAAGATTTCTAATGCAAGACATTTTCTATACAGCCCCTTTTTTGTAGTCGAAAAGGTCAAATCTTTTATAGAAGGAATTAATTTCATATACAGTATGAATATTCATGATTGAATGGTTCTGCAACTCTGGGGGTTTACAGCTGAATATTGAATGTATTACACAAAAAAATTCAGTCAAGTACAGGAATATATTGCTCGCATAGTTGCTGATTTAAATTTAACCCTGAAACCAGATTATAGTTTTTGTTTTGTCATTTTACAATCTGATTATATATTGCCAAGTAAGATGTTTGCTTGCTCTCATCTGCAGGTAAATAAAAATCCTTACCAAATCTGGCCAAATTAAATGACTGCTAAAGATTAATTTTATATTTATATTTATCATGCTACTATTTGCTCATGTAGTTTTCTCTTTTCAGTCAAGAATGTTCACTTCCGCGGCTGCTTCAAGTTGAAGAACAGCACAGTTGCCACCTTCCCCGTCCACTCCCTTCAGCCCAACCTGACAACACAGTCCTGCATCGAGACCTGCACTGATAAGGTTTGAGGATGTTCTCTGAAATTGCAGACCTGATGATCCATTGATTGCACACACTGTAGCCCTCTGCAGTGGTTCTCCTCTCCCAGGAGATCACATGTGGGCACACAGAGCTCCTTGAATTTTGCTGAATATTTAAGGTTTAATGTGCCTCTAATTAGAAGTAGTCTGGATCCTGCGATGAGATCTGACTGGATACAGCTGCATCTCCTCTGAAAACTGAAACTGTTGCTTGAAATACAGCACATCATCTGGTGGCGAGCGCAATGTGATTAATTCTCACTGTGTTGAGTGTGTCTGCGTGTGTGTCTGCATGTGTGAGTGATTATGCATTAACAATTCTCAAATTTTTACTGCAGTGTGTGTCCTTGTGCTTTGACATTGAACATTCTGACCTTCTGTAACTGGAAAAAGGACAAATATAATGAGCATTAAAAAATGAAGAACAAAGAATTTGCTGTTGAAGTGAGCTCACACATCAGCCTTGGGTCGAATAGAAGAATTTGGAGAGAAAAGTAAAAACGATGAGTCATACGAAAACATTGAGCCTCTCTGTGCTTTTTGTTTGCAGGAGCTGCCACTGGCTGTGTTCAAGGAACCACACTGTTTCTGTACTTGGACGTCTCCTCTGTTCAGTCTGGACACTGCTGTGAACCACACCAGCAACTCCACTACCACAGCCTCCACCGAGCACGACCACTACCAGGTGTATCACACTCCTGTGCTGGGTGAGATACTTGCTCCACAGATGCAAGCCTGTGTCCATCATCTGCACATGACGCCGTTATGCTTAATACTCCAATCATGTAAATCCTCATTGTGACTACTTTTACAGGGAGAATTGATAATGTAATAATTACCAGAGCGTGCCTGTGTTTTAATCCCATCCCGTTCTGCTTTGTCAGTCATTTTTACGGATCACACACAGCAGTTAAAGTTCCAGCCTGTATTGCCTCCCGTAAAATGTCCTGTAAAAACAACCGTAACTATTCTATTCTTGCAGTGGATGTCAACTATCGACCGCTGATCCATTTCCTTTGTTCCACGTTAACTTTGTCCTGCACATGAATCCACACTTTACAATTATTATGCTCCTCTGCTGCTCTATAACTGACACTGACATCAAAAGCTCTGTGGCTGCAGACTCCAGGTGCAAAGAGAGGATGTTTCTGCCTCAGAGATCCAGCTCCCTTGTGGCCCTGTCCAGTTTTCCTGGTGCAGGCAACACCTGGGTACGGCACCTAATCGAGCTTGTGACCGGCTACTACACTGGCAGCTTCTATTTTGACGGCACGCTATACAACAGAGGTGTGTGTGTGTTTATATGTGTGTGGGGGGCAGGGGGAGTCACCACAACTCTTTTTTTATAAGTGTTGAAGTGAAATTTTGCTCTTCAGCTGACACTTATTTGTTGGTACCAGGTTTTAAAGGAGAGAAGGATTACTGGAAGAGTGGCCGCAGCATCTGCGTGAAGACCCACGAAAGTGGTCAGAAAGAGATTGAAATGTTCGACTCGACCATCCTGCTGATTCGAAACCCTTACCGCTCCCTCATGGCGGAATTCAACCGCAAGTGCGCCGGGCATTTAGGACATGCCTCAGACACACAATGGAAAAGTAAAGGTAATACAGTCCAATCCACACAGACATAACAACCGAGTGCTTTATGGCTCTGCTGGAGGATTCTGTGCTTATTGCTGCATAATGTCCTGCTGCTGATGTTACAGCAACATTAGACCTCAGGGCATTCTGTGAATGTGACTGTGAGTGTATCACAAAGCTGTTTGGTCCTCATACAGGGAAGACTGCAGTGCCCGAGCTGGATCACAGCTTCTACATTTAAGTGCAAATATATATGCAGTGCATATAACTCATTCAAATACAACAATCTGAAGCTTTAACAGAGGAATACAACATCATGTAAGGAAAATACAGTAGTGCTTCAGTATCACACACCCCTACAGTGTACTGTTTTTACATTTAAATTTCTGCATCCAACAAAATATACAGTCAAGATGAAGGGGACTGTATGTGTGATGCACATGGCACTGAAAAAAAATTGTATATATCTCACAGTAACACATAGAAGCAGTTTTTTTGGAACAAATTTCTAGTCCATATGAAACCACTGGGGTGCCCAGGTGCTGTAGTGTGCAGCCAATCACAGCAAAGAAAGAAGCAAAGTGTGGACAGTGTCATGTAGATTATCGAAAGAAAATGATTTAACCCCTTGAGATGTACCATCTCTTTTTAGAGGGGGTTCTGTTATTGTGATGATGATTATTCATGTTGGACTGTAGTTTGATTGAATTGACCCTTTTATCATGATCTCTTTAAACTTGACATATCTGATATCAAATAAATGTCTCTAATGTGAAAAACTGATTTTAAATACCTTTCTATTGTTTTATAAATGTCATACATACTGCATATAAGAGGATTATTTTACCCTGTTCAACAGTTAATAGTTCTGTAGCTAATTATATCCACAAATAACATCATCCTTGATTGAATGTGTTATCTGAATAATTCTCAACTATGCTCACTTTCACCTGCAGAATGGCCAGAATTTGTCTCCAGCTATGCCCCCTGGTGGGCATCCCATGCACTGAGCTGGCTGAAGTTTGGACACCGCCTGCTGGTGGTGCATTATGAGGAGCTGCAGAGAGATCTTCTCCCTCAGCTCCGGCTCATCACAAGCTTTCTAAACGTCACCATGACTGAGGAGAGGCTGCTTTGTGCCCAGAGCAACCAGGACGGCCATTTTAAGCGCTCTGTGGCGCAAAAGTCCTCCTTTGACCCGTTCAACCCCGACATGAAACAGATGATTGACTCCTTCATCCACACTGTTGACGAGGCACTGCAGAGTAGGAACTTTAGCAGACTTCCACAGGAATACCTCCCTAGATGATGATAATCTGAAAAGGTCACTGATGCCTGGTCCAGCAGGGTAGTTCTTCGCAAAGTGCTCTGTGGGGAAGAGACACACGCTGGCTTATACAAGTGGACCACCTGACTGTTTGATAAGCCAGACGCACTATGAATGGCTGGAGAGTCATGGAAACACGGCAGAGGTCACTGGAGAAAACATGACAATTCATTGTGAGATCCGTCGGTGAAGAATGATGAACGCCTCAGGGCCGGGGACTGCCTCTCTGCGAGCAGCAAATATGACAAATACTCAGAGAGGATTTGACGTGATTTGTTGAACTGCAGCGTCGGGATTATCCAGCAAAGTGCCCGACTGCACAGATATGAATGTGTGTAAATCCAGGGCAGACTCATTTCAGTTAAAGAGGGGTTTTCTGTGACTCATCACAAGTTCAATTCAGTACATGTATATTATGTTTCTAATATACGGCCGTGTTAATAAAATGATCTGTCATACTAACAGAGATGATAGACACAGGAGCATTACTCTGATTGTACAGTGTTAAAGGGGGGATTCCACTTAAAGCCTTAAAGCCGAATGATGTGACTGAATGGACTCTCCATACGACTCGTACATGACTGTACACAAAGCAGAAATGTGTTGATTACAGTGAAAGTGCTTTAAACTGTATGTGACGCCCGGCTGTTTCAGTTATGAGCATTATATTTTATTAAATGCATTTGGGTTGAATTGAAAGATGCAGGTTTGCATTAGTTCAGAAGTTTTTTCACTTAAATGGACCAGGGTGAGGCACATCCCTATCTCAGTTGCTTTTTGTGTTCAGCTGCAACAGCTAATTCGGAAAGGATGATATTCACAGGACCACCCTGACCATAAAACACTGTTTACATTTTGTTCATGTGAAGACCAAACACTTTAATTATCCCCGATCGTGACAGGAAACACAGTGCCACCTAACGGTTGAATTTTAGACTCTGCAGTAAAACAAGCTTGATCATTGTAGACTGAGGCATGCACAGCTCAACCTGCTGGAATTAATTGAAGTTAATAGCTGTGGTTCTCAAATGGGGGTCTGTGGACTCCCAGTGGTCCATGGCACGCTACCAGGGGATCCAGGAAAATTTTCCAGATTCATCCATTAAAATGTTCATGATATATTGGTATTCTGTGTTGACATGTTACAAATATTTAAAGCACATACCTCCGCCAATTCCCTGGGGAAGCCCAGGAAACACCAACATGTAACCTGTTCTTCCCTAACACATCCTGTCAAGTTTTGTTGAAACCCATTTAGTTGTTTTTTCACAATCTTGCTTATAAACAAACAAACAAAAACACCAACTAACAAACAAATGAACAGGGTAAACTCTTTGGCTGGGGTATTAACAATACGGAACAAAGATAGATATGTCTATCACTATAAGAAGAGACACACAATAACAAGAGCACAAAATAAGGCAATTAAATGCAGTAGTCTGCAAATGATATTAACATTTTGGTTCAGGTTATAATATAAAACATAACATGGGTGCTTGAATATAAGAAACTGCAGAGAGGCTAAACCAACGAAAACTGAACTTTACAGAAAACGGAACAGTATGACTGATTCCAGGACTATTGTATTGGACTGAACAGAGTTTCATTATATTCTGTCAACCCACTGACAGAGAGAGAGGACAAAACTCTGCTTCCAGCTACAAGCCACAAGGTTAAAGTCCTTCTGCAGCAACAAATGTCAACATTAAATGTCACAAAAACATTCAATCCTGAGAGGCAGCGTCCATCCCTGGACTGATGAGCTGGTTCTTAACCCTGCTGTGTCTGAAGCGCCTGGAAGACAATACTGACTGCTATCACATGAATGCCGGGAACAATTGTGTCTAAATAAGAATTCAGGTTGAACAAGTGCAGGGTACAGTGCTGCTAACAGGGTAACATGGGTATGTGCATCTTGTTTCTAGAAAGGGTTTCACACAGGGGCAACATCACACTGAAATTCCTTAATGGTTCTCGTATGGAAGCACTGGTACAGCCTAAAAAAAAATTACATTCAAGTAAACCGTTTTAAATGTAGTTAGAGTTTGGCCAAAGACTACAGAACTAATTAATGCAGTGTTAAGTCTTTGACTATTTGAGTTGGTGCAGATGAGAAGGAGAACATTTGTGTAAATTGTCTAATATATAGTAATACAAATAATAATACATTTTTATTCTTATATATCGCTATCAAATGCACTTAACATGATAAAAACAGTGACAGTAAAAATAATTAAAACAAGGATATACTAAAGCAGTTAAGAGACAGATATATCACATTAAAAACAATGATGGTACATAAATAAAAGCAGATTTGAAAAGGTGAGTTTTGAGTCTATTTTGTATGGAGATGAGTGAGGGAGAATGTCTGAGGTGCTGGGGGAGAGAGTTCCAGAAGGAGGGGGCAGCGTTGGAGAATTATCTGTTTCCCTCAGGTTCAGTACTTGGAAGGTAAGAGGGGTGAGGTGGTTGGTGTTGGTGAATCTTGATCAGATTGTGTCGGTGCAGGAGGTCAGAGAGGTAAGAGGGGGCGAGGATGTGGAGGGTTTTGTATGTTATGAGGAGCCAGTGAAGGTTTTGAAGGACGGGGGTGAAGTGGTCTCTGGTGTGGGAGTGGGTGAGCAGACGGGCAGCTGAGTTTTAAACGTATTGTAATTTCTTTATGATTTGTATGTAGAGGTGCCGTAAAGGATAGTATTGCGATAATCGAGTCGTGATGTGATGAAGGCGTGGACGAGTGTTTCAGCTGAGAAGGAGAGGGAGCAGCGTATTCGGGAAATGTTTTTTCGGGTGATGTAAGGCTGATTTTGTAATGTGGTTGACATGATGATCAAAGGAGAGGGTTGGATTTGGTGGAGATGTAGAGTTGGGTATCGTCAGCATAGCAGTGGAAATGGTGATGTTACCGAGGGGCATATATCAGCCAAAGAAGGGCAGTGTAGGCTGGTTGACAGGCATGGCAGCTCACTGTGCTTTAACAGTTGTGTTATTCCCAGAGGGCTGTGAGTTTGAGACGGAGCTTAACTGGTGAAGCTCTGCCATAAGGCCTCACAGTCAGGTGTCTCTCACAGTGAATGGACTGTCAGCTAGTCTGGGATGTATTAAGACAGCAGACACCATCTGCTTCAACAGCATGAGATGTTTTACTGGCTTTCTACTCCGCCGATTCGCAAACATGAAAATGATTAAACTTGCCAAAAGGAGAATATATTGATACAAAAGAATAAAGTTCCAGCAGAGGACAGATAAATTAAGGATGTTATCTGACTTTTGAAGATGTTCAGGCGGAGGGAGAGTCTACACATTAACAGAAATCGAGCTTGTTCCCTGTGCAGCACAGAAAGCGAGATGTTTAGTCTCGTTTAGGCTTTAGTCTTATCTTAAAGGGAAGGTAAAGGGGGATGCTAGAGGAAGTGATTCAATATTTCATATGCACGTAAAAGAAAGTCCAAAAAGAAAGAATGTCACAAAATGAGATATAGACATTGCATGATTGTCACCTCACAAACCCAGAACCTACAATGTATTATTATAGCAATCTTCAAAAAAATGTTTTAAAGTGGTATTTGGTCAATTATGAAACTGTAGTGGGTACTACACAACAGTGCCCCCTGAGATCAAGCCAAAACCTTTAAAAAACACCCACGCATATTGAGGATGTTTTCTTAACAGCCAGTCCTTTTTTCCTTTTTTTTTAACAGCATCCAATTTTTTTATTTTACTTTTTGAGAAAAAGAAAGACTCTTTCAGGTCTCAAAACTACAATACAGTTGAACTGTATTCATCTACTAGTAATTTCCACTTTGATATTTGTTTTCCTCGTCTGTCTTTTCCTCTAACCCAAGAGAAATACAATGATATCGTTGATTCAATGAATTCAATGAACATCAATACAGGCCTGATTAGTGTATGAGTGTATATGTGTGTGTGTGTGTGTGTGTGTGTGTGTGTGTATTAGAGCCCAGATTGAACTGCAGATTGCAAGCTTTATGATTTTATAAACATTTTATGATGAACGTTATTCAGGCTGTCCCTCAAGTGTCATTATGCGGACAGTGGCACCCATATGAATACCGTCATCTTTCATTTTAATGGCATTTTATGAAATTCATCCACTTCAGCCCAGTCTGTTCTTACTGGGAGCCACAGAAATTCATGATGCTGTTTAAATAATCATGAAACATACAGGAGTTATTCTACAGTTTTACTGCCGTCTGATTTCACTGGTTTGACTCCAGGTGTTATATCACATTTTCATGATTAATTCAGCTTTGCATCCTTTTAATTCTCCCCACACAACGAACAATCAGATTCAATCGTCACTATGTCAGAAGTGAAGGTGAAATCTTCAATCAACTTTTAATTTAATCTATTTCAGTTTAATTAGAAAAAAAACTCAATCAAACACAGAGAAAGGAGATTAAAGAAAAGGTTAATGCCGGTCTTGACCAGCTCATTTGATTAAATTAATTAAACCGAGAACAACAAAAAGAAAAGACGGACTGACTGTAATTACTCTGTTTTTGAAATCATAATAAAACATGACTTTACTCGTTCTCATCAACACTAATTAGAACAAGCATAATCAATACAGGTCTCCCAGTCGACACTAGGCTTTAATATGACAATTGACCAGCACCGATTGCTCTCATAGAGACTGCACAGCTCCAGTGAATTCCTCTCACCACACAGTATAAATCCCAGTATGAAAGTGGAGTTATTGTTCTGGCCCCAAACAACCTCAGAAACACATTATCTAATGATATAAATACAATGGAAGACACCGCCCTGGCCTCTAGCGCTATTGTAAGAAATCTTATCTTTGATCAGGATATGTAGTTCTAACATAAAACTACAGGTCTGCCTGGATTCACCTATATAACAAAAATCATTCCCAACCCACAAAAACAGATGCAGGAAAACTAGCAAATGTATTTGTACATTTTAGGTTGAATTATGTTTACTATAACACTGCTCCAACAAGTCTCTACATAGTCTCCAGTTGATTCAAAATGCAGCAGTGTGAGTCTGACAGGAACTAATAAGAGATCATATTTCTCCCTTATTATTTTCTTTGCTTTGGCTCCCTGTAAAACCCAATTTAAATCCTCCTCCTCAACACTAACAAAACCCCTTAAAGGTCAAACGCCATTGTATTATAAAGAGCTCATAGCACTGTATTACTGCACTAGAGCAAGGTGCTCTGAAAGTGCTGGTTTCCTTGAGGTGTCTAGAGTCTCGAGTAGAAGCTTCAACTTCTGTGAAGGGGGAAATCTTCTTCCACTTTGGGTTCGGGAGGCAGACACTGTCTCCACATTGAAGAGTAGACTGAAACCGTGCCTCTTTGATAAAGCTTATAGTTAGTGCTGGCTCAGGCTTGCCTGAAACATCCCCTAGTTATGCTGCTATATTCCGGGACTGCTGGGGGACTTCCCATGATGCATAGAGTCCCTCTCTGCTCCTCACCATGTGTTCTCATTCACATCTCAATCCCATGAATGCACAACTCTACAATTTCCCTCTCCTGTAGTTTTGTCTGACTCCTTTCTCTCATGTCACTCTGTAGATATTTCTCCCTCCAGAACTGTATATTATAATTGTTTGTCTTCAGGCCACTCAATGACCCAATGATCCTCCTTAACACCTACTGCTATTAATATTATTCTTGTTACATATTTTCATGTGGAACTTGCAACGTGATATATTCTCTTTCCTTGGGCTATCTATGTGTCTGAGATAAGTTCTGTTCTGATTTTCCATTACAGTCACTACTCCTACAGCATAAAAACATGCTGCTCTGATTTTCTTCTATTTTCTATGAAGAAGGAGAACAAGATGATATTAACTGAGGCTGATGGGAACTTGATGGTTGATGTAACACCAGAGGATCAGAAAAATCAATATTAGGATTCATCCCTGATGTTGAACTATTACCCTCTTTGACAGTTTACTTTTATGAGACATTTCCCAACAGCCTCTTATAATACTATCATTATGACTATAAGAGCAAATAAAAGCATGTCTTCATGGATCGATGTGTCCAAACACAATTTATGTTGGTGTATAGGAGTGAAGGTATTGAATGAAGAATAACTGTAGTTCATTATTTACAACACTGGAGTCACTGCAGTCAATAATAAATAATCTTCACTAAAATCTACTTTTAGCTTCTTAATACAAACTTTCTAAGGTCTGACTTTTCCTGAGAGTTTATGGATTCATAAAGCAGCTTCAAAAGTTTAGAAGCTTTATACAGTTTGGCATGTGTTTCTCTCAGCTGATTTGAGGTGTATTAATTATTCACAGGGTTCGGTTGAAATAAAAAATCGTCAGCAGCCATTGTTATATAGATTATAGTAGCATAGAGCAAACTCTGAGTGAGCTGAGGTATTGCGAGTATGTACCTGTAATCTGGTTAAGGCAGCACACTGGAGCCACGTCCCCTGGTTCTACACTGATCAGGATTTCACTTCCTCTCCTCTCATCGGTCCGAGCTGCTGTATTCTCCATCTGCTCCTGCCCTGTGGACACATGAAGTTCCCACATGGTCTCAATGAAAATGAAAACAAATGCATATCACCCAGAAGGGATGGGGATGTGTTACAGTTTCTGGATTGGCTGGTCGTTTTTCAGATTATATGAGCCTTGTTGTAAAACATATGATGGCAGCAGCAAAGCCCAGGCTTTAGGACAAACAGAGCCAGGGGCTATTGAGAAATGATGCTGTGTTGTTTGGTGCCTATCCGCCCCAGCTATCCAACCTTTCTTTTTATTGGGTCTTTTATGCTGTGAAACTAAATCAGCAGGTGCCACTGGAGGGATAAAGCACAAAAAGGAAAAAAATCATAAAACTGTCATAGGCTGACTAGATCCATGGTGTTGTAGCTTCAAGTATTATCTCCCTGCTGGACTGCTAATATAACACTTGACTATAACATGTCTGGATGGGCGCTGAGCTGTAGGTGTCAGACCCCCGACTCAAATGAAAATCCCATGGCCTTTTCCTCTTGATTCCCTTCAGTCCTCATCATGAGTGAAAGGTTAAGAACCCCTGTGTGGATAAATTGCAGCTACACACTCATGAGAAAATGAGAAAATGTTGCATTAAAAAAACTGACGGATGTCACCTCAGATGACTTTTATAATTCATCATTAATGTACATCATTCATCACCACATTCACACAGTCTGACTGTTAAAGGTTGTTAAAAGTGATTTCTCTCCTGGAGCATTTACTGAAGGGTTCTAAACAAATGACTGTACCACACAGACACGGTGGACAATACTTCACTTGTTAGCCAAAAAAGTAAAAGGGTAATTATTCACTTTCATAATGATGAGATGAATTATTGATCAAATTCATCAAACTTGGCACATGCGTTTGCTGTGAGGTGGTGGTCTATGAAAAGATATAGGATGGGACAAGCTATCAACACTTGTAGGACACAGAGTGTCCTCCCCTTGGCAACCTGTGGGGGAATATATAGCTCAACAACAATCATCTCGCAGCTCTGGGAGGTTGTTTCAATAAATACATCCACATATGCTATTGGTGACAATGCTAAAAAGCTAATATTAGCCACTATAACGTTTCCTATGGTTTAATATTCAAGTTTAGCATGTTGAATTGAATCTTGCCAATATTTGCCTCCCTTCATTGGCTTCCATTTAAATTTATGACAGATTTTAAGCTAATTTATTAACTTTTAAAGTTAGGAAGTCCATCTTTCACTTATGATACAGAGCCCCAAACTCCTAATGCGTCAAGCCACAATCTTAGATCCTCAAACCAACACATTTGGCTCCAAATCCTTGTCTGAGGAGATTCATTAAACACAGTGAAGCCTTTCTAGGCCTGATTCTAAACTGGTTTTAACTCATGTTATTTGTTTTCTTGTAAGTTTTCTTTCTTATTTTTGATTTGTCTTGTTTGCGTTTTGTGTCCTTTTATTCCCATGAATGTTGTACAGCACTGTAGCCTTGTTTAAATCAGGGCTATATAAGTTAGGGTTAGGGTTAGCAAGCTTACATTTTATTTCTTTAGCTCTGACAACTGAAATTAATGGGAGAGTCATTAGTGTGACTGGTTATTCTGAAAATTAACTTTAAAGTTGATAGCAATTAACAGAATTATGTAATACAAATTCCCATAAATCTATCTTTATCTATTTATTAAAATTAAACCTCACATCTCAATATTTTAGTGAGTATTTAGTGGTATTTAGTGGTAAACCAAAATTTTGATCTTCCATGAATGAAATGTTCAAGGATCCCCAAAGTGTTCATGATTCATCCGGTGTATATTGCCATTTTAAGCCAATCCATCCTATATCTTTCTTGATTCTTGTTGTCCTGGGTCTGTACCTTTGGGGTTTTATGCACTTATTGTAAGTCGCTTTGGATAAAAGCGTCAGCTAAATGAAATGTAATGTAATGTAATATCTGTTGAAACATCGCACTCAAAACCACTAATGTCAACTTCATGATGGAACTAGAGAGGATCTGCAGAGTCTGTGTTATTTATCGTCTGGTAATCATTGATTCTGGAACCAAACTTTCTGATCTGTTCAGTATGTGTTAAGAAACGGGAAAACTTTAACAATAGAGGAAATGATAGGCTATCACCAAAACCAATTCAAGTCAACCATCAAGCAACTATGGAGCTTGATTAGAGATGTGGTGGCAATAACTCCAATCGTAAAATGATGATCTGTGGTATATGAGGACACTGTGGTCTCTCTTTGGATCCATGTGATTAGTAGATGACACATGTTACAGTCAGTTTAAGTACAAACATACTCCAGATGTTGCCAGTGTCATTTCCTTGGAGTGGTTGATTGATTCAACTTTGAACAGCTCTTTGTCAAACTGCATTCGCTGAATACTGATGACACGCACATTATTCTCACTGGGGCTGTGATGATTGCAAGCTGATTCCTTTCCAGTCCCGGTACTGGCTGCTCTTGGAGAAATTAATCAGTGATAGACCACAAAGTTAATGGCCTCCATCTTCATGAGACTATACATTATCCATCAGACTAAACACGGGATCTTTATTTGCATAAAGCAAAGCCACAGCGACAGACAAAGAAACACTGCAGGCTGCTGAGATACAACAGGGTGCACTGCTGGTACCAACTGGTAGATCTCTGTGGGAGAGAGCAGTGTCAGTAATGTGTACTGACTAAGGTTGGTAATGAATAATCGATATTTGAATATTCGTTCATTAAGAATTATTTGAATAAAAATCCAAGTCTGATGAATATCGTTCTAATCCCGCGCATTATGAGAACAACATCTTCCGATATCTTGCGTGAGCGCGACTTCCTACAGCAGATGAGTGTAACGTGCTAAATCCCCGTCAGATATCTTAACGGACTATTAGTTCAGGTCAGTGATGTGTACATCTAAAGAAAATATATATTCACTCTAACCGCCCCATCCTTTCCCGTAAACTCACAGACCAGGGTTCCTAAACTGAAAAATAAACACATTTATTTATTGTATATATGTATATTTATGCCTTAGCGAATATTCAATTAATTGTTCAATAACGTTAGGAATATTCGAACATGAAAACTCCTGTAAAGTCCCATCCCTAGTACTGACAGTATGGCAGCCTGTGGAGCTTGGTCTTCTTCTTAACTTGAAAACACCACTCTGTGGCTATGATCAGCATTTTGTTTTTTTTGCCCACAAACCATTGGAATATTACATTTAAAGCCCCCATTAAAGGTGTAACCTGGATTGGGCTTAGTTAGACCTCACCTGAGGCAGTGGTGGGAAGTAAAATGTAACCTATATGTAAGTCTAAATTACTGTACTTCTGCACAATTTTGAGTAAGTTTTACAATTTTATATTACTTAGAGTGTCACTGCAGCAGCTTATTACATTCTCTAAAATGCTGTGCTACACAAACTTACAAATTCAAAAGATTGTCAAGAAAAAAAGGTCTCTAATCACCATAAAATGGTTTAAATGTAACTCTACACATTCCTTGTTAAGTGCCTGTGCTCACTGAATAAGCCCATTGTCCCTGCTTCCTGTCTCCTCAATCTCACAGCACCGTCTGCAGGTAAGGAGCCTTTTCCAGCGATTGAGACCCACCTACAAGTTGAAAGAAGTCCCAGTAGTCTGAGGGTACTGTCAACTATACGCAAATGCAGGATGAATATCGCAGGTCACAAAAAGTTGAACTCCAGGAGAAGCCATGCAGCCATTCACCTTGCTGCAGGATGCAAATGTTTTGTTCGCCTCCTCACTCTGACAGATTGGAAAAAAACAGGAGGTGAAGGTTTTAACCGTGGATTAATTTGCTTATGGGGCCAAAGCAGCTCCGTAGCTTGTGTGGAGTTCAACTGAGGTGAAGAACTATGACCAGTGATTTCAAAGCCTCAACCAATAGCACCAACGTTTGTGCGGTGGACCCCACTTCGCTGTCATTGGTGCATCTTCCTGCCTGCAACAACCCATCTCCTTCTCCTCTTCATCACCACCAACAACACCAGCATCTTCCTCTGTTCTTTAATGTACAGTACACCTCCTTGCAACCCCAAAACCATCAACGCAGCCGATTTCTGTGTGCGTCACATCCTGCACTGCCCACATACTGCGAGTAATGGTGTGTAATTTGCCTCAGCAGGTAATTATCCATTTAATTATTTGTCCTTAAGAGGAGACATATGTTACCACCTGGCTCAAGGCTGGCAACAGAAAGGGAGATCCACACACAGAGCTTGCAATCAAATCATATTTATTTACGGAGACAAAGGATAAAGCATCAGGCTGGTGCAGCAGGCCCTGCTGGGAGAGAGAGAGCGAGCGAGAGACAGAGCCACTCCCAGAAGAGCAGTAATTTATACTTCCTGGGAAGGCCCACCAAGATGGGCAGGTAATTGGCTGAAGCTCCTCCCACCAGCACTGAGCAAGGCACACAGGCAGGTAGCATGAGGGTCATCACACATAGAATTTAAATCTCACACTTGTTCACGGTGATCCCCATTGTCTGCATGTCAAGTTTCAAGAGATTTGGGGAACTGAAGACATTTCAATAAAATTTAAGGTAATGTCAACTCAATTTCCATTGAGGGCATTCATAACTTTCTCCTATTTAATAGGTCTTTAAATAGATTGTTTACAAAAAGTTCTTTAAATCTAACACTAAAGAGCTCAAATAAATAGTAATGAATGTCACGCTAAGTGTTCAATTTTTGAGCAAAGAAGAAAAACCAGAAAGAAAGGCTCATGGTGGCACTGTTCACGTGTCAGAATGAAAGTTTAGACACCGACTAGTAGTTTATGTTAAATTATTAGCACTGAGGTGGATGATATAATGATATTTGAGCCAACTTACCCTTAAATTTTCTACAGTAAAATCTCTTGAAACTTGACATGCAGACAGTGGCGGTCACCACTCCATGAAGAAGAGTGAGTTGAAATATCTGTGTCACCTGAGCTGAAACATCCTCTGCTGCAGCTGAAGTTAGCATGCTAACCTCCATAGCTTCTGATGGTACGTCGCTGCTGTGTCCAGTCTGTCCAGCAGAGGCAGTGTCGCGCAGGGGACCAGTTCAGCCTCTTGTACCGTGAACCCAGAGATGACTGATGCTCACCACCGCCCCCTTCTGGCAACAACACGCATTAGGCGGCCGCGAAATCTTCAATAACACTAAAGAACCTTCTTACGGTTCTTTGTTAATTATTTGAAAGATTCGATTTCTCTGATATAAATATTAGACTGCAAAAAATGTTGACAAAAAAAGGTTTGCAGTCTCAAACCTGAATATCACTCAGCACAGTGCATTTCCTCCACCAAGTCCCAACACTCTCATTAAATCCAATCGAAATGTACCAAATTTGACCCAGTTATAGATATCAGTCCCCTTAACAGGCCTGGAGAAAATTATTCGAAAAAACACCCCGAAATATCCACAATCTCACGATGCTAAAGAAAGTGATGTGTAAATTTCTAGAATCCTGGAAAAACAAATAAAATGTATTAAATAAATAAAGTGATTTCTGTTGAGTAATCACAATTCAGTATAATATCTATTTCATAAAAGGAACAGTTCAACTTTAGGGTTTTTCACCTGAAAGAATACAATTTTTATGATCGTATGTATATCTAATTCTAAAGGAGCAGCTGATTAGCTTAGCTTAGCTGCCAACCTGTCTTCAGTAAGAAAGTGATCAGCCTTCTGAAGTGCTGGGAGATGGTTCTGTTTCCTTTTGCCAGTAACAGGCCTATTGTTTCCCCCATTACCAGGCTTTCTGTTAAACTAATTGGCTAGTAGCCTCATATTTAACAGAAAGGCATGAGAGTGTGTGTCTATTCATATTTAGCTCTCACTGAAAGAGGGAATACATTATACCCCAAGCTGTCAAACTATTCAACTTGGAACATGGCAAAGATAATAATTTCTTCTTTTGGAAAAAAAAACTGCTTTTGCCTTAAAAACTGTAGCCTCTAACTTTTTCCTGAAAATGTAGCTGTTGGAATAGCTGCAGAATGGGCCGCTTTTAAATAGAGACATAATGGTTTATAATGGTGATGGTAACACTGTCATGATATGGGTGGCAGGAAAGCAGGTAATTAACTGATGCTATCCCTCAAGTCTACCACAAGATGGCGCCAGAGCACTCTCTCTGTGTTAAGACAGCGCTGCAGTTTTCTCCTCCAATCAGCAGACGGTGTGAGCTGCTGGTGTACCAGACCTGAGGATGTTGGTCCAGAGAAGAACAATACCACTGACTCATTGTTACTGTGATGTTTCAGATAAAGCAGATGGAACTTCTGAATGTGATGTGACAACATGTGTTTGTATTACACAGGCCTGCGAGGAGCTGTCAGTCACGTCAGCCTGAAATATTCCCATATGTTTAAACTTGAACTAGCTTCTTCTCACAGATGATGCTCAGTCTCCTCGATACACTGGGAACATGGCAGCTCTGTCTTTTCTGTCATAGCAGCTAATTGTGACACAAGTCTGTCCCCTTTGCTCATTTACATCATTAAGACGGAGCTGCAGTGGCTGTATCCTCCGTCTCTGCACTGATGGATTTCAGTCTGACAGGCCTGAGCAGCAGCAGCACCAGCAGCATCAGCAGCAGTGCTGTGTGTTTGCTGTCTGGTGTGCAGGCACCAGTGAGCCTGTGAGGGACGGAGACATCTGTATATCCAGGTTTTCTACTCCTGCAATGCACTGCTCAGTGTGCGTGGCAGGACAAGACGAGGTACACGCTCGCCTGGCTGCGTGGCGGGCCATGGCAGCCATCATTGTTGTGTAAGCATGGAATAAAGATGAATCAATAAGTAAACTACAGTTTATATATATATATATATATTATATATATATATATATATATATATTATATATATATATATATATATATATATATATATATATTGTGTGTGTGTCTGTGTGTGTGTTTTGTGTGTGTGTGTGTTTGTGTGTGTGTTTGTGTGCCTGCGTGCGTTGTGTTCAGTGTAGGGCCTAAAAAATTTGAGAAAATGTCATGATTTCACATCGAGAAGAAGGAAAGGTTTACACGGGTGGAATTTCCTGTCACTGGTGAAGGGTGAAAGAGGATATATACTCGTATATATATTTATATAAATACCAAGAAAAAAATATAACTGGCATCAGCACTCACATAAAAGCTGCGTTAGACTATGCTGCTTGGCTGTGGAGATTTAAAACTTACAAAAAAACTTGAGCAGGTTCACAATAAAGTCATGAGGTACTTTCTGGGAATAAATAAATATGCTCCAGCAATAGCTGGGGTTGGGATGTGGTGGGAACCATGTGAGTATGTTGGGATGCTTGTATGAGTAGATATAAATACCTTCTGTGTTCCTTTGGCAGAGTATATTAATATCATTACGTATATAAAATATATTTATAAAGACAGTTCATTCTTGTTATAAGATATTGTCCCTTTGTTGTTTAAGGACATATTTGCTTCTCAGCTTTGGAAAGTGAGTTTAGTTTCTGGAACTGAATCTACCCAGAGTGAAAAGATCTATATTTACCCACCTTGTCTTATCTTATTATCTGGAACCAGTTTGTTTTGTTATTGCTGATGAACAAGATAGTGTATGTGAGTGGAACTAAAAAAGTTTTTTTCTTTCATTAGATTGAGACATAATGCAAAGCATATGACACGTGCTCTTGCCAGGCTTTCATCAAATCCAGTGAATTTAGTTCAATTCAATTCAAACATACATTATTATTAGGACCTTTGCAGAGTAAGGTGGAATTAACCTAACAACACTTTGCAATCGTGAAGATAAAATTGGTCTCATTCAGACCAGGGACAGTAACTCTATCGTATTAATTCACAGTCAGACTAGCAACTAACAGCAATACCCATAGGTTTAATGGTGCTATCAATAATAACAACAGTCATTTTAACAGTAACAGGTCATTATCGTAATAATAATAATAATAGTGATACCAGTCATACATAATAAGCTGCCAATAATCACAGATACAGATATACAGATGTGCAACTCGAAACAGCATGAGTCAAAGGTTGAAATGACACTAGAAGTCAGGGGTTCATTAAAGCTGTGATGGTCCATCCTCTGAGAACAATGAATGACTGAAGTCCTAGCCATTCATCCAGTACAGTTGGGGAGGTATTTCAGTCTGTACCTGAGTAACAGATTGTCCATCTGAGTATGCAGAATCTGACAGTGAGGTACATGACCTTAGGGCTGTGAGCTTCTGGTTTCTCTTTTTAGTTTGACCAAACACGTTTGTGCAGGCTTTGATCGCCCGCAGGTAAACGGTCCATGTGCAGAGCATTGACTGACATTTTTTTAATTGATCAGTTTATAGAGCTGCTAATAGAGATGAACCAAGATGTTGTCTGAACCTAAACAACTTCAAAAAGTATCTGTTTGTGTTTTGTGTGGGAAAAGTTTGACATAAAAGAAACTAGTCGGACTGTAAACTGACGACAGAGTCTCAGCCCAGATACCAGCTGTCTGCACTGGGAGCCCCAAAATATTGACAGTGGCCAACAGAGGCTAATTCTTCGTGCAAGATTGATTACAAAGTGATGAAACAACAATGACGACTGCCGAGCCATGCTGTTAGCATGCATTGCTAAAAGTGCGCAGGAGCGCTTCAAGGTTTTAAGGGGCGATGGGTCCTAGGGGTCCTCACCTCAAACCAAACTGAACCCCTACCCCAAGAAACACATAATACCAAGCCACAGCATTCAGATCTTCAAATGGTTTCTCTTATCAAAATGATAAACAGTGCGTACTTTGCATATACATAGATCATAGCAAAGCGGTAGTGTTTAAGAGTGAACCCCCACCACGACCCACAAAGTTGTTGTTGCTGTAAACAGTTACAGCCTTTCTAGGGGCCCCCTCTCAGCTCGGGGCCCCACACGGGAACCTGATTTGTGGATCCTATTGCAACACCCCTGAACATACTGCACATGTGTTTTTATATTGTTTGTCTAAAACATGTTTTACCTTCTTGTCTTGTCTTGTTCAGTTACCGCTGAGCATTTGTGATATTAAGCAATGATTTTATTTCCTTGGAACCATGAATCTAAACCAATGGAGCTTTGTTCATGTGATCCTAGTGTATCGTACATTTTTGTATGAAATTAACATATAAAAACTCTTTTATTTTTATTTTATTTCAATATTAGTTGGAACTACATTGAATTATATTTCACCAATAAATACCATGTAATATACTTTTGCACAAGAACATAAAAAAAGAATAAAAACTAAAAGTTTGTTTATCCATCTGCTGCTAGGTTTACTGCTGAAACCGCACACGCATATACACAAACAAACACACACGTACATATACACACACACGTCTGGGTTTGTATATTTTCAAGCCTCATTTGCAACATTCGAGAAGCTTTTCCTCTCTCAGTGTGAGATTCCCAGAGGCCACTTAACAGAGAGGCAGTCCACAGATTCTGATATAACATGTACAAGCGTGATGTTTATTTTACTCATCAGAAATCAAAGGCGCCTTTTTGGCGAGCGGAGGCTTGATTCCCAGGCTCCAGAGCGGCCTCTCTGAGCTCAGCCGAGCGTTTCCAAGCTGCGGCTGAATCACAGGCGCAGGGATTTCAGAGCAGCTGGGAAGCTCCATCCACAGCCCACATGAAGACACCTATGCAGAGCTAGTGGGGGATGAGTTGGCATGAAGACACCGGCACATCCATTATTATTAGCACTGCATCAAATAAAATGACCATGCTGCATTCATGTCACGTGGGAATCAGTGGAGAAATGACTCCTGGATAGAAGGCAGAGGGGTGGATGTGTTCTTGTCTGATGCACTTTGAAGCCATAATGACACAGGGACTGCAGCTGTCCTCCACACAAGCCTTCTCACATGTGCACTTGGTTATGGAGTTCATGTTTTACAGCAATCCAAACATAGACATGTAAACCACAAATGACTAATCCAGCACACTGGATGCTGGTTTGTGGCATTTTTACATGTCAGCAAAAAATAAAAAATGTTTAAGGTCATGCAGCTCTATAGGTTTATTTTAAGGTGAACGTATGACGCTCTAACTTATGGTCCGACTGAAACTAATTTCTCTCAAAATCCTAACTGTGTTGTCATTTAAAAATGTTAGCATCATAGCCAACAATTATTTCATAATAATCCACTAATCAGTATCGTTTCTGACCAGAGATCATTCAAAAAGATTTTATTTGTGTAGCACCAAATCACAACAAACATTAACTCAAGTCACTTTACACAGTCGGGTCTTTAAAGTGTTATAGAGAAACTGTTTCCATAATGATCCAATACTGTGGAGAGAATAATCTCCAGAAAACAGTATCTTAGAATTTATCTCTTCCTACAAATGCTTTATTTCATCCATTTAGCATTCATAAATTAACAATACATTTTAAGTTATGAGGATGTTTTTCTTCTGCATAATCAGTTAATGAATAATAATTTGCATTTACTGATATGAGTTTACACAAATGCTGCTGCTTTTTTAATTCTTGATACCTGTGAGTCTGCTCATTTGATACATAATTATATAGTGAGTTATACTATTCATATGCTATTTATAAATTCTTTAGTGGTGTTAAAATAAAGTGTTGGCAAATAAAATGGCCTCCCTTTACATCCTTAAGTCACCGACTGTTATGTCCCACGTCACTTTGATATCTATTCACTACACAATCGTGACATTATAATATGCAAGTGTTTTTTTGGGCTTTAATGTTAACTCGAAGTATGCAGAACCTGGGACAAACCCTACTCCCCTACATAAAACCTGACTATGTATAATGTGCATGAGCACTATATGTAGGCATCCGTCCTGATGTTTGGAGTCCTATATTTTTGCAGGATAAGCTCATCATCAAGATTATTTATGAGAGCAGACAGTTTGTGTGGTCTGGTCTGCTTTATTCAAAAGATTTAAAAATAGAGAAGATAAAAATAGGATCATGTACACAGCTTCATCACTCGAGGCAGAAGAGTCCACTATCTGTATTCATTCAAAAACGTGGAACAGCTCAAATAAATTGCCTGTGTTCCTAGTAACTAAGATGCATAAATACTTTTTCTCATCTTTGTTTTCATCATATTTTCTGAGCCTTTGGTTAATGAAAACATTCCTTACAATGAACAGGTCTTTATCCTGCTGAACAATATTGTATTGCATTTGGGAACAGGAGTCAAGTGATTGTATTAATTATCTGGAATTAATTGTAATTCTTTAAGATCAATGAGCAAAAAGAGCAATATATATTTATATATACACACACACACATAGATTGGGTTTAGGTTAATTGGAGACTCCTCATTGATCTGTATATCGTCTCTGTATGTCGGCCCTGTGATGTCTGACCTGTATATATATAAATATATTTGTACGTGTATTCAGGTTTATACTATTCAATCTATTAAGGGAGAGTTTATGAGTCAATAGTTTCTGCATTTCAGTTACAATTAATCAATTAGTTGAGTAACAGAAAAATTAAGTGGCAACGATTTTGAGATATGATTAATTGTTTAAGACGAAATACATTTTTCAATCAGAAATTAAAACAATTTGTTGGACAAAACACTGAATTTGACGACAGTACCTCGGTCTTTGGTGAGTGACCTGTAACACACATTTGTTTTTTATACCTTATAAACCAAATGACTATTCCGCTCAAATAATCAGATTATATCAATGATAAAAACTATTATTAGTTGCAAACCTAAATGAAATAATCTTTTCAAAATACATATAATTCCATTGCTATATGCATTTGTAATTTAAAACTTAATCCTATAATATTTATGTAAGATATAATATGTTCAGTTATATATTACATTATGTCGATCAACTCGTACTTACTGTGTGAGGCTGATGTAAGTGAAGACCTGTCAGTCATTAAGTTGATCCGATTTGATCATGTGACCTGTGAAAGCTACCTGCATTCTTACTTCCTTCTGAATTGAAAATTCAAATAACTCAACCAGCACAAATGCACGTTTGGTGATTTAGTTTGTAAAAGTAATAAAGAAACAACTTTATAGCAGTTACACACGGCACATTAATGAGTCCTGATGTAATCGTAGTGCCAGCGTCTAACTGAAGCCTGCAAACAGAGACAAATAATAACTTTTGGTAAGAACGGAAACCAAGAGTGTGTGTGTATAACAAAGGCTTTAGAACAGCTTTATAACACAATTAGTCATGGCTTACCACAAAGCATGTAATCCATTTATTACACATATTGTGAGGAGGACTTTTATATAAAAAAAAGAAAAAAGCTTCTCAAATGAATCCACTGCAGTGTCACGATGCATCAGGCTGTGATGTGACCTCCGGAGTAGATCGGACTCCAGAGTTCATCTGATTTTTAGTTGTGTCTTGAAATATCCAGCAGTGTGAGAGGTGTAATGTTTTATAAAGTGGACTTCATGCTAAGTGTTGGGGCTCAGAGTTGAGGCTGGTGCATGATGGGAGCTGATATGACAAGCAGCCAGTGGTGGCTGCTTTGTTCCAGGATCGCAGGGTTAATGGTTTTCCATACTGGGTGGTGAGGGAGGAGCTGCATAGGTTTTTTTTCTTCCAAGCATTCTGTGTTGGAAAATTAGGATGCAGCCTCTGTTGTCAGAGCTGGGGAGCTGTCTGCCACTTTCCCAGCAGCCCTTGGGCCGGTGACAGGGAGATGGATGATATCTGCAGCCTAGCTGCACTGCTCCCCCAAAGCACGCACACACACGCACGAGCACGCACACACACACACAGATGGAGCAAATAAAAAACACGCCTACATACACTCTCTTTCCCCCTCTCCTCGTATTTTTTTTTCTTCACACAAACACACACAGACACACACACACACACAGACAAACACACACACACACACACTCTTAACGAGAGTATGACTATTTGTCTATAAATACATCCTCTCTGTTTGTAGCCTTCGGCAACAAATCCAATATCCGACATATCAAGGGGGAACGACAACCTCACAAACAAATGGAAAATGTTTTGAGGGGAAACTGCAGCATTCTTTCACTGTTTACTTACATTAAGTAAAACATTACATTTCAAAATAACCAAACAAACACAACAGTTTCAGCAGAGGCATTTATTGAAATCATTCTGTGCAAATATAAAATGTAGAAACTGTAGCATCGGCAAATATAAAATTTTCTATGGAGACACAAAATGCAGGTAATAATGAAGTGTAATGCATTTAGGAGACTGCACCATGTAAAATACGATAGGTTTTATTAACACAGATAAAACCGCACAAGCCACGTTATTACTACAATAACTTAAGTAGCCTATCTCTGCCCATAGTGATACTGTAATTAGATAAAAACACGCTTCTGTTTGAGAGGGAGGCTGAACTTGAACATGAACATATATGTGTGTATGAATCACAACAGTGTGTAAGTGTGTAAGTGTGTAAGAGTGTGCTGTCCCATCTCCCATCTCTCACCCTCTTCTCCCTCCTGCTCTCACTGTCCTTACCTGCTATCCCTCTCCCCGCCATGCTGCTGATCTTCCTGCAGTCGGGACCGGCTCCAGCGGCCATGTCACCTGAGCAACAGCTGCAGCATGCTAATGAGGAGCTGCGGGGAGGGGGGGGTTGGCTTGATGCTGCTCGCTGCTCTGCGCTGGCAGGGAGCACCTCCCCCCACCCCCCCCACTCCACCTTTCTTCTTCCTCTTCCTCCTCATCACTCTGAAAAAAAGAACAGAGAGAATGGGAGGCAATAAATAGGGACGGTGGAAAACCAAGGAGCGGTGAGGGGACAAATAAGGCAGAGGTGGTGCTGGAGCAGCGCAGGGAAGAGGAAAGGAGGGGAAAATGGTGAGATGAGAAGGAGGGAGGGTGGAGAGGGGGAACGAGGGCTGGTGGGGAGCGGGGTGTTAGGGGAAACATCCATCACTGTTTTAAGTGACTGCAGTGGGATGGAGCTGAGTAAAAGGTCATCTGGTCTCTTTCTGTGCACAGTGGGCACCTGGGCAGAGCTGCGCTGCTTCCAGATGACTCCAGGCTAATTATCTTGCGCACGCCGTCTGTTACGGCAGTCTGACACTTTTACTGACTCACTCGTCTAGTGCTGGTGCACAAGCAAAACAAGGCAGTCAAAAACCCCAACACTGCCCCCTTCTATTGTCTGCAGGTAAAAATTGTAACAAAGGTTTGGGATCTTTTTTTCTGTGATTTGGGATTTGTCTTACCTCTGAGCTCAGGGAAAGAGAGACAACTGCCAGGGCTCCTAGACAAAAAGAGATAATGATAGTCATTTAGCATAAATGTTGGGAAAATACAGCTAATTCTGGTAAAATATCAAAGGTGAAATCACTCAGATCACTTCTGATTATCCAAGTGTCCATCTGCGCACAAGCTGAGTGGATGCACTTGAGAACACACAAGGAATTTCTGGGCATGACCTGTTTCAGCAGGGACGCAAAGCAAATCGGTATGATACAAGGATCTTTGAACATTTGGGTGTGTGCGTGTGTGTGTGTGTGTTTTACCTGAAGTCAACTCATTTGAAACATAGGCACTAATGCAGCATTGGCGTATAAAAGGCAGAGTCACAGAGTGGCCGAAAGCGTGACCTCTGATTGGACATCTCTGCCAAAGAACACAGTCTGGTGGCCAATGGGTTAAAAGCTTTTTCTTGCCGCGACAATGCGGGGCCAGCTATAGGTTGCAGGTTGGCTGTCCAGTGGCTGGATAGACAGAGTATAATTATCCCAGCCAGTTACACTTCAATAACTCCATCAAGCTGCTCGCCAGATACCAGGTTTCCCCGGCAACGCCTCCGAAGTGAATCACAGATCAGAAAGAGACGGGGGATAATACGGGACCCAGGGAGGGAGCAGGGCTAGGGGGGGGGGCCGAGGGGAGATACTCCCCTTAAACACTGTGGACCTTTACTCAGAACACACACATTGACACACAACCAACCGCGTCTGAGAGCATTCCAGTTGGCTGTGCTGGGACCTCTGGCCTGTCAGAGCTCCAGTCTGCTCCCTCTGAGCGTTGTTGTTTGGTTTTCAATCATCAGCCTCACTTTCCAGTCTCCTGCTCTGTGCCCACAGGCCCACTGCGAACATCCTCGGGTGTCAAGAGCAGCTCGGCCGTCCTTTCAGCAGACACCCCCCCACCTCCCACAGCACTTACTGTAATCTGAAAAAGTTAATGGAGTTTATCTCTCATCTCTGTCGCCCTGAGAATAATAGAGAAACTTTTGTGCTTTCGATGCACAGGGATAATTATATTACAAGTGGCAATGCGATTTATGCCCTTGATTGAATTAAAAAACTAAATTGATTTGGCTTTAGTGCAGAATTCAAGGGAGGGGGCTGTGTGTATAAAGTGGGTGTCTGCTTATTTTAGAATGGTGCATGTGTGATGTGACATTGGCACACTTTAATGTGAGAGTGTGTGTGTGTGTGTGTGTGTGTGTGTTCAGGTGACTGTCTGGCCTCCTGCCGCAGTGTCTGGAAACTCAGACGCCACCCCCCCCGCCTCCATACCCCCCTCTATTCCGAGCTGCTCCGCTATCAGGCTTACCTGACGCTCCCACCTCACACACACACACACACACACAAACACACACACACGCCTGCACTTTTTTTTCCCCCAACCCTGCTGCGATAAGAGATCCTCTGAACACTGAGCTGCTTCACCGGACAACAAAACCTGACAATCAATGCAAAAGAAAAGGGGGAAAAAAACAAGCCCTCTTATTCACTAAATCCATCTGATTTCCATGTCAGCTCCAGCCCAAATCCAAATGTGGCGGATAAATGTTAATCTGTTCTTATTACTTTTATCGGGGAGCGATGTGGTGGCGCAGCGTGTTACACAAACCACCTCTGAACAATAGAGTGTAATCTCTCTCACACACTCGGGTCCATCAGCTGGAGCCTTTGGTTTATCTACACCTATTCAAGGTCTGAATCAACCTTTGCCGCAGTAACTTGAAGACCAGCTGAGTACAGAAGCCACATCCTGAATGCTGTCTATTTAGTATTGATAAAAAATGTGCATCATATTAATGTTCGGCGTTGTGCTGAGGCTCTGCATTCATTTCAAAATGAAGCAAAAGCTGGAAGATTTATGATGATTTCATGAACTCAACCATAGAAATTAGTTGTGTCTGAATTGTATTAATATAATTCTTAGTGTAGTGACTTTACATTAATGACCGTGTCCTTCTTACACACAGTACATACATGCTTTCAAAAAAGAGATGAAATCGACCTATGATTGCATTCTGCCGTTGACCTTGACAACATCTTCCACATTAATGATAACTCTATCTCTTTTTATAAAACATGAAAAGTGAAACTGTGCATTTCAAGAATCATAAAAACACTGCCCTTGTATATCTTATATATATATATTCTATATTAAAATACATATATTTCAACTTCAGTAATTCATAGCCGATTGACATTCATAAGCAGGTTTCTCATTTAACGTTTCTTCTGGAAATATAATTATCAACTTATAGCGAAGAAAAAAACGTAACCCTAGCAAAAACATGTTTTAAATAAATTATATCCGAAAAGGTCAGTGATGCGTTAATTGGACTAGTCAACAAAAATAAGCTTTTACAGAAAAGGCTTTTGCAGCTTTTCTCTAAAGCAGCGTTTCCCTCTTTTTTTAGCCTCACTATCAGATGCACTGTAATGTTTAGATAGCACAACAACATTTAACAGTTGCTCATTGAGAACTAGTTTGACTTTGAACAAAGTTTATATTCCCCATTCTGTGGAGTTCAAAAGTAGCCGGGAGCTGATTTTTTACGGGGTGATGTTTATTGGATCCTTGGCGGATCACTCCGAGCATGCTGCTTTGTTACTGTTGGGGGAGCAGTGAGGATTTCATCAGTGGGCTTGGGTGCTGCCAGACTTTGCTGCGTGTCAGACAGACCCTAATAAAACTGTCTGGCTGTTTTGTGGGCACCAGCTCTGCTCTGGCTGTGCTGCGTCTGACTGTTCAGCACTTGTCGCACTGTGCCTGGCTGTTTGGTATTCATGGGGCATGGCACTCCTTCAGCTGTTGCTGGGGGCTCTGTGGCATAGGCCCAGACTGATTAGTTGGCATCGGTATTGTTCACTGTGAAACCAAATGGGGAGACGAGGAGGAAAAAAAACATAATTAGGGAGAGAGGGAGACTGGGAGAAAGATGGAGAGGAGGGTACTAGAGAGAAAATCAATTGTTTTCCACTGCATTCCTAATATGTGTAATTTAGCAGAAATTAGGTTTTCAGAAAAGCATGCTGCCTTGGGTAAAACCGAAAGTTAAAAACCAGGTCAAGATGTAATGGTGAATGAATTCACACCTTTCAATGTCACAAAGGAAAACACTTTTTTTTCCACAGGCCTAATTTATTGTAATTGCACATGTCTATAGTAAGGTTCTTAAGAGACAAGTCCAGTGTTTTCATTTTCTATTCAATGTTCAATATTTTTATTGTGCCGTGTTGCTGCATTATAATGTTAGTCTGAGTCGTCCAATGTCTCTGCTTTAAATATCAATTCAGACCAATAACCAATGTGGTTGTGAAAATGTCAAATTCAACCAGAAATTATCAAATTAGGAAAAGCGTCAAAATTCCTGTGGACACTGATTAAACATTGTCAAACGGTGTTCATTGATTATAAGATATGTTTCCTCTTTTCTCACCAACTTCAGGCACAGGAGATGCTGTTTACTGAGAATTAAAATATTATTTTTATTAATATGAATCATCCAAGTCACAATGAAAATGTATTCAATTAATTCAATTAGAAAACGATCAATTGCTCTAAAATGTTGATATTAATTAAACACACACACACGCACGCACACACACACACACACACACACACACACACACACACACACATATTGCTTTTGGGCCTGGGATATACAATGGTTTAAAATGACTGCTTGTTATTGGATACTATATTCCGATATTGATTTTGAAAACCGTAAAAAATTTCAAATATTTGGCTGAAGTGCAGACATTTATGAAGTTTGTGAACTGAACCGTCTGATCATGTACTTTTTTTTACAAAGAATGAATAATAAATAAATGAGTGAGTTGATGCCGAGCGATTAAGATAGCGAAGGGCTGCAGACACAACTATATAACTGGTGTGTTACATATAGAAAGCTGCAGCAGCAGCCGCTGAGGCATTAGTGTGAGGCTGCTGCTGGTGTGTCTGGTTGAAGCTGCACTGATCACGCTCAGAGCGACTGTCTTGGTAATGGTGGATCAGATATATTGGCTGGGTCTCGGCGATGCTGTGCTGTGGTGTGGTGGTGACAGGGGTTAATCAACAGGAGTCTGGGGTGTGGTGGTTTGGAGTGGTTGGTGTTCTGTCATTTCTAATCAGATCATGTGTTACTTGAACGCTATTCAAGCAAATATGTTGGCACACAGAGAAATGATGGTGTTGGATGACAGTACAGCGCAGCGATGACGGGTATTTTGCTTTTAATGCCAGTGACACTGCTGTGATCACAAGAGGCATCTTTCGATTCATTTTTTGGGAAACAATGAAATTGGCCGGATGCACCAGGCATGCACATTCCTGCAAATACAGTTTCATCGATGCTGCAGTTGAGTTGACAGTTGATAAATCATGTGACGGGAGCTGACTGAACAAAACCTCTTAGAAACATTTGTTCTATATTGTACTCAGCAACTTCGTCTTCCTTTCTCTATGTCGTCCCTGCCACGTTTGGAAGCAGTGAATCAGTTACTGCTTCATCCCGACTGCGCCATGGGGACATTCGGTAGAAAGTCGATTGTGCCCTCCGCCCGCGTCCCAAGAGCCTAACCCGTGATTTTTTATCAAGAGAGCTCACAAGTTAGGGTCTCAGGGAGCAGGTGAAGTACGAAAGAGTCAACTGAGGAGCCGCAGGCAGCTGCAGGGCACGGAGTGGCACTGACACCTTTCCCCTTCTCTCGCCCTCACACACACACAGACACACACACACACACACACACACACACACACACACACACACACACACACACACAGACACACACACGCATGAACTTTCTATTTCTGCTACTTAAAAGTACCCAATTTCTGTCCAAAGGCTCCGACACCCACAAGGTGTCTATCTGAAGGATGGGCTGCAATCAGAAAACAACAAAGCTCCCAGCCTCGGACGGAGGGAGAGGTCCCCCGGTTCCTCCCTTCTCCCACTGCAGACAACTTATTCTGTTCACAAGGCTCGGCTTGATTCCTGTGCACACAAAGACATGCAAAGGTAGAAACATTTTCAGACGAACACTAGACGACAGCAGCAGCATCAAAAGAGAACAGAGATAACAAAGGAAGACAAAGAAGAAAATTAGATGCACACAGCGTTAAATTCGGTGGAGACGGACCAGACTTCAATTATCTTCATGGCAGAGTCCAGACAGAAGCAGGAGCAGGGGATGAGACAGACAGGCAAGCCTGCGCTGCCTGCACTGCCTGCTCTGTGCTAACTAGCCTTTGTGCTGGAAAAGGAAAAGCCCCCCAGCCAAGGAGCCGGGCTCGCCTCTTTGTCCTAAAGAGCGTCGGCTGATCATCACTCTACATTTCTCTGGTCCAGGATGGCAGGACCGCCGTGTGTTAGACCAACCGCCCCGTTCACACTGACTGATGGAGGCAGAGAGACACCTATCAGCCCTCAGCATCTGGCTTCCCAGCGCAGGGGCGAGCACCGACAGTTTGGTCAGAAATAAATAAATAAATAATAATAAAATAAAAAAGCACCCACAGAGCTTCGTGGTTCTGCTCCATAGCTGCTCAGCACCGGTAAAATTCCAATTCCAAAAGCAAAAAGCGGAATCGGTCGGGCTCGTCTCCAGCACAGGTACAGGTTTTCATGATGCCTACAAAACTTGTGCACCCCCCACCCCAACCCGCCGGCAACTTTCCACCACTGACTGCAACACCCTTGATGCTGGATGCTACCACCCACCTGCCCAACTCTGCTGGGCACGTAATAAGTTGTAAGCGTCAAAGGCGAACCAGCTTCAGTGAGACTTCGGCCACAGTTTGAACCATAAAATGTAGAACTGGGGTAAAGATTAACCTCGCAATGTCGAAAACATTCCCATGTCATTTCTGCCTGTCATGTTCTCAAACACACCAGTGACTGCCCCCAGCCCCCCTCCGCCACCCCCGTCCTCCCATCCCGACACCCACCTTACAACTCCTCCCCCCCAGACAAAAAAAAATTGGATAGATGTCTCTGATTGTCTCCTTCTCTCTGGGGAACGCCAGGCAAAGTGGAGGCTTCCGGAAATGAATGCTCCGTGCCACCCGACGCGCTGCCTCGCACGCTTACTCGTCTGTCTGCCACCGACTACGCCTTTTGTTATCCGCCTCTGAGCTGAGGCTGAGGAAGAACAGAGGGAAAAAAGGGGCAGCGGTGGAAGAAGGGAAAAAAGAGGGTGAAAGAAAGAGATGAGGGGAGGAGGGATGTTACTAAGCCCAAGCCAAAGTGTCCGAGGGAAGCTGCAGCCAGACACAGGTCAGTGAGGTGGGACAAACCCCAACCTATCCCCCTCCACAACCACCTACACAAACACAAACACACACACTCACACACACACACCTACCCCTCAGCACACACCATCGCTCCATCCCAGCGCTTGCATTGTCAGCTCCATCTCAGCATCTTAACACCCCCCACACCCACACCCACACCCACACACAGACATACACTCCAGGTACTCCCCCTCCTCACTGCTCCAGACACTGGGACATCAGCCATGTCGTGACACTGTCATCTACCCCGTCTACTTTTATTTTTTCCACCGTTCCCGCTTTCCTCTGCCGTCACAGGTCCAGCACGATGGGTTGCCAAGAAGCAGACAAAAACATTTGCTTCCCCAACCTGCCACCGCCATTTCACACACAACACCCCCCCACCCCCGCATTTGACCCTTCCACCCCCATAAAGCCCTGCCTCTCCAGCGTCCACTGCTTGTCTCGCTTGTCTGTTATTCCCTGTCTGCAGCTGCTTGCCCAAAGTGAGATACTGCAGCAGGAGTCTGCAGCGACAGCCCTTGCTCTTCCTCCTCTCCCTCGCTCTCTCTCCCGCTCCCTCTCTCACACCCTCCATCCAGCCTTTGCTGGTGAACACGTTCCTCCCTGTGCTGATCAATTTCTTCTTTTTTTTTCTCCAGCGGCACACACACATGCACGAACACACACAAACACACACGAACACACACAAGCACACACAAGCACACACACACACACACACACACACACACACACACAAACACACACACACACACACACTGCAGTGAACTGGTTGTGGAGGAAGATGCACTGTAGCACACCACTGTCTTGTAACATGGATGCAGCTTGCCCGGTTTCATGCAAACACACAAAACACTTAGCTGCTGATACTAAATTGACAAAAACAAACTCATGCACTGGCAACAACAAACAAACTAACAGGGCCGCCAACAAAAAAATTGGAAAACGATGGAGACATCCGTATTGAATGGAGAGACAGGACACAGGACACAGGGTGACACTACAGCGGTTCGGTTCGGCTCAGCTAACACACACACAGACAAATTGTCCCACACAGCAATGTGGTCACCGCAAGCACGATCACAAACCTCCACTGTCACAATATTATGACGGGACTTCAAAGTAGAAGCATAAGGAACACGACTGCTGATGGGGAGTCATTCGCTAATATTGTGTCATCACTTGGAAGTCTTTTTCAAATTTTTGCAGACGCACTGCCCATGACCACAAAATATCTTCCTCTAAACTATCTATATGTAAACTGATCCATTCTCGATGTGCCTCTCGTTCAGCTTATTACCACAGACACACACAGTGGCCTTTACATGCTGCACTGCCAGATCAATACGTATCATATATATTTAAACAGACAGCTATTAAATTAAATATGTTCTCTGCAATTACAATATTCTAATAAAATTGTTTAACTTGTATTGTAAGATTTCTGAGAACAAAAGGGTAAGTGAAAAATGTGTTTTGTGTGTAAAATAACTAATTCACATGTATAAAAATGATTTGCTTGTAAATGTTTCATATTTCCAGCAGGAATAACATTATGAGGATTTCATGTTTAACACATGAATAGAGCAACAATCCATTCATTTAATATTACTATCATACTTAGATATTACAAATGCTTTTATTTGTGTAGTATGGGAGGTTTATGTGGTGAATGCTATGAAACAGCAGGTCAACTGTGGGCGGTATAAAGGAAAAACTTAAAGGAGACATTTTTCTCATTCGCCTTCTGTCTGAATAGGATCTGCCCTTGATGGCTTGCTCTAATCTCAGAGCTTAATCAGTTTCAACACCCTGGATAGATTAGGGTTATGACCCTGTCTGACAGAGGGGGCAGGGAAAGAGATCGGCAAATGTTATCATTGATTGATTATGCCCTTTAATTCAAATGGAAAACAGCAGCTTTTTAACTCAGACGCAATACAGAAAAGGCTAAATTGGAAAATGTCACATCATCAAAGACGGCGAACACGCGGCTGCCTTTCCGTCCCGCAGAAACATAAAGAAGCATGGCGAGCCAAGAGCCCGAGAGGTGTTGATGTAAATCCTGCAGCCAATGTCAAAACCGTGGCCAGGTTGAAGTCTATGGGGGATGGACGGTCTTCGCAGATTGGCTCAGTGATGGCGGTGGTGACGCAGAGACGGGGGGTTGGGAATGTGCTGTATGTTAAAGCCAGCAGGGCCAGCAGGCGGCCATATAGGTGATCAATCAGCTCCATTACAGCCATGTCACTGCAGAGTCTGGAGCTGTCGCCGCATTCCGCCCATCACCCCTCCTCGTACACACACACACACACACACACACACACACAAATGATGCTCTCTTCATTTCTAGTCTAGACTGGAATTGCAGCCCTCTGGTGTGATGAAATTGGTCCACAAGAGCAAACTGCATACAATGGCAGATAAACAAGCCAGGCCTGTCGTGTATCGATGACACACGTCTTCAAAGAAGCGGCGACAGTCCGGGCACATAGGTATCTTGTTCGGGGGGGATTTGCCACTGATCAGAGAATACACAATCAAGTTGTTGTGACAGAGCTGAAGCTGAGTATAATTCACTATCTTTGAATTGTGCCAGGAAAATGCATTTCAAAGCACCCCAAAAATAGGGCCGCCTCCATTGTGAATGTTAAGTACGACGCACAATGAGCTAAGAGACATTATGCAGTAGACACTCGCAATGACACCGTTTCCCTTTTCCTACAATAAGCTCAAAATATCTCCACGCAGCCTGGAGATGCATATCTTTGCCACAGATGCCAGGCAAGCCTCAGACAGGTATCCAAACAATGGACTTATCTTTAGTCGGTGCAAGCACAGAATGGGAACATGGAGCCGCAAATGTAGGAGGGGTAAAGGAGGAGAGCAGAGGACGACGACAACGAAGGGTGGGGGGGAAGTAGGACGCAGGAAATATGTGATGCACAGCGCCTCGCCAGCCAGCCAGCCAGCCAGCCAGCCAGCCAGCCAGCCAGCCAGCCAGCGGGACACTAATGACGATCATGTCTTGTCACACTAGCTGTCGGGCCAGTCAGCAGATCTTGCCCTTGTCCCTGCCCTTCTCCAATCAATGGCATTGATCGCTCCTAGGGGTCAAGGGGCAAGAGCGTATCAATAGGAGGAGAGTGGCTGATGCAGCAGGCGGAGAGGGGACGACTCCAGACAGATCAATGACAACCCCCGTCTGCCATTGGTGTGTTATGATTATTCATTTGCCATTAACCCCACCACATTAAGGGAATATGTTTCCTTGGGAAGAAAAAGTGCTTGAGGCTGCTCGCTTTTATAGGGAAGGGAGATTTTACGAGTGGGGGCGAGCT
Source organism: Pseudopleuronectes americanus (assembly GCA_038501795.1). Taxonomy (NCBI): domain Eukaryota; kingdom Metazoa; phylum Chordata; class Actinopteri; order Pleuronectiformes; family Pleuronectidae; genus Pseudopleuronectes; species Pseudopleuronectes americanus. The sequence continues at coordinate 3,076,101 of CM076728.1, forward strand.
GAAGTACTGGTATGGCGAGCAATGACAGTGTTCGGGTCTCAGACGATTTGTTACTAAGGTTTCCACCCGTCTGTGACGTCAAGAGAAATAAGCCAATCGCTGCTCTCAAAGTGGACCCAGATGCAGTTGGCTGATTTTACCAGTATTTTGTGCCTGAGCGTCGCTCCCTATGATAGATTAGTATGGCTCTTGAAAACTTGAGGAAGAGACAGAGTATACAGCCCCTGTGCACTGTGTCAGTTCCTGTGTTACCCACTCTCCACCAAAACAACGTGTGTGTGTGTGTGTGTGTGTGTGTGTACAATATAAAGTGACAATGGGGGTGGTGTATGTTTCTGCTTTTCTTACTCCTTCTCCAAATATGATCATTTCAAATGACTGATTCGAGGATTTGGGTTTTTAGTTATAGCTTTAAAAATAAAAATAAAATGTGTTGCAATGAGAGATTTAATGCTTTTTGTTAATTTGCTAAAAATACAGAGTTATGAACTTTCGTTGTTTCTCACTGACGGAATTTGGTGTAAAGGTGACAGTGACTCCCTGTGCAGCTAAATAGCATTGCCAGCACTTTGCTATATACAGTACATAATTTGGAATGCAGCAGGCCAAATTCAATAAAGAAAAACCCTTATTTTATTAATTCTGAAAGTCAGCTGAAGAACTTTGAGGCGTCTGGCCAACTGACTTCTCAAAGAGGTGTAACAGAAGTGGAGACCCATAACAAAATGAAAAAGGAAAAAAAGTCAGTGGCCTCAGCCGCCCCTATCTAATCCCATAATTTATTTGTTCAACCATCCCATAAATGAAGGCCCAGCTGGAACCAATGACTTTTAGCTGTTCTACTGGGGCAGCTGGACAGAGGTTGTGCTGAGGCAGCAGGATTCTCAGCAGCAACGCTTTCCTCTGAACATCTGGAGGAACAATTGGAGCTCAGGGGTTAGTGTACATGAGAAAATTACTGTTATTAAAATAAACTCTATTAAGGCACATCTCGAGTCTCTACCTCAAGGAGGATGAAATTATACATATATATAATTTCAATGTTCCATCCTGCCCAAAGTAATGCTTCATTCCAAGCTGACAAGCATGGTATCCCCTCAGTGTTGCTTTTCAGCAGTGATACTGACTGTTTTCTGGGACAGGGTCAAAGCAGTGGAGGCGTGATCTTCCTGACGCTGGGGTTACAAAATAGGAGATAAAAGGTGTTCTTGAGTTCCCAGGGATTAACCAGGATCATATTTCCTCACAGAAACCTGTTTGATGGGAGTGATTCTGGTGCAAAGCTGAGCAGGATCTCTGGCCTTCAATGGAAGTATCACTCTTATATAACTGATCAAATTAAATAACCGTTTCCAAATTTATCTCATCCAATATCTGCATGGAGAGAGAACTACACAGGGGTTTTCCAGGGTTGTCTATATGGCCAAGGGGAATTTGATTAATTGAATACCTCTGTTAATTCCAAATTTTTTTAGGGCCCTATTACCATTTGTACAGATTTAGCACTATGGTTTACATTTACATTTCTATGAAATGAATAAGATATTTATTATTATACAGCTAATTTATATACAATCCTAAAGCCAAAATTAATCAAAAGAACAAACAGCCAGAACGATTATTGTAAATGATTACCAGTTTACAAAGTATAACAACTTCTGTCTCAGTATGATTAAGTGAAAACTCTAAGCATCAAACACCACACACAGTTGCGCTCTTAACCACTTGAATCCAAAGAGCAAATTGGATAAATGACGGTTGGAGAGAGGTAGTCCACTCAGACCTGGCCCCAAACACTGCAAATGCAGTGCCATTCATCAGAGTGAAAATCCACTGTCACAATGATAAAGAACTACAGCAGAAATTACAACAACGCTCCCTCCCAAAGCAGCCTTTCAAATCAAGTCGTCTTGAAGAGTAACAGACTGTGGTAAACCTTTGGCTGATCTGCCAGGCCATTTTTCTCTTGTGTGGTGCTTTGGAGTCATTTTACCAACCATGGCTTGGTGCCAGACAGGAATGAAGTCAGATGCATTCAGCCTACTACACAAGTCTACAGTAAACAGACCTTCAGTGTCACAGAGTCAAGCATCAACCTGAAACTAGACCTCATAATACAAACGCTCATTGTATGGAACAGCGGACAATATATCACAAGGCTCAGAAACAATGTATAAACATCCAGCTTTTTCCATGCTGGAAAACCTGGAATATTGCTGAGGGTTGACTGAAGCAGCTTGAGGCAAACAGCTTAAATAATTGTAAGTGTGATAATCAAACCTCGGAGTCCCTGAGAAATGTATCCAGCCGGAGTCAGCTGCTGAAAAATGTCAAAATGTAATGTGAAAATGCCTCCGCTGTAAAACTACAGGGCACGGCAATCACCAGGAATGATGTGTTAAACAGAAGAGCCAGATTTATTATGATTACTATATTTTATACTTGGTGTTTATGTCAAACCATCTGTGCATCATATTATTTTGGCACACGGCTCACATGCGACTGAGTCGGGAGACGCCGCAGCCCCGTGCTGACGACACAGGCTGAGGTGTGACACCAGGCTGTAAAGATGGAGCAACTGTTTGAAAAGCAAAGTCATCGCTGTGTGAAATAGGTTCCACCACCAAATTTCACCTCGAAGAGGTTAGGGTGATGTCAGATAACAAAATACATAAAGCTATAGTTGCAACATTTGAAAATGCCACGGTGTTGCTTCAACAGTTGAACACGTCATTGGACCTATTCTTTATCACGTAATTCAAGGACTTGTCATTAACAGGACCAAATATTTCAGAACTTATGGACAGGCAGAGGAGGCCAATAGCCTGCTCATTAGTTGGTTCTGTCTGGTTTGCAGTTAAAGGGACACCATTATGCAATCGATGAGGTGTGGTTACTGCGACTAACCACAATGCACTATGTCTAATAATACAGCATATATCAAGCTAACGCTAATTGAAGATTTAGAGCCAGGATGGCTGACCATAGCTAAAGGTCAGCTATGAAAAGAGATCCTCAGGTGGGCAAAAATTATATCAACATGAGGACCATTAAGGCTGCATAGAGCCGCTATAAAATTGAATGCAACTGACTATGTCCGTACTGTATGCTGCACTGTAAGCAAAGCAATTTTCTGTACAGATTGATGTCATACGTGTACTCCAAGGAAAGCTAGAAGGTTGTACAGTTAACTCCCAGGGTGTAATTCTAAACCATACAACCTACTACCTCAACCCGGATGCACACATTTTCTACTAAGGCTCCTCTTCTCTATTTTATCATCCTGTGGCTCACTGTCCTCCATATCTAAACACAAAGCTTCATCACCATCATCATTATCATTTTTCAGCTTTAGGTTAAGGGTTTTGCAACTAAAGGACAAGCTGCGAATTTCTGGGACATCAGAGAAACATATATATATATAATTACACATATACATATCCCCTATAGAATTGACATTTGGGAAAAAAGCCCCAAAAAGTAAAAAGACGACGTTCACACCACAGTGACAAAGACCCACAGAGGCGAGCTTGTGCTGTCAGATTTGCCACAAGATCGGATCTACGGGTTTGTGCCAAATGGTTATGGTCAAAGTACCAAAATAAATGGATAAAAGACTAAGAATGTTACAGAAAAACTGGGCACTGCAGCACGGAGCACTCAGACAATGGCACAAAGAACTATCTGTGTACGTAAGTGTGATGTGTCTCAGATGATGCCATTTAAAGACAGAAGTGTACCTAACACCAACCGACAGCGGAGCCATTTTGCAGTGTTCATACAGGTCACGGCAGTGAATTGCTGGAGCTGAAGGACTATGCATTAATATAGGTGGTATATAAAGAATCTGCTGCCAGACCCATTGTGGAGATTTTCCCCCAAAAACTGAAAGTAACTTACCCTTCGCAGATGTGTCTTGCTCATTGGGTTTCGCTGCCTGGCTTCTTAGATCATCTCTCTAAAAACAAGACAAAGAGAGTTGTTGTTAAATGACAAAATGGTAAGAAAGTATCGCACCTGTTGATGAAACGCTACAGTGCTTTGTGAGATACAACTTGACGAAACCAACGAGTGGTACGATGGAGAGAAACCAAAAAGAGGAACATTACAATGATGGTACACTATTTGCAGTAACTGGTCTGACAACATCAGATCCACATGGGGGAAAATATTTAATTACATTCTTAACTTGCTGTGCCTTGGTCTGTGATGCCTCAATAGTTCCTAAATAGGAAATTAAGGCCATAATAACAACAATTAAAACTCTGTCATAGACTGCTCTCCCAAACTAGGCCTGCAGACTTGCCGTATCAGTCTGCTTCCTGGCCACAGCGATGTCGCTGTGGTGAGGGGTTAGCTCAACTTAGCCAAGACCGCAGATAGCAGAGAGCAGGGCCTGAGAGGGATGCCAGTGTAATCAAGCATGCCACCGTTAGCTACCATCAACGGTGCCAGTGTCAGAGAGCCACAAACAATGGAATATTCCTATTGCTGCAGTGCGACAAAGGAAAGTCTGAAGAAGATGGTGAAAATACTACTAAACCAGATGCTGTCTGACTCTTACTTAATTATTCTCAATCAACACTTTATACGAGCATGAGAGCAATGAGCAGCATGCATTACAATTTTTTTTTGGTAATGTGAGGAATGATGAAAAGACAGAAGGGGACTTCTAAACTGAGCTCACTGACATTACAGGTTCAGTTCAGCGATTTGCTGTCCGCCCAATTTCTACAAAACAAACAAGAATACGAAGACAAAGAGACTGCATGAAAACCATTTGCTTTATTTAAACCTCCTCCCCTTTCTCTGTCTTTCTTGTTTTTCACACTGTTACAAAATCTTGGCAGGAAAGATGACTTGATTCCCTACCAGAAAGCCGCAGCATATTTTGCTGACAAAGTTACAACTGCTGAAATTTTTTGCCAAAATCAAAAACGTTAGCCCAGTCTTCCAAAACCTGGCACCTTCCAACCGGGAGGTTGGTTGGTGCAAAGGGTGGTGTTAGGAGTCATGGCAACCTCTGCCTGGCCGGCTGCCCAGCACCCCGAGGTGGGGCGAAGTAGGGGCTAATGTGGTGTCGAGCAGGAATGCTTGTTGCCTTCCAAAGTCAACTCTACGGGCGTGGTGGTTGTCTAAGATTTCAGCTCTGATGCCAGAACACAAATACAAAAGACTGGATGCATGACAAACTAATGACAAACTCACACTGTATCTCCTCATTCAAACATAACTGAAATAAAGTTTATACGTCCCTTTGCTAAAACATAGGTCATCTAAACCATCTGAGCACATTCAGCTTACAAAAACATTAGACCACATTCATGACATCTATTAACATATCATATATGTCAATCAAGTGAGGTGGAGGCCAAAAAATGGTGAACCAGAGGAATAAGGAAATTCATATGACTGTACACTGCAGTTCAATTCCTGTTGAAGTCAGTCTCTCCAGTGACTGAATAAATACAGCGGGGAGATTATATCCGGGGAGGCAAGCTCTGGCTTCCAACCGGAATTTAAATATGAATCTCTCATGCATCAACAGCAGACAAACGTCTTTTCTCACGCTGCGTACTTCTAGTTTAGCTAGAACAGTAGCCAACAGACAGGGTGATGGTTTGTTACATTTGTTACTTAAGCATTTGTCACACACCTCACTCACTAAGGCGCAAGGTATCCAGTCAAGCTCTCTCACTCAATTAACACCAAATTGTTAAGTATCTGTCGTACTGGCTCAACTCTTGACATGATTAAATAAGGGGATGCTCAGTTTCTTTTTTTTCTTGTTTTATTTATATTGCATATGTTGAAATGTTTATCCTCAGATTTTTTGGTTTGCACAAAACAGTATAATTATAGTAATGGCATACATGTATTTATATTATTATAATGAATATATGGGCGTGCTTAACACGTTAAGTAACTTAAGAATGTGTAGCTACTGATAGAAAAGGCACTCTGATTTATAAGAAAGTGAATAATATTGGTTAGAGAAGACAGTAAAATATAAGCAATTGTGCAAAAATCATAGAATATTTATCCAAAATCAATAGGAGCCGGTCTGTCTTATGGCTGACACTGTCGACCGCAGACTGGTGTAGCGGCCAGGACAAGCACAATAAGATCTCTTTCCCATGGTCGTGCAAGGAGTGGTGCAAACAGCATGACTACATCTTAGTATAGTTGAAAAGATAGGTGTAAGAAGTTTAAAGGTGAATGCAAAACATAAAAATACCAAGAGATGATTTGGTATTCAGTGTCACTCATTTGATAATCTGGATAATTGCAAAGGCAAATTAAACCAATGCCATGCATTTCAGTTGATAAAATCTCTGCATCCGTCTGAAGGCAGCCAGTCTGGCATGTGTTTTACACCTGCAGCCTCTAACTTGAGAAGTGACATTGAGGTTACATTGATTAAACCGTTCATTCAGCAGCTTATTGCTGCACTTGTATTTCTATTTACTACAAATGTGCTGTTGCAGAAGGACTGTGGCTGTGACATTCAAATGAGTGTGGTGGTTGATCATCATATTCTCAGAGCGTAGCAGCATCTCATCCCATATAAGCAGATATGCAAAATTTGGTTTTGATTTTGTAACAGTGCGAAACAAGAAAGACAGAGAGAGGGGAGGAGATTTAAATAAAGCAAATGGTTTTCGTGCTGTCTTTTTGTCTTTGCAGTCTTCTTTGTTTTGTAGAAATGAGGCGGACAGCAAATCGCTGAACTGAACCTGTAATGTCAGTGAGCTCAGACTGTAGTACAGTATGTAGCTGGAATGTCGCTGTTTACTACAGCTGCTTATTAGTCATTGGGACTAAGTAAAGAGACCTGTGAACAAAATGGCCCTGAATTCCTCTGAGCTCCTCATCTGCTCTTGCCTGCGTCAAACAGACTCAGCTAAAACTGTTCCAAAACATTCCCCCACTGAGTGGGTCATTTCATATCCTGGAAGGCAGGAGGCCAGGGTCAAAGTTCAGACTGGAGGTTGGTGAGTGGGGGGTGAATGCTATCCCCTGGGAATGGGACATCCCATTGTGAACCAGACAGAGGATGAAAAATCATGCAGACTTCTCAACCTGGTAATACAAAGAACAAAATAAATATTTAATAGTCTGTAATAAACAGGAGTTGTTTATTTGACAATTGATATTCTAAAAAGTCTGGCACATGGCACGTTTTAGTTATTTACTAATATCTGCTCAGGGGCAGCCAAAAGACTGAAGAAAGATAATTTGTGCTTTTTCACTCTCCACAGACACACAAGAGACGCTGGGTTATTTTGGGCTCGAAAAGCTGTTATCTTCATTAATTTAATGTTGCCTCAAGCCGTGACAGAAAAACAGTCAACAGGTTAATCCCGGCTGACTTTTTGAGAGACACACTCATCCAGCCATTTTGTAGCACTGACTTGACTTGCCAAGGATAGAATAACACAATAAAAGCCCTAAATGCTGAAAGTTGACATTCTGCACAGAATATTTTGGATCAGTCTGTTTCCTGAGGTATTGTGCATATACTGGAAAGAAACTGCAGACACTGACTGGCTGCACACAGGCAAGCTCCCCCTGTAGAGGGGCCTTGGCTCACTGTGGCCTGATCTGGTCTCTTTTTATTAGTGTTCAGCCACTTGCAGAAAAGGATTCAAAAATAATATTACTTTAGTATAACAATAATATATAACTTTTCACCAGGGGCAGGTAAGTGCAAAACACTAAAAACAAGGGGAACATGACACTTACAATAGACATAGCACAAAGAAATATTCTTCTTTCTTGTACCATTACCATACATTTGAGGAATTTACCTCTGAGCACACACAGCAGCATCACAGGAGGATACTGTAAATCTAAACAGCTCTGTAAAATACAGCATTACTGGGTGAAAAAAGCCAAACAGAGCATTGAGGCATGAGAGCAGAGCCATTTTCTCCATGTGAAGCGTTGCTGATGTTCCCAAATGTTGACTAAACTCTTCAAGCGGACAGACACCATGTTGTGTGACTGTTACACCGGAGTGTAATGTTGCTTTAAAGGTGAACAGAGCTTTGCGGTGCAGCCAACCGGGGCATTGAAGACTTTGCTTGACCCACCTGTCTGTTGATCCTGCTGCCTAGCACCAGACTAAACACTGAGATTTTCAACAGGGCCTATTGGCTGCCGCGGACTAAGCAGCAGCCAATCAGTGCACAGGGAGGGATGGCTGCAGGGTAAGACTCAGACTGTGTGAGCAGAAGTGAGAGGACGAGGCTGTGCCGAGACAACCAAACCCCATCAAGACTCTTAACATCGAAGGAGGCCGAGACAAAAACTGCACTAACTACACGAAACTGGTTGAACAGTCAATACTTTTTTATCTCCGAACACAGATTGTCTATTGGAATTGACAAAAAGGCTGTATCATGATTTGAAATCATTGGTGACAGAGATAAAAGTATTTGCAGGGATATCAAATGTTGATGCCTAACAATAACAAAGTAAAAGGGCATCTCTTTCTGAATGGCACTGAATTGATTACCTGGCTTCAGACAAGGCTGCTATCAGGCTGTGCTTTTACCGTCGCTAAAAGGGATCAATACCTAATGAATTCCAAACGGTGGAGTTTCACAAACATAAATGTATCTTACACATGAGTGCATGAAGTAACCTCTACGGATCGATGGATATGACATTACACACAGCCAGAGGAATGCATCTTCTTAATTGACTTGAGCATTTTCAAATTAATTCCAACGACAATTAAAATGGATCGGACAGTGTGGCACCTTGGTCCTGGAATCTCGGAGAGCTTTTTATTGTGTGCTCGCCTCACCTCCTGACCCGGCCTTGTGTTTTAATTACCACTGTCTCCTATCAGGCTGCTTCGGCTATATGGCAAAAAGGAAAAATCAAAGAGCTTAGTTTAGCATTTACACAGTGATAGAATTAGTACCGAACAAAGACAAGGCTCTCGTTGCTATCGGATAAAATGTAATTAAACTACACTGCTGCTATACAGAAACGTTGACCAAAGCTGCTACAAAAATTGGTAATGTCGATATTTTAGACATTTTGTGTTAGCTAGTTTATGTGTTTGTATTTTTCATCATGACCCAAAAACATAACATTGCAAATCAGTGTTATAAATTTGGACAACAGAATGCTGCCTTTAACCACGTGAGTGCATCCATAAGTTGTGGTTTTAAAGAGCTTTCATATTGTTATTTGACACTTTAACACCTAACTACCTAAAATATGATTCAAACAAACAAGATGCTTTGAAAATATCCCTGTGATATTTACATAAATGCTCTAATCATTATGCTCATTTGACGTCCTTTGAGTAGGCAGATGCATGGTTTTGATTTTAACGTTGGCTGGTGAGGCCATTAGAAGAGATACTTGTGGAGAGGAGAGACAAATGCTCTTGACATTAAAAAGCAGAACAATATTTAATGTGGAAGCTGTTACAGATCAGTGCATGGCTGCTATTAGTTCATTTCAAATATATAAAACAATAATAAACCAGGAGAGGATTAAAAACAAAGTATTAGCGATGAGCTAAAACTTGAGGTGTCCATTAATAAAACTCCATCAGCAATTGACACAACAGGCTATGTCATTACACTACATAGAATCCAAATGTATCTTATTGTTAACAATGTTTTAAAAGCCCTATGGAGCAAAAAAGTAGTCAGTAAAATACAGTGTGAATCTGGTACGTCGGTAAAGGTTATTTGAGGAATCAGTGCACATTCAATACTCTGCTCCACTAACATCCCAGACGAGTAATGAAACCAAACTACAAAACAGTTCTCTGCCTAGGTTCTTTATGACGGGTCTGTAAATTTCGAAGAAACTTTAGAAACCTTATATGCTACAAATCATTTTCCTCAGGCTACCTCCAGAGCAGAGGAGCGTAATTGACAACATTAAGGATGACTTCTCATTTAGGAGGCCGAGCAGACAGTTATCATAATGATACCTTTTCACGGCATGTTCTTACCGAATGCTTTCCCAAAGATAATACCTCTGCACAACCTCTCATTATCAAAGCAATCGCCTGACAATGGAAAGAAGAACACTTAAAATTATGTGAATTAGTGTACGAATATGGAAAAATGACTGCCGATTCAATACTTTAATTAGGCTCTTGCAAAACAATCAGACACAATTAGGCAGTACCAGTCAATAAGTTAAATCGCATAGCAAGTGGTGCCAATTTAATATTTGACTATTTTTAAATTGCTATTTGTGCTCAGATGCCTTTTGCTCACAGTTGGGTACTAGAGAGTGGAAAGTCTTCACATCCCTTATTGTGGCTAATAAAGCAGATGACTAGCAGGTAAATCAGCAGGTGAATCAGCGCTCTCTTCAAATAAAAAACACCATTAGCTTGTAATTGACTTCCTAAGCACCATCTGAGTGGGTCCAGAAACATGCTCAGAATCTTTAAGAGGTCCACGTTGCACCCTTCAGATATCAGCGAGGTCAAACTATAACTTTTAAGATAAAACTTTTCATTGAACCAAACTGTTTCCAGTTATACCTGGACCAGGTCAAATGTCAGATGTAATAAGAACAATGCCAGTTTCAGTTTAAAATGAGCCATCATCCAAAATTATGTGGTCGCTATAGTTTTTTATGAATTGTCCCACTTAAAACTCATGTGCACATAAAGGAACCAATTTTCTGCTTTTCTTGGAAATACTACCTCTTATAATGTTTAATTTAATTTTCCTATGCAGAAAACATTTTGATCAAGAAAGAGATCCACAACCACAATATTTCACAAAGGTTTGACCCACAAACTGTCAAATGCAAACGTGCAGTGCTATGTTTCTATTTATACATTCATTTTAATTAAAAGGGTGACATTTACATTCATAATGGTAATTCTTTATTTAAAATAGTGACTTGTGTTATAGAATATTCAAGAACAAAATGAAAAGAACAAAAAAAATTGATATAGAATTAGAAGATTTGTGGTTCATGGTTATTTCAAGGTAACTTCACACTAATTCCAGCTCATTATATTATATGTACTGAGTTTACATTGTAATGTACGTAAAATAAGTAAACGTTTTGAGGCAATACAAAACCACAGGTTCATTTGGATTTCATATTAAAAGAACGTGCACAGAAATGTGGTCTGACCTAAACCGCTTCTCCTTAAGAAAGTGAAAATAATTGTTGTGTTTTCATAAATAGCCAAACATGGCATACAGCTTAAACTGGTTCAGGTAAACCTATTTATCTAACTGTTCATTCAGATAATTTGACTATGATATTACATACATATAAACAAAAAGGCCAGCTAGATAAGATGACTGACCAAGTGTAACACAGATATGAGATGTGCTGCAAACACCAGTGGTGCTGAAAAGTGTGCAACACTGCATTATTTACTGGATTTATTCTGCTAGACCTCTCTGATCTCCAGCACACACACAGAACCTACTCTTATTTAGAGGATACATTGCATATGCATATAATGGAGCAGGACGTACAGCATGAAATCTCATGCAGCTGGTCAAAACAATGAAGTCAGGCATCTGCTCAGAGTTTCATGTCCATCCATTTGGAATCAAACCATTCATCTTAGATTATCATTTCTCTAGCCAGTTGTACAAAAGCTTGAAATATCCTCACATGGCCTGGAGGGTGTGAGCGTGTGTGTTTGGACAATATGAGTTCTTGGAGGGAATTCTGCGGAGATGTGCTCCTCTCACCCCAAAGACACGAAGCCTCACAGAGCACATGTCAGTCATCCGTGATTGCAGGCAAGGCAAGCAGGATGGGACGGAGCGGGGATTATAAGGCAGCCGGGTGTTTCCACTGGGGTCTCCCCTGCTGGGCTACATGGTCCCAGCTCCCTTTGTCTGCTGTTAACCCGTTAAATCCCGCGGAAGAGCCCATTCACAAATGTGTCACACACCCCGGGGGTGCATTTTGTGTGGAATAATCATCTTAAAGAGGTTACATAGCATCGCCAATGATTCCAAACTGCACACACACACACTCATCGCCCCGGCGCACACATTCATTTGTTTCCTGGTGTGTTTGCAGTTTCAATTATTGTCAACTTAACTTCTTGTAAACACCTTCAAACGACATTCTTTAAGAGGATGTCCCAGTGTAGGTAATCCACACCAACACATTAAAGCAACTCATTGGCCACTCGTCACAGATGAGGTTAAGGACATTGACATTTGCATATTATTAGAGGATATTGTACCTTTTATTACTGTCTGGATGCACACTGGTATGTAGCATCTCTGCATTAGACACCAGACCATGCAGCTCTCTCCTGTGATTTTGTGTTCAGCATACTTCGCAGCTGACTACATCCCGACAGTGTGTGTGTCTCCGTGCTATAGACAGAGATAGAGAGCACACGCGCGGGAAATGTTGCGGGTTCACTGAGAGAAAGTGTAATTATACTGCAGTAATGCCCTCCATGATTAATGATGTGGGCCTCTGAAACCAAACCATTGGGCCAATTGCAAATTACCACTATAAAAATAAACCATGATGTGAACAGGTCAGCGAGGCCAGAGCACAAAATGTCTCTGAGTGTGTATTTATATACAGTGTACGAGCGAATGAGGAACGAGCTCTAGTAACCCAATTAGTGTCTGTCCACTGTCAGAGAGCAGCTCCGTCTGCATCCATGTTACACACTTCTACAGTCATGCAAGAAGGTATGTTTTTGTTAAAGGGTGAACTGAAGACACACAAGTAGAAGGAAAAAAAGTTTGTGTGATTGAATGAAGTGTTAAGCCACTCGGAGAGAGGGTATTATCGCAGAGAAAGAAAGGAGAATTTTTTTTAAACAAAACAAAAAAGCAACAAATTGTAATCTTCTTTGTGAAAAAACATACAATCAATGCTCTGGTGGGGAAAGTGGTGTGTGCCCTAATGCTCGTGACACAAATCGTTCCCAGATCGTTCTCAGGCTCGGCTGAATCTGAAGAGGACAAAACACCTAGGACGAAACTTCTCCACACAGAACTCCTGAAGGGTCTCTGAAGTGCCGCAGAGTCAAGTTCACATTTCTTGTCAAACACTGACTACACTGGTCTGTGCATCACCACTTTTGATTAGTTTTCGAAAGCCCCCTCCACGCTACCCACAGACACACACACACCCTTCTCAGATGGAGAGCACTTGATTCGTACTTAGATTGAACTCTTATGCACTCTACTTGTATGAAAAATAATGCCTTTTTGTAGTTAAACAGCAATGGAGCTCTCATTGAGAGCAGGGCACTCAACATAGCAGCAATTCGGGATTCTTGTGGTTATGAATCATTCGGGGACATCCAAACTGGTTTCATTAACGTGACAACCATGTGATAATTTGCCTGTGCATTACGATATTTGCTAAATTTAATGTGCCTAATTTCACAAAGAAAAAAGAAAGAACGAATAATCGAAAATGATGGCAACATTATTTTTCTCTTATTTCAAAAAATAAACAACAGATCAAAAAGTGAGTAAAAATGTTGTTGTGAATAATCTCAAACATACACAGAAAAACACACAATCTTCAAAATATTAAAAGCAAATATAATGACTTGGTTATGGAATTTGCCAGTCTTCTAAAACAACGCAGAATACTTTCCAGCTGATGATGTTTGAATGTGAGCATTTGTGTTTTTCGTTTTTTATTGCTGAAATTTGCACTCATATCACAGAGGGGAATCCTTGAGTGGTGAATAAAGAGCTACCTGTCTGGACATCATGAAACACTGATGATGATCCCAGTTTTGACATGTTATTTTTTTTTGCTGTTCTTTCTGATAATTCATTTGTATGGTTTACAATGGAGCTTCACACTTGTCAGCACCCCTCTAAGTGGTATCTTCATAAATTCCAATGTCGAGATAAAATGAGCAAAACACAATGTTTGAGTACAAGTCATCCATCTAAGTTTATTGCACATTCAAACTGTTAATTAATGACCCATTAAATGCATGGCCTGTGGTTTCTTATGAGTATGAATTTGAAGTGTGCATGCAACTTAACATCAATCAGATGAAAGCCTGATAAACGGCCCCTTTCTTTTTTAATAACAGTAAATCAAAGCGCACACATGGCTGTCTCTCTGAGACACAGATAATCAAAAGCAGAGAGTGAGATGGCCAAACATCATGTCTAATGTCCCAACCAACTGAGGATCAACTGTTTCCAATTAGGATTACAAAGGCACATGCAAAAAAAAGAATGAACCCCACAACCCTGTGTCCCTTTGCACACACACACACACACAAAATAATATTGTTATGTGTGCAATATGTTTGGTGTTTAGAAAAAAAAATCGTCTATTAAAATATTTTCATTGGACTCTCTTCATCCAATTTTTCACTCCAAAGCACAATGTAAGAAAATGCCTGCACTTGCACAAAGCCGTGTGCTCTATAGTCCATGTTAGTTTTCATTTCTCACTTCTTTCATTGCCATTTAATCCAGTCACATCAGCTCCCTGAGCAGGTGAAGTCAGCCAAAGACTTTCCCACGGTCTGAGAGCAAATCCAATGCCCCGAGCCCTTCCTGAGGGCCGGCCATCTGTCCGCTCTGTTTGGAGTGTGTTAGGGGGTAAAGCGTCAGCTGCATGACCAAATTCAACGTTCCAACACACCCCTCCTTCACGAAGAAAAGCCCAAAGCATCCATTCAGCTCAACACACACACAGCTTGTGCCCGAACACAAACAAATCAACAAACAAACAAAAAGACAGATGTGACTCCTCACATTTGACAGATATTCAGTCCAAAACCCTCACACACATTCTCTGTTTTTGTAACAATTATGCACAGTTCGCCACAACAGATTTTTTACCACCTGCCTATAAATACTGACATTTTATCAGCTTACAATTGTTGTTATTAAAAGCTAAAAAAGTTAAAGAGTACAATCCTGCGGAAAAGTAAAAATGTGAAAACCTCTCAATGAATAGTTTCCTTTCCTTCCTCCTCTCATGCTTAAAACAGTAGCTGGTAGGGGAGAACCCTCATTAACATGATATCTCTGCCTCTAAACAAAGGAGCTCACCACATAAACCTTGACCTTTGCTCCCTCCGAGAATAAATCACCTGAATCGCTGACTTCCACAGAACAATACAATTTCACACAAACAACTCAAAATGAAGAGCCAGCTAATTTGAGAACACCGGTGCAGCTCATCGAAAAAAATTTATCTTACTTTGAATTAGGATTTGCCAAGATCATGTGACGCATTTCTTTCTTTCTCAAGCACATGCTGCCGCCCCCATCCCAAAGCGGTCCCCCCCTACTCTTTTTTTTCTCCCCTCCTCAAACTGACATGCTATCATTTTATTTCCCCTCTCAAAGAGCGACTCTGCCGCTGGTGGATATGGTCCTCGCACCGACCTGACGCATTTTTAAAATGCGTGACATTGCCTCTGTGGGAGCATGAGAACGGAGCTTCCTCAATAGTAGGGTCCCCATACCCGGCCCGTAACCATGGAAGCAGATGCCTGCCCTCCCGGCCCTCCTTACCTCCTGTCGATCGCGGGCTGTGAGCTGCTTCGGCAGTGAAAAGAGGCTCTGCCTGCCTTTCTCCTCGCTCTGACCGAACTTGCCCCACTCCTCAAAAGGAGCCATTGAACAGGTCACTGGTCTAGACTTGTTTGCACGGTCCAGGGAGCAGCCTTGATGTAACCCTTGCTCTCCTCTCTCTCTCTTTCTCTCTCTGCCTGCATCGCCAGCCGCCCAGCGACTGCAGACTGTGGAGGGGTGGCGGGGGGGACATTGGAGACGTGGATTTGAAAAGGAGCCCGTCCGATTTTGCCATTGTGCCTTTTCATTCATCGATCGAATGAATATCGAACCTTCTGTCCCTGTGTGTGTGAAACGGATAGCTTAGCAAGCATTTTTTCCCCTCTCTCTTCAGGTCTGCATTGTGGGCCAAGAGCTGTGATTTATTTTCTCACTATTTGCAAGAATTTAGCTTTTGTTTCTAGTATGTTTCCTTTTTTATTTCCTGCAAAGTTTCATTTTTGATACGGTTGATTCTGATATCTTGATAAGTGTTTAATGCACAAGTTAGAATTAACAGATTTCATCAAGCTACACTGATCTGTTGAATTTTACTTTTATGTTTATTTCTGCTGTTTGATTTATTGACAAAAGGATTCTGCAAAATAATAAAATAGAGTTTTGAGAATTGTAATGAATCAATAAATGAGAGAATTACATAGAGTTCAACATTAGTTGTGAAAAAACTGTTTAGATTTAATTTTGAATGCATTTACAACACCCTTATAATTAATCTAAAACCTTTGTGTTAAATAATGAAATCGTATTGAGGAGGGGGAAAAAAGCAAAATAGACTTTCTGACTTAGTTGTCCTTATTTTCACAAGGAACATTTCTTCATTTTATAAATATAGAATTAGTATTAATGCATACATCATTACATTATGTGACCAAACTAATACATAATATTGAGTCCAGGTAAAAATACACTTAATTGTCAAGTCATCATAATTTAAAACAATTTCTAAGATATGATCATTCCTTCAGACCAGATCAAATTATATTTTATATTGGTTTAAAGTGTATGTGTTTACATATTGACCTCTTGCAGTAAATGGTTATGGGAGAGTATAGGTGCATGGGCGAGAGAGAGGGGGGGGTGGGGGAGAAAAGGAGAGAGGTAGAGAGAGTGAGAGAGAGGGAGAGAGAGAGAGAGAGAGAGAGAGAGAGAGAGAGAGAGAGAGAGAGAGAGAGAGAGAGAGAGAGGGGGAGGGCGAGAGCTTCGATGACAGTTTTAGTAAAAGGTGAAACAATCAATGACGACATGTCAATATTGTTCAATCAGGGATGAGGCCACAGATAAGGTGACTGTTTGTGTTTAATCTGATTCATAAAGAAAAACTCTGTTCTTCGACTGACATATGATATTATGACGTTCTCTGAAACATTGTTTTAAAATTGGGTTTCAAAGAAAATAACATTTTGAATCCCTGGTTTGTTTTTCATAATTTATTAAATACATTTTATTTAATAAATTACAAAAATAATGAATTAATACAAACAAATCAGTGTTCAACTTCTGTGTTATTTTGATAATATCTCTTATGTATTTATATATTATGCATTCTAACATATATTTCAAATGTGTTGCATAAGGAGAGTTAAAAATATGGTGAAACCAGATAAGGTGAAACACGAACATAGTTACGACTGCAAATGTACGACTTGCAAATAAAAAGTCTGCAAAGAAGAGCAGTTGCAGCTCCCATGCTCCAAGTGACAAGTTGCTGTGGAGGGGCCAATCAAAGGGGGCAGAGAGGGGAACAAAACAGGGCAGAAAATGAGCAAATTCAAAGGCAGAGGAAGGAAAGCAAAGGAACCAGTGAAGTAAGACGGCAAAGGCATTGTGGTCGCACAACAATCAAGGCTGCTCCCACAGTGACTACCAGGCCTGTCTCCGAACATATTGCTGCCACCACAGCACACATCCAAAAAGCACATAACCAAAGGGCTACTGCAGGAGGTCTGCGACTTGTTTAAGAAAATATGGCTTCATGTGAAAATAAATGATTGAACTAAAATGAGGGAAAAAACTGAATCGCAGACAATGAAATCCTCTGCAACAATTCAGCGTTACAATTGAATTACCTTGGGTTTTATGATAATAAATTCAGAACGATTTTTAACACAACAAATGTTGATCTCAATAAAACAAGAGGTTTGTTAAATAATTCTGATTCTGCGCCATTATGTTCTGAAATGCAGTGTCATAAAGCAGGTAATTCATGAAACTAATATAATTTGATAATTTTAAAAGCCAAATTGGAACAAGAAAGATTTATACAAATTTTAAAACAGGTACATGTTTTAAGTTAAAGAATAATGTAAATGTTGAATAACGTGAGGTTATTTAACATAAGTATTTTTGTAATGCAATCCCTTAAAAAATAAATATAGTTAGAAAATTAATATATAAATGATAAATATAATTAAGTGTAAAAGAAATCAGCCATTCACCTAATTCTCCCTTTAGGTTACAAAAATAAAATAAAAAATCTGTTAGGGTTAGGGTGACAACAACAGAAGTAGCATGTTGAAAATAGACATGGCTGATTCCATCAGGAACAATGGTGGAGATGGGGGTGGATGTGTGTGTGTGTGTGTGTGTGTGTGTGTGTGTGTGTGTGTGTGTGTGTGTGTGTGTGTGTGTGTGGGGGGGGGGTGATCTCAACTGAAGCCACATACAACACACTGACAGCGACTGGCTGGACAAACCTGCCACAAAGACACGCTCACCCTCCTCGGGTCACATTACACACAAGCCCCAGCCAATATTTCACTGAGATGGATATACAAAAATAAAATTATAAAATTACGTGCTTTCTATTACACAGCAGGGAGCCATTTTATATTTCTCCAGTTCCAGCTCAAACCATTTTAAAACTCTTTAAACCAATTCCAAATTGTGCCTATTTCCTAAATTTGTTCTAAAATGCCACATGGTAATATACAAATGGAAATAAAATTTGAATTGCTTTTGATAATGTCTCTTTTCATCATCACAAATGATGCATACTGCAGAAGAGTGGAAAAGAAAAACACATCTGCTATCGTTCATATTAGCACAACCACATTTTGGTTTTAACTAAATGACAAATAGAGTGAAAATCGAATGAAAGATAACAAAGAACAGTGTTGGATTTCATTGCACTGCTCACTGTCTCTCTGGAACACACGCACCCTCTGAAAAGAGTCTTGGCAGATGTTCCCTGGGACATACAAGTAAACCAGCGTCCCATCATCACCATCATCCTGCCTGGAAACGGTGGCAGGCGAATGCCAAGTGCAGCTCCACAGTGTCTGCTCCCCCTGCCGCAAAGACACGACCCAGTGTCAGCAGCGCACACGCATCATTACAAGGCAGCGAAGCTAACCAAATACAAGGGAGAGTTTGCAAAGGATGAGAAGTCCCCCCCCCCACCCACCCATCGTCTCTGAACTGATCCTGTCCCGGGCTCCTGAATGCAGATTGAGCAGCCGGCTAACCGTGGGACTACGGCTTACATGTGACATGTCTGAGCAGCTAGCATTGGTTTTAATGTTAGCTGAGCAGAGAAGAGGACCAGCACTGGTGATGGTAATAACAGTTTGACTGAGATGGAAATAAAATCACAATTAATTCAGCAGTTATATTTCCGGTATTATTCAATAAAAACTATAATTATGTACACTAGTTCAAAAATTATTTCTCTAAATTATAACAAAAGCATTTTCATATCCTGTATCCAGGTAAAATTGAGACAGGTTAACAAACAAACAAATTAAGCTATTTAATTCCTGTGTAATTTGACCTAAAACACACACACATACACACACACAAACATATATATATTTAATTTAAATATTAAAAGCCTTTCAAACCACATTTAGTGCATCATGAGACACCAATCCCCCCCTGAAATTTAAACTTCAAACTAATTAAATTCTTTTAGGGTTGTTAGGGCAACAAACACTTATTCAAAGTCATGAAAACCCTCGGGGATACTATGCCTTAAAGTAAATAATTAATTTACAAAATAAAGTAATGTGAGAAGAAAATCAAATGTAATAGGTCAAGTCAGGGAGGAACCTCTGGATACAATGAGTGCCTAAAATAATTGTTTGTTGTTTGTTGTATCAAAGACAGATATCATCCCAGGCTATCACCATGCCAACCCACCCATCTCACACTGCTACTGACCTCAGACAAAAAAACTATGAACAAACTTAGACACCATCATGATTTGTTGTCCCTTCTCAGGGCAACAAAGGCATGTGTGTTCCTCCCTTAGGTCAAGCCCATAGGCTGGTGCACAAAGCACAGAGGGCATCATAATCTCCTAAACCCCCTGGAGTCGGCCTGTTCCAAATCCACAATGCTAAGCAGATCCCAAACATCTTCACTATATTATCTACCTCGGGCTGTTTCACTGCATTTGATTCCTGAATTTAAAAAAAAACTCACATTTTAATAATGACCACTTATCAAAATATTGCTATGGAACATGAAAGCATTATTACAACAGTGAGTTGTATAATGGTTGTGGACTTGATCGATCATTTCAAGAACAATATCTGTGTGAAAACTTCCAAAATGAATTTGAGAGATGGAATACGACATCGACGGCCACTGTGAATCACAAACGATGTGAAGGGCAATGATCATTGTGTACGGAAGGCAGCTCCTCTATTTGTCACATCACTGTCACCAAAGTCAAACTTTAAGCTTCCGAAGGTGCTTTAGAAGGTGAAGGAACAAAGGGCCCCTCACCATAAAAGCACTGTTTAATTAGGTGTAGAGCAACAAATCCTCCCTATTCAGTGGCTGGACACTTGTGGTGTTAGAGTGGAGTGCATCGCTGGTGAAAGACTCCCATCATAACACTAGAGGAGTGTTCCCTCCCTCACAAAGACACACACTGATTCACTAATGCCTGTGTGTTAACAAGCCCATCGTCTGCTTCTCTAACTCATTGTCTCTTGAATGGGTGCTAATGGAGAGACAAAACAGCACACACACACACACTGATGCCCTCCTGCAACACACTGCTCTTTTTATAGACTGATGCAGGACCAGAGACGACATACCGATGCTTCTGCTTGTGATGTGTTAAACTGCAACTGATTTAACAACGAACAGTGAAAATGTCACAAAACAGCAGACAGAAAGATTCATATAAAAGTGAAACCAAAAACAATTAGATGCACAAATTTGCCAGAAAGTGTTTGATTCAGTTTTTTAACATTATATAATATATTTAATTGTAAATAAAAAATACTATTAACATGAAATTAATAAGTGTTACGTTGAGCCCCAGTTTTTCTTATGAATTGAACTGATTTAGAATTTTGTTCTCTCTTTATTTGTATTGTTGACTCTAATTCAGTATTTACTTTTTTTTTAATCATATTATAATTTTCAAAAAGTTACAGAGCTAATTGTTAAATGCTTGGGGAGAAAAAATATAGATTTGTTACAGAATTAATTAAAACTCTCCAGAAACACTTTTTGTAACTGTCTAGATTCATAAAGGACACAGCAACTCAGACCAGGGCTGAATATGGGTGGTGGGCTCTAATCCTGAAGGACAAAACCAGAATATCCACCGAGACAAATCTTGTTTGATGGATCCCTGCTGCTAGATCCCACCGCAGCATTCCGGTCTGGGAAGCCCATTGTGTAAGAGGCGATCAGGAAGGAAACACACTAAAAATGTATTAGATTCCTCAAATACAATTTTAATTCAGACAACAAAGCAAAGGCAAATCAACTTGATCAAGCCAGGGCCCAAGCATTCGCTCAGTTTTATTGCTCTTGTTAAATATCCTCACACAAAAAATAAAATCTAATCTTAAAGATTTTTAATTCTTAAATACTTTTGAAAGCAGAAAAAAAACTTTTTTTAAATATCAATATCTTTTATCACATTATCAAACCTTGGTCTAACCCTGAAATTCATAAATATATTTTAACTACAGCTATACATTTAATTTATTTACTGACTGTGTATTTTGGCATTCATTCAGTTTTTAATCCAAAAGTAAGTAAACCACTAATAATCAAATGTAATTGTTGTATTCAATGTCATAATTTAATGAATTAAAAAATTACATTAGCTGCTTTTAAAATTCTAAGCACTTTATATTTTGTGTATTACACAATTTCTTGGCCAGTTAATAATTAAAAAGGCATTGAAAAACAACTGAAATCAAGTCTAAAAATGAAAATTCCTCGTTACTGCTTAAGGAGCGTAATATCGGCTGATGGTAACTGTTTTGGAGGGAAAATGGAGGAACTTAGGGGTTAGCAAAAATAAAGAAGAGATTCGAGAGAGAAAAAAGAAAAGCCCTAGCGTCGTACGACAGAGAAAGTGACAGAGAAGGAGACGACGCTTAGTGTTCCCAGGTGCTCAAGTGCATCTTATCGTGTGAGTGCAATTATAAGCCTCTGCTTTTTTCCCATCTTTAGTGTACTCTAGCGTCTCAATGGAAGGACACCGACGTGCATGTGTTGCAGCTGCAAATGCTCCCGGTTCTAAGCTCCGTGGTCTGAGGGCAGAGGCTGGCCAGTACCTTTAAGCCAGCTCTGGGTCAGTCCAAACACTGGCAGCTATTCATGACCAGATCAAGTTGATGTGAGCCTCTGTCCCTCCTCTGCCCTGCATTTCCATATGAATGTGGAATATGCTAAAGAAAATAACAAGCAAGATCCTTGTCCCAGGGAGCCACTGCAGGGGGAGAAAACACACATTTGCTAGGAAAACTCTACATCCTCCCCCAATGGCAAATAACAGAAATATAGGCATGAGCACATTTAGACAATTTGTTTTCTCTATCTTACTCTCCACACATTCAAAACTCCAGCCAAGTTCAATGTTGCGATCAGCCTAGTTGCTTATGACTCAAAATACAATAGCATACACATACGCAGAGATGCTTTATCATGAATAGACACACACACACACACACACACACACACACACACACACACACACACACACACACACACACACACACACACACACACCACACACACACACACACACACACACACACACACACACACACACACACACACACACACACACACACACACACACACACACACACACACACACACACACACACACACACACACACACACACACACACACAGACACACACACACACACACACACACACACACACACACAGTTCCATGCAGGCTACATCCCAGCCACAATGAATAAAGGGTTTAGCCAGACAAAGCAATTGTCCTGAAAGACCGTGATGCACAGACGTACGCACCGAGCAACCCCAGAAGCATGAAGCCATGTTGGAGAAACAGCAGCGGACTGTCGAGACACGAGTGTAAACATGAACAAATAGCACAGAGCTGCATACCCTTGATGTCCTGTATCCTCTCTCTGCTACCTGGCAGACCCCGGGTGGAGCCGACTGCATCAGCACCATGTCACCACGCGCTTGTACACGTGTTTCGGACACACACGGGCCTCCTGATACACAGGGACAATGTCACTCGCTCCTATTGTTCCACTCCATCGTTGACAAACCCCAGGCCAGTCTGACTGTTTTAAGGTGGGCTCAAACCCAGAGCGATGAGGCCATCTATTACCAGGAGAGATGAGGGGAGGGGAGACGGTGACCCTCTAAATAGGGGGGAAGCTCCGTCACCTTGGTTTGATACTGCCGGTGAACACTATGAGCCAAAAGCCTGCCGCCGCTATGAGGACCAGTGGGTCCACAGCAACACTGACACAATGAACATCCAAACAACTATTCAGATGTGCTATTTTATAAGGCTAAAATTATTTTTCACTTTCATTCGACATTAGAGTCAAAGATGTGTTATAAGATTACCTTTTGTCTAAATAGGTTTTACTCAACATTTAGCCTATTAGAAATAACTAAGTATATGTGGGGAAACAGTTGAGAAAATCTAACTGTAATACATGTTAAATAGAATAATAGGGAGATTTTGAGTCATTTAGCATTAAACAATGTTTTAGTGTTTCTGTCGTTGATTCTGTCTTTCAAATGGATTATGTAGTTATTATTACAGTGTAATAGTCTTCATAAAGCCATAAATCCTAATTAAAGAACAACAGAAAAATCCCCCCAAAAAATCAAATGTTTTCAAACGTTTCAAAGGATATGTTGATTTTTTTTTGCCCAAAAAGCAATCATACACCCGTTAAAGGAGTCACAGTGATGGGAATAAAACTGTTACAAAAAAAAGAGAAACTGCAGAGGAAACCATTATCGTGTGAAGAGCAGTTCCAACTGAAGGAAATGTGTTTCAGCTCATATTTATTACCAATAATGTGTCAGTAAAATTTCTATTTGGGTGGGCTTTGTGAAAAAAATTGCCCAAATAATGTCTACAAACATCATTGCTGGCTGCTGTGCAGTTACCATAAACAAAGCACCACAAACAAACTCTAACCCAAACTCTACGACGCAGAGGACGGCAAGCAGCCCTGATATTTTGCAACACATTGCACAGTAATTTAATTATATTCGTCCCATGTGCAAGTTAACTGAATTAATGTAAATTCCCTGGCACAACAATAATTCCCACTCAAGCTTTCCTGAACACTAGTCATTTTCTTTTTGTTTTCTCAGCCTTGTCGTCTTTTGGGGACTAACCCTGGGCACCAGTTCACAACTATCGTAGTCTCCATTATAGTGAATCATGCTTCTCATATATATCTGTCACAGCTAATGACTGGGCTACAGCTGGAAATGCACGTGCATGTTTATTTATTTAGTAAGAACCAACCAGACAGCAGTCATTTTGATCCTAAAATACCCAGGTGATATATGTCAGGGCCGGTCAATGGGAGACCTCCTTCCATTTACAGAGCTCAAAACCTGAGGATCTTTAACAAAGTTTGACTGTGCTGCTACTTTACTATTGGCTCCTTGTTTTGTGCTGTGAAATGTATTGTGAAAAAACTTCTTTAGAGTGTTTCACTGACCCTGACTTTCTGTGATATTACAGCAGAGATTTATTTTCTGTGTGCAGACATCAGTCTGGTCTGGTTACCATCAGCCCAGCGCCAGCCACCTGTGCACGGGCCCTCCTGTATTTACGCTGTGATTACCACAAAGGGGGAACCTGACCAGATTGCATTTCTTATCTACAGAGAGTGCTACCTCTTGTCCAGATCAAAACGTTACAAGAAACTAAAACAGATTAAAAAGATGAAATGCTGCTTCAAGATTGAAAGTCAAAACTAAATTGAGAAGAAAACCAGAAATTCACCAAAACAAAATGCGATGGAGTTTTGTGGGTAAAAAAAAAGCAGACATGATTTTATCCTTGTTATTGGAAATTGTCCCACTAGGCTGTTCTTGTCCCGATTGAGTCATAGTGTGTGACCCTGTCCAGCATGACGGCCTCTGCCAGCTACACAAACAGTGAGAGAGAACATGACATCACCCCTCTATCATCCACGAGATACACTTGAGGCTCACAGTTCAACAGGTTCAAATGGCTCACGATAACTCAGTGAAGCAAGAGCTCCTTCGTATTTCAGGCACCTTTTTTTTTAGTATACGTTTTTCAGTAATTAAACGTCTCCCCCCCTCCCTCCCCGGACAAGAACGCAAATACAACGCAAAGAAGACAAATATAATAGAAATAATAATAATAATACCATTTTTAATAAATATTATAGTGAGTGATATAGACAATGACAACGAAGAGAAACAAATGAATAAAATAAAAACACAGACACCTTTTTAAAATTTTTCCCAAAAGCATTGGCCTGCTTAACAGACACTAGAAGTCATTACAAGGGGATTGTGTTACGGTTTGGTCTGAAGCTGATTTTTTTTCATCTACAAGACACTAAACTGGTGACAGAGGGCGTGAGATGAGTTAGTCCTGACCGTGCTGGGTGTGAGTATAAAGGGAATACGGTCTCCCTGGGCAATAAGCCTCTGCAGGCATGTGGAGGATGTTCCCTCCTGACTGTGCCCACTGTAATAAGTACGGCCGGCCTCAGCAGGAGTAAACAGAGACACAAATCTCTCATCCCTCTGGGCGGCCCAGGCAAGAGACATCAATCCCGACTTGCAATCACCACGTCTACATTCAAACAGATTTCATTACACCCTCGCAACATCACACCCTTCAACAGCTAACATGCGGAAATGATTTTGGATTTTGTCTCTGGTTTTGGTCTCTAGATTTGATTTGACAGTTGGCAAAGGGCAAATAAGTGTATGTTTTTTTTAATGGGTCATTCTCAAAGTGGGGTATTATTATGACAACATATAACCTTGTGGTGCATTTTTCAATTTACAGATAACATGAAAAACAACAGTTTCTGGCAAGAAAAATATAACCTTGTCCATCTGAGGACGAGTTAAGGCCAGTGAAAGATGGGGACGAAGGAAAGAGAGGAAAAAAAACTAATCCACCATGTGGCCCACAATCTATTCATTGCTCCCGTTTAATTTCTTTTGGGTGCATAATCCTTTCAGTTTCAATAGCAAATTTAACAGTCCCTAAGGTCTAAGCACCAGACTGGTCAATACAAAACCAGACAACTAATTACTGAGCGCACCACGCTCTCCTCCACCCCCTCCTCCCTTCTTCCTCCCATTTTCTCCCCCTCATTTCTCTCTCTCTCTCGCCAGCAGCTGTGGGGTTCATGTACACAAGAGCAGCAGTCAGGCAGTATTAGGTTTCCACTTCCCAGATCTCCCTTAAAAGCCTGTCCCATAATGGCCCTTCAGTCACACAAACACGCATAGGGTTTCATACAAAAAAAGCACACACAGTTGGACAACCACCAGTGAATATATAGACATTCGCTGAAGCCATTTTGAAGATAGGGACCTGTTAGTTTGTCTACCTACATTTATTTTTCAGTTTTTCTTTTTATTGGTTTCTCAAGTGAGATTTCCTTTTTTGATGCTGAGCGGCTAATTATTGTGATTATACCATTTCCCAGTAACTAAACAACCCTAAAGTAAATTGCCTGTTTACTAAGAGACAACAACATAAATGTTCATAATGTCTAGCAGTTAGGCAGTAGCTTTAATAGGGCGTAATTACCATGTAATTGGCGCCTTGTTTTCAAGCAATAAATTAGAGCACAACCTGACAAACAGTTTAGCTAATAAAAATGGCTAAAAGCTAACCTTATGGTGCTTAAACAAGCAGCCAATGTATAGATGAGTGGATGAAGCAATTTATCAGTTTAGATAATTGATTAATTCTTTTAGCCATTTTAAAGGGAAAAAAAGTTGAAATGCTATTTTACCGGCGTCTACAATGCTTGTCTGAACTTCTACAATGCCGGCTTGAACTGCTTGTCTATAAATTCCTTCACGGTAAAATTAATGCCTTTTGATTTCGGTCTATTGATCAAGCAAAACAAGGAATTTGAAGACATCTAACAGGAACTTGTGACAGATTTGTTTCACTTGTTTCTGACATTTTATGGTCTATTACTGAGTTGACAAAATAACTGGCATATTAATAAATGGTGAAAATAATTGTTAGTTGTAGCTCTGTTGTTGACACAGTTAGGAGGATTTAAGTTTTCGAGAGCACAATCAAAACAGCTGCGCATGATTAAAGAAAACAACACAAAACAAAATATCAATCCTTATTTTCCCAGGGGAACCTAAATGTAAGTTGGATAGTTATTTGAATTGATTGGAGAATTTTATTGTGCAGGAGAAAACAGATAATGATTTCCTTCAAAACAAAGGACTGGCTTTAATTCTGGATACAGAGATACCTTGATTGCATTTTGTCTAATTTGAAAACAGAAGTGGATGCATATGGTGCAGGAACCCTGAGCTGACCCTACAACATATGGTGCTTGTGGTGTTTATAATGTAGATGAGAACGAAGGTATCCTTTGCTTCCCATGAGTAAATACCCTGGCTGTGACAATGATAACATGGTCATGATAGCATGTTCAGCGCACACCCAGCCCCATGTTGTGTCGTGTTGTGACTGCTGTCCTGTGCTTTACAGCCTGAGTCTGTAAACAGACGCACTTTCAAGGCTTTGATCATGACCCAGTACACACCAGCAAGTCAGCACAGCCCCTAATTTGCTGATGGCTTTAAAAAGTCCCTCAGTTAAGAACACTTCCCTCAGATAATGGGAAGAGTTGCCCCCACTGTGACCTGAGTAGAGTGTCCTTTGTCTCACTCCTAATGTTTGCCTTAGCCCATTGTGTCTGCATTATCCAGCTCCTCCACCCCTCCTCGCAGCACAGCTCTGATGCGACAACCCTGCTGCACTTCACTGGACTGCCCTCAAAGAGGAAATGCTAAATGTATGGAAGCCATTTCCCAGTGTGCCGCCGAGCTCTGCAAGGTCTCCCCTCCCCCCACGCCCCCCCACATCTGTGTGACCACCGAGGGGCTGAGATAGTTAGAGAAGCCGAGCTGTTTATAATGGCGCAGAGCGTCATGTGGCTGCAAACACTGGGTCCGCCACACCCGCACGCATACAGCTGATTCCACAAAGACATCCTGCACCCTCTTTGCTTGCAAACAAGGAGGCTGATCCTGAATCCTGTCAACGCAGAGACAAGCAGACAAATTGCCAATGATCTCTTGACCCGAGAATCTGGCGTCTATCCAAAACAGACTGCCCTTAAAACGGACGCAAGACATATAAACAGATGCTACGAATATAAAAATGGATGAATTAAAGTACAAACAAAGATAAGCACTTTTTGAAATAAGGTGTTTAAATACTCCAAAATTCAGAAGCAATGTTGGTCACCTTCAGCTAATGACAGGGATATGTTAATGACAGATATAAAGCTGGCTGGAGGTGGACGAGGAAAAGGATTTATAAAATGCTCACTGGTGGACTGTCTATCTTTCATTCTGTCATTTTATTCTTTCTCTCTGCTTTGTGTCACTGAGGACAGCCGGATAAGAAATGGATCATTCGTAAAGGGACACACAGTCGCCATCACAGACATGACATCACCCACTTTATAACCAACCCACCGGGGGCCATTTGTGGTAGTATTCAATGTGTGTGAGTGTTGTGTTGTTGTACAGTGTGCGGGTACATGCGTGCAAGCTGTAAGTCATTGCAATAACCTTTTTTTATATTGCTTAAGGTTCAAAGACCCACATATTGCTAAATTTTTCTGATTCATTTTAGAATAATAGGCTAAACTGTGTTAATTCGTCACAGCAAACAATGCACACTCAATGTCAGTGTTGTTTTTCACTATCAAGGCCAAGACTTGACTCAAGTCATAAATAATTCAAGAAATCATCTATCTGTCGTCATTATCTCAGTGTTGAATGACAACTTGCATCTATCTGGCCTTGATACTATTCATCAAAATAATTCATGCTAATGGGCCATAAAATCATGATTTTATTTCACCATATGAATAAAGTGGAAGCAGTTTTCATGACTTCCACCAGGCAACTTTTCCATGGTCATCCTTAGGTCTCTGGTTCACAGCTCCATCCAGGATGAAGGTTGAAAGTATCAAGCTGACAGAGATGAAGAATATCTAATTACATCTGACATCAAACTGTGGCAGTGGTGGTACCACAATAACCATGTAAAAATGTTTTTTTTCAGAGGTTGAACACACGGATGTTCAATCTATTGAGAATATTCTCAGTTTACAATGATGCTTGGATAGAGCGACGGTAGAGTGAGCCACTGGGCTTTGGCCACAGAAGCTGTAAAAGTGTTGACAAATCATTATGAAAGTGTCTTATCAGCATAGCACCAAAACACAAAGTAGTAGGGTCCTTTTTGAAAAACTGGAGAGTTCTGAGTTGACACAGGGTGTACAAATCTACTGTACAACTGATTATGTCTTGAAGAGTTGCACTATACGAAAAACATGACAAAGAGTTAACCAATAACTACAGAGAAGATAAGATAGAGCTTGTCAGGAGGAAAAGCCTCTAAAGGAATACAAGACAATATCTACTAGCTGAACTTTAATGGAGCTGCTGTCAACGAACAAAACCAGAGATTATACAAACACAAATATAATAACAAACACAACATGGTAACATTTAAGTTTATGAGCCCCCTCCATGGCTAGCAACCACCACATATGGAAGTTAATTTTGTGGTAAACACTATAGCATGCCAGCCTTTCACAAACAGTACAACACAGCAGCATCGGTATCCTGTCCCACCATGTCTCTCCCCTTTACACCAATTCTTTGACTTCGCGTTGCACCTTTTATACAGAAAAGTATAATAATAATATAAAACGTTCCCACTTGAACGAGCTGTTTATAAGGGCCTTGTGACATTAAGCACTGAACAGCAATAAAGCTTTTCCTCTCTTATAACAGAACAAAGTTAGCTATCCATTTTGGAGCTGAACCATCTAAATCTGAGCTGGATCTCCTGCTTATTACCTGCACAGTCAGCGTAGGAAGTAATGAGTGTGCCACTCAGAAGCTGCTTTCTCATCATGACCTGCGCATGCCTTTCACCCATGCGCAACACAGCGGGGGTTCTCTACACGGGTGCATACACAACAGCAACAAATCTCCACATTATTCAGGCGAGAGGTGGGGCAGCAGACGGAGGCAGGGAGCGATGTATTAACTCCACTGCGAAGATCACGTGATTTTCATAAGACACTGGGGTCGGACGAAACTCTGTAGACATCTTCATCTGTGTCTTCTATGTGTCTGTCACTGCTTTTTTTCCGGGAGATATTTGTTTTCTTTTAGTTTTTTCATCCATTTCATTCATCATATTTTAGAAGCGTGAATCCAGCGGGGGATCCAGCTGTGTTCCTACATCGACTTCTCCTGGATTTCTACTGACATTATACTAGAAGGCGAGGTGGAGGGTAACCTGAAAGTCTCACTCACATGTCATTCACAGATGCACCTCTTCCGGAGAAAATACGGGTGAACTGCAGAGTTCAGTGCATGTCCGAAAGCAGATATACAGTATTTGTCTAAGCAACAAGACAGGGGTGCTGACACAAAATGCAGTCAATTAGGCTGCTGGTTTCCTGGCCTCTTGTGTTATGGACTTCTTTGATGAAGCAGTTCTTCTCATAACAAAACACATTATAATTTTTCCTCAAACAGCACAGATTCATAGTCATTTAGCGTGCCCACGTTACTAAGCTCAATATCTCATGATATCATGTGGCAATAGAAAAAAATCCATCATTCATATCATAAGTTTAATCGTTTATTCCATTGTCTGGCAACTCTCTTTCAACAGCAGTATTTTTTCGTCATTTACACTAAGGCCCAATCCCATTTCACCCCTTGGCCCTATCCCTTGTTCTCGAGGGTTATGCTTTGTTATTAGAGGAGCAGTTAAGTTCAGTAACATCGCTGCTGTACGCTGGTTAAATCAAGTGCATTGTGTATCTTCAGAGAGGGGGGGTGCAATCGGAAATTATGTGAAAATACGGGATTATCATGCAATAAAAAAAGATAGTAATATTTTTTGTTTTAAGGTTGTTTTTGCGAGAAAAATGACCATAATAAATTGAAATGATGTTAAACTAAGATATTACAATAATTATCGTAATTTTTAAATCCTTATTAATTTAGAAAATACTATATTTGTTGGTCTCTCCCCCAGCTTGGCATAGATTCGCAGGGCATTCTGGGTACCCCTAGGTTTAAAGTGAGGGTCGAAAATCTCAGTTTCAGGGGCTCTAAAGCACTACCCCTTAAGCCTGAAACATGCTTCTGCGTTTTCACGGGCCAGTAAGCGCAAGAGCCCTTCCGGGTCCCTTACGTGCTTATGTATCCCTTCTTACGTGCTTACGGGCGTCGACCACTTTTTCTAAAATTTACGGCAAAGCTCCGCAAGCTCACTCAGCCCGCAAGGCTGTGATTGGTCTGCTCTACATCCCGACTGGAGCTGCATGTCCGGTTTCATGCGCCATAATACAGGCAGAAACAACGGAAGATTTAAAAGAACGAATATGGACCAAATAGAAGAGCAGTTGGCAGAAGAGATCTGAAAGTATGACCACTTGTATAACCCGTCACTGACTGGCGGTTTTGTCCGCCAGAAAAGGCTCCGAGGAGTGGTGGTGATGTTAATAAACAGTCGACGAAGAAGAAAGAAGTCGTCTTCGACAAAACACGTTATTCCGCCTAGTGTTCTGGCGGTGAACACGCGCAACGGTTGGGGAAGCATGAATGACAACGAGCCCTGCGCCACAGCGCATTGAAAAGCCGCAGACGCAGTTGCAGAAGCATGTTTTAGGCTTTAGCCCTACCCCTCTGTCTGAACAGGTATTGGGACTGCGCAGAACAAAGGGAGAGGGTTAAAGGGGGGAAATGGGATTGGGCTGAAGACAGCTCTTTGTTCTCTTCCAAACGAAGGCAGTCATGGATGGAACATGAAGGCAGCACAAGCAAACACGGAGGAGAGGGATCGTCACACACTAAGTGGCCATCCTGATCAGTAGCAAGACCCCGACTAGCGGAGACAAAACAAGGAGCTCGTACCTAAAAAGCCATCATCCCATTGGTGGATTTGAAGTATGGTACCCTTGCATACTCACTTAGTTTAACACAAGGCAAACAATCCCAAAAGGTGTAAAGGGATAACAGCTTCAGTCGCAACTTCTGCAAAAGCATGGCCACAAGCGACCTGGTTGAGAAAAGGTATGATTACTGAGCAACGATATTGTTACCTGGATATGAAATTACCTCTTTAACAGAAGAAACCGCCTCTTAGATAGACCTGAGGTTTTTTTTCTGTTATATTCCTTGTTAAATAATACAACTAAGGTTTCACGTATGTGTGCTATAGAGTGTTGTGAACAGAAGAGAAGAGGTCAACAGGGTTGTCGTTTAAAGCGTTTACATGCACTCTGGTAATTCGATCATAACCCGAGTAAGGCAATACTTAGATTATAGTGACTGTCATACAAACATCTTAACAAAGTTATCTTACTTGCGCTGAGGTCATCATTGAAGTAAGCACAACTCAATTTACAGAGAAAGATCACTTTCAAATGACCGAGCCTGTATACATGATATAGCCTGCTACTTTGCTT
Organism: Pseudopleuronectes americanus; assembly: GCA_038501795.1. Classification (NCBI taxonomy): domain Eukaryota; kingdom Metazoa; phylum Chordata; class Actinopteri; order Pleuronectiformes; family Pleuronectidae; genus Pseudopleuronectes; species Pseudopleuronectes americanus. The sequence continues at coordinate 3,108,654 of CM076728.1, forward strand.
CATTGATTTTCCATGCTTCATGCGTCCACACGAAGTGAGCAGGTGTGGAAAATGAATCATTTATTTGGGATATGCATTTCTAATTACTAGTACTACTACATGTAACACAGGTTGCAATGAGTTAATGTGCAAAAAACACTTAAGTGCCACAATTCTTATTCCTATTTTCTTCATAGATGCTCATGGACTTGATTGCTAACAACCAAATCACTCCTTGAGTAGATGTACTAATGTATCCCTGTGAAATTCATTGATAAAATATCACATGAATTACGTTGTGGCACTATCACCAAGTAGCTCTCAGAATGATCAAAAAAGATTCCTCAGAAGGAAAACTAATAAATTTATGTTCTGGTCCTGGTTGAGCGTCAGGAAGGAAAAGTAGCTCCTACTTCCTGCAGCAGTGTGAACCAGTTCCCATCTCAACTGGCACCTGTGTCAGTCACATGGCTGCATCCGGCTCACAACTAATAAATCACTGCTACTAAGTGAGCCTTTCCTTTCACTGCTTGGAATCAAGAACCAGGCTAATTTATAACCAGAGGAGGCATGAGGGAGAGGCTCAAATTTGCTGTGGAGGTCAGGCAGGTTATCTGACTACAAGTCTTCACATGGAATAAATGACCACAAACAACTTCACTCAGCTATAAACATAAAAAAAAACTTCAGCACTATTAATAAAAACACAAGCTACCTGCCCAGATTCAAGTAATCCAGGGTCTTCGATGAGAGGATGAACTGTACCATACCAGCTGACTTAACACTGACCCACAAAACACTGCAGCTCTTTGTTTAGGAATTCTGGACTTCTATAAAATCAGGATCTGTTTAAAACACTTTAAATATGTTTGGTTTATTTAGGCTCAAAAATGTATTTATCATTCAACAATAGTGCTTTAAAGTGTCATGTATAGAAATGTGAGAACGTGAGATAAGATGTTGATCCCTAGCGCTGAGCATGCAAATGAGATTTTATATGCAGTCCTTTCACATTGTAGAAGCTGAAACAAATCCACTTTTACCCAGAGTACAACTTTTTTGACTGTAACTTTCCGAGTCCTCATTAAAGTGTTCAGTTCCGCTGCTTCATAACAGTATGACCCATATGCCCAAAATAGAGGACTAGAATCTGCAGCAGAAACATTTTGTGAACATTTATAAATATGAAGTAGTGGTGACCGAAATTCAGCAACGATTCCCCACATTCATCAGTTAAACAGGATATCACACTGCACAGATAGCCGACCAAAAATAAATCCACACAGGCACTTTTTCCATCTCTTTGAAATCTTGGTTTAAAGACTGACTTTCACGGGTAGAAATGAGTCCATTAAAGCCAGTCGGGACTCTTCATTTCCATGCTACCGAGATGTGTAATGAACGGAGGGAGCCAGGGAGGCACAGAATAAGTAAGTCGGAGCGACGGCTTCTGATTTCCTCAAAGAGACGATGGAGTGAGGTCAAAAGCCCAAACTGCCAATGAACCATCAAGGTGAGACCCATAAATCACAGCTCTGAAGTTCAACAGCTTCCTAAAAGCTTGACTCACTCACTTAACTCAGCTCATTTCCCAGACGTACACACACAAGTTTGTTTTGGGCGCAGGTCACCATCTAAAAAGTAACAAATTTCTCAGAGTTAGAAACACTAACTTGAAAATAACTTTTGCCCTTTCAAAACTGTCATTTAGAAAACAAATAAGAGTATTTAGAAGAAATAAATGTGTATTTTGTGTCAACGTTCGTCAAACAATTACAATGGTCAAGTTTTCTTTTGTCTAGATTTATCTACAATATAGTCAAATAAAATATAAAGTGATCTGCCTCCACACACTAAAAAAAAATTATCATAAAGATATTATATAAAATTATCTTAATTAATTATGCAAGGGACTAAACAGTTTAAGACTTATATGAAAATCAGTACAGAAAAGCTTAAAATCTGCAATAAGCATTCATGATTTACAAGATATGAATTAATGACGTTAGGTATCCGTATCTGATGAAATCTGGATCCATGCTTAGACGAAAAGATGGTCTGTGAACTTGGAAGATAAAAGTTCTGATATTTATTCATTTGATCAACACAGTTGATGTTTTGATTTTTTGTGTCTTTAATGAAGTTTTGTCAGATGGTGAGAGTGGTCAGTTTGCGGATGATGGTAAAACTTTGAAGCAATCCCTCCACACTTAAATAAAAAATAAAAAAAATTAAAGGAGATCACTATTATAATCCAACTAAATGGCGTCCATAGCAGGCAAGCTGGGAACATGGAGCTGTCTCCAGTATGTGAAACAGGCAGAGGTTTAAAACTGATAATGTCCAACTAAAAAAGTTTTCAGAGCCTTTGTGCTGCCTCGGCCAAGTGCCATTCTCTCTGACCCCTCCAAATTCCCCTCCCCCAGGCGGCCTCCACTCCACCTCCTGTCTAACTCTACCTTGACCATCAAAACGTACAAATTCAAAAGCACAAACCCCTTCATATCACTACAGCTTGCAACTTGCGAATGACTAGTGAACTTGAACCCTAATAGTAGAAGTCGAAGAAAACACAGAGCTACGAATCCAGCAGCAAAACTCAAAAAGGGTAGCAGTAGGACACATTTACATCAAAATCAAAGAGGAATCAAACACAGTTTTGAAAATAAATGCACGTTGGGGATTCTTAGGGAGAAGACAACTTCCTAAAAGTGCTCAGGGAGAAAGAGAGAAGCACTCACCACATAGATCCCGACATCTGAGCCCAAGAATGGGAGATTCCTCTCTTGTCTTTCTCCGATCAACTTCCATTTTTCTAAGCTCCCATATGGCACCCCCACCCCTTCGATCGGCAGAAGCAGAAAGTGCGACAGAGGGAGAGTCAAACACACAGGGGAGAGAGAACGAGAGAGAGACTGAGCGAGAGGGAGACAGAGACAGGGAGAGAGACAGGGAGAGCGAGAGCAAGAGAGAGAGAGAGAGAGAGAGAGAGAGAAAGGGAGAGAGGGGGGTATTAGTCCTGCTGTGGAGATGGAAGGGACTGTTGCAGCTGTGCAACCCCGTCAGTATCCCCTCAAATCCAATCCTCCCCTCAATGTGTGTCTGCAGCACCGCGGAAAAAGGCAACGGAAACAAAGTGATCCTCTTACACACAGCCCAGAGAAAGAGAGGGAGACGAAAATGAGAGGGAGAGAGGGAGAGATAGAGAGAAAAGCCTGCACAGGGAGCAGCAAAGGAAGAAAACAAGCAGGCCAGTTAGAGGGCCGCGGCAGCTGAAGAAAAGCAGGTTGAAGTTTTCAGCGTTTCCTTTACTTTGTCGTAGAAACCTCAGACGGCCTAATGGGAGGTAACAAGTGAGAGCTTCTAGGAAGGCAAGGAAATAGTGCATAATACCTTCCAGCTTCTTTCTACCCCCACTTCTCCCTCCCACCCACTGCCTATTTCTTGTCTCTCACTCTCTCTCACTCTTTCTCTCTGTCTCTCTCTCTCTGGTAATAAGCCTGGCTGCTACAACCCCCTCCTTCGGGCGCTGGAATGCTAGGCAAGAGTTTCAAGAGGCCCAGTTAGACAACCTTCATAGTCACTGCACCTTGACCCCCCGGGTCAGTGAGTGTGTGTGTGTCTGTCTGTGTGTGTGTGTGTGTGTGTGTGTGTGTGTGTGTGTGTGTGTGTGTGTGTGTGTGTGTGTGTGTGTGTGTGTGTGTGTGTGTGAGCTTTAGTTGTGTCTGTGTATAATACAATTTGTGGGGGCCAGCTTTGCCTCATGAGATCACATAACCGTACCCGGACAGACACTTGACATAGTTAATACTGTCGGATATTTACACCACTGTTGTAAGTCACAATCAATCTAACACTGACTGCTGATACATGCACACACTGGCTGCCTTCAAACTGGTCTGGTTGGGAAGAGATATTAAATTTATGACCTTTACTTTCATTAACTGTTTCTTTTTTGGTTTTATATAATTCGTAGTGGTTGCTCAAACAGTTGTTAGACTGAAATAATATGAGGGTGTCTTAGTTTGCAGTGTTTCTCAACATCACTGTAGCATTACAGAGGCATGGCCGACTTATAACAACACTGTGCTGCCAAAAACATCTAGAAAATAATTTGTGTCAAGCTTCCAATCGTTTATTCATGTTGTTCTCAGATTCCACATCTCAGAGGCAGATAAATCGATGCAGCTGGACTCAGCTTTGTTCGGACACTCTCCTGAAACAAGTGTTTAAATCCCACCAATCAGGCAGGTGTGAGTCATTCAAATCTGAGACGCTGGTACTGTCTGCCGGTCAGGGCCCGGTATTGTAACTGCTCTGCATGTAAAAAACCTATTCTTCAAATTCATTCAAGTGTCTCGGCTAATACGGGTCCCTCCTGCCCCCAATCTCAGTTTGTCTCACACTCTTTCTCTTTCTCTCAAACACACACCCACACACACACAAAAGCCCCCTCGGTGCTTTTCAGCAAAGTGAGACTATCACATACAATTATACTGTATATTCAGGCCTTTGAGTCATTTTTCTATGACCAATACATGAAATACATAAACCCAACTGATTTAGCATATTATGTCTATATAATTTCAGTGTGAAATCATGCTATCGTGTTGACAGTTTTTAAGAATTTTGTAACGAGACACTTATATTATACCTTAGCATTTTGTAACAAAAAGTATCAAAGAGAACACCAACACACTGTCACATACAATCTAATGACTCGATGACATGATCGTAAAAAAGTAAACAAATAGACCAGATAACTTACCAGTTAGAATCATGTATCTGCGTCAGTCAGTCTCCAGCCGGCAAGGCAGTCCAGACAGGAAGATCCTGTTAAAGGAATAATATACATTATGCATCCGCTTCCAGGACCCAGCTGGGTTTATACGATGAAGTGAGATATAATTAGGTTATAAACCCAACATAAAAGGATGTACCTCGCACAATTGGACACTCAAACGCTGATATAACACTAAGGTTCCATATTTTGCATTTTTTATGAAGCTGGTAGAAAGGAAATAACTGTTTAAATGTTTATTTTTCTGTGTTTAAAGTAACACCCAATTTAAATAAACTATATGCCTTGTGATTTGTGATTGTTTGTTTGTAAACTATACCACTAATATATTTGTGAATATATTTTCATGTTTCTTTAACCCTCCCAAAGCGATAATGACTTAAAAGATAAATATGTACATATTTCCTAAATTGAAGCCACACAGGGGAAGAGGGATGTTTCTCATTTACATATATTCAAATCTCTTGAATATTTTAGCTAAATTTTGATCTTTTCCAGTCACTGATTTGAATGGTTAAATTTGCAAGATTTCCTGGTCTCAAGCTATGAAGTTGCATGATTCAACAAACTGAATGACCCTCCCTCCCCCTCCACCTCTACAGTGGCGTCCAAGTAGCGTAACTGAAGAGGACCCGCTCCCTATGTAGATACAAAGGGATTCTTACAGTCAGGTGATTATACATTAATGAAAACAACAAATTGAATATTATAGTCAATTGCTAAATCCTATATTCTAATCTTATAACAGGCTAGTTCCCCCCCTATTCCCACTTTTAGGTCTTAGTACAATACAGATAAAGTAGTAAGCAGTTACTTGATGTTTTACAGGCAATACACACAATGTAAGATGTCTTAAGTCTTAATGAAATATGTAAAGTAATGACACCGCCATTCATATTAAATCACTGATATTTAACAAAAGTCAATGCACACATCTCGACAAGGAAGTATTAACTGAGATCTTTTTGATCCCATTTCAGTTTTGTATTTTCTCCCTCACCAGATTTGAAACATTCATAAGGAGACCCACAGTTGTCACAAGTGAAGAGAGGAATTTCTCTCGGCTCTGTCTCCGGCCTCACTCTGTCCTGACTTCAGCTATGTTATTTTGTTGAAAAAAAAATTCTGTTCAAGTATTGTTCTGCTAACAGTCACTTCTATTCACCTATAAACCAAAGTGACAGCCATGAACCATGGACACTGAATGAACGGTCAGATTCTCATACCTATATTACACAGGAACAAAGCTCTCCATTCTTCTCTGGTAAAGGGCTTTGGAATGCACCATGTTTGTTACAGATGGAAAGTTTGCTTGGAAAATATACTTGCTTGTTATAATGTAAACTTAATTAAAGAATGAATCTATCAGGGTATTGGATGATTAAAAACATATTTTGAAATATGATTGAGAATAAAAACATAAATAAGCTTATTATTTATGTTATGCTGAAAGCTTATTTCCATTGTGGTCCTCAAGAATAAAACTTCACAGACCACAAGATAAAGAACAAAACAACTACAAGCAAGCAAAGACACCACTATCATCATGTAAATAGAAAGTAAATAGCATAGGTGGCAGAAAAGCTATGTCGACATTCTCATGTTTTCTTCACTTGTATTTTGTAACCATTCATTTAAGAGAATTTCAAACGTGCTCTGTGAAATAACTCAATTCAAATTTGTGGAGTGATTATGCAACTGTACTGCTGCACTGTAGAGAAATATAAGCTTTGCCAAATGGGCTATTGAATCATATCTTTTGAAATATCAGATTATTCATTACTTTTAGTATGTTTTAAAAAAAAATGTTGGTGAGCAATATCTTAATGAAAATTTAAAAAATTTAGTTTAACCACATAAGCTTTTTTTAAATATGCAGGATCAAGATGAATAGACCTTATTGATTTATTTTGAGCTTTCCACATAGAGATGGTTGTGTAATCAATATGACTTTGAACTACAGTTACAGCTTATGTGTGAAGATGTGAGCTGTCCAGGAGGATAGCTGCACTGGCTAGAAGCTTAATTCTCCATTTTCACCTGGCATTCAAACTTATTTTGAATACAGATTGTATCAAAGTATGATTTTAACTATGAAAGTCTCTCCAGTGTCGACATTGAAATTCAACTGCTGCTACAGTACTGGTTTGGAACAGTTGCAGATACATGGTTGCCCGACTGTGTATGTGGACTGACAATGCATTAACCCTGTTCAATGTGGTCACAATAAGCCCCTGCCCACTTCTACGATGGATTGGCCAATCAGATCACAATCCATCCTCAGTGGGGCAGAGATGTATTTGCACCTGTATTCCATGTGCTCAAGCTCTATCAGACATCGATCTGATCACCCTAAAAGCATTTTAATGTCAGTTGTAAACAAGTTATGGTATTTATCTGGGTGAGTGATTTCGAAGCCAGTCTATAATACAACCAAGATAGTCTTTAGCAATTATTAGTACTGAAATCTCCAGCTTTGACAACAAACTTTGATGCTGTTACAAATTTTACTTTGGAACCAACAAGAATGGCCTCTTATACCCGATTTTCTGATTTCTCAGTTCCTCACTAAGAGTGTTCTTAGCAAATCTTTGTATCTGTGTGCACATCTATTTAAAATAGTCAGCATGTAAAATAGGTTTGCATGAGGCAGCTGCTTTTAACACATTTATATATAATATATAATAATAACGACCCCAGTATACTACCTTGTGGAGTCCCGCATCCTGTGATTCTTAACTCTGAGGTCTCATTTACATGAACCATTTCAGTATGATTTGATATTCATCTTTTACAGTGTCATTCTCATGATTATGGCACTTGTCTACAGATTGAATTTGTTTTAAGGGGATTGAAACTTTTTAGTTCATCTGGAACACAACCTGACTAAATACACATATTCAGGAAGAGTGATCACTTCTGCAGCATCTCTAAACTAAGAAATCCCACCAGACCTCAACTTTCAGGTCTGGCCATTTTCATTAACTTCAGAAAATGTCAGAACGGTGTTGATACCTTTGTGAGATACCACTAAAAAAATTTGGAACATTTTCAAGACATTGCAGCAAATCCTCCGGACAATATCCTAGTGTTCTTGCATGGGCTCATTCAAACATTATCCTGAGTTTTTAATAATGGCATGGAAAACTCCCGAGATGGTCCGTAGCCTCTGAATTAGATATTTGAGTTTGCACATATAGCCTCTCCAGATAATTTCAGGAGAATATCTGGAGTTCAATGCATGTCTGAAAGCACTTAAGCTATAATTAGAACAATGTGTTTGACACACATTCACAGCTGTGAATGTGTGTCAAACAGTTGTTATCAATTGTAGTAAAAGGTTTCTTATTGGATATGCAAAGGAAAAACGTTTGATTATTGATAATTAAAGTCATTCTTTTCACTCACAGTATTTCAAAAGAAAAGTGGCAGTTCATACTTTCATCACTATATCATCTTTACAAATAGGTTTATATATTGTATTAATATGAGTTCTATTTTCACACCAGCTGGCTTTCAGGTGTATTTCCTGTAAGCTATAGGTCTTTCATTACATTGAAAATATTGAAAAGTCCAATCAGGGAAGCACAGGTTTGATTAATGCAGTAATAATGGTTAAATTCCATTTAGCCGTTCTTTAGTTCTTAAGCTTTTTCCTAGCCCAATGAAACCTTGTGGGAATTATGGCCATGAGTTCTGGTCATTAGCTAAAATAACCTTACAGCGCATATATATATATATATATATATATATATATATATATATATATATATATATTCATAACTCTGTATGCACGCTAATGAACAAGAAACTCCCAAATTAAGATTTAGGACATTTTGAACTGGTGTTACCAATTACTTAGAGAGGAAGTTTGGATTTTTCAACTGTAAAATGTCTCACTGGATGTTGATTTTAATCACAATTCTTCACAACAGATCTGTGTCAAGATATTTGTTGTTGATCAGTCCTCTATTTGTCAGTTTTAAATCTTACCTCCGCCTGCTACAACAGAGGGACAGGAGGTTGATGACTCAGTGACATTGTGACAGAAAACCAACACCATGAAATTAAAGCAGCTAAATGGAATTCAGCCATCGTTTATTTTATTATTTACACCAGTGCTTTTCCTATTGTGACAAGTCCATGTCATCTGTGACTAAATATGCATATTTGCTTAGTGGGATGGTTTACAAAGACACATCATTAATGTTATAACATATACCTGCTTCAAGGTTTCCAATTTAAAAATCATTATTATTTGTCCATTGGCAAATGGGATTAAAATGAATAGCTTTAGTTTAACCTAGCATAATGTTTACAGGTTAGACATTTGGATGCCTTGAAAATCTATAATTTTCAAATACTAATACAATGATAAATGAAACAAGATTAGAATGTTGTGACTGTAAGTCTTTCTCATCAATATCTGGTAATTGAGTCTGTTACAGTACAATATTTTCAGTCATAATTTCAACTTTTGACAAAACAAAAGTATCAGAAGTTTTATACTGCGATCCAGACCCCTTCATACTTTAGAAACAATTACTGGAAAATATTTATTTTGCAACTTCTTCAACTTTGTCTTCTTACTACTAACTTAGAACAAATATGTTTACCTTCTTTCTCTCACTCCTTCTAAACTTTGTTGAGAAAGAAACCGTAATACAAAGCTATATGTTAAATCTCAGTCTGCCTTGAGTCGGCTCAGAATAAATCCTCTTCAGTTCTGTAACTTAAAACCGGTTTTGTATGACTTTAAAAGGCCTGGTCAATGAGGGCTGAGATTCAGGTCCATGTGCAAAATAGACTTTTCAGGTTGGTGCTCAAACAGCCTGGTGTGACCCTCTCCTTCCTATTCGTATTCTTCTTCTATGACTTCAGGAGGCCTAGCTGCATCCCAAGCCTGATGCTGCCCTCCACAGGTAATAAACAGACATACATACTCAGTGACTGTTCAGTGGTTGCAACATTTTAAAATTTTACAGGTTCTTTGTGCAGTACTGTTTATATGTTACAAAAAATTTGTATTTTAAGTAGAATTCATGTTTGGGACTTACACTATTGGCAGCATGGGCACTTGCAGGAATAAACTTGTATCATGCTTTCATGCTTGGTGTCTCATGTGTAACCTTATTGGGATTCAGCACATTGGAGGATGGATTATGTGCTTATTTTATACAGGACGGTGGTACTTATCATTATCTTTTTCTGTGAAACATAAGCTCTCTCTGCATCTTTTTATTTGATTCTGAATGTGCCACGCCCCTTCTGTTAGATGTCACAGCAGATGACACATCTGAAAATCTTTGACAGCTCTGCTCCTCTTCATGGGAAAGCTACATTTTTGAAAAGAGTCAGATGTGTGAGTTGACATTGAGGCCACATCCACATTAAACTACGTTTCAGGAGTTTTAGAGCCACTAAAACAAAGAGGTTTGTAAATGCTGCTGGCCCTGTTTGAATCTTAAAACTTCGGGGTTCCATTTAAGTCTGAACGGACGGATGTTTGGAAATGATAACGAAAACCCTCACAACAGCTTGCTGATCGGGTCTCTTGGTCACGACGTAGCCTTTGCAGATTCATCAGTCTCCTATCCCATGATCCCCTTCAAGTAGAAACCAACCAGCATTGACTCCAGCTACCAACGAGAACACAACACGGATAATCAAGTACAAGCATTGCTCACACTGTGGCCCAGTGTAAGGGAGGGGTCATGTGATATACATTTTCAGGTGTGTGTTGTCATGGATGGGGATTGAAACTGATACGCAGCCACATCCAAATACTCCAAATACACAGTGATATGTCAATATGAGCAATATTCATATTTTTAGGTTGTGACGTTCTATAGCTTAAGTCAAACTATAGGAACAGACCTGTTAGTGATGAATTGAGTATTATAATGATATAGCAGGGCTACGTTGCACTTACCAATACTTCTCGGGCTGTCTCGCCTTGTCTACAGAAACAGAGGACAAATGACAGAGAAAAGAAAATTAAAAACAATGCCTGTGGTTTGCAGCTGCTCAGTTTAGTTCAGTTATTAGGTCAATGATTATCCGTACGTCGTGACATGTCAAAGTTTCATTAATCACATCTTACAAATATGAGTCTTTATACAATGTCAGCAGGATTAATACAGAACCAAAATGGCTGGAGGCAAATTAAGTATGAATTCCCTGCAGATGAAGGTTGGTTTTAATGATTCCTGTTTGATAAGTGGAGGTCACTGCCAGTAAATCTGTGGCCACTGGAACCTGAGGTGTGCTCTCATCACTCTTTGTCAAAATAGTGTAAAAGTGGATTAATTTAAATATTATTAAATGGATTCCTGTGACCTAAGAATGATAGTCAATATGACAGAGAACACCTGAGGCACAGCACGCAAACACACACACACACACACACACACGATTAGAGAAACCTCTAATGACATGCATTAAGTTTAGAGTGTTTTTTTTTGTGTGTGTTAATGGTTAAAACCACATGGGAGCTTATTTTAGACCTTCAGCTAAAAAACAAGCAGCCAAGTGTTTGGACAACTGCATTAGAACAACACCGGAGAATGGAAACAAACAAGTAAAACAAACAAATGAGGGATATTTAAGGCTTCTGTATTCCTTTTGTTTAATTAGTTTTAAACGCAAATGCTTATTCCAGTGAGACGGAATGCAGCTACAGGCTCAATATGAAGTGCAGAAAAACAGAGAAATGAAAAAGTCCTTTGATGAAAATGAGTTTGAACTGCAGTCGGCTGTTTGATGCACTCACCCCAGGCCTCAGTGGTTTCAGTGGGATTCAGCTGCTCTGTGTGAGGAGGAATCTCACACTGGGATCAGCTGTTGGCACAGACACACACTTCCTGGCTACTTGTGTTTTTCTGTACAAAATGTGTTTCCCCTTCTACAACAATGTGCACAACTCAGTGTAACACAACCTTGTTTCTGATGCACAGTCACCCTGATATCAACTTGATCAAGATTTGTGGTTAGAAAAACTCTACATCACTACAGTGAGATTTTAACCAAGAGCACCGAACCAGCTAACATTAACAAGCTAGCTTACGATGCTAACGTCAATAAATTAGAAACAAATGAGGCGGTTTCATATTTATTCTGGTTAAATTAAGTTTAAATAGGGACAATTTACATATATTAACTTTCCACACACCTGTCTTAATAGAAGTCTGTCGAGGAAACGTGGAGGAAAGCAGTGAACAAACATGTTGTCTCCTCAAGTAGCATCACAGGCAGTGGTTTTATCAGACAGCCTGAAAGTCAACAGGTCCCATAGCATTGACTGCAGCTACAGGTAAACACTAAGCATTGTGGGTTTCTCCAAAGTAAAAGTTCATGGTTAAAGCCGAATTAGTTAGTTAGATGGGTAGTTAGTTAGTCAGTCAGTTAGTTGTTTAGTTAGTCAGTTAGTTCGTTCGTTTGTGTTACTACCTACAGCAGAGTTTAATGTCTGAGCACCCTTTTATATATAAATTAACCTTGGTGAAATATGAATTTTAATATATAGTTAGTAAGTCAGTTAGTTTTTTAGTTAGTTCGTCTGTTTTTTGTATGTTTGCTACCAACTACAGCAGAGTTTCATGTCAGAGAACCTTATTCTATTTAAGGTAACCTTGGGGAAATATGAATTATTTTGTATGAGTTAGTTAGTTAGTACGTAAGTTAGTTAGTTAGTTAGTTAGTTAGTACTTTTGAACTAAACCTTTTCAGATGTAAACATTAACAGCATCGTCTCCCGATCATTGTTTAAAAAACTATGATAATTAATACATGTCGGCCTGGCAGCTATCACAACCGGCATCAGTCATAGAGACAAGTTCTTCATGGCTGCTGCCAATATCAAGTTTACCGTCACATGCATTTGTCAAACTGTTGATGTAGTGAAAGGTTCTTTGAGGACAACCTCATAAATACCTTTAACACTGCTTATTCCGTGGCCCTGCCAAACAGCCGGAGGGCTCTAAATAAAGTGCGATATGCCAAGTGAGCTGGCAGGAAGAACAATGCTCTCAGTGAGTTCCCCAGTGATCGGAGCCACGGGACGGGGGGGGAGGGAGGGCAAATTAAGAAGAAAACTGTGGACTGAGAGGACTTGAGGTGATGATTTATGGCCCTGGGATTCAGTGAATGTTTCTTCATATATTTAATGCATTAGCCCTCGTCTTCATTGACTGGGAGCCAAGACGCTCTCTTTTTTTTGCTGATTGTGACTTTGCCTGAATGGGAACCTGAATACTGAACTGAGCTGAATGCTTTTCACAGGAGAACTCGCTGCTCCTGCGTCGTTTCCTCCACTCCGTCCTCATGGCTTCATCTCTTATTGGCTGCTCCTGAAGGAAAGTCTTCAATAGCACTTAAGAGTTACCTCATCAATGGCATAATCAAGAACTTATTACAAAGGATTAACCAGAGGCAGGAATGTGTTTTACTGCAAATATAAAAAAAACCACACAGTAAAAACAAAGAAACACTATCATTACACAAAATATGCAAACGCTGCCACTATTTGAGGTTGTTTTATAGATGCCTTTTCCACAGAATCACTGATAATAGTCTTTGGGCGAACATAAAGTACACTCATAAGTTTTACTAACTGTTTTTATGAATATTGAATCTCCGGCCAACCTTCATTTCTCACAACTGGTTTTAGCTGCATATCACTAGAGCCACTCTCATCAAACACCTCATTTGCTGAGCTATTTTTAAACAGCGCTCTCGTGTCTGCTGGATGAAATGTTCAGTGCTTTGTCAGCATCAAGCTGTCTCTGCCTGATTTAGGCTTGTTGGTATTAAATAGTCTGAGTATTTACTGTAGATGAAATTAAATTATGAAATATTGTATAACTCCACACTGGTGATGCATTGATCCCTGTAAATTGCATGTCAACTATCCCACTAAATTCCCCCTGTGGCCATCTTGTGATGTCACTGATTCATCCTGTTGCAGAGCAAACATATTCTGTGTCCTCTCCACATGTGCTGGTTGAATGCAGATCATGAACTCAGCACAATGTGTGTTTGGAGGGGGCCTGGTGCCACTTCTGGCTTTTTCACAGAATGCTCCAAGAGGCGCTGGGTCCGTGATTAGAGAGAACAAGAGGGGTGGTCAAGTACGAGGTGACCTCGCTGCCTCTTTTCCCTTGTCCTCCAAGTGGAAGTCATCTAGACAAGAAAAAACAAACACAGTTTTATTTCCCTCTGCACAGCTTGCGATCTGGGTTTGCTGTCACTTCCTGAATCTAGGCTGAAAACGGTGGGGGCATCAGGGCCCCAAGGCTCTGGAATGAACTGCCGGTGGAAAGCTGTCTGAGACAGTGTATTCTTTTAAATCTCAGCTCAACAAGTACGTTTTCTGAATTAACTTGGCGTGCCAGGCTATTTTGGTCTTTTATTTCTATCATTGTTATTTACGTACCTTCATCTGCATTTTAACCATTTGTTTTCTTGTTGTGCAGCACTTTGTACTGTGTGTTGAAAAGTTCCCCCTAGATAAAGCCGATCTCAGCAGTTTGGTGGTGGCTGCTGGGCTGCCACTAATGAGGCAGTCACTCGGCCACTTCACCTTTTGTTTGTCGGCTGATGGAAGTCTTGTTTGACCCAGCTGCATCTCCATGGAAGTGGCACCTTGTGAGGGCCCCCTCAGCCCCACACTCACCTCCGTGGCCCTCTCCCACCAAGTTTTCTCATCACATCCCGGTGTGTGGCAGGAGGTGCTGTGAAACACCAGCCTCCTGGCACAGAGCCCACATGGCATTCTTCTCCCCACACAACTTTCATCTGACCATAAAACACGGCCTGACAAGGGAGGACTCCCAGAAAGCACCATTAAGTGTTAAGTGAACGGGCAGCGCTTTGAAATCCCTTTCTTACCATCAGCTATTCTCCAACCTGATTATAAAGAGCTGCTTGTTAATTGATATTCAGTTCAAGGGGGATTAACGACCGACATGAACAAAGATGTTAAATATGTGTTCAGAATGGCTGTGTGAAGAATGCCCTCTGCGGCTCCCTATTCATGCAGCGGCTGGCAACGTGAACTCGGAGCACTCTGTGCCGAGAGGCTTCTCTCTCAATCAGCCACTGCAGCTGCAAAGGCCCGGCTTCCATCACAACTTGTTTTGTACATTTCTAAAGTACAAATTCTTTGACATTCACAAAATGCTGACTCAAGTGAACACAGATCACTTCAAAGGAGAGAAAGCACTGAGCAAGATTCACCAAACTACAAAGTTGAGATCCTCTTTTGGTCCCTTCTGTGGTGGCTTCAGGTGCTTCTCTGACTGTTACTGTGATGGGAGCACAGTGAGATTCATGATTACCTGGTGGAAACACTGTTCATCTTTTCAAACCAGAGCACATTTTCCAGCACACCGGACAAAAGACAACAAATGAACTTACAAACTCAAATATAGTTTTCCTTAAAAAGAAAATAGAAACTAACACTGAAGCTTTGTCTGATTGTTAGGATGACACAAACAATCTATGGACTGATTTTATTAAAACCTGGTGGAAGGATAGGATAAGGGCCAAAAAATAACATATTCACTTTTGGGCTAGATCTAGACAAAGTTCTAGACAAACAATTATGAAATAAATCAGGCACATTAACAGCAACTGTGTGCAATTTAGAGCATATAATGAATTTGTTCCAAAACTGGAAAAAGTTTTGCCTCGGTGGAGTTATGTGCTCTAATGTGTAAATATGACTAGTGATGATCAGAAATAAACAAAAAAAACTAATACTTACTATTTTACTGTTACTGGCCTGCACGTGTTCTGCACGATTAATTTTCTGGAGGTTCAGGTAACAGCAGTTTACTTGAACTCCAAAGTCCAACATAACAAAAGCGTTCACCTTCTTTGGTCTACATAGGTGCCACTGAAACTTGTAACATTGGTGTGATCACTTGTTTATGGTTCAGCCAATATAGTAAGGTATACATTGCAAAATTAAAAATAATAGTTTTTTTTTACACTTACAGTAGTGAGAGCTCAACAGGTGACAGCTGCAGAGGTGTCACTGTTGAGCTGTGACATCATGTCCTTTATTTAATGTCCCCTACCAGTTAGAACTAATACTTATTTTGTGTGTTGATTTGAATACTGCTCTCATCTTCAGGTGATCAAAATGTAATTATAAAACAAAACACGGTTTTCATGAGTTAAAAGCTTTATATAACCTGTATATTAATCTTTTTGTCGGACATCAATACATTGATTTATTTCCACTTATTACCTACATATTATGTTTGTGCATTCTGCACTCTAAAATAAACACTCTCAAAAGCTCAAAACACTGGCTACAATTCAAGGTTCAGAGGCGTCTGCACTGAGGAGACTTTAGACCCATCGAGGATAAGTGTTGAGGAGGAGTAGAGAGGAGGAAGGAGGAGAAAGATCCTGAGTACCAGGTAAAGAGGTGCTGATGTGTCAGGTAATGGACAGCTTTGAAGGGAAGAGGGAGAATCTTCTAATCGATAGGATGTTTGACAGGGAGCTGACTATCTGCTGGAGCATGGGGTGATGAGTTCTCTGGAGGAGGCCCTGGTGGTGATCCAGTGAGCTGCGTCCTGGACCAGTTGAATCTTATGGTTAAGCTAGAGGGGGAATCTAGAAAGGACAGAGTTGGAATAAGGGATACAGCCAGGCATTTACACAGATAATCTGGATTTGAGGCATAGATTCATGGCTCTACTTCCTTTTCTAAACACACTGATGAGATTCCTCTCTTCCAGATAAAAACTAATCATACAGTACTTTCCATAATGGTCCGCATGTGGGAAGTCAGTGCAGTTGGTCCATAGTTAGAGATGTGGGGAGATCTTTTCCTGCTTTCCTGATGGGTACTACAGGATAACTGCTGCTTTCCAGCTTTGTGGAAAAGTTCCTCCCTGCCAAACCTTGTTATGGAAATGTAATATGACCTCTACATGCTACATGAGACTTATGGCTCAGTGTGGTACCGATCTGTTCCTGGAGCAGTTAGTCCTGATGTGCACACAGCCCGTTTCATTTCCATTAGTGTGAAGGGAGTATTAATTGCATCACCTCTCTCTCCCTAGCTCTCTGAACTATTATTTATTTGCTTGACTTGTTTTTCTTTTTATTCCTCTTATCTCCTTTCCTGACATATTTCCAGGCCGTTGACCCTCACCCAGAGCATCGACAAACATATCCAAGTTATTTTCCAGTCCTGGCTCCCCTGACTTCTGTCTTATTTCCCTAATCTTCTTTATAATTCCAAACACTTCTTCTCTATGGTGTCACAAAATGTCGTCCAATACTTCTCTTTAGCTTTAGGTTGAACAAACCACTGCTTGCATTCTCTTATGCCGCGGGAAGTGTTGGAAATTCAGATAAAACAAAAACAAAATTAAAAGCCCTATCATGTTTTTTTTTATTACTTGACATAATTACCTGCAGTCATCATTCTTCCACCGAACGAACTTCTGCCTTTCTAACCAGATCCTGCAGGAGGCAGCCTTATCAGCAGATATACAGTTGTAGGTTACTTGGACACATACATCTGCCATCCATCCATTCATTATCTATACCTCTTATCATTTGAGGGTCACAGAGACAAACAACCATTCAGAAACTTCAACTAATTTAACCCCTATCTGCATGGGAAATCTGTGGCCTCCACTTCCGAGCCCCGATCACATGCACCTGTATTTCCTGTGGGATTCTGGGAACTCAGTGGTTTTGTGGGAAGACACCACACCCTCACACTGTCACAGAAACTGCTCTCGTTCTGTGTTTACTGTAAAATGTAGAAATGAAAGACTTAATGAGAAAACAGTGACCGGTATTGACCGCCGCGCTTTACATCTACCAGTGTGTGTCCTCTTGTTCCAATAATTACTATGCTCATTGAATATATAATTAGAAGGATTTGGCAAGGCTGTTGATATTGTTTTAGCCCCCCACCACAAAAAAAAAGGAAGGTCATGAATGGGGTCTGTGGGGTTTAAATTTGGATGCTGTTGGGAAACCAGCACAAACCACCAATTAAGCCTGTCCATCAGTATCATGGACCGAATAAACCGCCACGGCTTCTGCTCTGTAATCATCCCAGAACTTGGCCTCACGCCCCACTTCAAGTCAATGGAAATAATGAGCAAAATTAGGGGATACCGCTGCCAATAATTATAGAGAGTGTCCCATAAATATTTGCAGCTCAACAAAGTCGGCGTATATGGGTCCATCAGAAGGCCAACTCCAAGGGGGTTACACACACACACACACACATAGTGTAGTGTAGCTCACTATTGCGGTTGTTACACAGACTTGAGTTGATTAACCTTACCCCCACCGTGACTACTGTTCCCAGCTTTTCTCCCCAATTGAGCAAACTGTCCCTAATTAACCGGTGTTTAGTGTAATATCTGTCCCCGAAGGTAGCCTATGAGATTCCTGTCTCGGTATTTTAAAAACGAGGGTAAAACAAGGACAAGACACAGCCTCTCTTATTGTAAATCTCCAGGTCATATTCCTTCATAAGAAGAGATGAAGTGGATTATTGATCTCACTGGCAGCAGCAGGGACAGAGAGTGGAGATGCACTGACAGCGAAGGATCTGTATGAGGAACAGTCACAAATTGTGTCTGCCCTTTGAGAAAATAAAAATCATTTGAGAGAAAGTCAACAGTGGCCTATAAATAGAGTGACTTGGATAATAAAAATAACATTGAAACAATTGCGTTGTTGTGTTGTTACCCTGCACAACAACACAATGATTTGTGGTAATCAAAAACAAGATATTTTAATTAATACTTTGTAATATTAAATGATTAAATAAATAGAATTTAAAAGATATAGCAAAGAAGCACAGCCATGCATGAAATAACATGTGAAACGAATACGGGTCATTTTTGACCCATGTTGTGCCTTAGAAGGGTAGTGATACAAAAATGATTTTTATTAAAAAAGTAAAAAAGGACAAATGAAAATAAGAATTTGTAATGATCAAAAACAAGTTAATTGAGGAATTCCTGGAATTCTGATTGATGAAATCATTTTATCACAAAGATATTTACAATTGAAACTCCATCGGGTCACTTTTGACCCATGTTGTGTATCAAAGGGTTAAATAGTAAAATCAGAGAAAGTTCATCCAGAACTGATCATTCACTCATTATCTTTTCACTACTATGCTGTTCGTGGGGTGAACTATACCTTTAAGACTCAGTGGGGGAAAAGTAACTACTCAAATACTTTACTCTTTAATCAGAATTTTGATGTTCTTTTTGGGACATAAGTCATATTTAACTCCATGGTTTCACCCGTGTTGTTGTTTGCTAGTTTGTGGAAGGATTTGGAATGCGTCAGGGAGGGACCTGTTAAAGTTTGGTGGTGATCCTGATTAGAGGGAGCACCCAGGATTTATTTGTTCACTTTCATAAACATTACAGGAAAAATACATTTTTAAATATTTATATTGATTTCCCAGGGAATAATTCGGATTCAAAAACTAGGCACATTTAGAGAACTGATATCTGTGCGTGTGTGACATTTGGTGCAGTTTGATAGAAGGGGCCTGTACGACCTTAGTGGATGAATGTGCTCTGCTCTGAGAAGGTGATCGGCTGCAATCTGCCATCTCTACAGGACCTGTTTGCCTCTAGGTCCCTGAGGCGTGCAGGTAAGATTGTGGCCGATCCTTCCCACCTGGGTCACAAACTCTTTGAGGTTCTTCCCTCGGGCAGGAGGCTGCGGTCCATCAGGACCAAAACCGCCCGCCACAAGAGCAGCTTCTTCCCGGCTGCAGTTGGCCTTATCATTGTATCCACCAATATCCAGAGCAAATTCCTTGTATGTGTAAACCTACTTGGCAATAAATACTTTCTGATTCTGATTCTGTGCCGTCTAGTCTCAGAGAAAAGTGTATTTTTTACTCCAGTAAAACTCTAGTTGCATGTTACTTTGCTGAATGATTCGACATTAAGGAAACTATAAGCTGATCTAAATATGACACTTTGCACTTTGATGATTAAATCAGTGGTTTCCAATGCTTTTTGGCTTCTGACCACTTTCAAAAACACAATGTTGCTTTCCAGATGTCTGCGAGTTGTTAGCAGTTCCAACAAATATTGATTTCCCTTTAAATTCTCACATGGTTTCATTTAAATCAGGATTCATGTGTCCAAAGAGTAACAAAACAAATAAAATACCCAACTGTATATTAACTATGTAGCTCAACATCCACCAAGTTTAACAGCATCTAGAGATATATCATATTACTATATTTTTCTGAACAAAACTTTACTTGGATGGAGTCTTTTTACAAAGCTGTATTTTTATGAAAGGATCTGAAAACCAACACGGTTCAGATGGGAACATTTTTACATAAAAAAGCTTGAGCTCATACGCAGGAACAAATCAAACATACCAGTACGCACCAGGGTTGACAGTCTAAGTATTTCAAGAGCTGAAAAAGCGGCTCTCTGATTTAAAAAGGAGGCCAGAGCAGAGAAGCTGCCAGCCGACAGCCCAGTGGTACAGAGAGACGTGAAGGATCGCACAAGCAATCGCAAATTGTCAGCAGAAGTTCACCCCGAGCCAATGACAGACACGGTGTAAATGCTACAGACCATCAGACACCGTGTTCGTAAGGCTGCTGTCAGCTTGAAGTTATTCCAGCGTGTGCACAAGTTTGGGTTGTTATCCGTCCTTCAAAACTCAGATCTGTGTCTGCCTTCAGTCAACAGAGACCCAGCATCAACATCATGTGGTCCGAGTCTTATGTTCCAGCAGCACAGATATCTTGTTGCGTAAGCTCCAGGGTCTGTGTCTGTGAAAGTAAACAACTTATGGTGTGGTGTGATGACTACTTGTGTGTATCTCCAGAGGATGAACTCTTAGATCTGATCGGTTAAAAGTCATAATGAAGAGACATATGGTCCAAGACACTTTTCCAGCATCCTAGAGATAATATGAAGCTTATATTGATCAGAAAAACGATTCCCCATCAAATAATGCGTATACTTCAAATATGGCCCTTTCCAGGTATATATGCATCATAAAGGAATAGACACAACCTAAATACTGATATATTAATTTAAGATCATATGGTTGGAAAAATGTTCTAGTGTTAATTCTTCATGACTTCATTATTAAATTGCAAACTTACAATAGAAAAAAAGGGACCATTGAATTAAAGGGAAATAAAATGTGTATGTATCACCCTCCAATAGATCCCTGTTTACAAAGTGGCTGTTCCAGGTTTTTAAAAGTTGTATTGTCTAAATATTTATATATGTAACTGTAACTGCGACATGTTCTAATGGCAGCTTGGTATTGAATGTCTGTCTGGATTATTTTCAAGTTTTTAAGTGTTGATTTCTTCAACTTTGATCATAATAATGAATAAAGCCTCAGCACAAATATAATCATCTAGTGAATTAACAAACATGTACTTGCTTATCAAGACACTGGATTAGATTAGAATACTGGTTACGCTGCTCTGTTTAAATTTGGAGGAACACTCATATTTTCAGTATTCAATTAGGTAAGGTAACGTTCATGTGACCGTCTGCCTGGTGCTGGCAGCAATGGTTTGAAAAGGCATTTCCTTTCTTCATCACATGGATTGATTGACGTGATCCATGTTCCAGGAAATTAATTTCACTGCAGGAAATTAGACCAAAATGTATTATTAAAAAATAGCAATTGCAAAGCAGCTAGAGAGGAAGCTCACCCTGTTTTTATTATTTGGGCCAAGTGCTTGTAATATTTGGATTTTTCATTGTTAATGAAATTCTAATAAACTTCACAATGGCAGCGAAATGATCACAGTGAATAATGGAGGTTTGAGACCGACAGCTAATGTCAATGTGACTTTATGTGTGACACTGAACCTTGTCTTTCATCCCTCTCTGTAAGTCGCTCTGTTATCACCTTAATGTCTCAAATCAAAGACTTTGATCGGTGCAGTGTTGAATGTCAGTCAGTTATGATCGTGCAAGTGAAGAAACAGTAAGGCAAAGCATTTTTTATTTGGCCTAAAGGGGCCATAAATAAAACTTTATTCTCTCAATTTATTAACAAGCCACAGGAAGTCCGTGGCCGTCTACCACAGCACTTAAAACATCTCACTCTGCTGCAGTCCACCAAGACATGAGACCCATTTGAGATCCTGCGAGCCGCTGACAGAACTGGAGGCTCTCTTCCTAACTTCCTTAGAAAAATAAAACAAAACATGGTAATACTGTACCAAACTGGAGGCCGAGCAGCAGGGTGATCCTCTCCACGCAGAGGAGGGGGCTTTAGAAAGGGCTATGAACGTGGCTGGAGAAGCTTGAATCAAACAGCAACGACAACAGTAATAAACTATGAAAAACTCTCAAACTCATGTTTTGTAACAAACCTGAAGCAGAGTGTGCTTTCAACCACTGCAGGCTGGCAGTCCCAGTCATTCTCCCCATTCCCCCCATCAACTTCTCCTCTTATATTTACTTATTCCCTCCAAACAGTCTCTTCCTGAATCTTTCCGCCGTTGTGTTTTGCTTAGAAATAAAAATTAAACAATATTTATTGTGATAAAACCTATAGCAGCAAAAGAGAAACAGAGGAGTAACAGCTAGAAGCAAGTGACCCCTGGATTTATAAAGGAAGGCATGGGTTAAGAGAGGTCCATGGATTTCTGCCCTGGGTCGGGCCATGTGAAAAAGGGAGGGGTGTCTGGCCGCCCCTCTGAGCTCATCTCCCCTCGCTGGGGATCCTGCTGACGGCAGCCACGATGCGGCTGAACCGTTCACACAGCTCCAGAGTGGAGTAGGAGGGCAGCTTGGGCGGGTCGTGGAAGCTTTTGATCTCCGTGGAGCAGTCCAGTAACTTGGGGAGGAAGTCGGTGAGCTTCTCCTGGAGGTGGGCTGCCAGCAGGGGGAGGACAGATGGAAAGAAAGTGGATGATTAACTGTATGAATATTGCAGCATAATGTAGTGAAAATGGAACACAGAGAACACAGGGCAAATATCGTAACGTGATATCGCAAGCAGTTTGAAAGTCTGTTCCAGGACAGGATCAGACTGAACCTCTGGTGAATTGGTGTCTGGGTGATAATATTGTGTTTTCCCTGAACAAAGGCTAGGAACTCTGAGAACATGCTCTCTGTGGACTGATACTGGAATGTGCTGATAAAAGCTGAGTCCTTTCCAGTCTTTTTTTCTTTCTACCCACACATTCTTTTGAGGAGCATTTTGAATACCTCCTTGTGGATTTTGATCAGGTAAAGTTACTCTCCCGGCTTCGTTATACCCTTCAAAACATATTTGCATATTTACAAGCTTTTCATATTAAATAAGAAACATATTAAATTGCGTTGAGCAGGGCTGTTGCTGTAATCTGATGAGACGTGGGCCAAATTCAATTCAATTTGGATTTATCGCTACTAGTTTTAATTATTATAATTATTAAATACATTATTGGGAAATTCTGTGGATGCTCTGACCGTCAATGAAATGATCATCTATCTACATCTCTTCCAAACGTCTCTGCCCGTCCAGACTAAGATGCAGCCCCGGCATTTCTAAATGTTTCCGTTTTAGCTGCTTTACAACTGTGGAATAGTGTGGATGCCAGGTGTATCTGTAGCAGAGGTGTGTTTTCAAATTAGAACGTAGTAATGTGGTTGTAGCCTTATTAATTAATTGTCTTTGAAAATTCAAATTGGCCCTGGCACCATTTCCACTCAGCTGAGCGGCTCATCTACCAATGAGCCTTTCATAGCTTCTGATCAGAGGTTTGTGATGCAGAAACAATATACAAACCTCACTGCACAAGTTGATGCTATGCTCTGTTAGTGTTGTGGGATGGAAATAAGAAGCCATTGTATTGTCTGCTTATTTCAAAACCATGTGGACACGCTGACAAGGTTCAACACCTGATTTCATTCAACAGTTATTTATACAAAATAGCTGAAAGAGGCAGATATCGCTGTTAAGTTCTACAGTCGTCTAATGTTTTAAAATAAAGACGCATCTCTTCAGGTTCCTCAATGCTGCACAACCTAGAAGCACAGTGCAGTGGCCTTATTATCATGATCTTTGGCCGGGGCGATGAGGAATGTACCAGTAACCTAAGACTTCCCTCTCCAAAAATATCTGCTCCCTCAGGGACTCACATTCCATCTCTTGGCCCAGGTAGGAGCACCAGCGGTTCCTCATGTCCTCCACCGCCAGCAGGTCTCTCTCCGTGTCGTCGACCAGCAGCAGAGGGAGGCAGGGCACCACCAGCTCGTTCATGATCCCTAAGCCTGTGGTCACCTCGGGTTCTTCTCCGGATTCAAACATGGCGGCTGCTTGTTCGTTTAATTTCTATGGAAGCAAGATACTGGTGATTAGAGTGTTTAAAAGAGTCAAAGATGAATCAGTAAAATGTATGGGTTTTGTAATTTCCAAAAATTCTATTATTGATTAAATTTAAGGGATAATCACAGTAAACGTTTCGCAGATACAGCTCCCATAGTCTAAGAGCTATGGGGAGAGTAAACAGGAAGCATCAGTGCATTAACAGAGGTATTCAACTTCATTCTCGTCTTTTGAGCTTATACTTGTTGACATATTGACAAAGTGGAAACATCGAAACTTTGTCAAATTACCTGTTAGCAGAAAGTAATTCTGAGAAGGAGTGGGAATTTTGATGAAAACCGCCACAAATCAACCTTGGAAGATTTTGACACCGACTGCTGACCAAGTGGATAAGCCGAGCCAAAAACCAGCGAGCCAAAAAAACAAGACTAACTTCCTGTTGTGTTCAGAACCCCAGCATGCACCTGTTCCTTTCATCTCATGCAGTACATTAGCCTCACGTCTCCCCTGTATCCCTGGAAGGGGATGCGTCACACAGTTTGATAACCTGATGTCGAGACAGGAGCCAAGGTCATGTTGCCCTCACAGCTTTCAGACAAAGGCAATGAGGATGACTAAGTCTTCATGCTTTAAAAGTTTCGGCCAAGAACACACTTTGCCGACTTTTGTATATTTGTGTTATCTTGTGTAAATGTTTTTACTCCAAACAATATACTTTGTCGTTATTTTCTACTAAGTCATTTATGTCTCAATGCTTGTTTTGTTCTTGAGTCAAGATTTCCATTAGCTCTAATAGATAAATTCTCAACAGCCTAAGTACCAACAGTAATCGTACTGGCAGCATGAATATGAAGAGTGTCCTACAGCCACTGGAGCCTAAGTGGGTCCTGGTGTTTTTACATGTGGATACAAGCTTTTCTTCCTCTTCTTGGCCAGAGCCACCTTGCTGTCACAGACAAACTCCCTGACCTCCTCTCTCGGGGAAACGACCCGTTTTTCTAAAAAGCCTGTTTGGAATGGAGAGTGAGATGCTGGATTTGCAAAACATCCAAGTACATTAGCTGTGTCAATGTTAGCAGTGTTTTCAATTAAAACAAGAGCCGTAGGTAAACAGCTGAGCAGACGGAGCCAGAAGTTCTGGCCAGAGATCTGAGATGGCCGATCAAGCTGTGCGGAGCTGAGGTTTGAGGTTAGCTGAGGACACGCTTGTGTCTCATGGTAATGTGTTTACACTCGCAGGCCCTCCTGCTTCCTATTCCCACTCCAGTGATTACATTATGAGCACAATGCTGGTGTAAGGTTACTGAGTGCAGCAGCAAGGGGGCTGCTAAAGATCAGTACGAGGCTGATCAGACCAAAATACCCTCAGCTCTAACCAATAATACCAGAGAAACAGCCTGGAGCTCGGTGGGAGTAAAATGAAAAGGGGGCTCACATCGCAACGCTGAAAAGATTTTCATCTGTCAGAATCAGATGAAAAATCTTCAGTGGAATCTTTTGTGGGCAGCAAGCAAACGAAAGCAATATCTCAGCGAAAGCAATTTGATTATAGTAGCAAGACTCAGGATTGTAGGAGAAATGTCTGGCTGTGTTAGTTTTGCTTGGTCACTTTGGCAGAGGAAGTGTGATACGGAGGAAAGGGAGTGACAAAGAGGCGACGATCACAGGGAAGGGCCGTGGGACACAAAGGTTTCCGTTCCACACTTTTTATGATCAAAGAAAACGGAAGAAATATGACATCCACTCATGACAATAGAGATCTGACCACTGTGTTGAGAACTCACCAGCAAACACTCTCGACGGTAATAACTCAGCAGCTCCTCGTCATGACCTCGATACAGCCCTTTGGACAAAAGCTCCTTGTTGTACTGATACGAGTAAATCAGATACATCAGAGCCTCCACGTAACTGGGAAGGAAACAAAGTTGATGAACAGATGTTATGTTCACATAAATTTATATCAAAGTTGCACCAAGAACTTAGACAGCAAACCATTTACAGAGGAAATAAACCCAATGACCTCACTGCACAACTACAAAGCTTGGAGCTGCGGAGACAGCCAGCTGCTGCCCCCTGCAGGAGACAATTCAGCACCCACTGGCTAATGCAGATCAGATCAGATTAAATGTAGGAGGTACAGCTCAAAGACGATAGCTGGAGGCAGAGTTTCATTTTGTTTTTTCCTGTGTTTGATTATAGGAGGAGTTCGAAAAAGGTGTCACCGTACTTCGTCTTCTGAAAGAGCTCCAAGCCGGTCATCATGAAGACGCTCGTCTCGCGGAAGTTCCTGTAGTCCTGATGCCACATCTGTTGTAGACAAACAAGTCAATAAATGCATGCTCCTGGCAAATTCAATGACACAAATACTGGCATTATTTAAGTATTGTCTGTGTCACTGGATAAGCTATACAGACAAAGTGTGATTACTACTGTAAAGGCAGTGTACTGTTTTAGATGAAGAAAGAGCACAGCTGACCTCGTATTCATCCATGTTGACCTCCTCCGGCTTAATTAGGTCCAGTTTGGCACGTGCCACATTCATAATGCTCTTACATCTGTGGGAGAGGGACACAAGGAGATGGTGAGTCATCGTGATGTACTTAGGAGATGAAACGGTCCGCCCTGCCCCTAGGCCTGAACGTGGCCTAATGAATCACTCTTTAGAGCTGAGAGGAGAAGTGAAACGCTCCTCCGGAGGCTCCTATTGAGGCCACATGCACACATAAATCTAATTATCTCGCTCAAAATAGAGGAGAAGGGAGAAATCAATTTTTCACTCATGAATATGGATTGAGGCCAACAAGCGTAGTAGAAAAGTTTTGAGAATTAGTAAGGAGCGTTACACATTCTAGTGACATGAGCATCACAATATGACTGGGGAGGGAATCTTGATATTTCCCAGCAGTATTAAAGAGATCATTAGTGGATATGTGTGTCTTAGGATTTGTGCTGGAACAAAAGACAGAGGCAAGACTCATCAGAAAGCAGTGTCCGGATGAGACACCATCGCTGACGACCCTGCAGTAACATCAGTAGAGGTCTCTGCTACCCTCTGCTGGTCATTTTTAGAAGTTGACAGTGTAAAAATAACGTCTAGAAAGTGTAAAAGTTCAGGGCAACCAGTGGAAAAGCACAGAATATACATATGAGAGGTTTTTTGTAAAAAAACAAGGTTGTGTCATAGTGTAAGAGAGTCTGATCTACCTGTCATCAAATGCCAGGTTCCTGTCAGCAAACTGTGTGAGCAGAGTCCTCTCTAGGATTTTCTTGGGGGCCTGGTTTTGGATGAAGTAGACGATGACGTGCTGAAGTCGGTAGTCGTTCTCAAGTGATGTGTCCTCTTGGGCGAATCTCAGAAGACGAGCATACTCCAGCTTTATGGCCTGAGCAGAGTGACAAAGTAGTGAAAGTTCATGGTTAAATCTCTGAGGTTGAGGAGGTATTATCATGCACACATATTTACCTGCTCTGCAGTCAAGACCTTTATGATAAACTATATTAAACTTTTCTTTCCTATTCAGCTACTTTATAAAAAGTACAGCACACTCGCCATTTTAGACACATAGTTGTGTAAAACATAAGTAATGCAAGGGCTAAGGTATGCTTAACAAAATCTGCTCCCATGCAAAACAAATTAATACACAACTGTCTGAAGAGTTCTGTTAATACTGGGCTAAACTTTTGGCAACAGAAATTAACACAATCAAACTTTCTTCTCTGTTTGGGGTAAAAAACAGGAGTAAGATGCCAACACAGACAAAAGCAGATGCACTTACAATGGTACATGAAGATAAAATATGTCAAATATTTAGGTTGGACACACTTTTACTTATTGATATAGATGAAGACAGGTCTTCCTAATATATGGCTACTACGGTAGATGTTTGTATAAACCTCGACTAATACCCTATTTGCGTCTCTATACGTATTCCAATCTAACAAGTTCTTTGCAGAAAATTCAGAACACAATGATTTTGTTAACCTTAAAGCTACCGACTGTATTTATCTAGTGCACGATGAGAAAGTAAACAAGAGAACATCAAAGAAGTTGAATGAAATAGAGGGGAAGGCAGGTGAAGGCAGGTGAAGGTGGAGATGAAATGAAGGATGGTGGAGGAGAGATGGTGTGTACCTTAAAAAAGGCTGCCTCAGGCCCATTCTTTTCATGTATGCAGCCGGATTTGCCAATGGCCATTATTATACCCTGCATGTTGGGGGTCATCATCGCCTGCCCAGAGAGCAGGAACCATGTTAAACAAAACAATGGGTTCTTGGGACAAACCAAGCAAGGCCAATGTCTAAGTGACATGCTCTGAGGCACTACAGTAAAGCATACCATAGTCAGGGCATGCCAGGCATCACTCAGCAGTCCATGCATTTGTTAGAATGACAACTGTGAGAGACAGAGACGGCCGGTTCAATGGCAAGATGCGTAATCCTCACAAGGATAATGTGAGAAAACCAAGGCAGCAGTATGACAGCTGTGTGTGACCCATAACTACAAGTTAAGGGACATGAGGGAACAGGCTGGAAAACTCACTAACTACAATAATTGTCTGTTCTGAATAACGGCCCTGTTCACACCTGGCATTAACATCCATCCACATGTGATCAGATCACAACTGGCCAGCTCTAAGTAGGTCAATTCACACGTGGGACTAGAATGTTTCTCCTGCGACCACTTATGATCAGAGGACTAACATAGCCATAAGTGTGTGTGTGTGTGTTAGTGTGAGAGGGAAACATAGAGAAAGGCTGAGGAAATCAATGCACTGTGCACATCAGTGTAGGGCGATCTTCACCTCAGTCACATCGTCCTATCGTCTTGCAATTCAAAATCTAGGTAATGGTTTGATATCAAATTAAAACAGTTTATTCATAACATGCCATGACACTGTGTTCTTGGCTTTTTTTATTTAACTGTGACTCATGTGAAGAAACAGTTCCTGAGATTTCTACAAAAAGTCAACTAGCCTTTGTGCCAAGATGCAGACTGGCTCGAGAAGAGACTTTTCACACCAGGGTAAAACAGTCTGTTAGCACAGCATTTTCAGCCTCAAGCCAATAAAGAAATCAGTCCACATAAAGTGTCAGATTTTCTCAGGTGTGAAAAATCTTGAGTAGAGCCATGTGAAGGTATCAAAAAGGCACAGGCGTCTCGGCACATTGCACATAATACGGCGAGGAGACGTATCTTTGAAAGAGCTACCTCGTCATCATACCCCCCCTCTTCTGAGTCAATGAGAAAGGTCCCCACATTGGGAATGGCCACCTCAACGGTGCGCTGGCCTGGGGCCTCATCCTCCATGACCAGGTCAGGAGGAGGGGTAGAGGGGCTGCTCACCTGGACCTCAGGCTGAGGGGAAGTGGGAGGGGGGACAGACAGTAGAGAGAATGGGAAAGATGAAACAGGAGGGATAGAGAAGTGATGCAAAGGCAAGGAACAACAGACAGAGAGGGAAAACTGAGATATTGATAAAAGAGTACTGAATCAATAAACTAATATTTTCACTAAAAAATTCAATGTGGTTTACTGACTGATTTAAGCTTAGGTTATGTTCACCAATCCTAGACTTGTGGACGGAGTAGAAATTACATAATTTCCAATACACTTCAACTTTTTACATGTCAGGCCAAGTCACTGCACCTCCAGTACGAGTATGAAGTATATCCACGTATTATCTCCCTCTTTAAAAGAGCTTGACAGATAAAATAGCTTAATCCTTGTTCAGACTCAAAGTTAACACTTCTGGAAATGGTGGTGGAAACTTGAATAAGCACGAAAAAGGGATTAAAGGATAAATTCACGTCTTCTAAGCTTAAACTTCTATATGTGTAAGGAAATATTTGACATTAGATATATTAAGAAATATTAGAAATGTTTTTCACCTTTGATGTTGATATGATGATTTTTAACTATCATTCATTTGCATCATGCTTTTAGCTCTAGTTTGGCCTCCACCAGATCTTAAAAAATTAAATGGACTTTTTGGCTGTTAACTTCTCTGCTGGTAAGGCCGTCTGTGAATTTGTCCGTTTGCTTATAAAGTACTGAAGTTGCCAGTGAAGAAAACCCAATAGGTTGAAAGACCCGATTAAGGTCCATAGTGCTATAAGTCACATGAAGATTCTCAGTGAAACTGTCCCTACGATCACGTCACTACACATGACACCTTTCACATTCAAATTAAACTTGAAAATAACATTTAAAGAAAAATGAAACCCCACCCATGATTAACTCAAGGTGTAAATAATGAAAGAGGATCAAATAAAATGATACAAAATCCTGACTTATATTTAACCGAAGACAATTGGACATGATGGGTAGCAATGACTTGGTGTGAGAGTGGTGCGAGGTGTCTTTATATTTCACATACAGCATTTAGCAATGCTTCGGGGCTTCTCTCCTCTTGCTCTGCAGCAGCTCTGGAGATGGCTCTCTCTGTGTCCTCCTGCAGGTGTTTGGAGTCGTTTGTGGGTGACGGTTGCTCCATGTACTCTGGCTCCTGCTGGGCCACTGTGGGAGGACAACTACACCATCAGAGCAATGCAGCATTACACGGCTCTTCCCATTTCAACTCTTTACTTTAACACAGCCATTTTCTAATAATTTTGTCTGTCATCCACACAAATCTCACAACAGCAAAGTGCAAGTGTTTCTACATTAGCGTGGCACCATCGGCATAGTGGTGAGTAGAAAATTAAGAATTTTCATTGTTTGTGAACTATCTCTTTAATTCATTAAATTATTATTATTTGTAGTAGTGGATTAAATTATTTAATATGTATATTGAATTAATTTGTCGCACTGTAGTTTCTTGTCTACATCTCCTCGATTATAAAACTAACTTAAAACACTACTTAAAACCAAGTATTGATTCTCAGTCAAGTATTCTGCTCAGTATCCTGAGAGTCATGACTAACCTGTGTTGTCTGGGGGGCTTGATTCAGTTATCATGGGCTGAGGGGAGGAGGAAGTGGTGGAGTTGCTGGATGCTGCGGCGGCTGCGGCGGCAGCGGAGGCAGCGGCGGCTGCAGCGACCAGCGCCAGCTTCTCCTGCTGGGCCTTGCGGGCCTGCAGGGTGTTCCACTCCTGAACCTCCTTGTCAAACAGCTCATTGTCCTCCTTCACATAGTGCTTCAGGTCTGGAGGCAGTTTGTCCAAACCACTGAGTAGCTGTCCCGTCTCCTTATCAAACTCCTCTGCAAGGACAACAGAGAGACAATTAATTTATAAACTGCTGCAAAACATGGAATCAAAACTCTTTTATAATCATTCCCATCATAAGTGCACAGGTACCTTCTATGAGAAAGGGCTTCTTGTCGTTGATATACATGAGACAGTAAGCACTGGCGTTGCGGTAGCCTCCAAACGAGTCCCTGACCAGCTCCTCCCAGGTCGACTTAGTGACTGAGATGTCATTGTACTTCATCCAGCAGCGCTGATGTGGATCGTAGATATAAGCCCAGTAGTGGCCTGCATTGGCCTGGCCTTCATGGACCAGCACTGCATGAAGCCGGTATGGCACCTGTAATAGCACAAGAGGTTTAATACGCTGATTATAAATGAAGCCCTCGATATGGCTTTTTGATTCACAATTACGACTGATGACAGAAAACTGGTGCTCACCTGCATCATAGATTTGTCAGAGTACATAAGCTCTATGGTTCTGTGGATTCTGTTTATGCTGCCCTGCAGATCTGGTGAGAAAAGAATCGTAAACAATCTATTTCTAAGAACCAATCTCAAGTTTACTTCTGACGTTACTCAGAAAGTGATGGACAAGTAAATCATGCTGAAGGAATCACAATAGAGGAAACATTAGGGGCTGCAATTGGAAGGCAGGTACACCTACCACGGGTGTCATTTTCCACTTCACTTCTCCAACGATGCAAGCAGCCCTCAAGCACCCTCAGCTCCTCCTCTGAGATGTGCCGCGGGGCAGGGTGCATTGGCAGGTCAGGAGGAAGTCGGGACTGTGTAAAGGGTTTGTGAATGGGTACTCTCTGCTGCTGGACTGCAGTAGAAGCTGTGGTGGGACCTGAAGCAGAGCCTGAGCTCTCTGGGGGGGGCAGGGACTCCTGCTCGGCTGTGCTGCAGGTTAGAAAACAAGGTATAAAAATAAAACCAAAATACATACAGAAAATGGGTCTGGGCCTATGTTGAACTTACAAAAATACTACAACAATTGAATATTGTCATGGTTGAGGGGGGGTCAAAGCTGTATGTTTATAAATACTAGATAGTGTGTGACGAGTAGAAAAAGAAGTTGACAGTGTACTTTGTTCAATTAAAATAAATCATGTAAAATAAAGTCGTTGCCATTTCATACTTCAGAATAAGTACTTAAAATAATCCAGTACCTAAAAAATACTGCCTGACGTAAGAATCACATAGAAATTTACAATGTATGTTTTAAAACTTGTTGTATTCATTAATTTTCTTGTATTTTGAGTGGCCTGCAATCTCTGATCGTCATGTTCACTAAACCCCCCAGCAGTAATGTACCCATTTCCCCTACTGTGACAGGATTTTGCAGCTAACTTCATGTCACATAGTTCCCTCTTTATTTCTGTCACTGTACACCGATGACATAACTCTTTTGAGTGTGTTTTAGGCCCCTTATACACAACTACTGTCTCTGCTCACTGTTCTTTCAGTTGTCATCTGCTCAATTCCAACAGCTGGATTTAAGACCTGTGCTGTTAAGCTGTACTTTTCACACTCCGATTACATTTTGTGTGAATAAATAAAGCAACAGCCAGTTTTAAATTTAATGGTCAATTCACCAATTGTGCACCCATTTATGAATAGGTGGCATTCATCAAGTCAAAACAAGCAATTTATGTTTGTGCAGTGAAGACTTTGCTGAGTCTGATTGGATTACCAAAGGATTTTAATTATCTATTGGAACATTAACACAGGCAAATGAAATGAGGAAATTCAGGAAGAGAATACATAAATGTTATTGAACAAGGCCCATTTACCAATGTTGTGCCTGAAATGATCAGAAAGTAATTTTTGAAACTTACCTTGGTGGGGGCAGCTGTTGTCCTGCTGTGCCACCGGGGGGCACTGATGTGTCAATGTCCTCTACTGGGGAAGTGCACACAGGCTTACTGGAGGCAAACTCCATGGCATACTGGAGGACATCTGCCAGAGGAAACCTCTTGGGGCCTGAGCCATAACTCAGATACCTGAGAAGGAACAGAGAGAAACAGCGAGAGTCACGGGATGGAAGCAAGCACAGGGAGAGAGAGATAAGAGAGGGGGGGGCATAATGAGCGCTGTCAGGGAGAATTTACTCTCCATGGCTCTTGTTGACTGTGGCTAAATTCAGAGGTGGACAAGTGGTACCTCTCCAGTCGCTGTTGGAGGAGTGTCAGATGCTCTTTAAGCCTCCTGATCTCCTCCCTCTTGATCCTGGTTATTTCCCTGTTCCTGTCCATGTACCTAACAACACAAAGATCACAACACAGGTTTCATGAAATTGTCATTTACAGCTGATGCAAAGATTTTTCATAATACAGTCAAGTGTTACTATTTCTGTCACCTGTCCAGGTAGAGCATCGAGGGGAACTCCAGCTTATTGTGGATCTTCTCAGGTCGTCCTAGTGCTTGGTTGAATTCAAATCTTGACAGTTCGAAGGTCAACACGGGAGGGAGCTCTGTGAACCAGTGCTGGAAGAAAATGTTGATGTTTAGATAAACTTTCTTATGTTTGACTCTAATGCATGGCAAAGATATTCTACCCTTGGTTTCAGTTAAATGATTATACTCCACTCTAATTGCCATTTGATTTATTTGGCAGGACAATGTAGAGGCTCTGCTGTGGCAAAAAAACAGGGGGGACATGAAATAATGTGGGGAGGAGCTTGTGAGACTTGTGTGCAAACAACAACAGCCAACAAAATGTAAGTTAGATTTGTTTTAATCAAACTCGTTACTGTCATTAACCTCTGTCATTGTACTTAGATGCAACCAAATAGCATTTCTCCTCTTGCTGCAAGGTTATTAAGCAATATCAACAAAAAAAATTACAAAAGGTACCACCCCCTCTCAAACCTTTAGATTTAGCTGGTAGAAGTTCAATCATACTGAATTTTAAACAAAGCAAAGGTCATTTCATGACATGAAGCAAATGTGTGTCATCCTGATCCACTTAGACATGGAAGGTAAATGAATTTTGGCCTGATCAGATTTGAGGACATAAAAATTCCCCTGACCACTCTACTGGAGGAAACCCTCTATGCCTGCATGATGTGATTCACTCCATCTCACTCCTAGTGTCTAATGCCCCCCCACCGCCTGGTGCTTTTCCAGAGGGCTGGGTGCCATACCCATCTGTGTACTTGCCTGTTAATTAGTTCCACCCAGCTGCTGAGGGACAGGTTGGGCAAGGCCACGGCTAACCAGAGGCCAGACTCAGAATAGCAAAGGTGTCAGATAAGGGCAAGAAGGTCAAACCTTTGGAGAGGATCCACCACATAATCCCATATCATTTAACCTGATTTTCTTCTCTTTAGCGTTCATAATAGGTAGTGATTAACAATTGTTTGGAGAGGTCAGAACTGCAGGCCTTATACTTGTAGTACATACAAGAACTTTGTTGTCATACAGCTAATAGAGTATATGGCCAGTTGGAATTTTGACCTTCTCCATGCCCCTTGGACGTAGGTGATGTTTCAGAAATCTCTCATCTGCTTTAATTAAAGGCATGAGCAGGTTTTTAGATGTGCTGAGCAAACATATAATGCCAGAATGCCATTAGCAATTTTTATTTTATTAAAATATTCAAGCATTTTAATTGTTGTTATGTTTCTAATGATAATTTTCAGTAATGTGTGCAGGCAGAGCTCTCTACAATATTATACATCCTGAGATGCCAATGATAAACATATGGTCATATTAGTCATTATTTATTGCTCAGTCACTCTTGTATTACATCTGAGGATGAAAAACAAAACTTAGTAAATGTTGTATAACTTCTGAAAATGTCAAACGTCTTTTGGAGAAAACCACTGTTGTCATCCTGCTTTAGCACTGACCTCTTGTCCGGACCGGGCAGAGTTCTCTGCCGAGTGCAGGGACTCGATCTCGCCCTCAATCATTGCAGCTTCAAGACACTCATGAAGATCCTTGAAGCCGTTCACCTGCAGTGGGTACTGTCCAAACATCTCTGTGTTCTCGAACTTTTTACCTGTTGAAATACACACATGCAATAGAGATGAACTGAGGAGATACGTGAGAGCAAGGCCAGTGCAGACCATGAGGCAGCTGTGGGTCACCTATTCAAAGCAGGGTTATAACCATAGCTGCTTTCAGACATGCACTGAACTCCAGATCTCCTGACAGCATCCAGAGAGAGGCAGGAACGCAAATAACAGAGTCAGAGGCTTCATACTTTCTCTGCGAATCCTTCTGCCAGGCCACTAGTGAAGACTCCCATTAGATAAAACCACAGGAGATTATCCAGGGCAGTGGTTCTCAAAGTGGGGGGCGCGGACACTCTCCAGGGGGGCGCAATGTCACAGACAAAAAATTTTTTTTCTCTTAAAGAAAATTCAAAATTCAAAAAAAGACAGACGACCTGTCACTGGTTAGTGAAAGCTCCCTCAGTGGCGAGAGGCAAGGGGCTGGACTGACACAAGCAAATCCAATTCTGTTTCGTTCCTGATCCAACAATCAAAAGAGGAGTGTTTTCATTTGAACGCGAGTTGCAGAGAGCAAAGACTTACTCCTTCCTTAGTAATACCTTCCTGCACTTGCAGTAGGCCTATTCGTAGCCTAATCTAAGGAGTAATTTGCTCAACTACCGTTAACCAGCTTTGGGGGGGCCCGGTTTGCAAAAGTTTGAGAACCCCTGCTCCAGGGGAATCACTGGGAGTGAGTGGGTGCATTGATTTTTTTTTAAAAGACATGGAACTGATAAAAAACGAAGAATACAGAAATCTCCAGATGAAAAGAAGGAGCCATACATATAGAAAACTCCAACGAAGATGTCAACGAGATTCACAAGCTGTTTATGATACAGACTAATGGTGTCGATGTGCTATAAACAAATGCATATGATCTTCCCTGTCTTAAGTCCTGCCTCCTGCCTGCGAGAACTTTCTGCAGATTTTTGTGGTTTTGTGAGTGTGCCTGACCTGAGAATCTATCTGCTTTTAATATGTGAAAGGCCAAAAGTTCAGACCCAATTGTGCAGACATTCTCCAGAGGTCATGTCTGAAAAAGGCTTGTGATAGAGACAGATAGAGAGAATCACATGCATCATATCAGAGAAATGGAAATGCGAGGAGCTTAATAAAGGAATCACAGCCACTTCACTCTCGTTTGAAAACAATGTGATTTTCAGTTGCTCGGCGGTCACTCAATCACAACTACATAAATGGCTGCACGTAGCTCCCTGATAAGACCCCCCCCCTTCCAAAAACAGAAAAAATAGGAGAGGAGTTGCTAGCGGACATGCAGATGAGGCATTAAGGTCATTTTATGAGCAGCAGAGTCCACTGGCTCAGCTTTTGGTGGCTCAGGGCCAGTATTGTCATGCATAATAAGCGCAATGTCAATCAACCGTCAAGGTCTTCCACAATCAATGCAACCGCGCTCCTCTTTTGCATGGACCACATCTCATTAAGACAAGGTCACTCTTCATTACCAGGGGGAAGAACTGGCTCGCTTTCTGGCTGCTGTAATCAGAGCATCCAAATGCCTAATCTTGCTGTGATTGTTTTATTTTGTCTCTTTAGTGGTTTTAATTTAACACCTCTTCTCACCTTCAAGGACGCCCACAGCAAGGAAGCGACCGTAGAAAAGCTCCACCATGGGGTTCTTTGGTTTCTCGCCCTCCCTGACAACAAAAAAAATGGTGGTAAACATGAGGCATCTCAGATTCAGTCCTTACATGTGAGACTTACATGACACTCTGCTTGAGAACTCAGTATTTCACCAACATAGATTTGTTTTTATCCTACTGTATACCCATTCTTCCCCCACAGTTGTTACCTGTCTTCTTCAGCCTTCATCTGGAAGGCGTCTTCCAGCCAGTCCAGCAGCTTGTGAGTGAACTCGCTCACATCCTGCTGTTGAGTAAAAGAACATAAAAAGACATACTTATAACAAGACCAATCACAGTACTGCCTTTGGGACATGGAGGTCAAATAGTTAATCTACAGGACTTGCAAGCAAGAAAGTCCAATCAGTCAAATCAATGCCACGTCTCTCAACTCCTAATATTCACAGAGCCTCAGCTACGAGATGACTGGTCTTTGCGGAGGAGTTCACGGATGGTGAACTTCAAAGGGAACCTGAATACCCTAAGGCCACTCTCACATAGACATCAATGCCGCACGGTAATTCAGGTCAATGCCTATATCCAACCTGACTAATACTCAGAGGAGCAACATGACTGACGAGCACAGAGGCCAGAGGGGTGGCCTCAGTTAACCTCTGCAGAGACACTGGCTTCATGCAAATGATTGTGTAAGAATGGAACAGTTTAGTTAATTTGTCTTGTGTGTTTCTACAGGAACTATTCGCATTCCTTTAAGTGGCTGTGTGCAGGAATTTGCCAGTTTTCTAATTCATACCTCAAAGACAAATATTTGGACTTTCCACTCCTCCGTAGTATTACGAAGCAGGGCGAGGTTAGCTGGTTAGCACGTTACTTTCAGTAGATTTGTTTACACAACACAGAGATGTCTTTAAAATATTGTTAGCACCACTATTACATTACGTTCTGTTTTAAGTCTAGATTCATATTTTGACTGTTTTCAATTCACATACTTGCATATTGCTGCTGCCTGACATTAAAACTGCTAAATTGAATGAAATAACCATTCAAATGTCTTGATAAGTAGACAATTCATTTGCAACTTTTCAAAACTACTGTGAGACATTTCTTTACATAAAAGAAGACAATAACTCTATACCAATAAACTGGTAATTTGATCAATAACACATATGGAACATCAGATAAGAAACAGTATTGCAGAAAGAGGCTTACCTGCTGTGACTCACTGGACTTAAAGGCGTCTTTGAGGATTTCCACAGCTCGTGACGGATCCACATATTTCCTCTTGGATCCCACCATGAGGGAGAAGAGGTGCCTCAGCTCCTGCATAAAGGGCAGGTTTCTGTGCTCCTGGTCAGAGGAACACAATCAACAATTTAGAGAATCAAATATTTGTTCCTCATCTCAGAAGGCGGGAGACGGTCTGCATCAATGTTTTACTGAAAACCGATATGTTATCTGATACTTTCAAATTAGTTAAGCTATTACAATCCAGTGAAAGTTTTTTATACAGATGACACATAATCCCTAGTATAATGATTGTTGAGGATAATGATACATCATGAAACATTAATATTTAATAAAGCTGACCATGTGCTGGAAAGTGTCACCACCTGTGTGTCTCAAACCACAGCATGTGGATGCTCTAATCTGACATTACAGTCCTAATACTGATTCTAGTTCCTTTGGTTTGAGTATTTCCAAATACAGAGAACGGATCATATTCTGGTGTTTAATTCATAAGCTGTGTGCATCACTGTGTGAAAGATTGGTATCATTCTTCTATGTGTAAGCAGTGATTCACCTTATACCGAGCTCCATCCATGCTATGTAAGCTTTCTTTCTTATAAAATGTACGGTGTACTGATGCACTGCTGACACCTGATATAAAACGTTCACATATTTGTAAACACAGTAAAACATATAGTTAAACTGACTGGATTAAGCCGATAGCAAAGCCCTACTGCCACCAATCCCCAATGTTGTGGTTTGACTCAGTATCAGATCTGTGCATTTATACTAAGGCACTTATTTGCCGGCACAACTTGTAAGAGGAGAGAACACCCATGTAGATTAACAATCTAACAACGTTTTGTTGCAATGTTAAAGAAGAGTTATATTGTGTATACGTTTAGTATTCAATATTTTTAATTGAGGGTTCTGTTCTTCAAAATTTGCCCAATTTATTGAATTGTTTATGGAGTATACCAAACTGAACAGACAGCATAGTACAGTCAAAGCTTAAAATATTACTAAAATGCAACACCAGCAATACCACTTCAGC
The DNA here is from genome assembly GCA_038501795.1 of Pseudopleuronectes americanus. Lineage (NCBI taxonomy): Eukaryota > Metazoa > Chordata > Actinopteri > Pleuronectiformes > Pleuronectidae > Pseudopleuronectes > Pseudopleuronectes americanus. Next base: position 3,147,844 of record CM076728.1, read on the forward strand.
AATTTCTTTAAAACCACATGATGGGGAACAAAAGTTATTTGGTGAATATTGTATGAGTAAACACCCTATTACCATTTAAATATAATGCATTGATGACATTAAAGAGACAGGGTGAGCCCGTAGACCAAACTGTAACTGTGAACAGATTTTCTTTTTGTAAATACACATTTTCCAAAAGTCTTGCAGTGTCTCCATGGTGGCAGTGCTATTCACAGCTAACAAGACTTGGCAGTGTTTGGTAACAGCACACTTATTTTTGTGCTAGTGAGTCATGGATGGTGATGTAAAGACTAGAATCTGAGCTCTGGTCGTCTCATACTGATAAAGTAAACGGTCAGTGATTAGGACTGAGGGAGATTAGATGATCAAGAGACGACTGCCCCAAACCCCACTTCCCCATTTGAGGCTTAGACCAGATTAGTGATGGGCTGCTAACCCAATGGTGAGCAACCCTGTAGAGAAAATATGGATTAAAAGAAATATGTTGAGAGCTGCTCTGCCAATGTACTGTAGCAGCGACTGTGATGAGACAAATTTGATCATCTCATATTTGAGAAACCCCAGGCTCAATCAAAACGTTCTCCGTCTGTGTGTTCATTTCTGTCCTCGTGGGGATATATCCAGGATTTATCAAGAATTTCACACCAGCTGGCCCTTCTTGTCCCTTATACGCAGTGAGATAAGTCAACTATCAGGAACAAACACTAAGCTTCCGTGACCTTGGGGCATGATCAAACAGCTGCTGGAGGAAGGCTCACAGCTCTAAGGGTTGAATCCTCAGAGCCAAATAATTGCAGGCTGTGATAGGATATAAAAGGGAAGCTATGATATAAACAGCGTGAAGATGCCCACAAATACACCTGAACTACAGAGCATTATGTTTAAGTTTTGGATTATTCATTGTCCTGTATGAGGACAGGGGGGGAGGGGGGTTCTTACCTTCTGGTTGCGAGGCAGGTCATGGACTCTGGCTGGTGGAGAGTATTGGAGCACCAGCCTCTGGAACTCGAGCAGGTTGAACAAAGACTGCAAGTTGAAATGAGAAAATAAATTCTTTATTTATTTTTACACATAACAAAAACTATATAAAATGTTCCGCTTTTTACACCAGTAACAACTTGGCTCATCATATAAACCCTGGTGCCGTGATGTTTATTTTTTGCTGCCTATGGGAAGGTAAACACAACTATTTGTATATCTTGTTATGAATACAGAAAGTTGTTTACTCAGGTTCAAGAAGTGCCTTCCTCTCAAGGCTGGGGGTTACATTACACACAGCAGCCAGAAACCATGTGATGGCATATCCAGTTTTCATCTGTGATATTTCACCTCAGGTCACATTCGAACACTGATCCCACCGGTGGACAAGAAGCTTTATGACATCATCTCCAGTAGTTTTTTTCAAATAACATTTGGTTTACTCCTATCCACAACTACTTAGATTAAATCCCTCATGATCTGACTATGGATTGCAAAAGTCCAGTTCACAGTGTGTTGGAAAATGTGGAAATGCTCTTAAGAGAGATTTAATTTGAATTTAAAATGATTGAAGTGGATGCGTCCAGGATGAACAGGACGGCTGACAACAAGGGAGAGACCTTGTGACGGCAAGAAAAGAAAGCTGATTGGATGGAATAGACCTCACTGGGGCTGGCATTGGTTAGCTTCCCATGCTGGTAGGATTCCATATGAATTGGTATCTGGAGACACCCACTAATGGCTACGAAAGCCATTAAGGAAAAATAGCCCCAGAGTGGGGGCAGAAGACGACTCACTAAAAAAGGACCACACGGCTAATGATCCGAGAATAGGAACCACAAAATGGAAGGCAAGCACAATACAAGAAGCTAACGTGGCAAAATAATCTGACAGGAAGCTCCCGGTGTGTCCCTGTGGGTGAAGGACATTACATCGGCAAAGGGCCTCAGAATACACCAAGGAAAGAAGAAGTGCTTGATTAAAAGAGAGCCAAGATCTTGCATTGCTCACTACTTCAAGTCACTCGAGCAAAGTCCGGCGACCATACTAAACCCAAAGTTCGCAGGACATCAGCAGCCCCTGTATCTGAGGAATTAAACTCTAGCACAGAGGAAGTTGCAGAAGATGGTATAGAGCCCACTCAGCCAGGAAAACCAACAAGGTTGAAGAAACCTTTGCGAACCAAATGAAAGGTTAACTGGCCTGGAGCTTCAGATAAAATCTAAATGGGAGGCGATCAATGTAGAACTAAGCAGTATCCTTGAAGAGATAGAAGGCACAGATGAGGCGAAGCCTGGGAGGATGGGTAACATCATCTATGACTAAGTAGCAAAACATTTTAGAGTAACAACGGAAAACAAATCCAGAAGGCAGCTGGAAATAGACTCCTTGATACAAGAGAGGAGGCAGCTTAAGAAGCAGTAGAAGAAAGCCTCAGAGAGCAGAAGGAGGGAATAAACATACTCCAGGAGAACATCAAAAGCCAACTGACAACCTTGAGGTGAGCACAGAACAGCTCAGAAAAGAAAAGCACGAGCAAGAACTTCTTTCTTTAAAAAAAACCTTCAAGATCGTGAAATCTCTCTTCACCACAAAGAAGGTAGGAACCCTGAGGACTTCAAGCAGGACTTAGACGAGTACCTGAAAAAAAAACACTCTGATCCAAAGAGACATGGTCCGATAGCAATTCTATCTTAAATGTCACCATATATGGTATATAAGAATGCTCCTGATGTTCTACGTTTCTTTAGGAAATTAATGAGAGTGGCATGGGTGAAGCAAATTATACCCAAAACTGGAGGGCTGGAGGAGTACTGATACCAAAAGAGGAGGAATCCTCAAACATCAGCCAATTTCTGTGCCTATAGTTTGGCCTGTTACAACGACTGATTTGGCCACTTACGGTTTTTCAGCATTCCCCTCACAAGAGTTGAGAGCATGGAGAGAACGATCAACTCCTATGTGAGAAAGTGGTTAGTTCCAAGATGTCTGAGAAACATCGGCCTGTATAGAAACATCGGCCTGTATAGACACAGCATCCTTGAGTTGCCTATCTTAAGTCTTGTACAGAAATTTAAATGGGCAAAAGCAGCACTCCAGAATGCTGACATTGTGGGCCACAATCAGCCAGAAAAAGGTGGCCTTGGGCCTAGGTCAGAGTAGACCCCTGTGGAACAAGAAAACTCCTTCAGAGTTGCAAAAATAGGTAATACCTGAAATCCGGAGTCAGAAGGAAAGATCCCAACTGGGCCCCAAGATGCTTGGGACATGCACCCAGGTCTGATCAACCTGCGGTGGGACTGCCTTAGAAGTGGTTGATTTGTGATTAAAAGGCCGAAACACCTGATGACGCTAAGGTACACAACTGAAGATATGTCCCTAACTCCTGCTGGTGGTCACTAACCCCTGATAACATCAATTGGTGCTAGGCATTAGTTAGTGTGGTAGAAGATAGAAGGGATATTCAGTGTTTAGTTTAAAAAGGCATAGAGGTAATGATGTCTGATACACATGGCTCTCATCGTACTGCCATACAAGCCAGTAGCCAGTCAGATTTACCTATAGCCTCTTGTGTACCATCGAGCTTGGCCTGTATCATTGATTACAAGGCCACTTGATGACACTAAGGTGCACAACTGAAGTTCTGTCCCTATCATCCTCTGGTGGCAGCTAACACCTGCTAACATCAACTGGTAGCTGGTAACTTAAATTGTGAAGAGGTCTTTCAAATGTAAAAGGGATATTCACCATCTTTTCCTTTATTCTAAAATATCAAACAATGCCTTTGAATATATCGGCATGCGTGGGTGTGTATGTGTGTGTGTGCCCACCTGAATGACAGCACTGAACCAGCAGGTATTGCCAACATTTTTCAGGCCCACAGGGCAGTGGTCTATCCTCTTCCTGTCATGTGGGTTGGGTGAATCACTCCATACTTCTGTGTGGGTGCGCTTCAGACTCGCCTTGTTCTCTGCTATGCTGGCTTCCAAAACTCTAAAGAGAGAGAGAGAGGAGGAGAGAGAGAGAGAGAGAGAGAAAAGGTATCAAGATGCACAAAAAATGTTTTTAGGCAATTAAAATGTTATTCCACGAAACAACACAAGAACCAGGCAGGATTTCTCGCTTTATTTACAAGTTAACTTTTTGCATGTTTTTTCTGTATTTCACAGCAGGATGTGCTTTTTAACTCCTCAGTCATTTAACTCCTTTTATCTTAAGCTTCATCTTGTGCATAAAAACAAATCTGTTACAGTGCTCCCCACCTGATTGAAGAGTGTGTTCAAAAATGTTTTTCCAATATGCCTCAAAACTTCTATATTTTACTAACTCCTGTTGTTTAGCACATTTTACTTTTCTGTACGACAAATCATTTGACTATTAAGGAGGCATTATTTTATTTGAACTCACTATTACCCAACACAAGCGTAAGCAAGAGATATTTTCTTCACACCTCGGACAAAGATGCAGACAATGTAGGCAGTGAGTGTGGAAATTTGTCCAAAGCTTGTACCTGTCTTTTTTAACACTTTGACTAAACATTGAGTCCAGAATTTCTTGGTCTATTTGTTGTTCAGTAATAAATGTTGTAGCGCAAACCTGCTGATGGCCTGCTCCTCGTCGGTGATGCCCTGTCTCCCTAAATGCACGGCTGGACTCCTCCAGGCTGAGGGCGATAGCCCTCTGCAGGTCATCTTTATCATCCCCAGTCAGGTCAATGACATCTGCACCAGCACCAGCACCAACAACACACACAGACACACACTCACTTGAAAGAAGCATTCAAAATGCCTTTCACATTTAGTTTTGTCATTGTCTTAGGGTTAGGGTTAGTCACTTCAACCAAAATACAGATATTTTGTACAGACAGAGACTTATACATTTCTTTTTCTTTTAATCATCCCTGTGAGGTCTCTAGAACATCTGTGCTAAGAGTTAAAGTGAGCTGCTCACTTGTGTCTGCCTGGCTGCCAACACTGATGTATCTGTCGCTGGCCACCTGGGATGTCTGGTAGTAGGTTGCCTCATCTTGCTGAGGGACCTTGGCATTCTTCTCTGTCAGAAAGGCTACAGCCTCCGCCAGGTCTCCATTGCTCACCTGCAGCAACAATTGGATCGGGAAAATGTTAGTTGGATGTGAACACAGGAACATGAACAACCAGGCCTTACTAGAACTTGAAAATGATTTCAGTTTGAGTTTGCGTGTACACAGCATTAGTAAGTGTCAACTGGGATATTAGAGGTTGTAACGTGTGTGATGATGTACCTGCAGAGCCTGCTGAAGTAACTGAACGTCTGTGGTTCCTGTGATCTCCCTCAACTGGTTTAGTAGAGTCTGCTGATGCTAATGAAGCACAAGAGAAGAGGAGGACCGAAGCAGTTCAGAGTAGAGCATGATGGAGGAGCAGTAAGTACTTAAGAACAGTCTGAGGATATTACATACAAAAAAAAATACTATAAGGCCAAATGTCTTAATTATTACTATTAAACTGATTAATTATGAAAAAGGAATCACCTCTTTTTTAGAGGATTTTTAAATCATTTATCCAAACATCCACAGGTTAAAGTTTCTTTAACGTTAATGTCTTCAGAGCAGAGGGCACATTTAAATAATATGCCCTCTGCTTTAAAATGATTTATATGATTAAAAGAATATAAACACATAAATAATTAAAAAACTATTGCCAGGTTGATTGTTTGTAAAAATTATTGTTAGTCGCAACCATAGTGAGAACGGCCACATTTGCATAGCCTTGATCAACTAAGATTAGGAGAGCATTTATTAGCTATTAAATAGTTATGACCATGTCCTGTTCTGTAGAACCAACAATCAACTGCATCTGGCTCAACATTATCCAGAGGTAAAGGCAAAAAAAGGATACTTTACCCTCCAAATATACTGTTGATATACTATATCAACTGCACTAAAATAACTCTTTATCCAAATATAAAGAATACAATGTCAAGTCACAGAGTTTGAAGTTGTGTTACGTATCTAAATTCTTGAGGAACTGATATAGTATCAAATTAGAAGCTCTCTGTCAAATTGCATCTCTAGTGATGAGTTCACCGATGGGAATCTGGTGATGTCAACCCCAGCTGGACTGCATGGCCTTACCACACAAACACAATCTGCCATGCACAGCTTGAATAAATGGGGGAGTGCACTTAGTGTCAGCGTCTAAGGAAGGAGTCTTTGGCTGGAGTGAGAGGACCACAGAGTGTACAGTAGGTTTCACAGGTGCAGCAGGCAACAGAAAGGAGCGTCACACTAACAACACATGGGTTGGTTCAGGACTCGTTAATGCCGGTTCTTTTCATACACCAAATACTGATTACCCAACACACATCTCCGGCTACGCTGGACTGCACCACAAACAATTTTAAACAATCTTAATGGGGTTGCTTGAGCTGCTACACAAAAGGAAATGAAAGCCACTAAGCAAGTCATGCCCAGGAGCATAGCATGTCATAAAGTAGCACCACCAGCAAACAAATGACGCAGGCTGTTTCATCCCCCACAAGTTTTGTGCACAGCTCTTAGGCAGTGTATGCATTTGCTCTATGAATGAGGAAGGAAAGGTGAATAAGTCTGGACTGCACTTCTCAAAGAAATGTCCAAAAAGAGGAAGTAACAAACAGATCACTAATTGGTCAAAGTGAGAACTTGTACTGACACCACATTGCCACATGCATTAAATGTTGTTAACAGTGGTAAATTGAATACCAGTTATTACCTCCAACCACATTCTGCAGGGGTCCAGCACATTATTTGCTGTCAGACTTGCCAAATGACAGTGTAGTGATTTGGAAATTACACTCTTTATTCAACCACTAAAATGCCACCTGTCTGGCCAAGGGAGATAATGAGCAGTCTGGTGCATGTCAGGAAGGATACCGATACGATGATGCAAAAAAAGGAGTCAGAAGACTAGAGCTGAGCATAGTTGATCAAGTGCACAACCCAATGCATTACAGCAGAGCCCTGGCTAAAAGTAAAGTGGTTTTCATTTAAGTTTGGCAAAAATGTAATTTAGGTAGATATTATGCTCAGACTGAAGAATGTGAGCCGTTTGCCTGACACACCCAGAACTAGATATTCTGCACTACTGTCAGGGTTAAATTAAATTAAATTAAATTATAAAGAGCACTCACCCATAGACCAAGAAAGATGTGCCTTGGAAATAAATGAAAGTGTCTACTTGCAACGTGGCACAATATCAAACAAATTAAACAAACTCAGCACTAAAAATATTTAAGTAATTGAAGATGTTAGCTCAGAAAGACAAAAACTAAAGTCTCACATATGTTAATAAAAAATAATGTGCTTATTAAAAAATATTTTACATAATGTTGTTGTCATCACAGTAATAAACCATTACAGCAACCACATATATAGCAGTGACAAGGTCAGTCAAAGACATCAGCACAGCAGGACCCGTGTTGTGGTATCCTGATGTGAAGCACTCGATTGAACCAGGCCCAGCAGGGAAGCTTTTGTGCAACTGGTTTGGGACCCTACTCCATCCTACCACCAATTACATGATGTTCTGTGAGTTGTCAACAGCAAAAGTGCTTTTCACAAAGTGAGTGGAGAGAATGAAAATAAAGTTCTCACCTGTCTTTGAGTAATAGCACATAAATAACACACAAAACAATTTGTCTGCAGTTTACACTAGGGCTGGTGATTACATATAATCAGGGAGGGGCGTGTCCTTAACAACCAAAAGAAACAAATTGAAATAAAAGCATATATAAAATTGAATTTCAAAAAAGAACTGTAGACTTTATAGTGAGAGGATCACACATGATGTGATACCAGTCAACAGGTTGATGTTCTGACTCCATGAGTAGTTACTACATTATTACATGACTTCTCTGAGGTCATGGGAAAGACCACAAACATTTCCAGACTGAGCCTTTATTTTGAACTCAAGTATACACCTGTAAACCTTCAAGGTTCACCACAGCATCCAGCCTTACCAACCTATGACTCAGTCGGAAATATAACTAGGAGGGAAACTGCAGAACATATTACTAAATGGCCTTACTTTCTAATATCTGTCGTTCTTCAAACATTTTTTAAGAAATATTTGTAACAGTACATTACCTCTGAAGATTAAAACCTTTCCCCAAAAGACTGTATTTATAGAAGGTTTAGTTATGAGGACGGTTGCTCATGTTTGCAGTGTGGGGAACGTACAAAGCTCTGTTACTAGGGAAATCAAAGCATTGGATCATAATTTATGCACTTGCCACTTTTCAACCACAGGATACAGGTAAACTTAAAGACGACAGAGGTTTTTGGTCAGAGACTGATGGTGTAGGTTTGCTGGCCAGGTGGATGGCAGGGTCAGTTCAGCGTGAGACAAGTTACACCTGTGACAGATCCGGGCCAAGTCAACCAGAAGAGCAGTCAAACAAACACACACTTATCTTCTCCATGAGACATGTCTGGCACGGCTGTTTGTCACACTGGTCATCAGCCATTAAGTGACAACTTGTGAACAACACCACCAGAGAATTATCTGCATGGCACAGGGGACAACTTTGAGGCTGTACGGCAGTTTACAGTCAGGAGCCACTCTCACAGATTTTTTCGTTTGTGCATGCAAAAGGGCTGCAAACAAAAACAATGCTAGATTAGGATTCCTCAACATAACCTCATTCCACCCTCTACAGGTCATTACATGAAGCCCTGCACCACACCCTGCACTCTGAAGATGGGGCATAACACAATGATGCATTGTCAAAAGAAATCAGACCTGAGCAGCTCTGCAGGTTGAATAACAGGATGATCAGTTCCACCATTACTGACAAATATCTAAAAGCACCACCTGATTAACATAATTGTGAAGTGTCAGGACAACATTCCTAATGTTTTGCTTCAGAAACTGAAAGATAACAGACAGATGGGTAAGAAAACTGATCACTATATCTCCTGCTATTAAATGGAAATGATAATGTAATAATGATTGTGTCATCTAATAAAATATTTACAAACGTTAAGTTGTGTCTTAACTTGAATTGCTCAAACATTTTGTAGACTATTACTGCCACTGTTGTTAATCAAGGTTTCATTTTGAAAAGGCCACACAGACTAATGGGGTTAGTGTTACACGGCTACTTATGAGTTTGAAGCATTAATGAAACATTTATTTTGGCTCCAGACATCAAACTGCAATCAGACCATATAATCATCTTCTGAATGATAATTTGTTGTCAAGTGGGATATGTTGGATTAAGATTTAACACAGAAAGACTGGGCTGCAGATCCAAGGTACTGAATTGAATGCGGTGTAGTTAAGCATGGCTGTGATTACACAATCTGAAAATAATAGAATTTCTTTTCAGGAGGACTTGGAGCGCAAACATCTTATCCACGTTTTAGCAACATCACTCAAGTGGTTACATAACGGACCAAAGCAGCGCAATGCTGAGCTTGGTGGTCGCTGAGTAAATCCCAGAAACAGGAGCCTCGGCCACGAAATCGACAGTTGATGTGCTTTCTAAACTGACTTATGGTCAGTGTAAGCTTGATCGTTGTGTGTTGATGAACCGTCACACACTTGGCTCGCTATGAGGCCACCCAATCCCCACCCAGCGCCAGGACGCGGTGCCTCCGCCGCTGACCACACTTTGTAAACAAAGATATCAGATACAGTATGTGATGAGTGGCCGGGGAAACATTGGGAAACACAAACACACGCGCTCCCTTCAAACCGCAAGTCACCGCCGGTGGCAGCTGACACGCAAACATGTGTTCAGTAAATAAAAGACTCGAGTTAAGAAGCTGACGACGTTAACGTTAAATCTGTCACTGCCATTTGGCCTGTATTTCAGTTGAGGACAACGTTAGCTCAGCATGCTAACGGTAGCAGGAGGTTACGTGACAATTCACGCCGACGTATGATTTAGCAAGTTAGTCTATCAACCACAGACTGTATCAACGCGACCGTTTAACCCAACTTTGCGTGGCACAGTTAGCTACGGTTGGCTAACAGCTAGCATAACATTGGACAACGGTCTGCGCTGAAGAAGCTTTGGGCCTAGCTGCATCAAATTCACTTGCTGTTAACAAACGGTTCCTCCCAGCGGTCAATGCTTGTCCCGCAATCCTGAGACAACAAGTCAAAGGGAACCGAGCTAACCCCGGGGGCTTTGTATCTGTCTCTGCAGACACCGTGAGCCCAGAAACTATGTACAGATGCAGTTGGGCTAAAGTTAGCTAGCCGCCAAGTTAGCCTGTGTGAGATTACCTTCTGAGAGTGCTGCTGGAGGACATTCTGCTCCACGGTCATGGCCGGTTCACAGGAGGGTTTAAAGTCTTTCAACCCAGAGTAGCTAAACGCACGGGATAATTTGCACTGACGCGATATACAACACGATGCTATGAGGTCCCCTCCTTCATCAGCAACATCACGGGCGCCATGACGGACTGAGTACCGCAGCTCGTCTGCAGGCATGAAAACATTGCTCTTCCCAGGCTCGGATCAGGACTCGATTGCTTATGTCTGTCTCAACTGCATTTACGTCATGGTTAAGACTTTGTTGCAAAAATCAAGGATAATACTACTACTAATAATAATAATAAAAAACCTGATGGCCTTGATAATACAAATTATGATACACTGCTCTTTATTTTATTTTCTATTATTTATAGCTTTGCTTCAAATGATCGTTGTGGCTGCTGACCATAGACTGTGATTACAACAAGACTGCTTGATATATAATATTTCTCATCAGATACGCGACCATAACTGACAATAATCCCATGACGTGCCCGCACAATGACGTCCTAGGCAGGATGATGTGCGCCGCACGATAATTTGCGCCTCATGGGTGATGTGCGCCACAGGATGATGTGCGCAGGATGATGTGCGCGCAGGGATGATGTGCGCCGCAGGGGTGATGTCCGAGGCAGGGTGATGTGTGCAGCACGATAATTTGCACCGGTGATGTGCGCCACAGGATGATGTGCGCCGCAGGATGATGTGTGCAGCACGTTGATGTGCGCCCCACAGTGATGTGCACCCCATGCTGATGTGCGCCACACGATGATGTGCGCCGCAGGATGATGTGCGCCCCACGATGATGTGCGCCCCACGCTGATGTGCGCCCCAAGCTGATGTGCGCCGCAAGATGATGTGCGCAGCACGTTGATGTGCGCCGCACTGTGATGTCCGCAGCAGGATGATGTGCGCCGCAGGTTGATGTGCGCCGCACGGGTGATGTGCGCGCACGTTGATGTGCGCTATGTGCGCCCCACGGTGATGTGCGCTAAACGGTGATATGCGCCCCACGGTGATGTGCCGCACGGTGATGTGCGCTGCTGGATGATGTGCGGCACACAGTGATGTGCGCCGCAGGGTGATATGCGCTGCTGGATGATGTGCGGCACACGATGATGTGTGCAGCACGTTGATTTGCGCCGCACTGTGATGTGTGCAGCAGGGTGATGTGCACCACACGTTAATGCGCGACGCAGGGTGATGTGCACCGCAGGTTGATGGGCGCCGCAGGATGATGTGCGCCGCAAGTTGATGTGCGCTGCACGATAATGTGATGATGTGCGCTGCAAGATGATGCACCGCAGGGTGATGTGATTATGTAATGCAACAGTTCAGGAAAAAACTTTTTTTCTCAACAGCATTTATTTAGGTGCAGATCCTCTGTAGATCAAGCTTAATTTTACAACTAATTTGTACCTTTATTTTTCCGTCCTTACTTTCTTGTCATTGTGGTGATTTAATTAAAAAATGATAGTAGTGAATGAATAGTTCTCTGAATAATTCGGAATACGATGATATTTTTGTTACTTTCATCAGTCAGTAATCCTCTGTCAATTCTCAAAGGAATCTCTGAAAGGTTTTTTAAAGTGTTGATTTCTGGACATTCCTGCAGTGCCAGTTTGTGTAAAAAAAGACAATTCAGAGGTCCAATTTCTCGGCCTAATTATTCAGACAGATGAAATAACACCAACATCCAAACACTGGCCATTCAGATCTGTCAGCTGTTATTAATTCAGTGCAAGATGGGAGAGAACAGTCTTCTCACACAGAACTGGGTCATCCTTTAGATGTTCAGGAATAGCATTGTTGTAATAGTTATAAGTGAAGCAGTCAGCGTGCTTTGTTAACATGAACTGTGTCATCTAAGTAGTGCATATAAATATTAATGGGAGCAGTCAGAACTTTGTGGTGTTATGTGGAAGGATTTTGCGAAAACAACAGGAATATAAGAAAGAGGGTGTCATGAGTATACATTTTTCAGACTTATTATAAGAGTAACAAACTTTGATTCTAGTTGGATATTTACATATATACACATATATGTATTGCACATATCAATATATATTTTGGGGCATGGCCTTAATGATTCATTCAGTAAAAATATAAGCTTCTTAGTGTGGCACTGATATTCAGCTTTTCACCAGCAGAGGGCAACATCCTTCTATCCTCTCCAGCTTGCATAATGACACACAGTCACAGCAGGACTGTGGAAAATGATATTACTCATGGAAATGACTCAATTTGGTAATCAAGTGACATTATAAGTCCAAAAGCCATTTTCCAATGTTCATCACTGCACCGCAATCAATATCCTATACTTCTATATGAGGCAAGATGAAATCATGACTGACAGTAAACCATCTCCTGAGCAGACACATCTCACACACAGTTTGACCTCAAGGCAGGAGGTAGAGCTATCTGTCAGAGAATCTCAGGAGCTGCCAGGAAACTAATCAGAAAATAAGTTGATGAATCAATTGGCAAAGTCAAACAGTAGCCGCTGCAGTCGGAATAGATCCTTGGCTGACAAGCTGATAGCCAATATAAAGAGCTCAGGCTTGTTTGTTGAAGATCAAAACGTATCCTGAAAGTGAGCCTGAGGGCTGTATGATAATAGCTTCACTCACACCAGGATATTTAAAATCCCCCCTGCTCTCTGTCTGATTCAGTAATCCACCGCACATAAAGTCCACTGTAAGTCACAGCTGCACGTTGATAAAGATTTATAAAATCAATGCAAGTGAAATTCGTAAAATAAAGGGTTATTTCGTCACGGGAGTGCTGTTCCGAAGAAGGGTGGGTAAGGGTGGTTCTCTCTCTGGTGGGTAGATGGTTCCAGTCTCCTCCATTCGAGGTGCTGAAGTGTCCTTGGGCAAGATACTGAACCCCAAAATACCCCTGCTGGTTCTGATGGCTGCGCCGGCAGAGTGTGAGCGATGTGCGTTAGAGAAACTGCTGCACATGGATGCACTGTATGAACATGTGTGTGATTGGGTGAATGGTAAAACTGTACTGTGAAGTGCTTTGGGTGGTGATGTATTAATACAGTCCATTTACAGTTGATTAAAGGCCTAAAATGGCACCATCAGTATCCTGATATATAGATTTTACTGATAAACCTCATAGATTGTGGAGGATTCTGCACTGGGGGACCTTTTAGGCCACATACTGCGTATTGAGATTCCAATTTGAATTTCAAATTCCTCTGCGGCGCATGAGTAGATTTTGGTTACCTTGATGAAATGGATTTCTACTTGTCCTGTTCTCCTACCGTATCTTTAACCTTTAGCCTGCCCACTGAATGTATTAGCGCACTGTTTTACTTACTGTGTCATAGGATCAGAAGAAGTATTGTCTTTCATGAATGATTTAATGTTAGTTCTAGTTTGGTTCACTCTGTGTATGCTTTGCAGAATAGAAAGGACTTGGTTAAAAGGGTTAAGAATGTAATGGAAAGGTATAGATCTTGCGTGTCCTGCATGAATGTGAAGAAACCATACCACACTTCCCTGGTGTGAGAAGTAAGAGCGAAGATATTTCTCCGAAGGATTCTCATTTTTCAGCCATCGTCACAAACCATGGCCTCCAGTCAGACGCTATACACATTATACTGCAACCATGTTTTGGAAACAAAATGTTGAAATGCATCCATAGTCGTCCTCTCTGTGCTGCCCCCTTGAGTCTGTCTGTGCCCATGCCTCTGATGGGTTTCAGGGGCCGGCCGGGCTCCAAGGCTGCAGATGGACAATGCAGAGTTATTATGAGAAAAGCATTCTTTTTATTATTAACTAACAGATTGCAGCAATTACATCCCTCTGGTTCTGGCAGACAACGTATCCTCCAATATCATCCATACACTCTGTAACAGACCATTGTGCTGGTCACTATACTTTAGGAAATGGAGTTGAGATCCTTTTTTATGAGTGTAGTGTATCACATAATGGCTCTAAGTCCAAATGAGTTGGCACAATCCCTATGTAAGTGCAAGGATCTCTTCTTGAGGCAGGCAGCGTCCAGTTCCTCCACATACGGAAAATTCATCATCGTGCACCTTTTATTTTAAGGCACAACGTGTAGAACTTCATATTACATATAGTTTGACACAGTCTCTAATGTGAGGTTAGCGTGCACATCAGAAAAGTAATGATGTCACACATGACGTGTCACCGTTGCAGATTCAGAATTCGCCTTCCTGGAGGTAGTGGCCAGTCCATCAATATATCAGCCAAACGCCAGTCTCCTGTGAAGTTATTTTCAACACTGCTGAATTAGATTCTCCCAACAGGATATTTATCTGTCATAAAACATTAAGCCATGAATAATGATGTGTCATCTGAGAGTATTTTTCCCTCATACGAGAGCACGGCACCACCTATGAAGTTCTGGTCTTCATATAACACAAGATAAGCCTCGGTGTGTCTCGCGGCCCGGGGGAAATTACTGTGTCACGCAGAGATTTTAGTTGCTGATCCCCACATTTAATATCAAACACAAACGTCTGTCAGAGATGCTCACAAAGACAATCTGAGTCCATCTTACCTGAGTGGAATAAAAGCACAGCCAGAAACGCAGTCAGTCAGAGAACACACATCAATGTATTTTGTTGGAAAGATTCATGGCAGCAATAAAACACAGTTCACTTAATTATAAACAACACTGATTGTGTCCTTTCCCTTTGCTGTTTTTTGATCAGAGTGCAATATGAGCATTGATTTTATGACAGGGTAAAGAATGGAGTAGTTAAACCCTGTCATGGCTGGATGTAGGGCATCCTGACAAGATCTTTCTTTGTGACCATTTCAGCCATTTTCTCGCTTTTAATTTTTATAATGGTAGACATCCACCACCTCCACTTGTCAGCCCCCATTCATCAGCAATAACCTGCCTTTAGTATTTATTATGATATTTTATCCCTGTGAGCAGCCGTGGCCAGAGGCTTAATGTTTCCCGGTTGTCCGTACGTCTGTCCCTTTCCCATGAGCACGATATATATAAGGGAAATCTTTCTTTGGCACAAACATCCACATAAAGGTCGAAGGCCAAGTTCACTGTGACCTCACAAAACCTGTTTTTGGCCATCATGCAAGAATTCAACCCTTAATAGGATACAATGATGAGGTGATGACATTTGGTGATGACCAAAAGGTCAGAGGTCAATGTGGTATCAAATTGTTCCTTCTGGATGTTATACGATTCCATAACTACGGACAGACAAAAAGATTGTTACCATATTTAACATTTGGACGGATATTGAGTAAAGACAAGAAGCAATGTTTCTTATTAGAAATTATCCACAGGAATCTTACATGTCAAAATAGTAATAGGCTTTATTACCCCAAAAAATTCCCTTTAATGAATTCTTTCAAAGTCTCAACTACATATGGTATATTATACTGGTCTGGATGCATGTTCAAGATATAATCAATAATCCCTCATAGCTCCTATGTTCAGTAAAATGGATTAGAAATTACACATCCTTCTCAGTATACAGCCATGCCATGAGCTGTGAGGCCCTGTGGTGCTTTCAACTAAAGGCTAACAAACACATTGCAACATGCTCACAACATCACAGAGCTAACATACTGGTGCAGGTCTAATGTTTAACAGGTTTATTATCGTAGCTTACAAGCATTACAACTATAAACATAAAAACCATAGAAGTTTATACTCCACTTCGTTCCACTATCCAGATATGAAACAGAAATATCCAGGATAGGAATGTTGCCATCTTGCCTAATTGGAGCCATGGTTGACAGTAGCGATCTGCGATGGATGAAACATCGGGATTGACGTTTAATCATGTTTTTATTGCATCAAACAACTCATTAAAACCAACTGTAATGTGAAAATGAACAAAGGTCAGTGTAATATGATCGAGGGTACATCAAATGACAGAGAATATCTTTGAGAAAAAAATATTTGATGTGTACATTGACATTTACGTTTGGTCCATGTCCCATCTGTTAACATGGAGGAGGATGTATGACCTGTACAGCAGTCAGCCACCAGGTGGCGATGTGATGCTTTGGCTTGACTTTTGAGGCGCTATAATGTCATCCATCTTTATTTACAGTCTATGGTAACTACACTTGTTGAACAACAGTCTTTTCTTCATCCTCCTCTAAATAATGTCAAACTTTCAAGTGCTTTTGTTTTTGAAATGTATGTAAATACCTTCTGAATGCCAAATGCATTTTTCTATTATTATCATTGTTCTTTTCCCCGAGCGACTTCACACTAAGCGTAACATCAGAGCAAAAGCTCACAGTTAAATTTGGCATGCTTCATCTTAACTGGCCCTTAACCCCCCCAGCACAGGGTTCACATCCTGAGCTCGTCTTTGCCAGACCGGCTGACACTAAGCTGCCCTTTCTCATTCAATTGGGGATTCTGACAAATATTTACTTAAAAAGTTCACGACCCTGTAGATCAACCACGGTGTTGTTTCTGATGAAACCTCCAGCAAATGAGTGGCCTACACATTTCCTGAGGATGAGACTTTTCACATGAAAGAGTTATTAATGAGATGACAGTTGATTGTTTGCTCTCCCAAAGTTCAAACTGAGAACGAGTAAAGGTCGGGTGAAGAGTGAAATGAATCACCTCTGAAAATAATGGCCACCGAGGGGATTTGCTTCTCTCTTCCAGACGTGGTGTATGAGCAGCATTGTGTGAGGAGAGATCTGCCGAGGTAGAAGACACTGGCAGGGCGGAGATTGACATTGCTCGTTCTCCCTAGCCGGTTTGTAAAACATTTACTCTTGTGCTTGTCGGACATGGCAAGCATCATCCATGTTCTTTCAATGTCAGCCAAGATCCCCAAGCTGACAGGCTGCTCCGTGGACTGCAGGGACTCTCACTCGTCATGAATATTACATCGAGACTGTTTACATGCTTGCAAAGGGCTATCAGTAGGAGAGCTCTACGAAACAGCCGGGACTTTAGCAAATATAATAAAAAATATTTTATTTAAATTCTTGTACTTTCATCTTATGCATTACAACCACCTCACTTTTAAAGAAAGTTGTCTTTTCACTTATTATTTCCACTCTTGTGCTCCCCATCAAGCTTATTGCTTATTCATGACTAATTACTGCTTCATGTATGTAGACTAGGAGGCCACAGGAAGCAGCACGGGTTAAGAGGCTGTCAGGCGTGAGAGAAGAAAAGAGGACTCAAGCCATGCTGCCACTTGTCATATTAATGAAACGTTAGAAGAATGGTCTGAGTGTAATGCTGGGGAGGGGAGGGTGGAGGAAAGTGCTGGTGGTGTGTTGTTGGTTAGTGTGTGTGTGTGTGTGTGTGTGTGAGGAGGGAGGGAGGCGGGGTGCCACAGCTGCAGGCCAACAGTTGATCCTGTCCCGGGAAACAGGATCAGCCAGGTCATGGTGAGGGGGGGGGTGGAAGAGGTCATGACCCCTGAGGTTAAGGAACAGACTTCACAAAGAGGTACATCTTCAAAAGCGAAGGGCCACTGGGGAACTGGTATAAGGTTGAGAAAATAAACCGGTTTGACCTCCTTTCTCGGCGCAGGAGTTTCCCCAGGTGTTTATTTTAACCTCTTTTTTTTTGTTGTCTGACTTGAGGCGCCGCTCTCATGTATTTTACACTCATCCAGACACAGCAGCAGCATTAACCCCAGGCCAACTACTTTGCCTGCTTTTTAACTGTTGTCTTTTAGGCAGAGAATCTGTTTTTCCAGCATTTTATTCACACATTATTTACGACACCACAAATGGGGTCACGTGTACCATAAAATGCTAATTCCATTGTGTGTGTGTGTGTTTGTGTGTTCACGTAACATATGAGGTCACGCCATGTGCTCGAAGTTCAAACACTTGTATGAGGAGAGGGCGATCGAACATCTGTGAGCATATTTATCACACCAATCACCATGACAACTAGTGACAAGTGTTGGCTCAGTGTGGTCTCCATGTGAGTAAACAAAGCACCTCACGAGAAAGTCACTCATTGACACTAAAATCGGAGTGCGAGAGAAGCTGGTGTTTTAAACAGTCGAATGCGTTCCCATGCTGATACACCAGTGACCGAGCATATTAAGTGCCGTCATTAAGTTGTTTGTCAGAGAATAAGCATCTGTAACTCCAGGAAATCGCTTATGGGCCTCATAACTATGAAATGTCTGTTGTGGGACTTCCGGGTCCTTGAGTCATTGGGGGCCTGGTGTGCGCCGCTCACATCCTTTTGGCCTCATGCTGAGGTCAGGAAATTGAAGAGAGAAGCCACAGACAAACAGCCGATTGTCAAGTTTTACACCTTGACCTCGGATTTAACTTGCAGCTCCCGCCTTTATGTTTGCCGCTGCTTCAGCAATCAGAGGAAATCAAGAGGTTACTGGCGGTTCAGCCTTGATAAGAATCTCGAAATGGAGAAGTTCAGAGAGGGGAAAGGTTACAGGGAGTTGAAAGAGAGTGCAGTCAGTCATGGGGAGGATTAAATAAAAAGGGAAGTCAGGGCTGAGGAACTGCGCTGCGATTTCAAAAGCGCACTGCAGACAAACAGCTTTCTGTTCCCTCACTGGACTTCATATTCAAACCCAGTGCCAGGGAAGTTTAGCTTGAACTCATCTTCACCTTCAGAGGTCTCACGCTACAGGCTGTTTTTCTCAAGTCGAGAAATGTATCACAAAGTGGATAGCTTTCGAGAGTGAACACAAGAACTCAGGTTTGGTATTGACTGTACAATGAGATCTATTTCGGGCTCTAAATAGAAGATACGTGTTCCATTTCGTAAGGCACATCCTTGGGCCTTCAGCGTACATCTGGTGACCTCTATGTGTCCTCCCTCCTCTCAGTGTCTTTCCTGCCTTTGTTAATTCAGCACTGCAGTGAACAGCAGCCAAGTCAGAAGCAGACGTTTTGGGCCAAATACAGGACATCCTGTCACTCGAATGGACCCCAGTCTTTGATTACACAAAAGTGAATTAGTCTTTGATGTCCTTTGTTAATAATACAACTCTATATTGTGAGGCTCAAGTCTGATATTTGGATGTGTGTGATAACTTCCCTATTGGCCGACTAAGTTTACTGTAATGTGTTCTGTAAAACCTGCCACTCACATGAAAACTGGGCTACACTTGAACCTTGAAAACAAGTAAATATACACATGTATTGTTGAAAAGAATCTTGACAAATAACAAATGTATTCTATGGTTGTACCTAAACGTTTTCCTGAGATAACATAGTCAGACAAATATTCTGAATGGCACACTAGAAAAAGAGGAACACATTCATACTAGGTCATGCATTTTAGTACTTTATTTTTGAGATATCAGTGCAAATGAACACCAAAAATGAAAACATAAAAAATGATATAATGTTTCAGGTCTTCACATGAAAAAATGAAACATCTTTCTTTTTTTTTATATTTGCTGCTACAAATGTATTTCTTAGATGCACAATGCAGATCCATGATTGTACGTCAATCCGCCAATCACAGAGCTTTGTTAACCAGTAACAGAAAAGAAAATCACAAAAATATTCAATGCACGTTTATTTTTCACACATTTTATCAACTTGCTCAACAGCCTGTGGTTATTTAGAGACTGATCATATTCTAAACGAACCTCTCTGTGTGATAAAAAAGACCTATTTTAAGACTTGACATTTTCCCCCATCACCAGTAGGGATACACAGGTAGTTCCCATGCGTCTGCATGCAACAGGCAGCAGTGAGGAGAGTCAGACATTATTACACAACACAGCGCAGGATAGATTATCATTTACCACATAGAGACACATGCAAAGAACAAACCAACCAAAAAAGATGGGCATAGCATCCTCTGCCTTTGTATGTACACTTGTACGCATATAATTCATATTTACATGTCAGGGCATTAAAAACTAGGGTCATATCTTTTCTTAAACATTACAAAATAGTCATCTTTCATACTGAAAGTACTATTTACACAAATATATTTAACCGTTGTGAAAATGTATTAATCGAAGAGACATACTTCATAGGTATATGTATTAAAAAGATCACAAGACTAAATGGATAAAGCAGTGTGTGAAAGTAACTGAAAGAATACAGTTCAATCAAAGTAAGGAGCTCGATACCAGATATCCCTCAAGACACCAACATGTCTTGGTGATTGTTGGCCAGGTACACACATCCAGCTGCTTTGGAAACAAAGATGTACCTGTGGTCTTCTCTTTATTATCATGCATTTCTTTTGACATTTTATGATTTAAAAGACAGAGAGAGCCACAAAAAGAAAAGATGTCCAAAAAACCACAACAGTTAAAAAATGATGGAAAAAAAAGAAATCACAAACTGTCAAATTCTCAACAGATAACAACACTGACATCTTTTTATTACATGCCATCAAATTATGCTGAAAAGCACACGGAGAACTCAGGTTCAATAGTGCAAACTCTGGGCGCTCCTTTCTATTAAATGAAAAGAACAGGCCATGTGCTTCACACTCAAAGGTTTTGTGTGCATGAAAAAAACAGTGGTGTGGGTTTACCCAGGATGGTAAGATAAGTTTCTCAGACACTGCAGCCTTTTAACTGTTGCTCTAGAAACCTGTTTACACACAGTTGCTCAACTGTAAGTACCACACACGCTCTGTTGACCCACCTGCTGAAAACTGCACAAACGTCATTACCCTGAATTTGCACTGTCGAATATTAGCCTTGGAAGTTAAATTCAAATCAAAGTAAAATACAATGAGTTGTGACCATTTAAACTTCTGCTGATATATACTCACTTCATTGGCAATCATATCACACCATGAATCTTTATAAAAAGCAAGACAAAGCATTCGTCATGGCAAGACCTTCACCGAAGCAACTGCAGTGTTAATATTGTTTTCAACGTCCTTTGGATGAATGTCTCATGTACATTGTTGTAATAGACTGCTGTGACTGTTTGAGAATGACTTTATTTGGATTTCTTATCTAAAATTGATGTGACTCTGTCTCTCTGAACGTGTTCTGATGTAGAAAATAAATAAATGTCCAGTGAACTGAGCGTGGACAATTTTGCACTCATTAATTATAAATGTCACTTGAAATGTTCTCTCAAAATGTTTTAGGGAAGGCAGCAAAGAAGTCATGGTTAGTGATATGTGTGCAATTCAGTATAAAACAAGGCCAATTTGTAAAGGACTTCATATCTGACCAAAAAAAAATATGTAGTGCATGATAATCACTGATGGTAAAGGTTAAATCTGAGACAGCAATGTAGTTTTGGTTGTATCAATTATAAATTTTGCTAAGACAGGCCTGTTTTCAGCTTTGCATTCTTTGTTATTTGTCTCATCAAACAAATTTGGCAAGTCATTAAAAAAGAAAGAAAAAACAGAGTCAATGGTTTTGATTTCCACTTGTTATTTTTCTGTTGATGATATAACTTCTACTCAGAAAATCGGCTCAGCCCCTGGCTCTCGTGGCTGTGCTTGTCGTTGTGGGTTGGTGATTGCGGGGTGGAGCTCAGACTGTGTTCATAGGCATGCATGTCACTGATTGGCTCTTCTTTAACTTTAACCACAGACTGGGTCCCTACTGCCTGATCCCTCACCTCTTTCCTCAGCTGAATACTGCCCTTCTGCAACATGTAATACAGGATAGGGTTGGAACGTGAGAGCCGAGGAGAGTCCAGGTTTGAGTCACAGCCCTCCTCATCCTCCTCTTCCTCCTCATTTTCCTGACTACCCCATCGCACAGGGCTCTCAGGCTCCTGTTTGACAAGAGTAGGGGGGTCCCGTTTTTGACTGACAGGCCATGGAGCTGGGTGGCGGCTCCAAGGGTTGCAGATAGGACTGTCGCCTGCAGGCGGGGTGGGCAGTGGTCTGAGATTACTCTGAAGCCCTGAGTTAAGGGAGCCATGGGGTTGCCACCCAGGTAGGTGAAGGAAGTTGTGATTATGGGCAGGCTGACTGAGAATGCTGCCATTGGCCTTGCCATTGGCCTGCAGGACAGTAGGACTGGCTGACCCCCGGGGCTGCTGGGACAGCTCCTTCAGGCAGTTGTCCGAAAGCAGCAGCTGTTTGAGCACATTGAAGCCCCGACTCTCTCTGGAAGGGGTTGCACTTGGTGGGCTCCTGGGTGGAGCCACCTCTTCCTTCAGACTCCTCTGGTGGTCAGGCTCTGCCTGAACAGCAGAAGAGGCAAAAATGTTTGTGTCATTACTGTCCACTGCTCTTGAACAGCTGGTATTGCTCAAACTATCAGTGTGATCAGGGCAGAGGCGTCTCTTTTTAGGACTGGGGCTTGGATACTCCCTCTGTTCCTCTTTAACCTGTCTGGGCTGAGACTCAGTCTGCATAGCAGCACTGGTGTAGTAGGTAGCAGTCTGTTGTTTCAGCAGCTGGCTAAGGAGGCCATATTTTGCTATGACCTCTGCAGGCCGTGGTTCTGTTTTAAAGTCCTGCTGAGAATCTGAGAGGGGGCTATTCTTTTCATAGCCACTAGCTCTCTTCCTGCCACTTAAGTCCTCAGACATGGCAGATGATGGTCCCATCCCCTCTGTGATCTCCGTTTTGACCTTTATGTCCAAAGGAGGCCCATTAGAAGTGTCATACATGATGGAGGTACCAGGACTCTTCTCATAGCATTCCTGTGCCTCTTCCACACTCCTCCTCCCACTGGGTCTATCTTTGCGGCTGACTGTAGCACTGGCCGAGCCTGTTCCTAGAAGGAGCTGCAGTACGGTGCGTCTCTCAAGAAGGTTCTCAATTTGAGAAGGAGGAGAAGCTTCCTTACGACTGAAAGGAGTGCCACTGCCGGAGGGTCTGTCAGAGAGTGGAGTGGTGCTGGTCCTGTGGATTGGAGCATTGAGCCTTTCCAAAAGGGCAAGGGGCCGGTTGGCATCAGGTTCCTGGGCCAGTCCTTTGCTGGAGGGGATGGGTGGGGAGGATGAAGCTGTGCCACACTGAGCCAAATTCTGCAACAGTTTACTGGCACTGAAGGCCGGCTCAGAGGCCTTCTCGGCAGGGAAGGTTTTAGATTTACACAAGTCCAATGGGCTGGATTGAACATGGGGGGATGGGTAGGAGTATGGGGACAGTGCACCACTGTGGTCACGATTAACTGAGTATTGGGGTTGGGCTGGGGCTACAGGCTTATCTGTGGGGCTTTTTGTCCTGGTGTCATCCCAGGGCACCAATCCCTTTGGTGGGCTTTGAGACATGGTGGCCATAGTTATATCAAGTGGTGAATCCTGGTTAACTACACCTTTATTAACCATCTCATTATTTCTGCGTTCAAGAAGAAGCTGCATTAGTGTGACCTTAGGGTGAGATTTTATGTCAGGACTCATTTCAGACTCCTTGTTCATGGACAACTTTGATCCCAATGCCTCTGGCTTCCACTTGTTTATTAAAGATTCTGTTAATTTGTCCAGGGAGGAGGTAGAGATAGAGGAGGTGGAAGATGAGAAAATAGCATTGGAGACAGAGGAAGCAACAGTCAATGGCGGTGAAAAGTTTGAGGCAGAGGGTTGAGCTGAAGATTGAGGAGAGAATGCAACTGGGGTGGAAGAAAACACCGTTGTGGAAGAAGAGAGGGTAGAAGTGGACGAGGAGGAGGAGAAGGAGGAAGAGGGGGTGGTAGTTTTCGGCCCTGTGTGTTGTTTATTGGCCCGGCTTCTCATTGAGAGGTCAATGGGAGAGCAACTCGAATAGGAACTCTCCGCATCACTGCTGTCCTTGGTCAGGCTCCTCTCCTGGATGGAGCACTCGCTGTCCGACGTGGCTGAAGAGGAACCACTTGGTGGCAGAATGCCACAACTTTCCTCCAGGTGCCCATTCTTGGTCAGCTGCTTCTGGTTGTTGTGGTTGTTGAGTAGCAGTAGGAGCAAGCTGCTGCATGTCTGTGGAGGACGGGTTGGACGTGAATCAAAGCCTCTCTTTTCCTTAGGTTGTTGGCTGTGAGCGTGGCTTGGAGGAGTTGGGGGAGTGGCTGGGGAGCTTTGGCTATGGCCACGTTGCAAAGAGGGGCTCTGTGGACTAGACAGGGCTGTTCGAGAGGGTATTGTTGTTGTATTTGTGGTTGTCATTCCGTTTTGGGTCGTGATGGAGCTTAAGGAGTCTGCAGCTCCAGGCAGACTCCCTCCCACACTAGGTGGTCTTATGTCCTGGCCATGCTGCTGGTTTGCCATTGCAGCTAGTCTCTCGCTTGCAGATCTTCCTGAGAGCTGGGCTTTGAGTGCATGCTCTCTGGAATACTGCTGAAGATGGGCTTCACTGGACAGAAGCAGTGCCAGTTGACTGCAGGCTACACTGGGCTTGGGTGAAGGTGCTGGACTGGAACGGATTTTCACCATGTTGGCCACTGCCTTTAGACGCTCCGCACAGGATACCGATTCAGTAGCTGTTGGTGCAGAGGGAGGTGTGGCGCTATGCGCTGACCGAGGTGATTCTGGTGGCCTGTCCTGATTGTGTACCCGTCGACTGTAAGGTGTGTTGCTGTGATTTTGAAGTTTGCTCTTTCTCATTAGGCCCTTCAAGCGACTTGAAGCCGTCCCATACACAGGAAGTGGGTCTTTGTCTGCAAGTGGTGGCTTGGATGGAGAGGAACACTCACTGGGTGGCTTATTAGAGTGCTGAGACATTGCCACACTCTGAAGCCGTGAGCTGAATGACTGAAGCAGTGAAGCCAATAGAGTGCTTTCCCCAGCATGAGGAGATCCCTCTAGTGCTCCATTTTGTTGGCCTCCCCCTTGGCCATTCAGTTCTATTGGGGGTGAGCTCATCCGCTGATTCCCTGGATCAGTCCAGGCTCCAGAGCGCAGTAGGCGGGCCTTCTTCAAGTGCTGAGAAGAACCTAGTGTGGGCCCATTGGTTCCAGTCTTAGGAGCTGTGGGCCCATGGCTGGTCAGTTGGTAGGGCCCAACTCCTTTGTCTACTACCTCTTGATTGCTGCGGGCAGCCTCAGACCTCCCACCTGCTGTGGCCCCAGGCCCGGCCACCACTGGATGCATCAGTAAACCTTCCAGATAAGTTAAAACAGCTGAATCCTTGTGTGTCTCAGGGCCAGGCTCCTCCCCATGAGTCATGTTCAATACTAGGATCCTCTCGTATAGTTCAGCTGGCTACTGGGAAACAAATGTCCACTATGTCATCTGGTAAACAGTGGCATGTACTTCCCAATTAACGAAAAGAGGGCATGAAATTGCACAGAGTGTGCAGGGGGCTGAAAGATTCACTGGCCGGAAGTAGACCCCTCTTTTTATTCTGCAGAGTTAGCACTGTGGTAAAACAGCAGCCATATTTGGAGGCAATGTGGGGCAGGGGGGCCTCCCAGGCATTGTTGTCTGCCTGTAAAACACCGTAGGATCCCAGAAGGCCCAGCTCCAGCCTTATGTGAGTAGCAAGCGAAGAGTCGGCGGGATTTCACCACAAAGATGTTGACACATTCCGTGGCTGTGGATGTTTGGGATGTCTGTCCTACGGCCTGGATGTGGTTCTGTCAGTGGCGCCTTTCAGCTTTGCAGATCTCACATGGGGGACCTATGGCAGTGAATGAGAGAAAAAAGAAGGAAGGGAGGAAACAGAGATGGTTGGGTGGAGAAAAAGAGGAGAAAAAGGAGAAATTGTGTGAGAAGCAGGGATTTGCAAAGCACTATATCACATTCATTTCACCACCTTGTCTGCCATCTCTGTTACTTAGCAACATTTCAGATTGACTGCACACAGCTCCTTTTCCTCTCTGCACTCTCCCTTCACAGCCACCGAACAGACGATAAATGTAGATTAGGCCTGATTGGATCCAAATTGAAAATTCAAGACCACTACCTTGAAAACATTCAGGTCTTGAGCTGTAAGCCCCTCACAGCGATGCCTTTCAAAAGTGAAGGGCCTTGTGAGAGCTGTGAATAATTTCTTATGCAGCTTGTCATTTCAGTGGATTATCCCCCCTACCACCTTCTGCTCCTTATGCACTTGAGCAGCATCTCATACGAAGCAAACCCTCAGTCTGCATAGTGCAGAAGCCACCCACCCACATGCAAAATAATAAGCATTTAAGCATAAGAATGAAGATGTGTATGAAGACATAGATACTGAATAGGAACCTGCACACTCTCATACATAAATACTAAGGGGGAAGCTATTATTGTACCTCAATACAACGTAAAAATGCATTATTTGTATTAATACCTGGCCAGTTGTTAATACGTTATCACGATTAGCTCTTTACAGGCCAAATTGTTTTTAAACCAGTACACAAGACCAAACCTGAACTGATATGATGTGAGCTAAGTTTTTAAATGCAGGACAACGACAGAGTAGAATCACAGCAAGGAAGTAGCTGACACACAAGCTGTACATAACTGTCAAGTGGGTGTGTACTTTTTGTGTATGTATTGAGGAGTAATGGTGGCTTCAGGATCAGGTGCAGCTGTCACACCACACCACTGTCAGTAGGGCAGAACCAGTGACACTAGGGTGACCGTTGTGCTAGTTGCCATGACAGTGTCAGCACTGCTGCCCTAAGAGACCTCTGCGCTGAACCCTGTCAGCTTGGTTTCCGTGGATACAGGACACCTCTGACAGTCCTGGACACATCCAATAAAGGTTAATTAATACAGAGTTTCCACCTCGCCTCAGCTGCTGTTCGTGTCCTTTCCCAATGCCGTCCTCACCTTTGGTGTCCGCTGAGTGGACCAACATAGCAGGTCACACAACAGGACAGCAGCCCTTGATTATGACGAGAGGCCATGGCAACCCACGCAACAGCCAGACTAAATACCTCACAAAGAACAGAAGCAAGGGCCAAAAACAACACGCCAGCAAGCTTTAACCAGGCCGAAATCCATCCCCATGGTCAAGGTTCACAGGTTGTCATGACAGTAAGGGCAACAAAGTTTTCACCTTGAAAATGAGCCCGGATTAGAAACTGGATTTAGGCTGACTAGCATGTCTGAATTGCAGTTAGAAACAATAAGGTTGGCAATTTAAAGACCTTTTCAAACCAAATGTCCAGTCTGATCAAACATTTCAGACTATGCAGTATTGTATAGAATAGCATAATTTAACTGAGATGGACCCATCCGCATCAATTACAGTTCAAGGCCATCTTTAAGCTGTTGACCTAAATCTGACAGCAACAAAAGCCAACCTGGGCACACTGGACCATCTGACGTCTGCTGTCATGCTAATCTTAGATGCTCAGGATTAGGGCTATTTTCCCGCCAGTGAGCTTAACGCAATTATAATAGAATGCCCTGTAACACCATGTTTGATAAGCACAGTAAACATGTTTACCTTCAACATATATTGTTAGAGTAACTAATATGCCATGATACAGTTAGTGAGGGTAAAATGGGAATGGAAAAAAAAACGGACTCAACATGGGAAATTCTGTTAATCTCTATGCTGCTGGCAGTAAACCTTTGGAATTACAGTTGACCTTGTCTATGTTTTTGTCCAAAGAAACTTTAATACAGAGCAGACAAGGCAGCACAGAGACACTATGACACTGCAAAGTGTTATACAGCAAGGCAACTGCAGTAACTATCTCACATTAAGTATGAATTACTCTTTAAACAAAGTGGAGGCCTTCAGTCTCTTGAGAGACATGTAATGACAGACCGATGTCAAGTGATGCTATAGCGACCAAAAGAAAAACATATTCTCCTCAGTAACAGAGCACTGACAACAAATAAATGACCTTAATATAGGAAAAGCTGTCCTCTATACTGAGCACCTAAAGCATACAGATCTCCCCCTTTTCCCTCCAAGAGTGTATGATGTGTGCATTACTATTACATTATCTCCCCAGGAGTATACATTGAAAATGACCTTACACATCTGTTAACATGTCATCTCATTGGAGGTGGCACCCAAAAAGCCTGACCTCCAACCCCCTCCCCCACTGTGGGACACCACAGCACCAATGAGCTGCTCTACGGTTTCTGTGGTGATTATCCATTATCCTTGACAATGTCAGCCAATGACAGAACAGGCACCATTCTAAAGTGATTTTACCCCTACAGTCAGCCATGTACATGTTAGAGGGGAGGGAAAGCTATGTGAAGGGGTGAAAGCGTCATCTTCCTCTGGCTGGCCTACTCTTCATCCATTTCACTCTCTCTTTTGCTCCTCTTTTACTTAAAAGACACCAGGAACAGAACAGGGTCACTGTAGGTCACTCTTCATAAGAGTCATAGAATTAACAAAAAGGCAGACATTGGAATATGTCAGTGCCGATGCCACGGATTACATCTTAGAATACAACCTTTATTTCATCCACTGACCTCCACATTACAACCCCCCCAGCCCTGAACACACTTGCTGGTATTTTTTTTATCTAAAAAAAAGTCAGTTCCTAACTGACCTTCAATGTCAGGAATGGTAATCCATTTAAGCCATTTAAAATGTATGAAACCAAACAAAAGAATTAAAAAGGGGAAGAGCCAAAGGAGCGGCAGTTAAAGTCAAGGTCATTCATACCGCTAAGGCTTTTCCACTTGATGCAACAGCTGGTGTCCATGCAAAGCTCTGGGCGTTAATAAAAAGTGACAATGCTGCCCGAGCAGTGTGTATTACTAATGTCTGACACCAGCCTGGCAGATGTGTTCTCCCTGCATTTAAGGGGAGTCAAGGTTAAAGGAATTTAAAAGGAGAGGCGATGCCTAAACACTATTATATCATGTAATCTGCAGCCCAGCCCTGCTGCACATACTCATCGGGGTAGCTCACTTACACATGCGGTGTGACCGCTATTTGTAAATTCAATATGCTCTGACATGATTAAATAAGACAAAACATAAGCTACCTGACCGAATGCAGTAGTTCCAGGCCTTCCACAAGTGAGCAAATGCACCAGAGGAAAGTTGAATTAAAAGCTCTTGTTCACCTTGAGAGAGGTAAACAAGAGAATAACATGCCACTGAACAGCAAGAGAGCTGGAGCAAGAAAATGTTTTTGCAGATAAGTCAATCAGGACAAAATAACACGGAAATGCAATACACAGACGCATGCACGCCCACACATTGAGAACTAGGGCACTCTGACCCACTTCTTAGGATGTACTGACCAAACAAGTCATGCAAAGCACACACGCCCCCATGTGTGCGCACATAGATTCATGGATGTACCCCATATCAAGGAAATGTGAGACGTGAATGCTGAAAAGTCAGACCTCTTGTGTTAAATAGCACAGCCAATTATTTGGGAAAACTATCCTTCTCAGAGCACTTGGATGTGATAAAATGCATGTGATGACTGAATGCTAACATTTCAGACTTGAACAAAAAGGGTCTGGAGTGCTCAGGTTCCTGGCCTGCATCTGGCCTTTGAAGAGGAGTGCGGGGGTGGATTTTAACGTCATCTGTACTCATCAGTACAAAGAGTTCTTAGGGTTGAGGGAGAGGATGGAGGAATTCTTGCACGCTGATAAGTCTAGCAGTTCAGAGCCCAGCTGACTCTGGTGGAGCACCAAGCCAAACTAGCCAGTGCAGTGATGATATCACTGTACCATATCACAGACCCAGGCAATCTTTCCCGTACCTCCCATGCCAAGGCTTGCATTGTTTACTAAAGTGTTTTAGTCCATAGTAAATATTTGTGTGCCATTTGGAAGACCCGCCCAAGGGCCATTTCCTGAGTGGCTGAGAATTAGTGCATCTATTAAACACACACACATTCTTCCTTAATGAGCCGTAGCTGCCATCAATCTATACCTGATTCATTTCTATTGGGCTCCGAGGTAATCTTCTGCTCACATCGTCTGTCCAAAGTGGTGCTCATTTCCCTCCCGAAACAACACACATTTTACATTTAAAAGTAAACACTGGTGCTGGAAATAGGAACAGCTGATTGCCCCATGGCCAGCATGCCAAAAGGCAGAGGGAGGCTCTTGAAACAGACTGCAGTGGGGATGTCTGAGGGAAATGGGCCACTTTGCAATTGAGATCCAATGTCCCAGAGTCAGGCTGCCCTGAGAGCTGGATAAAACCAGCTAAAAACCTTGGCCTTTAATGAATCATTCCCATAATATCCTTGGCATCGGCCTTAAGAAGGCTATTGCTGTGAGTCAGCAAGATGTCTGTCTTTATTGGGTTAAAAGAGTACCTTGTCTTTTTTTCTTTTTACTGTGAGTAATTTGGGATGGTTTGCAGTAATAACGCAAGCGACAGACATCGAAGTGACAGAAAAAGAAGAGGCCATATTTCTGCTATATATTTCCATTTCATAATGCTCGCCATGACCTACTTTCTATTTTTTTAAATAATTATTCGCTTTACCTAAGTAAGAATACAAGACTTACAATTAAAAGGAATCTCTTAAATCAACTGGATACATTTAACCCAATAAAGTATAAAACAATTATGTGCAACCTTTTCTGACAAAATCTCTCAAGTAGCACCAATCCAGTTAGCCAGTCAGAGCTGAGTACATGCCAATGAACAGGGGACTTCAATAAGATTAGTCCTACACCTAGGCGTCTGACCCTGAGCTCACTGAGCAAAAGCTGGAGCAACCGACAAAAACAGCCCAACTCTAAACATTCCTGAAAGTCCCAGACCCTACATTAGCATCAAGGTTGATAATCAAAACCACCTTTGGATAAAAGTTTGTGACTTTTCAATATGTCAAAGGGCGGCACAAACGTGTCCATACATCAGTAAGATGAACTGATAATAATCTTATTATCAACCTACACTTAAATATATTAATTAAGCTTCTGCAACAAGCTGCAGATGGTACAGACATCAAGACAGAGAGAAGTGCACTGACAATTAATCTCTGTTAACAGTAACTCAGGTAGGATTAGGTACACAGCCCTATTAAGAGCAACACAGCTAGAAAAACACAATGAGTTACCGCTGCTTACAATACTTCCACAAAATCGAAGGGTTTTGGATAACACTGATGAAACAGGAACCCATATGCCTGCCGTCCCATCATCCTAAAGGACCTTGAAACACCTTGTAGCCTGTTGTTACACAATTTGAGTATTAGCTTTAGACAGGCTAAGCTATTTAAGTTAATTTCTCTTATGATTACTTTTCAAGCAACAGAACAAATTTAACCAGTTAAAGGTTCAGTGTGTTTATATAAGTGCATTATCATCTAAATAATTATTTATTAGAATTGGCCCTATACATTTAAATGCTTATAACGCAATAACTTGCGATAGCTGCAGCAGTTTAGCATTTCAATTTAAAGAGCCCATTCTAGGGTAAAGAAAAGGTGTTTTCTGTTGTCTTTGTACGTCTGAAGAAGTGGTTGCCATTTACTTCAATTTCACTGGGTAAGCTGCAATGCTGTTTACCCCTGAATCTTCTAAAGTGTTTTGTGGACCAAAAAAAAACCCAATCCTCCAACAGCATAGTGGTGAGTAAATAATGAGTGAAATTCCATTTTCCTGTGAACCATCCCTTTTAATACTTAATGACAAAATGAATATGGCAAATCTGGACAAAGACAGAAATCCCCCAAAAGCATTTAAAATAAAAATGAATTCTGAAAAACTTTCAAATTTGCCCACAGTCGCTTTAAAAATCATACCGCCTTGTTTATTATCAATTGTGGGCATCCCCACCCCTCATTGTAAAACAGGTGGATTAGATGAGACTGTGCGTAATCAACTTTCAATGGTCACATTCTGTCAGTGAATGGAGGGTTCATGATTTGGGCCAGGCCGGTGACAAGCAGTGAATATAAAAATGCTTGCGTTGGCCACTGACTATATTGACAACGCAGTGCACGTAACTGGCAAGCTGAAATGATCAGTGTAATTGGCTTTGAATTAAAATTTCACAGTGAAAGGATTGTTCTGGGCAGGAAAGATAGTATCAGGAGCATCTTAAGATGAAACTGTTTTTCTTAATACGTTCGCTTCAGTCAACAGAATCAAAAGTAGAGGGGCTGATGAACAGATATTTATTGTATAAGTCAGTGGGTTGCACCTCTCAACTTACTGCTTGTTTTATAAACAGAGGTCAACTCCAGTTACTGGGAGGCAGCACAGGTGTAATCAACCTGTCAAGTCTTACTGATAATGAACATTATACACAAACAATAAATAAATAGTTAATATCAGATAATGGAAGAAGTACATGCTTTGGTATTGATCAGGTTGTCTTAACTGCAAGAGAAACATGCTAATTGTCAGTCTAGATGCAGACAAGTGCAGGGCCAAGGCATGCAGGAAATGAGTCCGTCTTCCCTCAGTCAGCTATTGACTATTAAAGCAGACAGAGAGAGATAGACAAGGCCAGCACCTAACTGCAACTGGCCTATTGCTTCACTGTAATGAAGGAGATCGAGAGGACAGAGAAAAAATATCCAGGGGTAGTCGTAGTAAAAAAAAACATACACAAATAAAAACCTACACTAAGCCAAATACTAACACACCTATTCTGCTGTGTTTGGGAGGTGAACGCAGACACCCATCATGCTCCCGTACCTTGTCATCCTTAGCTGTGGAGGCTGATACAGGTAAAGTGCAGTAATCAATTTGCTCTACTGACAGGAGAGCTCCTTTAGAATACTAATCAGGCTTCCGCCCTCCCCTCTTCCCTCCCTCTCGCCATCCCTCCTCCACCACCGCCCCCACTGCTTTTCTCCTTCGTCGTTCACCTTTCTCATGACTTGACACCCCCCTCTCCCAGTGCCCCAGACCTGACCAAATGCTAAAGGAGGGTGGCCTGTCTTCTGCACAGATAACTGCTGCCACTAATCAAGCCTACGTGCACCGGGGCGTGGGATTAAAAGAGCTTGCACAGCTTGACTCAGGCACTGAATGGTGTTAGCACTCACACTCACGCACACACAGGCAAACACACACAGATACATGAGGTCAAAACAAAAAACCTATAGGGAAGCCAGCAGTGGCACGTTCTAGAAAAGCACACATATACTCGTGCCTCAGATGAGCAAACAACACAACAAGGTCAACTTAAAAGCTGATATGTTAGGTGAACATTCTCGGGCTATAAAAGAACACTCACACACACACACAAGAAGATTAGATCTAAATTTACTCCGCCGGTCAAAACGGGATTCAGTGGTGAGCCACCCATCTCTATCTCTCAGAACACATGTCACGCAGGGAACTGCAGTGTTGTGTGCATCTAAAGCGAAAAAGAGGAACAAACTCGACTGTGAATTGACGGGCCCTTAATTCCCATTCGTTTTTCATTTGGGGTAGATGGCTTACAAGGGAGGAGGGAGGAGGCTGGAGGCTGGGGGGGGGTCTCTACACCATATCAAACACATTCCGAAGTTGCCTGGAGGCTGTAACAAAGTGTCCTCAATGTTACACTGCATGCACACACACACAGGCTGTAGAAGTGTGTGTGTGCATGTGTGTGTGAGAGAGAGAGATACAACGCCACCCTATGCATCAGCAGGGATATTTCATTATGTACATAACGAGTGCCATTAATCGCTCTTAACAAGAGGACACAACCTCACCTTGGCAGTCTCAAACGCACAGCAGGAAGGTGGGTGGGTGGGGGGGTTGTGGGTGGGGGCATGGAAATATCTATAGTGCGCACAGAAATTAAAATTCACCACAGTCAAAGATCTGCCGCCTCCGTTTGACCGACCACATCGTGGCCTGGGGGTGCGTGGAGGGAAGCCAGCAGTCATGGAGAAATGACTCGTCTAACAGACACATAAAAACACCTTAAAAGGTATACGAGCAAAGGAGAAGAAGAGGAGGAAGAAGGAGAAGTGAGGAATTAAATATATAAATAAAAGTAGGGGAAAATGCCGCAGTGGCGTTTGCCAGCGGGGGCTCGTGCCCTTGACATACTGACATGGGTGGAGGAGGGAGGGGAGCGCTGTCATGTGACACTCTTGTCATTTGCCTGAACGCTCGCCTGTCCACCCGCCTGTCTGCCCAACCACCTGGCAAATCCCGCCTGTTGCAATATCTCGCCCACCTTCACATGACCTCATCCTCCGCTGACCTGACCCCCCCATCTCCCTCCCCGCCCATCTATGCCCACCGCCGCCTGCACCCGCGCCGGCCCCCCCCGCACACCCATCCCGCCCCGCCCCTTCTGCAGTCCTAGCCCCCTGTCCGCCCCACCCCTAGCACTTTGTCTCCCTCACTCCCCTCTCCCTCCCCCGCGGCTGTGCAGCAAGGTCAGGCGGGTCACCGTGTCCTCATCTGTAATCCGCTGCCATTCGTCAGCAGCCCCGGCCCAGGCTGGAGGAGAGGCAGGCGCTCCGACGAGGGGAGAATGCCCAATTAGGCAGCTGTCACACACACACACACGCACACACACACACACACACGCACGCACACACACGCACACACGGAGAGAGCTCGGCACAGCAGAGCAGGAGAGAGCAAAAGGGGAAGGGAGGGAGGCTGCAGAATCAGTCTACTGTCCACAGACGAGGGTGGGGGACTGGGGGTGTACATGAATCCTTTCAGCTGTGAGTGTCTGTGTATTGTTTTGGTTTATGTGTCGGTGTGTGCGCGGAGCAGTTTGGGGTCAACTACAGTTTAGACATGTATGACTACTAGCGGAGGCATGTCAGCAGGAGGGGCAGCAGGGTGTATGGACTTTTGAGGATACACTAGTTAAATTAAATTTTATGACAGGGCAACTATTCTTATCTCACAATGAAAGGAGTGCTGAGTATTCTGTTGAGTGCCTCTCTTATCTGCAACCCCAAGATTGATGAAATGATCAGAGTGAAACGTCTGTGTGCTACTGGGGACAGAAAAACTCCACAGGGTACACACCGTGTAACGGCTAGTTGGGTATTCAAACAAATCCAAAGGCCAGGTCACAACGTCCAGCCAGAGTGAACTGTGGACTGAAACTCTTTACTGTCCCCCACTAGCAGCACATATCAAATGGGTGACAAATATCCCATAATTGGATCATTCATCACCAGCGAACACATCTGTTTTGAGTAATGGGAAAACTAATCAGCAAAAATGATACAGGGACGACTTTAGCCCAGGCACCCGGAAGATTTATGCTAGAGCGATCCACGACTCAAGCCTGTACCTATTGATTGTTTAGTCTAAATGCTTTTACGTTTAATCAAAAGCAAGAGTCAAAATGGTACTATGCCAGCAGGGAGATGGAACAGGTGAGATGGAACATCCGGGCGAGACGGGGGACGGGACTCTTTCTTGCTTGGTTTTACCTTAAATGTCAAAGTTCAGGGTTCAGTGGAGCTTCAAATCCAGCTTTGAGTGGTTAGTGTTCAGAAGGACCTCGTCCCAAGTCCGAGGGACACTTATCCGGTAAATCCTGTCTGAGTAGAAAATACAGTTCACAGGACTTAGGCCTGGTGTCATACCAACTTTTCGCCTTTACAGGTGTCCAGAGTAAACGCCCCCTTCTGGGTTACACAGTGAGTTTATGCACGTACACAATGGAGCATGCAGGTAGAGGGGAGATTTCCCATTACATTCACAGAGTTGCAGCATGCAGAGGGATAAGCACTGAAATCCCCTGATAAACACTCCACAGAGGAACTTTCCCTGTTGCAATTCAAATGCCAATTTATTATTTTTCACTTTTAGTAACTTTTAATACCAGTTATGTGATGACATTTTTTTATCCCCAAAAGGTGTAGAATTAAAAAAAAATGTATTACACTACTAGCCTTGTAGCACTCGTTCGCTTTGACTTTTTAGGCTACATCGACATTACCATGTTTTCATTTGAATCTGCTACAGAAATGCGACTTCAGTTTCATCTGAAGTTGTCCCTCTGACATGTTGTCTCCTCTAAGCTATAACTGCTACCAAAAAAGAATTCTCTGAGATCAATGTAAATGAGATGTACTCTTATGCAATCGATTCCTGCTCCTAAACCTCAGAACAAAGGAACAAGAAAAAGAGATACTCATGCTGTATTAGACAGATAAAAAAGTTCATTAAGGTCACTGTAAAATCCCTATCAAGTACCATAGGCACACTACAAGTCCCCATGGGAATACTCCTGAAATATCTGTCGGGCTGTATCACTGCGCGGCTCCACCCGTCTTGGAGATTGTTATTATAATGACTCAGTATTTTGTCAGCCAGGTCTTGCTCCATTCTTCCAGCACTGAAAGTACCTAAAGTGCTCCCAAAGTCTTAAGATTGTAATCTGTGATGTCATATTGATGCATCGCCTGAAGCAGCTCCATTAGCAGCCGGGTAGATGGACTTAGGGGACTCAAACAATTTCTGCTTGTACTTTTACATCTACAAGGAAATTCAGATGATAGTTGCGATCTTAGTTCCATTCCACAAAATGTTGCCTTATCTCTATCCAAAAATCTTCCTGCTTTACAATCAACTTGCACTTCCTTTCCAATAGATTGTATTTTAATATATACGGAGGTTTTTCTCATTTCTGGTTTTCACTGAGAAAAAAACACACCACAGTATT
The DNA here is from genome assembly GCA_038501795.1 of Pseudopleuronectes americanus. Classification (NCBI taxonomy): domain Eukaryota; kingdom Metazoa; phylum Chordata; class Actinopteri; order Pleuronectiformes; family Pleuronectidae; genus Pseudopleuronectes; species Pseudopleuronectes americanus. The sequence goes on from CM076728.1 coordinate 3,184,445, forward strand.
TCAGACAAATTAATCTGTTGAAAATAATCATTGGATGCTGTGAATAATTGAATACTCTATTGTAAGGAATATTATTCACTTTCCCCGTCACAGGGCGGTCAGAGGTCAGGATTGGAGCTGGTAAGTCAGTGTAGCATACGGTATGCTGCCAAAAACCGTGACTTCAGCTCCACCCTGCCTCCACCACTCTGATCCCATATGTGCAACCTTGATATGTACAGCTGTGTGCTGTTGTACAACAAGACTCAGTGTGATGCGCACTGAAAGCCGATAGCTGATTGAATACTGAACACACGACGCAATGTAAACAAAAGGTGGATGAGCAAGTATACTACACACTATCACCCATACTCTTAGTATGGGTGGATGATATACAGTGTTCAGGTTTACTATCGTAAATATATAAAAACAAAACCAATTGCAAAATAGACAAACATAGCTGCTGTTTCATAAATGCATTCCAGTTGACTTTATACATCTGTCCAGGGACTGCGGATGACTACATTAACAGTAATTGTTCTTGCTTTTCCAGATAAATAAACAAAATATACAGACAGTAACATAACTAACTCACCTGTTAGCAAATGTAAGAAAGCTAAAAAATAGCTTTCAGCTAATCACGAACACATACTACAATTTGGCTCTCATCTCTCACAATAAAGGTTAATCATTTCAACAAAATGACAACATTATAGTGTAAACATAAACAATACTTCTGAGAAGCAGCAGAGATGGTGCTGTCCATAAGCCTTGACAGAGTGACCCTGAGCCAACACACACTGGACCCTCAACAAATGCGCACTGTGGCTTCATCCACACATACCTTTAAATTTTGAAACAGCTCCAAAAAACAATGTCTGTCCAAAAGAGCTTATTGATAAGCATATCACAATACCCTTCTTACTAACTGGTAATGCTCGGTGCTAACAGGAAGAAGATTCTCTATTCTGTATTTGGTTGCTTATTTTCACAAAATACAATGAATGAGGAAAAGCGATGACAAGAGGTACGAGCATATATAAAAACATATAAGTGTAGACATAGCCGATATTTCTGTGTTTATATTTGCAATGCAGCCATTTAGCTGCCGTTAGTGGTCAGTGCTGCTTACAACAACAACAACAACAACAACAAACAGAAAATCCCTGTCACCACAATAACCACCTGCAGATATGTTACACCTGCACAGCAGAGTGTGCTCTCTGAAGTAACAACTGAATGGTCAAAAAAGAGTGGGACTAATTGTACTCTTACACTCATGTTGGCCCAAAACTCATAGAAAGAGATAAGTTATGAACATTTTCCATTGGTTCGCTGTCCCTTTAAATTATTTTAAGAGCTTTTTTCTCTTCTGGACCTCCCTCCCCTGAGGTTTATCACTGTGACTCCTCTCTCTTTCTCTCTCTCTCCCTCTCTCACACACAGACACACACACTCACACATATACTCTGTGTATGTGTGGCTGGCAACTACAAAGCAGTTAGCCAAGCATCTCTTGGCTCTGTGCAGACAGAATAAGACACTCTCATTACTGCCCTTAAAAAGCTCTTGCCCTCAAAAAATCCACCGTAGACCCAGATACCGGTGCAGATAGTCACAGAAAAGATTTGGTTAGTTGAAGGCTACCTTTATCCTGACAACTCAATTCTGTTTGTGTGCATTTCTGTGGTTGATGGTTTTCTCTGCAGTTCCCCTTTCCTGTTCCTCTTTAATGTCACAGGGCTGGCTCATATGACCTTGAGCAGCAGCGTTGGCACGGCAAGAGCGAGAGCTGCCTCGCCTGCAGGCGCCCTTGAACTGGATCTGCAAGACACCTTCACGCGGCCTGATAGACATCTCAGCTCCCCCCACCCCCTCAACTATCTGCCCCGTTTCTCCTCAGCTCTTTTATTCAATCTACGGTACTCCTTATCTGTTCCCCCTGGTGGGAAGAGAATTATCAGAATGCTGTATCTTTAACCTCTCTATCAGACAGAATTTCAAACAGAATTCAAAATGTCTGACCGGCCTGTGTGGATTTATTTTTACATTACCACCACCACCATCACCTCCTCCTTTAAGCACAGGCCTCGTGCCATTTGAGGAGAAGGGAGTTGGTTTATAGAATACACCTGTGCGATGAGACACCATCCACCTCAGAGGTGTTGTTTACGTACAAGGGAATTCCAGACTGTTGTTCCCTCCCTGATCTGCTCTGAGCCATTGGCACACCATGACCTGTAGCTTCAAAACAAATATGCCTGCCTCTGTCCAAAGGATAAGCGCCACCTTACCGTTTAATCACGCTTCTCTGACTTAAAGAGGGGGTGGGGCCTCAGAGCCTTTGTTTGACATGTTGATGGTGACCTACTGGGTCCCAATGAAGACCTCTTGATTTTCCAAAGTAAACACAAATTGTCCAATGGTCCAAAGTCTGATTATGCACTGTCAAACTGCTCTTGTATGGGTGCTGAGCAAAGTCCACTGTAAAAGCACAAATAATTGAACTGTAAATACTGCGGCACCCTCCCTTCAAGTGCAACTACAGGCCACAAAGGTTCAAGTACTTCAGTAAGTGTCAATATTGCAAAGTGTTTAATACTTGCCGTTTGAAAATTCTAAAAAGGCCCTTTTCCTTTGAACATAACATACAGTAGACTGCACAAGAGGGTCTGTGTGTGTGTGTGTGTGTGTGTGTGTGTGTGTGTGTGTGTGTGTGTGTGTGTGTGTGTGTGTGTGTGTGTGTGTGTGTGTGTGTGTGTGTGTGTGTGTGTGTGTGTGTGTGTGTGTGTGTGTGTGTGTGTTTGTGTGGCTGCATTGGAGGTTTGGACACTCAGAGACTGGCCTAGCCCTCATACTGGTTCTCTTCATGCCTGACCTTTCAAAACTGTAATGTTATCACATGTCATACGCAGGCCTGCTGGAAACCATCTGCTAAAGGCGCTGTGGTGGCTCCCTGTCCCCGGAAAAAAAAACACTGGCTGGTATGGCCGACTACTGGTTCTGACTGGTTTACCGCTCAGCATGCTTCACCTTCATACACACAAACACACAGACGGTGACACGTATACGCCCCCTCAGAGGCTGTTGGTGAGCGACATGAGCTATGAGCAGTCTCCTCAATTAGCGTTAAGGGGCTTTTGCAGAGAGACATGAAGTTCTGGGGCTAAGAATAACATTAGTCAGGTCTGCTGCCTGGGACTGGCAGGACTTGGGAGCTGTAGCAATAAGGAGAGCTGGGTGTGTGTACTAACCAGAGTCTCACTGTTAATCCGATCCCCCGCCATGTTTAGCTCCACCTCAGGATAATATGTTGTGTTTGTTAGTGTGACACCTTGGCTAATAAGGCTGTTTTTAAACAGAGCGAAACCAATATGATTAACATTAGCCCGGACTTATATAGGAAAAGAAAAAAACACTGTAACTCTAATGAACCTTGTGTTTATATGATGAGAAATCCCTCCCATGTAAAATAAAAAATCTAGTTTTTAAATTAGGGCGATGGCAGTGTTAAAATATTAAAAGACCCACCATAGATCGCCCCGCAGAAGAGCCAAAAAGCAGACTCGGTAGTGGAGGCACCACAGTGTCCTGGGAGATTCATTACAGGCAGATTTGTTCCACATAGTGAAATATGAGTGAGCTCCACTGCCTGAAAATTGCATCGCTCCATAAGCAGACCTCAATGCAAGAATAAGCTGTGATATTCAGTTCTTAAAGGTCTTAGCTCAGTACAACAGCCACTGCAATTATTTGTGAAGAGGAGATCCGACCCTGTGTTCATCCTGTTTTGTCTGAGACAAAGGATGTGAAACAGCGAGCTACAGCACAGGCCCACATGAAATCAATAGCAAAAATGTATGGTGACAGTGGATTATATCTTCCCTTTGGCTTTATGGAAACTGGCCACAAATCAACTCGAGCAAAATTTGACGCTAATACTTCTTATAAAACAACATCAATCATTGGCATAGTTTAGGCAACCCTGCCTAAAATAGTGGGCGTCCTTTGACAAGTTTACCAGAAGGGGTTAAATAAAAAAGCTTTTTGTTTTTCAAGAAATAAAAATATCTCATGAATGTCATGTTGGCAAATGATCTATTCACATCTCTGGCTTTGGCACAGATGAGATGCAGAGGTCATTGCATCTGAATGAGCATCTGTATTGCTCATTTCTAAACCACGGTTGAACTTAGTACAGTAAATAACCTGACCTGAATAAAGTCAAGCAAATCTGGCAGAAAGCGGGCTATATTTAGAAAACAGCACCCTGTCTCAGAGAAAGAGAAATTATCCTTTACTTAAAAGCATGTGTCGCGGGCTTTGAGCTTGTCAGGTCTGACTGCAGTAATCAAACGCTATTACCAGAGACTGAGAGGGGAAGAGAGGAACTTATGGAAGGTGGCAGTGTATCAGAGACGCTTGCACTACTGTAAGGCTTATATGTGCGTGTGCTTTTTGAAGTGCGGGGCTGGGGAGTGAGGAGAGACCTCAGTGCTCAGCTTGGGGCGTATAATCTATGGTTCATTTGCAGCTTTTCTCCCCAGTATGACAAGCCGTTTACAAGACGTAGCCTCTGCTGCTGACCCAGTTCTGAGTGGCTGCGTCTCGCGACAAGGCCCTGCCTCCCCATCAGGCCCTGCTCCTCGTCTAACTGACGATAACACCGCCACCCTCTGCCTCCATGAACTGTGGGGAAAAAAAATAGGTCGCCCTGACCCACTTTTCTTCTTTTTTTTCCCTCCCTTTCCTAAGATCGTGCAAGGAGTTCTGCAGAGCATGATCAAGGGAGACAGTAAAAGGGAGAGAGAGAAAGGGAAACAAAGGAAGTTAAAAAAGACAGACCTAGAGACTTCTCTGTGATGAGTCCCTGCATTCTGGCAACATGTTCCTGTGGCCTTTGGAATACAGGCAGCCCTTATCAGCTGACCTGCTGTATGTTTGGCAAAAAAACCCTCCCACGCCTTGATACAACAACTGCTCCTGTGATTAAACACCATCTACAGGCCTAACCAGTCCACCCAACCTTCTGATTTTTACATCTCCTCTTCTAGGCAGCCATTATCTCATGTCTTACTCAGAATGCTAAATGGGTTCCTCTGCCTTATTTAAACACAGACATACACACTCCTTTTTGCATCCCTTCAACACCCATGAAGGTATCACATGTCATCCACACTGAAAAATGATGAGCCTTTCTTGGCAAGGGGAGATATTATGGGGCTAGCTGAGCCGGGAGCTGCTCTAATGCCTGGTAGCATGACACCGGTTCCTTTGAGTTCCTCTGTGTGGGTTAGGACAACTCAGGATATATCTCAGATCACGCACGGTGCTCTCATGCAAAACCCTTCCCTCATTAAGCTGCGCTCACTCATGCATTGCTTTTGTAATCCCTCCGCACATTAACCGTGGCTCTCCTCAATGGGCACGTTTCCTCTGACAGCAGCTGAGAGTTTCATTCATTTACAAAACTGATCGTTTATTCTGTGACACCCTTTGTATCAGTGGTGGATTCCTGTTTAAACCCATTGTGAGAGGCCTAATCAAAGCATACCTTTGACTGCTCATTTAAATATTAATGTGCCAGCCAAAAATCATCACTTGTCAATTATCGTTCCTTCGTGTCGCTTAGCAACCTTTGTATAGCTTATTTTCAAAAGCTATATTTGTGTGTGGCATTTAATAATTACCTGTTAAAAACTCCTTACCTTTATAGAGAATAACTAAGTATTTTACTTCAGCTAAACTGTGCTTTAGCACTTTTATAGCAGTAGTAATCCACTCAGTGTGCATTAAATGATTTTACACATTCTATAGCCTTTCTTATACCACAGCATGACTTGTGTGAGTTAACTATAAAATGTTGGTTATACAAACCTCTTCCAAATACAAGGCTGTCAGATAGCTAGCATGACTTATGTTAGCCCCATGTGTCACACAGTTTGCCCATACAAGAACATTAGTCCAGCCAGATGCTAGTGACTGCATGTGTTTGTGTGTCTGCTCATTTGCATCAGCCAGTTTGACACTCCTCTTTAAAAAACAGAGTAGGGTTTACCTGGCGCTTAACTGTAACCAGCGTGGTGCTAACTAAGCCTGTGTGTGCTAATGGTGACCCAATGCACATTCAGACCTGGTGGTCCATCAGAGACGAGTCATGAAGCCTGCTCTCCACTTTCCTCTTTTGCGAGACAATCTGCAAAAACAGTGGAGCTATAGTGAATCTCATTTTTAAGAGTAAAGTTCAGCAATTACAAGCAGAGAGAACATGGCCATTAAGAAAAAGTAGAAGGGTAACATCTTTATTCGGAATGGGCGGTGGAGGTTCTAGTTCCAGTCTAGGGGTGGATGTAGGTCAAGCCCTGCCTCTTCATAAGCACCAAGGTAATGCTGAATCGAAGGGAAGGTGGCTTAGAGAGAAAGACGGCCTAGATAAACCACATTCGTCTGGCACTTGTGCCAGGACCACCCCCAGACACGTAAACACAGTTACACAAGTACACAGCTCCTCTGTGCTACCCTATGTGTGTGTGTGTCTACATGTGTGGGTGTGCGAAGGAAAAAATATCATACATGTTATACGTGCTCTCATTACCTTTTATAACCCAATAAAGCTTAACCTGCATATGAGTTAGCAGCACTTCTGTCTTGCCTGTGAATGTGGAGCCCTAGCAACTTAATTTAGGTTCTGTCTGAAAAATATCACATAAGAAGGTGTTACTGGGTTTGATAACCACTGGGGCACCCTACACATTACTACACTAAAATGGCAGTATTTAACAAATACAACCAGTTTGTACAAAGGTAAAGTAAAAAAACAAGTATAAAAATTACAGCTCAGCTTACTTTTTATGTAAAATAGACACAAGGAAACATATGCACATCTGGATCAATCTTCTCGCTTCTAAAGCAGTCAGTTATCCATTCAGAAAAATTAGGGCCTGTAGCAACTGCAGCAACAGACTGGTGTAATGCCTTTTTCCCTCCAGCACATGATGGGTTGATATTATTAAAGCTGAGGAATATAGTATGTCTTGGCCTGTGTTCTAAAAACTACTTAGTGAGATGAAAAGCTCTACACAGACAAGAGAGAGAACATATATCTTTGAAAAAAAGAGTGGAAATTAGTTTTTGCTTGTTCATATAGTCGCATGAGATTCTGTGTGCCGTCTGGAAGTATATTATAATAAAACAGAAAATAGAGGAGTTTTCATTTGTTTTCATCAGATTAAGTTTCTTATTATAATCTCAAACTTAAGCCATTTTCAGATATTACCTCTGGGTAAAATACGGAAAATTTGTAAAGGAGTTTACCCAGAGTCTGCCTTTTACACATTCACATCTTATCGTAGGCTTTCTGCACATACGCGTTGAAAACATGAACAAATCCATCACATTATTCAGGCGCGGGGTGGAACAGCCGAGTGCAGCAGGCAGAGGCAGGAAGTGACGTATTAACCCTGCTGCCGAGATCAAGTGATTTCTGGGGGATCCCCAGCTTTGTTCTCAGAGAAACTATTTCTACAGACTTCATGCATCTGACCTCCTCGTATAAAGAAACTTTTGAATTTACAGTAAAATATATTACATATAGCATTTTGATATCATATATCATATTTAAGATGTACAAGCTTGTACCAATTATATTTCTAAATTCTTATGTCTATTCGAAACAGGAGCGAGGATAACTGACAAAAACTATACTAAATAATACTTGGTCATCCTCTCATATATGAAGGTAAAATTAAAAAACAAAGTTGCTACCACAAACACAACCTGGAATTTGAGATATAGATAAAAGCACCCTGAAGACCTCACTTTGTTTCACAACTCAGCTGGAAAGATTTTCTATCATAAAAACTATAAATAGCCAGGAAGAACCCGATGGAAGAAGGGCCTTCCTCTGACTTGAGTAATTCTCCAAATATACTAAGAGCAAAACTAGTGTCTCGCATGTAACCCGACTGGCGTGGCAAGGTTGTCCCGATGCAGTTTTACCAAAGTAGGCCGGGTTCTTGATTTACCCAGCCATAATGTAAACATATCCAGGGGGCAGAAATGTTAGCGTTCTAGAATAAAAATACTCTGAAGCAGGAGACAGGAGCTTGCTCTTAAGAGAGACAGTGAGCCAGTGTGGTTTTACACAGCGGGGCAGCTGTAGGGATTGAGTGAAGGCAACTGCAATAGCACAAATCCTAGCAGCCAGCTCACTCTGGACATGAATCACTCTGGACATGAAACGACCTTTCCCTGACATATGCTGGTATCAGTGATTGAGAATTGAGGAGATGACTAAACCTGCTCAGTTCGTCACCACAGTCAAGCAGGGTGGAATCTTGTGGCCAGCGATTCCCAGACTCAGATAAGAGCAGGGGCCACTGGAGCTGCACTGCTCGCTCTGACATGACCTCAACCCTTTTTGACCTTGGAGTGAATGCCCAATTGAGTGACGGCCCCTGCAGCTACATGCAGGCCTGTGGTGAGTGTCCCCACCCTCTCAACCTCGTGGACATAGAAGGTCGGGAGAGAGGATAGGGGGTGAGACTGGGTGAAGGGTGTCACATGATTGGATCTCCTTCTGGAGAGTTACTTAAAAAGCCTCCTCAGCAATCAGGTCAAGGTCGTGCTCTAGCCTTAATGCCAACGGAAAAGAGAGAGGTCTGTGAATGTGTGTGTGTGTGTGTGTGTGTGTGTGTGCGTGCGTGTGTGTAAGAGTGCACAAAGACAGATGAGAGGGAGGAGGAGTGACTATATGCTCCTCTACATTTTCAGCAGTCCTGGGTCCTTGATAATTTGAAAACACAAGCTATGATTCTATTAGCTGTATTAATCTCCCTGCTTAGTGGACACTTTTATTCAAAGTCACTTACACAATTATCACTCTTGTACATCTCTGTCCATTTCCACAGCTGGATATTTACTGGAGAAATTCAGGTTAATTGCCTTTGCTCAAGGGCAGGGGGCAGAGAGTATGAGCCAGCAATCTTCTGGTCACCAGTCCATTTTCCCTAAGTAATAGGTCATATGGCTGCCTCAAGTCATCAGCCCAGTGCTCTCCATCTTCTCTCAAATGGCCTCTCTGCTATTGGGAGCCTTCTAACACAGTTATGAGAAAGCTGCACTTCTGAACCACAGTCTTTCGGTCTGTTTAGTCTGCTCTAGTGAGGATGTACTGAATAACGCCACCTCACTAATGGATTTACAAGTGGGCTGGAGGTTCACAAAAGGACGGCATGTTTCAGAAATTCAAGAGACTACTTTCAGTCAAAGAGGGGGACTGGGATTTCGCCAAATGTCCTCAGTCCTTCCCTTGCTGTGTGGGAGTGCATTCATTTTTTTTTAAGAGATGTGCCACTTAACATGTTTAGCTCAAAGATATTTATTGATAATGCAATGAGACATATATACAAAAATTAACAAATTAATAAAGGAGGAAATGCAGAGTGTCAGACCATTACAAGGCTGGGTATTATGCATCTAAGAAGAAGCACTAATTCAATAGTATTTTGGACAACCAACAAATACTAACGCCTACCTTCGAATTACTTACAAACAATTAGGTATTTCAGTTGGGATTCACTGACATTTCTCTATTGGAAACCCAGGTAATGTGCTGCAGATCTATCTGAACTCGCATAGCTCCAACTCTCCACAGCCACCCGCACAGGTCCCTTGTTGCCCAGCAACAATTCAGCTCATCACTAGAAGCCAAAAAGTTACACAATTACAGTTCAAGCCAAAAGAGGATTTGGGGTGTGCAGCACGTAACATCATTCAGCAAGTTATATCCAGTTTCTATAAGATGTGGGTCTGAATGAATGAGGAAGTGGGGGAACCCCAACTCTTGCATTTTCCCCACATCCTGCGAAACCCAGGAGTGTGAAAGAATGTGAGCGTTCAAAGGATTGCAAAGACAATTTCCCAAATATTGACAGTGGAATGGTGTACTCTGGACTCTGACGTGTTGTTGAGCTGGTGGCATACAGGAGCAGCTCATAGGTACAAAGTTTAATGATGCATGAATTTCCCCAAACTTCACCCTTTTTGCGATGGAAATAAATCTGAGGCACACAACCTTGAAGCATATACTGCATATGCATCGCTCCTGCTCCCTCTCCTCCTCCCTCCCCTCTCCTCAGTCGTCCAGTGCAATATATCCATCATTCATTCATAAATTCTGAAAACTCCTCTTTAGTTAATTGCCTGGGAAAATTTAATTTCAAACGAAAGCTTTTAAAAGAGAAAGATATAATTAAGTTGCAGGGATTTCTCTGCCCCCACCTTGTCCAGGGGGGCTGAGGGGACATGTGCTGTGAGCTGTGCAGCTCTGCACCGCACTGCTCCATGTCAGGGAAGTCATACACCCATGTTTAAAGCAGAACGTTACGTAAAGCCTCCCCCTCTGCACAGGCTTACTGCACCAGACGCTGTGTCCTTGCCTGGGCTGCTCAAGGTTCCCAAAAGGACAGGCTGCTAAGAAGTTGGGAAGGACGGGGCCCTGTGATAGCCTGCAAAGGGAGGGAGGAAGGGAGGGAGGAAGGGAGGGAGGGAGGGAGGGAGAGAGGGGGGGAGAGAGCCGCTGCCTGTGACAGCCTTGGACTTTGAATTCAGCGCCAGACAGGCTCATGCATCAATCCCTCAACTTACAAAGACAAGCCACTAACCTTGACGAGGCCAGGGACTCTTCAGGAATGAGTGGCATTTTCACTTAGCCCCAGCTTCTCCCCTGCACTCCTGCCACATAACCTGGTTAAAATAAGACACAGTTGAATATCAGCTGACCTCAGTCTCTGGACTTTGTGACCCACTGTTCTAGCCTTCAACCCCTAGGCTTCTTAGACCACGCTAGGGAGGTATACAATAATACATTTGGAGGCAACACAAATAGCACTTAGTAGACAAGGTGCAGTAGCCTTATCTGATGCTTGTCAGTGGCTGGTTTTTCTGAGTGCGCTGTGAAGCAAGCTCAGGTGAATCAATGTTTACTATGATCCTTAGGATCGACAACTGTATTATCACAGACTTAATTACAAGCATCCTCTGACTGGTGCAGCTAAATGATTCCAACAGCAGCACCAAACATGCAGGTAGGTATCTGCCGTCGTTGTAGTTCACTGTAAGAAAACAAGGCAGACGTTTTCTAACATGTGCTCACAGGCCGGGCATGCCTCCTATCCATGAGCATCTGTCCTTGTTCCCATTGCAACCTGCCCACTCTGACACGCTTGTGACATTGACCTGCTTGTGGCAAAAAGCAGGAGACCTTCCCCTTCATCTGACTGCAGCATCCTGGCAGCACGCTCACCACAATGGAAGAGAAACTGTCCTACTGCACCTCTACAGCCCGGGGCAGCAACTCTGCTACAGGAGCGAGATGGGGGGGGGGAGGAAAGGAGTGAGTGAGGAGTCAGTTCCACTCCGTTCCTCAGCTGTGACCACACCAGCCTGGCCAGGAGAAGAGTCAGCTCCTCTCACATCACCCAGGAGGTCTGCTCCTCCACGCTACATCTCCTCAGTCCCTCCTTAACGAATCAGAGGAGAGGGACAGTAGAGATTCTGTGTTGTGCTGGTAGCTCCATTACCACAGCACAAAGTAGCTTGATGCTGTTACCCTGCTCTGCGTCATTGATTGTCACAATTAGGCTTTCACAGCTGTTGTTTTGCAAACAGGCCGATGCTTATATCTAATATCTTTCACTTTCAGGCTCCTCTCCCCACCTCGCAAGCAGCTTTCAGTTTAAAGTTTAAATAATTCACAGTAATTGCAATCAGCGGCGATCAATCGGTGGAGATAATTGAGGTGCCTGTCATTGCGCCAAGGCCAAGGTGAAGCGTGAAGGCAGAGGGGTGGAGAGCGGGAGGTGAGGGTGAAGGGTGTAAGAGAAGGAGGTGGGAGGAGAGTCATTCAACAGATGAGCTCAGGCTAGTACAGCTCTCTGGGTTGCAGCGGAGGCGTCCATCTTTCTTCCTCACATTTCGTCATTCCAGCCCGCATCCAGGAGCGATGGCTGTAAAGGCGCATTTAGCAGTTCCTGCCTTGTCATCAAAATGAGTCCCATTGACTTTGGCTGCCTTCTGTTCATGACAGAGGCACCAACATGAGCAGGAGTGATTGCCTCTGAATGAGATAGTGCTGCTATAACCGAGGCCTTCACGAAAACCCAGCACACAGTGGGAATAATCTCAAACTGCCCACACAAGGGATCTTATTTCAAAAAAGCCAAAATAAACTCCAGTGGTTTTGCGATGTGGTTTCATTCAGTCAGGTTTCTAGCGGAAGAATATTCTGGGAACATGTACTACCAACACTTTCTGATTTCAATGGGCCCCTTTATGTATCTGCCTGACTAAATTAGAAGTCCTGAAAAAACAAGCTCTCGTGTAAATACTAATGTCTTTATAACACTTAGTCTTTAGTCATCATATCAATCTATATTAACCCCAACATTGCTGAAGCTTTTACATTTTCTTCATCATATCCATTTATTAAAGGCATTTCCTATTCTATTTTTACACATCAGTCTGCGTGATTCGGGTGTATGTGAAATCCATTGACAGATAAGAGGTCTGGAGGAGGAGGCAGAGAGTCAATACTGAGGGGTGATAACATTCTCATAATTGTCAGATGTTAAAAAATGATTATTTAATACATAAACACTTTGTCCAAGTACAACATTCACCAGTCGTGCACTGGGCGTTTGTCTTGTCACAATTTCTGATACGTTTGACACCCGACTATGAAAATTTACAGCACAATTGTTGCGGCGTAAATCTCCACGGCTGTAGAATCGAGTATTGTTATTAGTAGGAAGTGTCTACTGAGTAAACAAACAATAAAGAGAACAATCAAATGATTTGTCGTAATGCTTGCTCCACACAAATATTATAGAGGCCAAACAATTAGAGAAATGAGCTAGTGGCCAATAGGTCTCTGGTCTGATTCCTCAGTGGGCCGACAAAGTGCGGGCCTGTAAGTGGATGAGAAATGCACTTCTCTTCCTCAACATCTACTGTCAAAGTGCCCTTGAACAATGTTCAGTGGCCAACAACACAAGTGCTGGGCAGCTCCCAGGTCTATAATAAATCAAAACCTCTGCAGTAAATGCATGACACTTGTTCTGGTAGATTGCACATTAGCTTGTTGATTCGCAGAGTATCTCAGCAATCAAAAAGCAGGATGCCACCCTCAATTTGTGTCTGCCCGTGCGTCTCTAGCTATTGTGACTGACAGATTTACAAACAGTGGCCCACTGGTAGTGGTTACAGAGGCTGTTAGTGGAGGTAAGTGCCTGGGCATGTACTCCTGTATCTGTGGCATCATCCTGCATACAAATATACTATTACATCAAATTATTTAGAGGAGAAAGGAAAGTCGCAGATGAGCAACGAGCAGTTTGAGTATGGAATTATAAAAAAAACTGAATAAAACACCTCTGCTAAAGAAAATACATGCAGAGCAAACGTGCATGAGCACAGTCACTTACACACCATAACATGCCACTTTCATACAGCAGCAGTGGTGTTTTGATGGCAGATAAGATTTGTGGTGATGAAAGGCAGCCAGTGGATAAGAGCGAAGAGTGCAGAGTCCAGTCTTGTGACTGTTCAGCAGCCTCAACATAATTTGCATTTGGCCATTTGAATGTCCTCTGGTTCTGTTGGAGACTACTGCACATCACTCAACAGCAGCTCCCTGGACAATAGCAGATGGCTCAGTCAAATCAAGCAACATCCACTACGGATAACTCTTTGAGTTAGTGCACAGTTGGCCACAGCACTCAAACAAAAGTACTTTTGAGGTGCAACTTTAAAGTTGGGCTATAAATGTGGAGGTTTTAGTTATCTATGGCAACAGAGGACACACTGAACTACCTTGAACATCTTGTGTAAGTTCAGGTCAAATAATTAAGCAGCTTAAATGTTCAACAAAGGAGAGGCTAAAAGCCAGACCCCCAGACACAGACAGTATTTAGAGGGCTTTAACCAAGTTTAACTTTTCTGCACATTGCTTTTCATGTTGCTCTGAGTTATAGCAGCTCCCTTTGTAAACTGCCCTTTTGGAACATGAACTGAAGATGCACTCTGCCCTCCTTCCTGTAACTTGCAGCAAACTTCAGCCCCTGACCTTTTGCCTCCGCGCTCATCCAAAGACCAATGAAGCAATGGGCCATTTACGGAAATGGAACACCTACACAAGTGGCGTTCGAAATCCTCTCTGGCAGTTACTGAAAAACAAGTCTCTCAAAACACATCCGACATGTCACACGGTGACGTGACAGGCTGCAACTGACCAAGTCCAACCAGCTGTAATTTGGTCTATAGACTCAAACAGGGGCCTTCCAAAAGATTGAAGGGACCAGCCGCTGGTTTCACACAAGTTGTTTTTTTAGGAGTTTGTGGTTTTAAGTAACGAGGGAAAACAGAATGACCATTAATGGGGTTCATTAGCCACGGATCCATACCACGGCTGTTTGGAGTGCATTCAAAGGCCAACTGTTACCTTGATACCGAGAATGTTATAGACCTGTTATAGCAACGTTCCTCCGTAACAATTTAACCATCTTCCCCTATGCTGTATTTAATCTACATGCACGGGGCTTAGTGCCACTGTCCCCGCCTGAGTGGTTATGCAATGTAAAACTGAGACAATGACACTACAGGGAATATACAAATATATGCCAGGCAAACTTTAGACTCTTTCAGAAATTAATCCCATTTAGTATCAACTCCAACCCAAAACATTTTTTTGAATGAAATGCTCACAGTGAAGTATGTGTCTTGGCAGCTGGCAAGATTTCTCATTAAACAGCCCTAATGCATCCAGGACAAAGCTATATATTTTAACACCCCTGCAACCATCATCATGACTCCAGCTCAACATATAGCCGCACTGAGGTCCTTTCCAAGGCCTTGAGGTTCTCCTAAAACCTGTCCACGCTCTTTTCTGAAAGGGAGGCAGGAATCATCAGTAGTAATTTACAGAATAGTGCAACTGAGAGGTGTCCTCCCATTGGCGGTGCTAACACTACTTCAAAATAGGATGAACTACATTTACTGTACTAACGTGAGACGGCGACTCATATGACTTGGACTGCCCTATGGTGTGTGTTGTTATTAAATGAGCCTGCGGGGTGACACTGTCCATCCAGTGTTCATATGTTCAGTAGCAGGCTGTGACAGTGGCGCTGTGGGAGATGAGCAGGAGGCTATCATTGGACTCAATCATGAACACTGACATATTAGAAGAATATATATATATATATATATATATATATATACACCATCTATTCTGGGCCTGATCCACTGGTCATGGTGGAGCCAGGGGACAGACAGTGGCTGTTCTGGCTGAACTAAACCAGGTTGCCTGTAACACATACACATGCACACACACGAACACACACACTGATAGGTTGTATCCACCACTTCTTCTTTATGCAGCGTTTTCAGGGCTGGATCCATTTGCATCTCTGCTCGCGACACGCACACACACACACACACACACACAAACACGACAAAAAGCTTTTATCTGGTACAGTCCTCGACACCGCGCCCCGTGTAGAGCACACACCGCACCGTGTCCCTTTCTCACAGCAGCCTTTAGGGTGTGTATTAATTGTGTTGAATAATGACAGTGTGTGTTTATGCGTGAGTGTGTCTCCTACCTGCGTCTGTCCACCCCTCAGTCAGCCGGAGAGGCGCATCGTTGTTATTCGACAGGAGGCGGCAAATCCAATGATAGCGGTGGCATCTCGTCTTGACACTTTGGGCAGGAAGCGGAGACGCGGAGGCAGGCGGGGGCAGGGGCCGAAAAAATGAAAACAAACCGATGAAGATTTTAGTCCGATTAAAAAAGAAGCCGCCTCGTGTGTTGTGTGCTCCGGCAGGGAGCGGAGGAGCGTGCGGTCTGTGTGAATTGTTTATTCTCGGAGTGTCCTCGCTGTGGAGCAGTGAGCGAACACAGCCTCACTCCTCCTCCTCCTCCCCCTCCTCCTCCTCTCTCTCCTCCTCCTCCTCCTCCCGCTGCTGCTGCCGCTGACACCACCCTTAAAGGAACAAACCCTCACTGTGCTAATGCTAACGCTAACGCTGCCAACTCACAGGCACTCTATGTTCCAGTGAACAGTCCATATAACAAAGGATACTCAATTCATTGTATACTTTATTACATTTTTCATGTATTTGTATTTTACTTGAATAGGTTTAGTTGCAGGCCACACCATACGTATTAACACATTTGTACTCTCTACTGAACCACAGCTAATGTTGCTAATGCTAATGCAGCTGCCCACTCACTCTAACAGCACCTTCAGTGAAACAGTGGTAAAATGTAACTTACAAATGTAACTTACAATGTAAGTATATTTATTTCGGTACATCACTTAAGTACATTTTTCATGTATCTGAACTTTACTTAAAGGGATGGTACACCAGAAACATTTTTAGAGTCCTAGGTAGGGTTACCAACTTCCTGAAAAGGAAATAAGGAACACTGACGTAAACAAACACACACACAAACATATACACATATGCCATGGTGTCCAACTACAGATCGATTACGGGACGTTTGGCAACACTCGCAACAGGGTTACCATTAAGTAAGTTTTGTGAGTGTTCTACAGACATAATAAAAGAACAGAAAAAATATATAAAATGCTCCCATAATGCTCCTGTGGTGTCCTCCAAGTGTCAGTAAGCCCGGACATTCACGCTCACATTGTTTTCAATGTTTCAAAAGTAAGCAATAATAAAGCTTAACAGGGTGGTTCCGGTTGAAAAGTCTCATTTGTTTTCTGCATAGAGATTTTGATTATCAGCCATAATATTGTAACCATCCAATACTGACTCACCTCAAGCTATGAGATTGTGAACTATTCTATATACTCCTGTAGAAGTCACAAGTTTCAATGAAAACAACTCGTATGTAATATCATCTTCAATATGTTTAATTGTGATATCAAGCTAAAAGTACTTAATTACTCACAATCCTGAAACACAAGTACATACCTACTTTTAATCAAACAGAAAAGGTAATGTGGTACTTTTGCTTTTACTGGAGTTGTGTAATGGAAAGTACGTTTTCAGTTTGTGAAAACAAGTTGTATATTGTCAGGTGTGTTGCAGGGAGAGTTGTCTTGAGTCTAAAGCTGTTCCTCCGTATTTTCTCTGCAGGAGGTGCATGTGTTAACGCAATGTCCAAGTGAGACGCTTTACAGTTACTGGGGACTTTCTCAGCTCCGATTCCCGGTGAAAAAGTGGCTACACACATTGTCAGGAAAATCATGATTAATTATCTGTTCCTGCCTCTGTCTGCTTTGCCCGTCTGCTCCACCTCTCTCTCACCTGAATTATGCAGAAGATTGGTTGCTGTTTTGAATGCGTCTGTGCAGAGAACCTCCTGCTGTGTTGTGCATGTGTGAAAGGTAAACTGTGGCTAAACTCCGTAGCCAGTTCTCCAGCTTTTACTCGCAGGTCATGTCTGAAAAACAAATAACTCTGATGATGTCATCAGGGCTATCTCAGTTTGAAGTGACAATTTTATTTAATTTAAATGACTCCTGGGCTGCAGAGTTTTAAAAACATGGACCCCTAATAGGTAGGCAAATGTAATGGAAATGCTATTAAGTTTCATGATGGGAAATGTTAGACTCAGTATTTTGGAGCTTTATACATAGTAATGAATACAAATTATATAATCTTTGTCTCATCAACATGAATTTAATTTGAGGAACTTTTTGAAAGAGCCATAGTATATCACTGGTGTGCCCCTGTAAGGCTGCATATTTTAAACTTCTGTTCATATGTAATATATATTTTGAACATTGATGTCATGAACATGAATCCAATGGAGGATGATCACAAATCCTGTGAATTAAGATTCTTCTTTGTTGGTTTGCCAACATTAAACTTAATGGCGAAGAATAGAGTTTACATTGTTTATTATACCACGATTAAAACCGTTATACATCACCTCCATGTGTTTTTTTTTATAATGAAAAGTGAAACAGCAATTAATGGGAGGGACTGAAGTCAAAATCCTTAATGGAAGCCACTAAATAATTCTTTAACCTATCTCCCTTATACCAAAAGCAGGTTAATAAAATGGCCTTTCAGTTAAATGCAGAATTAAGTAAGATGTGCCCCAGCTAACCTTTTAGTCAAAGTCTAAACAAATCATTAGGCCACTCCTTGGATGTGGTCCAAAATATGAGAGTTAAAAGAATATATCTGCCACAGTAGCGGAGATTTACTACCTGCCTCAGCACACAGGGAGCAAGTACAGAAAATGAACAACATAAACGACTTCGAGGTGTCCTTGAACACGGCACAGAGGCGGCTCCCAGGTGTGACTGTGTGTCACTAAAGTGTGACTCAGGGAGTCATTCACAAACAGCAGATGTACTCATCGAAACTTCTTAATTTACTTTAACCCTCAGTTCATGAATCTTTTTCCATGGGGTCGTTATGAAGAAATTGTTTTCACAGCGGACCATAGGCCGTGCGACTCTGAATTTAGGATTGAGCTCCAAATGTTTGCAGTTAACTTTTTTTCCCTCTTCTTTTTCCTTTCTGACATCTTGTGCTAATCTGTGCTATCAGGTCCGCTGGCCTGCAGTCTGTCATCTCAACATGGCCTTGAACAAAATGTCTCTGAGGACCTGGGGAACATCAGTGTTCTCATGAATAAGAACACAACAACATAACCTACTTCTACCCATCTCTGTCTGCCCCTTTTCAAATGCAGAATAGGGCATAGCATGTAAGTGTGTGTGTGTGTGTGTGTGCGTGTGCTTGTGTATTTTTTGTGTGTGTGTGTGTGTGGTGCACAGGCTCCTCCCCCTCCTGCCTCTGCCCTGCTATCACATCATGCTGTGTTATTGGCCACTTGCATTCAGCCACTTGGATACTGTGCGTCCTGACCTGCTGTAACCTCACCGTGGTGTTTAAACAGTAATTCAGTTCATTGCCAGTAGTATAAACAGAGGTGGCACTCAATGTGTCATTCAGGTAAATTGGATAGTTTTCTTTTACAAGGCTGTTGTTCGCAGTAGGTGTTACCTGCAATTTGCATTTTGAGTACAACAGCAGTTAAAAGTCTGATCAAAGTCCTCGCCAAAGTGCTATTCATAAAAAGTTGATGTCGCTGCGTTTATTGTTGTTGTCTGATTACATCACGAGTGTTGCTCAGGACTTTTTATTTATGTGTCACTCCATTAACATTAGCCTTAAGTCGGATGAACCGACTGGCCTAGTAATTGTAGTTGGTATCTCAACTTGTGACCTCTGAGCCTGAGTGACCTCTCACCTTTGAACTCTGACCCCTGAATGCCACATAAATGGAGATACAATGTCCTCCCTCTCATTCCTTCCCCCAACCAGAACACACTGAACTTTGCCCTGGAAGCCTTTCACAGAAATGTGGTTCAGGAAACTCCGTCCTTTGACCTGAAGTATGGGGACAGCTTGTGGCTAAGAAATAAAAAGTCTGGGACCTTTTTGAAAACATGTTGTCTGGATTTTATGTATGTATGTGACTTAACATGTTCAGTTGGGTCACTGAGGAGAAGAAGGTTGATTACAGATGTTTAACAGGCTGGGTGCAGTGTTTGGATAAAGCGGAGGCCAGGGACAATAGAAGTGAAGAAAATGGAAAAAGTGTGGCGCATTATAAAAGGGAAGGTCAACAAGCGTCAAAGCATCATTATTAAACGGCCTTTGATGTTTAACAAGACTTACTTTTTACAATTATGTTTACACAGTGTCGCATTAAGTGTGTAAAACCCCTGCTAGGATGGGATTTTGTAAAACTATTATATATTTATCTAATCCAGGGGACATAAGGAAATTTAAGTGTGTTTCTTTAACACCAGTAAAAGAGGATGAGGGAAAGGCCTTATTCAAGACTTTACAAAACAAATATATCCTCACGTAGCGTACTGTCTCTATTATTAAACAGCTGCAGACTCAAGCTAATTCAATTAGAATTCTAGTGTGAAGCCACATAGAGGAAGTAAAAGCCCAGATACTTCAGCTGACAAGCACATGGTCAAACAGCAGATTTCCATCAGCATATTACTGCAATAAAGACAGTTCATCTGCGATTCACCTCTCGTGTCGGCATGAGTTCACTGAGTGGTTAGTGGGGCGGATTATCATTCAATGGTATTCGCAGATTTGATTTGCCGCCCCCTCCCAGTCCACGGATAAAGGTAACCGACCCCAGACCTCTTTAAAATTAGTTTCTCACAGAGCCATTCTGCTCCCTGTTTAATATTTCTAAGTAAAGAAGAAAAGTAGATGGAAAACATATGATTGCGTGGGCAAAGGTCAGAGCTGCAGCGTTGTTCTCTTGGCCGAGCAGTGCAAACAGAGGAGAGTTTAGATTCAGACGCCTGATTGTCTCCGAGGGAGGGAGCTGCAGTGTCAGGAGACATTAACCCTTCCACCTTTGACCTCTGCTCCCCAATTTCAGTCGCAGTGTCTCCCAAGGTTTGGAGTGAAGGAGGGCCCTCTCGAGGAGGAGGCAGGTGCGAGCAGCAGTGGGAGGGCCCAGTGGAAGTCACACCATACTGTGACCTTTGAACTGGTATGAGTAAGGGGTGGTTGTGACATTCCCCACGTATACAGCTGCAGGGAAGGTTCGACCAAAAACCATATGACACAGCAAAACCGGCCCACTGAGGGACCGATGAGGCGTATTTGGATTCTTCCGCTGTTGTGCTTTAATAAAACCCTTCAGACGCTCCATGTTTAGACCTACAAAGCAAATAAAGGAATATGCAGGCAAAGCTACTGCAACCCTTCACACAGCCTTCCATTTGCATTGTATGAATCAGGTATTAATGAAGTAACTAGAAAGGCAATCAGAGGGTCCCTACCTCCGCCAAGGCCCAACAGTCCCCTTTGGAAACCACATTTAAATGAACTAGATTCAGATCATTATTTGGCTCTCCATCAGGTTGCACACACTCAGAATTATAAGTCCTCTAAACATGTACGATTTTCCCTTTTCTTTCCGATCCATTAATTATTCTCTGGAAAATCAAGGAATATGTTGTTGTTTTTTTGCAATTTTAAAGAAAGTGATAACAAAATTCCCTGTTTCCGATCCACACCAAAATGGAATAGGCTCTTTCCTGACCCAAGTGTCCACCAAGTGTCTTAATAATCCATCAAGTAGTTTTCGTGTTATGCTGCTTAAAAACAGACAGACACACAAACACGTGCAAAAACACTGATAACTGTTGGTACAGAGTCGTTACACTCTTATTCTCTATAATCTTCCAATTCTTCCATAATTTACAATGAAATTGCACTGTAAATCACAGGCTGTATTATAAAGTGTTACCAAATTCGCATTCACTTGTTAAAGCAATATTCACAAGGTCAGTGCATGAACTTGCCAAACATCGAACGTCAAAAATCCTTTCGACAGCCTTAACACTGGCCTCATGACGGGCTGATTATTCATTAACGAGGGAAAGTGTCTTTATTTGTGCAACAAACTATGGATGGAAAAGAAAATCCATGACCTCTGTTCAAAATAAACAGACAAGAGTGATTACGAGTGGATTATGGCAGACATGCTAAACAGCCATCTCAGTCGTCTCGGTAAATATTCCACTTTTGTCCTTGAAGTGTGTCAGGGAGATGAAACTGTGCCTGATAGACAAGAGAGATAATTCCAGTACCACGCAGCACAGGACTGAGAGAGGAGATATATGAAAGTCACAGCTGCCACTGTACAAAAGGTGTACTGAATATGATGACCCCATCCCTCCCTGTTCACATTATTTTCTCAACAGACCCGCAATAAGTACAAGTCTGAATTATTTCAAAAAAGGCTCCAGGTAAGCAACATTATAGCTGACTGAGGTCATCATGCATGGGACATTGAGAAATGTCTTCTGGGGCATTGACACTCCGACAGTTGATACTACGGTCACTGTTCAGGTATGTCAGTGTTATTTAGCGCAGCAGCTCCGTGTTGAGTTTCTCCAGAGAGCAGGCGAGCTGACTGAAAGGATCCACACTCAGCGCAGCGCTCTGCGAAGGGATATCATGATGTTGGCCTCACAATAGCGATGGTGTCTGCTTTCCCATTCAACAGTTTCTTCAGTCTTCTACCAGAGTAACGAAAAATAGGCTTCATAAACACCTTTGGTTAAAAGAAAAGAAAAAACTCCAAGGTCTTCCTGCCTGGAGCGGTTTGGTTAAGGTGTGAAACTGCAGAGCAGAGATGTTATTCAATAGCCTACATGACCTGAACTCGAATGGCATGTAAAGTTTAGAGGTGAAACTGCCGGCTCGCTCCAAGAAGGACATCCTCGTTTATTAAAATCACTGTTCATTTCATCATTCTGCTTTCACCCGGCACAGAAAATGTTCTGCCAGGGAATCAATTGTACGGCGGCTGACAGCAGTGGGGATGTTTACATCTCCCTACGCCTGTCCTCATATTTAATGCTTAACCCATACTCGCTCGCTCTGAAATAGAAAAATCAAGAGGAATTTTCAAGTTGTTTTTGGATAACTGTCAAAGTATGGGAAAACAGGTCACTGCGTAAGCGTTGCAGCCTCTGTGTGAGAGCACAGTGTGTGTATGTGTGTGAGAGCTAGAGAGAGAGACAGAGAGATAGAGCGGGGGAGAGAGAGAGACGGTTCACGCGTGTGAACAGGATCGCAGGCAAGACTAGGCCGGCTCCTGTGTGGGTGAGTTGCTCCACGTCCCCCCTGTAACATGCACTGGCCCTGCATCTTGTTGACCTAGTTGGTGCTCTTTGACTAATCCCTGACGATTCTGCGGGTGGTCTGGGTGGAGCTCTCCTCCAGTTTCCTCTGCATTTGAATATCAGATGGCAAAGGCGGGGCCTTGTGGGAAAAAAAAGCATCTCTGAACTGCCAAGGGATTTGACTGGAGCGCCTGCCAACACAACACGCAATGTTTTTTTAGTGCTCCCTGCACCTCCCCTCCCTCCCTCCCCCTTTCACACTCTCTCTCTCTCTCTCTCTCTCTCTTTCTCTCTCTCTCTCTCTCTCTCTCTCTCTCTCTCTCTCTCTCTCTCTCCCTCACTCTCTCACTCTCCCTCTATCACGGGTCCTCTTCTTTCATCCACTTGTCAGACATAAAAGACACCCTTATTTTTCACCTGTATTGACCCACTAGTTCAAAGCGACACTGATACTTTCATTATGTTTGCGAGTGCAAGCCAGTGTGTGCGTGCGTGTGAATGTGTGTTGTGGTCGTCGTCCTGATCGTGTAGCCATCCACAGCTATCAGTGCCGGCCTCTCAGCTTACACATGTAACAAGAGGTTTCTCACTGACACTCGGCTGACATGCCGTCTTCTTGTATGAGGTTTTATAACTTATGTTTGGGCGATCCAATTACTCTTTCACCTTGTGGTTTATGGCTCTTCTAACACACCCGTTCCCTCAGTATGGTCCATTTGCAAGCACAATGAGTCACAGACATGCTGCGACTGCATATACCAGCAGTTTTCTGTGAGAGACCCACAGAATGAGGTTAAGATGGGAAGGGAGGAGTAAAAACCAGGCTCACTCTAAGGGCAGTAACTGCTTTCTCTCATTGTTTTTAGATATAACTGTGGATATGTGATGTGCATGATTGTTGTGACAAACGTAGCAGCAGAGTAACAACTGATCCACGGTTGAAGCTGCTGTGTTGATGTTGGTTTTATACTGGACGAGCTGCTTTGTTTGACTGTGGCTTTACTGGGAGGACACAGCAGGGGCTGAGTTTAAGAGTCAAATATCAGGGACAGAGGCACCTTACTGTTCCTCCTGCGCTTTCACACACACGCCCACACACACACACGCACACAAACACACACAGATGGTGAGTGAGCGAGGACAGTGAAAACACGGCTCAGTGTCCCTGGGTCCTCGTCCTTCCTCCACCCATCCACCACCAGCCATTCCCACGGGGCCGTTAACATCCTATTGACCCTGCTCAGTCATTATCAGATCAGCATGGAATACACTGGGGCACTTTAACCCACTCTGTATACACACACAGACACGCACAGACACACAAACACAACCTCACACCACACACACACAAACACACACACACACACACACACACACACACACACACACACACACACAAACACACACACTGGCTGCAGATTACTCAGCTCCCAGACCAGTATTTTGCTGCTTGCTGGCCACCCTACCCTCAAACCCACAGTAGGCCACTGAGTTAGTCCTAGCGATCACTCCTCAGTGTTATTGTGTTTCACCGGGAGCTCAACGCCCACTCGAACATCTCCTCCGCAGATGCTGGCGGGTCCCGTGGGATGGCCACGGCTTCCCAGCATCCCCCCACTGATTGTCACTAAATGTGTTGACATAAATGTAGTGTGGCTACTAATGAGCTGCCAACCAACCACCACTGTCAGCCCCCTTAAGTCCTGTCAATATCAGACAGGCTGATTTTAGCTCATTACACAAAGATGTCTAACAATAGATCAAAGCATGAAGCTCACAATGTTTTATGCATTTGATGGCCAGAAAAAACATCTTATACACATAGGAGCGCTGTGTGGACATGTGTAGTGTGTGACGACCCTCTTCTACCTATTGAAATTCATGACAGGCACGAGGTGGTGTGATACTCATGTAGGCACAAAGCTTGCACATCTAATGTTTATTGATAGCAAAGCCTACATAGGCTATTATTATTTCAAGGCAGTATGGGAAGGCTTAGTTTCAATGTCTGCATGTGTGTGTGTGCGTGTGCACACGTGTGTCTCCTGTGTGTATGTGTACACGGCCTCAGTGTTTGTTTGTGTCACACAAAAAACAGATTAGTGAAAACACTGAGGTAAAATAAGCAGCCTGACCTTGCTCTGAAACTGAAAGGCAATCCTCTGAATGATCCGCGGGTCAGTAGCTTTGTCCTTCAGACAGTTAAAGTCTATCCTTCTCATCCCTCCCTCCCCCCTGCCTGTCTCCCTGTTTCCTCCTCTCTCTCTCTCTCTCTCTCTCTCTCTCTCTCTCTCTCTCTCTCTCTCTCTCTCTCTCTCTCTCTCTGCCTTTCTTCCATAGTGGTTGTATTCACATTAAATCCCTCATTTTTCCTCCCCTCAGCTGAAACTTTATTCTCTCTTTTTATTCTCCATCGCTGCAAAACTGTCTGTCTTAATGTGGCACACGCGCAGGCACGCTCAGTGCACAAATCGTATTCAGAACTCTTGATACGCATGTCATCATTTCATGTCTGGTCTTTGAACACGGCTGTTTGTGTTATTTCAAGATGGTGATTGTTCCTCGTGACAAGCGGTGACGGTACTGATGTGTCTGATCTGCCGCTCTACGCCTCAAAGGCAGACGAGCGAGACGCAGCGGTGGCGGCATATACAACCAGCCGTATTAAAGACTTCCCCTTGCAAAACTCTTTGAGCTGTGAAATGTTTCACGCTGTAAAGAGTGTCGCTGCATTGGTTGCCAGGTGAGCGCTCCAAGATTACCAATCCTAGCTTTAAGCGTCAGCACATTGCTATTCATTTTTAAAATGCACAGGCTTGTATTTCTGTATGCAGGACATTTTTGGAATGTTGTTTGGCTCCATTGTATTTTAGGGATGCTATAAATGGAGTTGTAACAACCGGAGTTCATAATTTGTGTCAAAATACGTTTGGATTTGTCGTGAGGCTTAATGCAAAGATCCACTCGTAGGAACAGACTCATTCTTAAGAGGCACATGAGTGGTCAACGCCTGTCGGACGAATCACGACCAGATAGACTCCTCATGTTCTGTTCCCCCATAGCATCAGTATTATGGCTTGCTAATGCCCTAAGAGGATTGTAGCCTTTTAATTGATACATTTCATATGTGTTGGAAAATGATTTCACTCCTTCAACCGTCCCAGGATTTTCATGCTGGTCGCTGTCCAGTATCATCGTTAGTTGCATTTGAGAGTGAAATGCATGGGTTAGACAATAAGTAATTAGTGTTTACATAACATGTTGCTCCATAACCAATCACCGTTTGTTTGTCTTTTACATGGTGCGTGATGTCACCAGAAAGAAAGAGCGGCTGACTGACCTCCACATATGATCCAAAGCATTTTTGTATGATAGTTCTTGTGCTCGGAAAAGCTTAAAATCCTTATCTCTGTTTCAGTTTCACCTTTGACACCAGCAACCTCTTTCCTCTTCTGCTTCTTTGTTTACATTTGTGGGCGTCTTCCGGCAGAGAACTTTTTGTTGTACTCCTATTGGTCAATGTCAGAGGGAACAGACACTAAGTGTTCTTTCTGGCAAGAGGTTCCCGAGGCGTCCAAGAGGTGCCGTCGATTGAAGTTGATTGTTACACACAACATCGGATAAACAATCAATTGTCATGCATGATGCATTGATTGTGTTGAATTCACCTAACTCCCTAATTCCCCCAAGTCAGAATATAATTGGCCTGATATCATCTAGTTTGACCCCAGCATTACATCACCTTCTGCAATGGCTCTAATGTCTCTGTGACTTCCAACCCTGTGACCACCTCAATGGTCAATCATGGAACACATCGCTTCGGAAAAATGTTTTTCAGCGTCTGATCTCACTGTTTGTGTCACATAATCAACAGTAAATATTTGTGTTTGATTTCCGAAAGCAAACTCTAAGCTTTGCAGGGAAACAGCTGTTTTTACGCTTGTATAACAATTATGTGTATCAATCTAAAATGGAACAGGCAGCCTGGTTCATGATAATAACAATACATGAACATGGTATTTGTCAGCCAAGGACAGAGACTTAACTTGAAATGCTCATAGTGCTCACAGAGAGAGAATTTTAGTACAAGAATAAGAGAATGTTATTGCATGAACCCAATTGTCTCAGCCTTCATGTTCCTTTTCAAGTAAAAGTAAAGAGCACATTGTAAAGATTATAGTTATAAATTGCTGCAGGAACCAATGTGGCGTTTGTGTCATTGGGTTCACTGTCTGTCCTGTAGTTTGACCTATCCTAGTAGCTTTAGTACTTTAATCTACTATTGTAGGTGCGATGAAAATGAAAGAGATGCTGAATGACTAGATTGGGACCAAACCCAGGGGATATACAGTACAAGAGGATTTACCACAGCATGTAGGGTTAACCAGGGTGAACAAATCATTGAGAGGTTAATCTCTAGATCACGAAGGAACATTAACATACCTTACTCCAGCTTATCTCTGTCATGTGATATAACCTGTCAGAAATGGACAGATAGATAAATATCACTGCCACCCAGCATCATGGAGTTTTTCCACTTTTAAGATAATCTGTAGATATGACATTTGTCTTTAGTGGTATGCTGATGACCATCAACTCTTTATGTATAGCTGTCACCTTAGCATCCCTTTGTTCAATGGTTAGGCACAATGCGTGCTAAGTCAACTCAGTGTGTGCACTCAGTAAGAAATTACTAAAGCCGTTTTTCAGACATGAACTCTAGGAAATGTCCTCACAATTCGGTCTGGACTTTCTCAGGAGTTTGTCTTTCACACCTGAACGATGCAGCAGGAGATTCTCTGGTCATCACCTGCTTTTCTTTACAGCACATCAACCCCAGTGTCGGCCAATTGTCTTTGTCTTTTCCTCCTGAGATATTTGCATTCTGGTTTTTTTCAGTTTTTTGTCCCTTATGTGTTATAAATCTGGATTTTCTAACAGTGGGCCGGCAGGAGAAACTCCGTACAATGCATAACCTGACTCTCACACACATCCCCATTGGATAATTTCAGTGTCTGAAAACAGTTAAATAAGATTTAATCATTTAGAACAGCATATTTTGTGTTTACAGAGCCTGTGTATGCTCAAAACATATTTCCACCAATTTGAAACTAACACCAATGGGTTTATCACAGATTCATTTAGAGACAGCCTCCCTCTTGTCTCTGGCTGGCAATGATGCAGAGACAGACCTATTTTTCTAACTGTGACCTTTAACTGTGTTGGGTCTGCCTCCTGCCCATAAGAATAACCCTGTGTGTGGACTATGACAAACAGAAGGCATCCATCATTTAAAATCTATAACAGAGATAGAACTTCCGCCTCGCGGTTTTAGGCTTCAGCCAAACCAGTCCATTTTACATCCATGTCTTACCAGACTAATAATACATGGAGTGAAAAGCTGATCCTGATAGAACACAAAGACGTCACCATGAACGGAGACAATACTTCAAATATGGATGTTGCTGCGAAGACACAACAAATCCTAAAACATGGACGCTTCACGCACACCTTCAACCCCGCAGCAAACAGGATCTATACAATCACCAGAGTTTCAAGTTGGGCATCCAAGATTGATGTGACCAATTCAGAGTGAGATATGGTCACAATCTCCTCCTCTGTTCCTGCGTCTTTCCGCTGAGTAATAACCAGAAAAATGATATGATGTCACCATGAAGTTGACCTCTGACTTGTTGGATATAAAATGTCATCACGACATCATTTTTCATATTTGACATTTGTGTGAAATTTTTTCATATTTGGTGCTTGAAGTCATGTGGCCAAAGTCGTGTTTGGTGAGGTCAAAGTGACCTTCACCTTTGACCTTTGACCACCAAAATCGAATCAGCTCAACCTTTATTCCAAGCAGACGTTTGCCCCAGATTTAATCAAATTTCCCTCCAGGCGTTACTGGGATATGGGAAAGGGACAGATGTGAGGTCAAAGTGACCTTTGCCTCTGACTTTTAACCAAAGAAATCTAATCAGTAAACGATCGAGTCCAATGTGCACAGAGTGAACATTGGTGCCAAATTTGGAGAAATTCCCTTTCCGCGTTCCTTTGATATCATGTTTGTAGGAATGAGATGAACACCGCAGTGGCCAACACCAAGGCACATATCCTAACACAGTGTAGAACAGGTGGGTGCTACAGTGCTGAAGCATTTCTAAAGCAGGACATAATATTCAATGTGGAGGAACAAGGCGTTCCCCGTGTAGATTTCTTTAAGCACAGTCAAAGCGACGGGTTGATCGACTACAGGTTGTCATTGTGGTTCCAAACAGAGCTGTATGTTATGTTATGTAAAAAAAAAGCTATTGTGTTATTAAAGTACATTGAACCTCCCACACACACACACAAACACACACCTTCCCCCCCCCTCGCAACCCCCACCACCTCTCTACCACTGCCACAGAATGAAGGATCGATTGAGGAGTGACAGCACTGAGGAAATAGAGAGAGATTCAGGATTTACATCGTCCTCTGACACGCTCATATAAACACCCCCGCCCCCCCCTACCCCCCCAATGATAAAGAGACTACATGCTGACAAGGACACCAGTCCTTGTTCGGCTGCTTACAAGTTAAAAGATTTGCCATCTCTCCTTCCTCCTTCACTCTCTTTCTCTCTATCTCTCTTTCTTTTAGCAGATTTCATTGCAAAGCATATAACCTTTGTGAATTATTTAGTTTATTGACCTCTGCAGGGATTTAATATGAAGGTTGTTTCCTGCTGGCAGAGCGAGCGCCGGCGGGGTCCTCAGGTGACACGGCCAAGGTCGCCCGTCTCCCTCCAGTTAATAATATATTTGTCACACGCAGTGCGTTAGCCCCCAACACAGCGCTGCTGCCTTCCACTTGATTAGTGCAACCAATAAGGACTGCCAAAGATAATAAAGTAGACATTGGCTTAAGGAGATGTGTCAAATGTCCACAGCATCTCTCTCTATCTCCCCCCACACAGATACTCTAGCACGCACTCACACAGGCACACACACACACACACAAATTCACACCCTGTCTTTCCCTCCTCCTCCTCCTCTCTGTTCTTGTTTTATTGTTTCCTCGATGAAGGTTAAAGGGAGATGCTGAACAGACAGAACAGCCTCAGGGCCGTGGAGGGGCCTGGCTGCCTGGCTGCGGCAGGCGGTGCTGTGGGTACCAGCAGCAGCCAACCTCTGCAACCCCCCCTCCGTCCCTTCACAAGTTCATACAGCGCACTGGTGTGTCAGAGGGGCAAGAGGGTGAGTCAGCCGGAGCCGTAGGGGCAAGTGGGTTACAGGATCTGATGTACACGGGGGGCAGTAGAGAGCTGCTGGTCCCTGACCGCGCCTGTCACTGATAATAATCACAGAGAGCTATGGAGCCTTATTAGCACTGCTGTTTGGCTGAGACAAAATGGCGCCCAGTAGGTGAAGCCGTGGTGAATTATAGCAAGAGAAAGGAAAGCGTTACAGCAGGGGTGGCAAATATATTCTGGCACGGCGCTGTAATGAAGTTGGTGAAGTCTGTGAGGATATAGAGCAGGGTGTTTAAATCTTCAAGAAGGTAGCAAGTCTGAGGGGAAACATTATTGATTTGATTGTCTGAGAACTGGTGATTGGAGAATAGAGTCGGCCCCTCACAGTGACAGGCGGTGGTGGGAACGGTGCAGCAGTCAAAGCTGCTCTGCAGTCTGTTTTGTGTTTGTCCTTCCCCTGGAACACTTTGCACCAGGGGGGTCATTGCAAGGTGAGTCTGACAAACATGTAGGGCTGACACCTGTGAGATATCACATAAACAGGTTGAACACAATAACAAAATCATTAAACAAACAATACAACACATAAACACTACAAGCTTAAAAAGAACCATAAAGGTATGAAACAGTAGCAATAAATATTATGTGAATTAATTAATGTAATTAGTGCAGGTACTTTAACCAGACTGCATCATAAGTTTTTTACGTCTATTCCTTGATCATACGTGTGTGTTATAGATAAACTGAAATTTGAATTGAATTGAAAACAACATCTAATGATTCAAGAAATCTCTGTCTGTCATTGGGTAGAACTAAGGTCTCGAGAACCGTTCATCTTATCAGCATCATCCTTGGCTAGTGAGTTGTTTAGAGCCCAAGGAGATGCAGTGTGAGTTCAATGTCAATAAACTTTGTCTAAACAGGTGACCAGTGCTCTGTAGCAGCGGCGGCTGGGACTCATGTATACCGAGTCAAGGTTAGCTAAACTTTGAATTAACCATTGAACAGCTCTTTGTGCAGCAGCGGTAGCTTCAGGATCCTGTTGACCAAGTCTAGAAGCTCGTCCTTTACTTGCATTTACAGTAGATCACTCTTACAGTGTCAGAAAGAAAGATGCAACCACCATGACCATCGGCCAAGTATGCAGCCTATTCCAAAGGTTTAGAACTGGAAAAATGTTCAACTTTTTAAAAACATTATAAAACCGTTTTCATTTAACAGAAGGCCTCTGGTTTTACCTTAACATTGTTTGATTGACATTCAAGGGCCCTTTTCCATTGTAGAATACCATAAAGCAGCCCTATGTTTTTGCCCTTTCAGAAAGTTCGCTTCCCACTAGGTAGTGCAATCATGTTATTTAAAAACCACTTTTTGCATTGTAAAAACTACCGTTTAGAATTGAATCACAACATTGAACAACTAACATACAGGATCTATAGGCATGGAATAAAATACAGAGTGTTGAAATCACTGATGGGGCTAACATCCAAATATTGGCCATACAGCAGATCAGCTATCTATACACATAGTATATTTTAACACCTTTGACTGATCAAATTGAACTACAGCTCCAACATTTTCAGAAGGAAACAAAATTCCTGTTCACTGGGAAACACTAATGTCGGGGGTGCAAACATGGCAGAAAATACACTTTACTAAACGAATAGTTCCACTCATGAATTAAAATGGGCAAAGCCTTGTTGAAATGCGTTGTAGCACCTGTGTCGACATTACATCATTATCGCCACCAAGGAAAAGGTTACGCTTTCATGGCTGTTTGTGTGTCTGTGTGCAGGACTACATAAAAACTCAAGAGCCAATTTCCAGAAAGATTTCTTTTTGAAAAATCAAAGAAAACAAACAAAAGCCCTTTTGAAATCAACACATGTGAGTGTCTCAGTGGGAGCTGCCGGAACTGATACCATCCTGAATGAAACAGTGGAAAGCTGGGAGGTGAAATCTGCCAAAGCATTAGCATGATCTATGATCTGACTGGTGGAAGGACACAGTACATTTTTGTCGCAATGAATAGATTTGTTGAGTCTATTAATGACCTTCTATTCTAGACCTTTTTCTCTGACTGCCCAGCACCATCCATAACTCGGCTGAATCCTATCTTATAAATCATTGTTCCAGGCCCCATCTTTGCTCTATCATGACAATTAGGCTCAATGCAAGGATTCGTGTTTGCTTAATCCAGATTAACTCATCCCACCTCTGTATCTATAGAACATATGAGGAGGATTAATGGATACAATGTGCTCCATTATATTTCAGACTGTCTGGTGTCAAAAGGAATTAACATTAGAGAGGCCTTAATCGCTGCAGTTAGTACTAATGCTCAAAGGTGACTCTGTTTCCAACCCTGACATTATAAAAAGATGTCCCATTGCAAGTATCACTCCAGCTGTGCCCTTCAATTGCAGAACACTGGACTAATAAACCAATATACTGGAGAAAATTATCAATTTGAGGATGTTGCACGCAAATTAAACTGAGTGTATGTATAGATAATGACATCCATTTTGGGAGATTTCTCCTGGACGGCTCCCGCAGGCATGGGACTGGAGAGGTCACCAGTGCAGCCACTTATTGGTCTATTCATTAAAGAGGACTGGGGCAGAAGTCTAGGGTAAGGTCTCCACTTCCAAAGTAACTCGGCAGCTCAGACCTCATTTGCAACCAGACAAGCCTATTGTAACAGCAAATAAAACAATATTGATTTTGCAAGTGGCAACGGGGCTGTGCATCTTATTGATCAGGATCAAGCACTTATCACTCTCCAGACCCAGAGTGTGCCAATGCTAAGCGCAGGTCTCAGGTCTTAATTACGACGGTGGCCTTTACACGGTTCCTCGCCTAATGATGCTCCAATAACACCGCTGCGTCTGACCTTCCTTATCAGTGGGGCGGACAAAGGCGCTGCTCCTCTACCACAGGATATATTTCTACTGTTCATTTATTGTATACACAGAGGTAACCATTGTTTGACTTATTTAATGCATATATTGTGCGTCTAAGTATCGAATTCTTCTTAAAGGCATCTACACTGATGAGAAGGACCCCTTTGTCAGTAGACATCTATATAGAGGATAAGACGAGGTGTCAGGGCGACCCTGTGTGTGCACATAGTGACCGCTCTGTTAATGGAATGTTACAGTTCTTATCACATGCTTGACCCCGAATGCAACCACATGTTCTGCTGAAGTGCTGCTGGGCAAAGCATCCACACACACACACACACACTGGTGGGGAGTAACTTTTACTACTACTACATTTACTCCCTTGTGATGGCTGAATCCTCTGCCACAGAACAAAAATAAATAGCTAGAATTACTCAGATTGTGTTAATGGTTTCATACACATGCAAATCTTATCACTGGTTCTGTTAGTTAACAAACCAAACCATTGTCTTTCGGTTAAAATCTTGTTCATTGCTACATTTTGGAAACGTATTCTGACAGAGGTGAGCAAATTTAGTTTACACTGTTTTGTTCTTATTAGTTAATTTTTCTATCAATCCAGTTCATTTGTATTTGAGTGACCATGTCTCCTCCTTCAGTCCTCGGTTTGGCCGATAGTCCCAGTTAACTGGACGAGACCAGCATGGGGGGTAATGGGTTTTCTTTGTGTGAAGTTTTATCAGTTGTTTATGTTGTTTTCTCCCTGTTGTTTCCAAATGGTCTGATCGGTCAGCTTCTATGTCTCCCCTTTGCCTCTCAGGCAACTTAGGTTAGTTATTTGTGTTAATGTCCTGTTTTGTTAGCACTTTTTTTGAGTACAGTTCAGCTTGATTGACTCTACTAATGAGCCCGGTCACTGACTTCATTTGCCTATTTTTCACTATAGGAATCCTGTGCTTGTTTGTCTCTTGACTCAATTGGGCCCTGACATCTACTATGTGGTAAAAATACTTGTTACACTCCACTACATTCATCACAAATCTATTGTTACCAGTCACTTTGCAGACAAATATTTTACACGCAACACATGTCATCGTAATAAATAATAATAAAATAAAATTCATTTAGAATGACAGCATAGTTGCTAAAATTAGCTCCACCTTTACTGGCTACAATATTGACATTCAAAGGTGGTGAAAGGTCAAAGCTCAAGGTCACTGTGTCATCAGAAAACAACCTTTGGTCATAAGTAGATTATACTCTAATTATGACTAGATTTCCCACAAATGACCAAGAGGTCAAATGTTATTGTATCCGAGTTCACCCTCCTCCCTTTGGATCACAGGGGCGTCTTGTCCCCTCTGGCCTCTTCATCCAGCACAAGCTCACAGTTTTTAAACTGTCGGTTTCTCATCATGTGTTTCTTATAAGTTGTTCCCTTTTTGACTTTGTGTTTTTTTATTTTCCTTTTTATCTTTGTGTTTTGTGACTTGCCGTTGTGACTCTTCATTCCATCGTTTTTGCATTTCAGGGCCACCATACATTTGGGATTGACTGACTAATTAAAACATCTAGAAAATGTCTAGAGTTATTTTAAATGTTAAAATTAAATATGTCTGGTTCCTATAGCTCTTGGCATAGATCGCAGGCAGCCAGTCTGACTACTTTTGCCTTTAGAAAGGGCAACAAAGACCTGCTGTATCAACTCATCCGTGAGTATTCATGCATTTCTGAGACAAATGGAGTTGTTTGCATGCTGTGGCGACCAACTGATGGTGTTAGATGCTGTTAGATCAGGCTCAGTGACTCATCTTACTTATGTTCGTCTCCTGAGTCTGCTTTGGCTGAAGCTTTGGCAGATGATTGGCCCCAGACTGAACTTAAGGTAATAATAGAAGGTAATAATACAAATAAAATGCAGTTATCCTATAATAGACACTTAGCCATTACACATGCAAACCAGCAGTAGTGTATGGTAATGACATGCATCTTTTGCATATATGTGTTTTTTTAACTTGCCTTGGAGGAGGAGAAGTATGGTTTTGATTCTTGAAGATGTCTGAAAGATGCACTGCCGAAATAAAATAAAATAAACTATTCAAAAACTCATGAATATATTTACTCAGTCCCCCGCCAGGTCAACAAAGCTATTTTGTAAGACCATGACAGAAACAAACATATTGTATGCACAGCCGAACATAATGTGCAGTTAGTAGAATATATTTCCAGTAAGGCTATGTATTAGACAAGATACGATTTTCCTTACGGCGTATTCAGAGTGAGAGCAGTGGAGTTTTACAAACAGAGCTCCATCTTTTTTTCTTAAAGTCTCTACATGGCTTGTTAGGAAAAGATCTGGCCTCTGTCTGTAAAGATTTAGAAAACAGTACACCTTAAATGTACCGGGGATCTCAGTCCGAGATTAGTGGGCTAAGAGGGAGCATTGCCACTCAAGGTTCTGCTGTCAATCGTTGCATCTCGGTACTAGGTCAATCAATGGCTCCTCGCTCTCTCTCTCTCTCTCTCTCTCTCTCTCTCTCTCTCTCTCTCTCTCTCTCTCTCTCTCTCTCTCTCTCTCTCTCTCTCTCTCTCTCTCTCTCTCTCTCTCTCTCCAGTGATCTTCTCAGATCAGTGGAGGAGGGAGAAAAATCAATGGAGTAAAGTAATCACTTGGCGGAAGATACAGTGAAGGCCCGAGGCCCACCCAGCTACCTGAGTTCCATTTCACGCATCAGCAGCTGCAACACAAACACGCAGCGCTAGCCTGTGCTCCCATCTTAAACAACATGAGCAGCCCAGCGCTCTGTACCCCTGGTGACCTATTCCTCCCCAGAGGAAACTCCCAGATTGCACTGCAGCACACCGCCACTGTCTGCCCAATAGCTGGCTATTGATCTGTAGTCCTACACAATCAGGTTCTGACAGCACTGGCCATACTATATTTCCAAAATGCCAAGTGGCAAAAATATGCCTCCCTGCCTCTCACATCATCTGCTAATGTGCACAGGAATGATGTCATGTGACGCCCGTATTGCCCCTGTTCGATAAAGCAATAGATTTACAGCTTCTAGTGTACAAAATGGTGCAGTGAGCCATTTAATAAATTAAACAATGTAGCTCCATTTTAAATAATTCCTTCACTATTGCTTCGAGGAGCAGCAGGCGTGTGATGCTGCAAAGATAGATAAACCTTTATCTCCTCTGTTAAGTATTTCCTCTTCTCACTCCTACAAATTATTCAACCTCTGACCCTGCCCTCCCTGGCTCCTCTTGAAGAACCATGTGACTGCTATTACCTTTGGCTGGTTTGAGAGGAGACTGTGTGGAGGGTCACAGTGGGTGGCAGGCAGAAGAAGCCATGGGTCGGTATTTGTTTAACAAAGGTAAAATGCAAATGACAGTGTACTTACTCTTAAGAGCCCCTGTAACAAAGGTCTGAATTCACGATCTATGTCCAGTCAATGCAGTAATCTCAGTGCATACTGGAGGTCGGAATACTCAAATCACATGGCCATTCAAGTACTATACATTGAAGCTTGTGTCTTGTGCATCTAGTGGTAGAATTTAAAATGTAGATTCTAACTACACAGTTTTTTTGCAATGTGCAATCTATGTTGTAGCCTATACACCACTGGTAGTCGAGACTGTTGGTATTTGTTTTCTTCCAGAAAAGGGTCATGTGATAGGAGCATGTCAAATCAGTGAAGGATACGCTGAGACTGATAAGACCCAATCAGGATGAGAATTTGGATCTGCGTCACTGTTCCCAAGGGAGGAGATGTGAGAAGGGTGGACATGTTTTTGCAGAACATTATGATGTCGCTGTGAAGTTGATCTTTGCCCTTCTGGATATTGAATATCATCACTTGATCATTTATGAATTGTGTTATAATCAGTTAATCCATTCTTGAGTTATGACCGAAATACTTGGTCCGCTTTGACCTTTGACCACCAAATTATCATCACTTCATCCTTGAGTCCAAGAGGATGTTTGTGCCAGATGTAATGAAATTCCTTCAAGGCATTCCTGACACATTGCATTCACAGGCATGGAATGGCCATGAGGTCACAGTGACCTCAACCTTTGACCACCAACATCTAATCAGTTTACCCTTGAGTCCAACTGAATGTTTGAGCCAAATTTGAAGAAACTCTAAGCGTTCCTGAAATATCCCATTTACAAGAATGGGATAGATGGATAGATGGATAGATAAGTGGAAAATATAATGCCTTGTCGTGGCTGAAGTAAAGAAAGTCACGAGACAACGGATAGATTGAAGAAGAGAAATACTGGTTGGAAAATTGCTGTAAGGACGTTATATAAAAGTGACACTGTATATTTTGGTATTATCAATCGACGAAAACGACAAAATAAATTTATAAAAATAACTTGTTCTTTGATTACACTGAAGAAGAGCATTTCTCTTGATCCCATGTCTCCTGGTTACAAACCTTCAAGAAAGCTTGAGAAACACCTGTATGTTACCCTTGTAACTATAGTATGACATTTCAAAAAAATGGAAATATTAAGGTGTCTGTGCCAATACCAAGCTACTCCTTGGTAGTGATTGGTTCATTGGTCCATGGGAATCCCTTCCCCACTTCTAACAAACACTGATAATCCGGTAACGTTCCTGGGAGCGCTCCCTTTAGGGGCGATAAACATCGACTCCTGCGTGGATGAGACTTTGGTTTATGTATGTAATTAGTATACAATTGATTGTTGCAGACAGCGTGCACACACACGTTAACAGTCGTAGCATGTATAAGCCTAAAAAAACATGTCTGATTATATTTTAAAGATAAGAATGACTGAATGAGAATGAAAATGAATGCTATTACGAAAAAATGGTGCTGATGAAGAAGTAAAGAGCTTTGATGATAAGAGCTGACATTGATTTAGATATAATGCAAACAAAATCATATGAAGTCCGAAGCTGAGTTAATACGCTACATCCTGCCTCCTCTGAGATTTCTGTGTCTTAGCAGAAAATCTCCTGCTGCCAGTTAAAGTCTGAATGGCAAACTCCAGAGACAGTCGAGACCCCATTCTTTGGACATTCGCCGGAGTTTAAGTCTGAAAATGCTTTAAAAGTCAATCTAATGATGGCAATAGAGGAAAAGTCATGGGATCACTACAGTCAGGAGTCTTCATCTCCTGGGAACTATATGTGTGTATCAAATTTCCTGGCAATCCATCAAAACATTGTGGGAATATTTCAGTCTCTACCCAAAAAGATATGCTTACATAAGGATGGCTAAAACTGTGTAAGAGAACAAACTCTGTAAACTGTCAGTCTGTCAGAAACTGCCTCAAAAACACATGTATTTCAAACATCTGTTTACTTTCTGCTGCTCTTTTATAGATGTTGAACTCTTGCTACTGAAGCCATATCAGTTGCTGTTATCTGGTGCATAGTCCGTCCAGCTGAGGTTAATGTAGGGCCTCTGTGACCACGGAGGCTCTGTCCTCTCTGCCACAGACTAATGTTCATCTTGGTCACTCTTCCCCAAATTGAGTAAGGAGTTTGTTTCGCTTTGATGCTAGGCAGGCTCCATTAAACATGACATATAACAGAGCCATCTGCTGTGAAACCCACCTACCATGACCCCTTTTTCAGGATTCTTCAGTCGGTATTGACTCTAATACACCTCTTCCCGTAAGAGTGTTTAGAGCAGGTGTAGATTTATTCTCTATTGTCAAATGAGAGACGTGGGAAAAGTTTTAGCTGAAAACATGCTTCAGCCATGACCGGAAGAGTTCCGAGGGCGGGGTGGCCCTGCGCCGCTGGAACATGATGACGGTCAAGGCCGCATCCCTGGAACGTGGACAGCAGAGAGATTACTCCGTTGCAAACTTTAGGCTTCTCCTTTAGCTTCCAGGCAGAACATGTTCCTGAATGGTGCAGGGTCACCCTGATCTCTGATGACTCGCCTCCTCCTCTTCCTCCCCCCCCCCTCCCCCCCCCGCTCGCTCCCTCCTTCCCCCTCTCCTTGTCTGTATTTTTTTTGTGATGTTATCTTTTCACTCTCCTCCCACTCACTGCCGTTCCCTGAAGCTGTCTCGGGGATGAACGCCTCATTGTTTTTGTCCTTGCGCCGCTTTTCTAAAAAGTGTGTTACTGGACGTGGATGCTGAGCAGCTTCACACTCTGCTTGCCCTTTTTGCTCCAGACCAATTACACTATACATTTTACTTTGAAAAACGACCAAATTTGTAATTTCATTCATTAGCTTTATTTCAAAAGGTTGTTTGTTCCCAATTCATAAACCGTTGTGCATGTCTTCTTGCTTTTCTCTTTATGGAATGAAGATATAACCATGTTTCTGGATCTGACAGCTGAACTAAAAACTCAGAAAGTATTTGAAAGGACAAACTTTTAAACCACGTCTCAAGCTGCTTCTTCAGCTGACACAGTGAAGTTATATGGTGTAGCACAAATAAAATATTAAGGAATACACTTTAAGTATGACTCAGAGAGCACCCATATTGTCTTTGTTCTGCTAAGTCGCTAATAAGTTGCCTTCCAGTTGTTACATGTTCTCCGAAGCCGTCTGGTGCCACATTTTGAGGTGCTATCCATCTGTTTACCCAGGTTTTGTCGGTTTATTGTTAATTCCGATCATGCACGGTACCAGGTTTCACACAAATCAAGTGCACCTTCAGATGTCGTTTCTCCACGGGGGTTGCTGAGTGATCGGGGAGGAGATGCAGCGCCTCCTCGTGAGGACTCTAAAATTGATGTGCCCTTTTGGATCTACTGAGGGTGACCTTAAAAAAATCCGAGACATTCAGGGAGCGGCAAAGCCACTATCTCGCCGTTGATCAATTTCAATCCTCCACTCAGCTCTGCTCCATGATATTCAGACTCCCGTGCAGTCAAATACCAAACACTAATGTGCTTACATTTTTTGTTGTGTGCATGCGGGCTGGTTGAGAGAATGCTACACAGCCGTGAAGGCAGTTAGTGTGCGCTTTGTTGAATATTGAGTGAATGTCTTGTGCACAACTACATTATGCCAGATAGTCAGACAGCCCTGATGGAACGAGAAAGCTGTTAGAGAAGATGTATTAAGAACCATATGGTCCCAGAATTCAAATGTGGCAGGTCCACAGACGACAACTGACAGGCTACCAGCATCTTTCCCTCTTTGGTTGTTTAAGTAGTTTTTATTATCCCTCTTTTACAAAAACTTAGCAGATATATGCAGGTTTTTTTTAAACACGGCTCAAAGAACTCCTGTCCCTGTGCCATTTACTTTTCAGTTTTTTAAATGCACTAAAAACTGAGGTGCTCTCTCACCTCATGCAATCACCCAGATGTCATGTTTCCATCACTGCCGATCTGAACCCAAATGACTGCAGGGTCATTTGACCTGGGAAAGAATGGTGATTGTGTCCATTCCCATTGCAGATAAAAGCCAGGTTAGTGGGTTTTTTGAAAAGAGGAAAAGGAGCTTTTTCCAGTGTTTCCACTGGTTTCCACAGGTTAGTCCAAAAAGCAGTAGTTCTGTGAAGTCACTGATAGAGAGTCAAGCTGGACCAGTCCCCAATAGCATTTGCCATAGGTAACCAAGGTCGTAACGATATGATGGACAGAGTGTCCGGTGGAGGGGCCCTTCAGGATTCACTGGAGTATTTCATGAACTATACAATGTGACTTAGGTGAACATGATTTCCTGTTTTGGGTACACAATAGAATCTATACACATGTAAGGATGAATGCAAGGATATCCTACTATAGTGATGTAGACAGTTTTGAGTCGCTCTCCAGGGAAGATGACCTTCAGTATTGTACAATGTTGGTAACTTGCACTGCTCATTCTCCCCGATCGAGATCCAATTAATGCTTCTGCTTAAGACATCTGTTTCTCCAATAGCTTCTCCCATCATGTCTTAACCAGCTCGTGATATTTCCATCACACCGACATCCTATCTGAC
The DNA here is from genome assembly GCA_038501795.1 of Pseudopleuronectes americanus. NCBI lineage: Eukaryota > Metazoa > Chordata > Actinopteri > Pleuronectiformes > Pleuronectidae > Pseudopleuronectes > Pseudopleuronectes americanus. The sequence goes on from CM076728.1 coordinate 3,225,239, forward strand.
TTTTTGAAAAAGGATTTTGGGAGAAAAATGTAATCTTATCCAAACTAAAGGATGCAATCAGACCTCCTTATTCGTGGAAGGCCCGAGAATAATCATATAGCGCTCTGGCTGGCTTTGAATTAAGTTATTTAATAATTACTGTTCTCCCCAGAGATTTCTCATTAGGGGGAGGTGCATACACACATTGACATCTTAACTAAAGACGGGAACATGCTTGCACAATGCACATGCAGGGACACTCTGATCGCATTGTCCGCTGGGAGCCAACTGGAGCGGAAAAGGCAGTGGAAGTTCAGAAAGCGTGGCTAAAAAACTGAATGTGATGAAGTGCTGCAAGGGCAAGACGTCTTCAACGACCCCATCCCCACCACACACGCACACACGCACACACACACACACACACACACACACACACACACACACACAAACAAACACACGCACACACACGCAAACTCACTCACTCGCCTTCTCTCTAACCACAGTGAGCGCACACACACACCAGGATTCCAAATGGCAGGACACACATATACGCCGCCTATAGCCCATTACCTCAACCTGCCTCTCCACCTCCACCTCCCCCTGACCCTGTCATCCTGTCCTCCCCCCGCCAACTCATTACTCCCTTACCACCTATCCGCCGCTGCTCTCCAGCCCTCCACCTGTTCTCTCCCCTCATCTCATTCTCGCTTGCTCCCCGCAGGTCGGCTCGCTTGTTGATGTCAAGGTAGGCAAGCGTGGTGAGTAATTCTCCCAGTGATACCGGGCTCCTGACCTTTCACTGCACCTTAAGGAAAGAGGGATTTTTCTCTGTCCTCACCGGTGTCACTCCTCATCGGCCGTGACGGCTCTCGGTGCATTCGGGGGCTCCGACCTGGCCCCGCACTGCAAAGGGGGGGGGGTGCTGTCACGGCGCCGAGTGTCAGGCCTGACCCCCCAGGTGGCCTACAGCCTGACAGCAGACAGACCTGCTATTTGTTGCCTGAAACACCTCTGAGGAAGATGTCAGGCGGCATCACAGCAGCACATCAACAGTCCCTGAGGCCTTCCTATGCACTAGGCCTTCAGTTTTATGAACAACCTCCATCAAACACTGCACAAGTGACGAGCGTTGCATCCATTGCATTCACAGAGTCGCCACCAGTCTCGGAGCTGCGCCCTCTTTGGCATGTGATTGAAAATCTCTTCCTTTCCTCACTGCAAAATCATCATCCCTATAAGATGAGCTCTGTTTGAAACTCTTACCCAGAGAGCCAAATGGTGAAATGATCATCCAAGCCACTCGACCGCAGTCACAATCCTGCGTTACATCTGAGCTCACCTGACAGTCGCCGCTATGTTTCAAACCACCTGCCTGGTTTCTGCGGTTTGCAATGAGAGAGAGAGAGAGAGGTGTTTGATTTCTTCTCTAACCACTGCAGAAAACACAAAGCCAGAAATCACATTTGATATCACACCATCACATGGAATGGGGAGACGAGATGGGAAACCTCGACCCGAAACATGGAGGTGTGCCGGGAGCATCAGTAACACAGTTGGTTCAGGGGTTAGGGCAGCTGAAGTATAAGTCACAGTTAAAAAATAAATAAAAACAATGCCTCTTGACTATGTCCCCTCCTTCTTCAAGCCTCTGTTCTGCAGCTTTTCCTCATTTACAGCGAGCTATATACCAACGGCTAATTGCTCACCAGAAAACAGTTTTATTTTGCTATACTATTGAAAACACACGGTGACGCTGTCCTTCCTTTGCTGCCGTGCGATCATAGAGGCAGCACTAATGCCCTCGGCTTAGCACACTTGAATGCACATGTAGGGGTCGGAATCTCAAAATTAGAAGTGGGATCACACCGGTAGTATAACAAGCGACATCTCCCCTCACTCTGTGTTTTTTTCTGTATTCTACAAGCCTCTTGCTCAGGGGCCCTAATTTCTTCATGGTCCCAGAGTGACAAACCCTTTGTCGGCAACAAGGGCTTTGTAGATATATGTGCCTTGGGAGGAGAGTGTCTTTAATTATTATTATTCCAAACAATGGAGCTCACACAGGGACAGAAATGGGTCACAAATGGATTATCTATTTTGTGTTTTGACACAACTTTTGATGCCTTCTATATTTAGCTGTTGTAAGGAAGTGTTTCATTATTGTGTCTTTGATAAAGGGCTGGTTGAGCGATGCAGCTGCGAATGGACGGCTTTAAGTCACCACAGGAAAACACAGACACTCCTCTGATCTGCAGCAGACTTTTACAACGGAAAGTAAACTCCCTCAAATCACGTCCGCCTGCTGAGAGGAGGATATTAACTGGAGAAAAGAGAACTGTGTGTGACTCTGCTGATAATAAAGAAAAAATTCAATACTCAACTACACTCTGCTCCAGGCTCTGATATTACAGTTTGAACTGATGCACCATGGGCCCTCCCACCAACAATCATGATGTAATTTAAAGCAAATGATGATGAATAATTGATTGAACTAAAGCTGCTCTCAGGGATGCACTGAACTCAGGAGATCCTCTGGACTTTGATCTCAGGGTGTGTGTGTTTGAACGCTGGACACACTGCTCTGTGTGTCCCGCACACAGATGGGTCAAAAGCAGAGATTACATTTCCCTACCTGCATGAGTGTGCGTTTGCATGTCTGTGCATGTGTGTGGGATAAATAAAATGCATCTGCATCATGTCCAGAGTTTGTGGTGATAAGAGCTGATGCCGGTAATGTGCTGTGAACAAAAACATGCGATCGCCTCCGCAGAATCAATATGTTACGTCCTGCCTCCGTCTGCTACACACACCTGAAAGCTCTTGTGTATTTGCTGCTGTTGTGAACACGTCTGAGAAGAGAATCTCCCGCAGCGCTGTGCACGTGTGATAGGAAACCACTGGAGAGGGTCCTGACCCAATTCTCTGGAGACCCTCCTGAGGTCATGTCTGAAAAAGGCTGAAGTAACCTATAGATAATGTCTCTAATCGTATCGGTGGCAAAAGTTGTAGTTACCTTATTCTCCTGGTCAAAAAAACAATAACATCTGACTTTTGCGGCTGTGGCTGAGGGGTAGAGTGGTCGTCCTCCAACCTGAAGGTCGGCAGATCGATCCCAAGTCTGACCCATCTGCATGCTGAAGTGTCCTTGGGCAAGACGCTGAACCCCGAATGGCCCCCCATAGAACAACAAAGTGCTGCAAACAGATGCACTGTATGAATGTGTGTGTGAATGGGTGAATGTAAAACTGTACTGTAAAGCACTTTGAGTGTCATCAAGACTAGAAACGCGCTATATAAATACAAAACCATTTACCATTTAACATTACTTTTGTCTGCAATAGGAACAGATTCAATTAGTGTTCACTCCCAGGACCCTGCAGCAGACACAAGTTTTGATTGGCTGTGTCAGCAGTGATAGAAATAAGACATCTGGGTGAACATGCAAATTCACAAGACGCCCAGGTGAGAGAGAGCCTCAGTTTTCTGTGTGTTTGTGATGTTCAACAATATCAACAGGAAGTAAAAAACCTGAAAGGCTTCTACTAATGGAAAAGTTCTAGCACCTTTTTAAATGTTTTGTTGTAAAATAGGTGTATGACATCATTTTCTGAATTCATAGTGATGACATGATGATGTCATTATCGTACCATATGGTTATAAACTCTTTTTTCATCAAGGTATTCTTGGGTTTTCCGATATAATGCAGAGATACCTATTAAAATGCTCCAACATAAGCCAGTGGTCAGAGACAATGAGTTTCAGGGTCGTCTGTTCCTTAAAAAATCCTTTAAAATCTGGCAGAAATGTTCACTTCGACTCATGGCTTAACTGATAAGATAAGTGGTCAAAGGTCAAGGTCACGGTGGCCTCACAAAACACATTTTCTGCCTCTTAAACATGATATCTCATGTCTACCTGTAGGGAATCTCCCTAAATTATAAACAGTTGTCGCTCAGACTCAAAGATGAAATGATTAGAGTTCCGTGGTTAAAGGTGAAAGGTCACGGTGACCTCATATTAATGTGAATGCAATGTGTCAGGAACACCTGGAGGGAGTCTCGTTACATCCGACACAAACATTCTCTGGGACTCAAGGAAGAACTCTTTAGACTTTATGCATGTTTCTGCCCTGTTTGTTTGAGGTTCTATTCCCACCTCTGTAAGTCTCCTGCGGGAATTGGAGCAAACTGCCAATAGTGAGTTATGCTGTGTACGTATGTTTGTACACATCACATTCGTAGGAACGTAGATGCTTGGGCACGACCTACAAGTATTTTTTCTCTTAAGAACTCCCAGTAAAACAATTACAGTAACTAAATACAACAGTAACTACATGTAACTGGGAGGTGATTCACTGGTCCTCGTTGAGAACCTTGAGTGCCTCCATGTGAAGTTAGGACTGAACAGCCCAAACCCTCTTCACTCCCCCTTCATGGATGACGACCAGAGCAGGAGACCTTTTGGAAAAGTAACAAGGTGGTTTATCACTGTTGCCTCACAACATCATCGAATGTGGTGTTGTTCATGTTCTCCACATGTCTGTGTGGGTTGTCTCTGGGTAATCCAGCTTCCTCCCACAGTCCAAAGGCATGAAGGTTCTATGAAGACTGGAGACTCTAAATCGACTATAGGTGTGAATGTGAGGATGAATGGTTGTTTGAATGTTGGCTCTGCGATAGACCGACGACCCCCAGTCATCCCCTTCTTGACCCTTAAAGGATAAGCTATATAGACAATTGGATAGAGTCATTCAACAATGTCAATATATTTTTATAAAAACTAATTTCAAACAGCAAATATGTTCGGAAGGAAATAGATATGTGACAGTTTTCCATTCAGTGAGCAAAGATTAAAGCCACTCATGTTCTGGAAATTAAGCAAGCATGCTAGCATTTGACAATAAAACCCCGCCTCTCCCATCATGCTCCTCCCAGCCCTTCACTCACATCCATGATGGGTTGGCTTTCTCAGCTAATATGGAATTCTGGATTTTGCCTCTTTGTGAAGTCTTCCGAACGCTAGCATGGAAGATACGGGAGGAGCAGTAGACCAGAGCTACAATTATGTGTTTATTGACAGCCGTGAGCTCCCACTCCTTATTTGGCCCGCTCTGATTGGTCTAATGTATTAGTCTTGCTCCAAAAAATTTAAAAGGACCTCTCCACATAGAGATGCTTTGGAGCCTACTTCAACTTGAATATACTAGAAACTGCTAAGCTTTAGTTTTAATGTACTCATTTGGCTGGATGCATAAGATGATGATACTGTACGTATATGTGTATGTTCACTGATAACATATTTGCTTTAAATCAAACTACCCAATATTTTTGTACTGTACTATTGAATACAGCCTGATCAAACTGAAAGGTCAGCATCATTTATTTATTAATTCAACCAAAATCCACAGGCTCTCCTAACACTGTCTATGTGCTGTTTGCCAATCAACTGTAGCCATGTTATTGAATGGCCAACCTTCCTATGTGCTGATATGCTGAATAATTCATGCGTCTAAATTCAGAGCCATAATAATACTTCTTAAAGCTGAATTCAGCTTGCTTCAACTGTATTTTCAAGATGTAATAATATTAGGCTTCTGCCATTATGCTTCATTGGTAAACTCACACCTCACTCATCATTGAAGGCTGGAGACAACAGCAGTAGTAAATGTGTACAAGCGTCACGGTACTTTGTCATCCTACAGCCATAACTCCTTTTATGGCTCTCACAGAGAGACAGTGTGGGTAATTAGCCCGGCTGTCACCACAGCAGTGGGAATGAAAGGCCCCCTCATGACCTCAGGGTCACACCAGATCAAAGGTCACTTTCAGGCCAGTGGTAAGACCGGTGAACTCACATCAAGTGTGCACGTAAGCTCCCATAATGCAGCTCTCACAGGTCTCATTATATTTTTCAGTGTATCTTTGAGTTCAACGACCTGCAGTGACACAATAGATTATGTAAAAAAGGAATAAACAGCGGCCCTCAGACGGGCAGAGACGTGGTCTGGCTGCCCTCTCCTCTTCACTGGATTACTGTAAGGTTGAAGGGTGAATGTGGCCCCGGGGACACGAGCCAGTGGATGGTGATGGGCTTACTGCGAGTGACATTTAAGATAGAAATGACATCAAGTGTGGCACCGCTGTGCCCTGTGGCAAGCCACCACATGGAGGCAATGTCAGCATGATCTGGCTTCACCCCAAAATGCTGTGGATCCGCGACCCATCTGACACTCGACGCACGCCCACACACACGCTCACACATATCCCTTACAGATGTCAGCTGCATCTTGTGTCAAGTGACACATAACAAGATCTGCCACCTTCCAGATGTGGATTTGCTGTTCTCACCTTGGGGCAGATTTAAGCTGCGTGAGATTTATATGAAATATACACATAATGTTCTTCTATTTCTGAATCTTTTAGGATTACAAGATGGGTGCTTTCTTACGTGGGTATGTCCATATTTTGTGAATATGATATCTCAAGAATGCCTTGAGGGAGTTTCCTTTACATTTATCCCAAATGTTCAGTTGTACTCAAGGAAGATTTGGTGGTGAAAGGTGAAAGGTCAGGGTCCCTGTGACGCAATACATGTAAGTCAGAAACACATCCAGGGAACACTTTCCAAAATCTAAGTAAGAGCTGATTAGAATTTTGTGAGGTCAAAGGTCAAAGGTCAGGGTCACTTTGACCTCACAAAACCCTGTTTGCCTCGTGACCACATTATCTTTACGTCACAAAAGATTCCTTTCAAATATGGCACAAATGTTGACTCAGACTCAGGGATCAACTGATTAGATTTAGATGGTTAAAGGTCAAAGGTTAAGGTCACTGTGGCCTCATAAAACATGTTTTTGGAACATGATATCTCAAGTCTGCCTTCAGGGACTTTCTTCATATTTTGACCAGATGTCTCTCAGACTCAAAGATGAACTGATTAGATTTCAGTGGTCGAAGGTAAAGGTCACGGTGAACTCATATTATTATGAATGCAATATGTCAGGAACACCTGGAGGGGATTTCATTAAATCTGATACAAACATTCACTTTGACTAAAGGCAGAACTGATTAGGAAATAGTGGTAATTACAGCAGAGTCACTGTATTACTTTGTGAGAACCTCAAAGCCCTCTCACTTCCCCGCCACGGAGGACAAGCAGAACAGGGGACTTCCTGTTTCTCTGGTTGGAAATCTAAACTAGTTTAGCAGAGATTGACCTTAAGGTATTTGTCTTTCTAACATATGACATTCATCAGGCGTGTGTATAACTTATAAAAATAGTATTTATCAATCAGATAATCAATGTGTATATGCCATATTCACAAATCATAATTTGCCTGATAGTGTTTAATAAGGCATGACATCCTCGGTATATTTACTATGGCTAATCATATCTGTCAATACAGTAACAGCTCATATTTCACAGAGAGGTACTTTAAAATCGTTAATTTAATTTGTTTTAAGTGAACGATTGCATATTAGACGAGCCTGTATGTAGATTGAAACTGTACTGGTTGGCAGAGGTAGGTAGTTCTAGTTTCAGCATTGTTAGCATGAAGCAAAATCCTCATTACTACATTTAAAATCATCCATTTGAGCTATTCAGCTTCATCTAAGCTACACATGCTCAGGATGAGCGGAGATTTATTACTGTACCAGCACCGTTCATGGAAATAGATTTCATATCGTATGAGAGCTAAACAGGAGGGGAGAAAAGAATTACAGTTGTTGGGGGCGAGTAGCTGCATCACCCAGTAAGCTCTCAGTATCAGCAAGCCACAAAATCCAATTATCTTATTCATACATGGCACAATGACCTTTGACTTAACATTCAAATGGTCAATTTCAGCAGAACTCACAGAGCCACGGGAGGCATGAGAAATTGTTTTTCCTTTTGCTGAGAGCTTATCTTAAACTGTAGCTATATTTTAGAAGAGATCTGTTTTGTGTCCAACATAAGTCATCAGAGCTGCAACTCCCAAGGAGAAAGGGGATCAGATAGGGAGGTCTGGCTTCAAGGACACAGGAGCCATTTAAAGGTGACATTTCAGTCTACGCAGCAGGTGCTGCCAATCTGTCTTTCCTCAGCTCTATCTCCGGCACTGGTTTTACATGCCTATCTCTCTCTCTCTCTGCTTCACTGCTATCTTGCTTTCCCCTTTCGGTTTCTTTTACTTCCATCCTCTCTTACACTCACTCACTCCCCCACCAAACACTCACACACGCACACAAACACACGCACACTTCACCTCTCCCTCCTTCCTCCTTCCCCCGCTCTGTGACGTGCTGACGAGGCTGTAGGGAGGAAGCGGTGTAATAAAAGGAAGCGCTAATGAAAGGTCGAGCGGGGTCAACATACTCGCATACCTTTGCCAGACAAGGGTAAAGGAGGTCATTTATTCCAAGGGGACAAACTGTTTCACTTTTTGACTGGGGGGTGTCAGAAGTTCAAAAGGTTGCCGTAAAGGGCAGCAGGTCGTAGCCTTTGGGCTGAAATTCAATGCATCCTGGGGTCAGAGGTCGGCACAGGAATGCCGGCCAAAGGGGAGGATGGATGGAGGGTCAAAGGTCTCGTCTCCATCCCCTGTTTGGATGAAAATGTCTAAGTCAATGAGAATCCCACTTTTGCCTGAGACTGGAGGTCAAACTTTACCTACGGCAGCAGCAGCAGGTCTGGGCTGAGGGTGTGACCGAGGTGGACATGCAACAAGACTCAACAGATAATATTCAGAAGACTTACAGCTTTTAATTAAACTGTTCCAAAATATCTGTTGCTGCACTGGATACGGTTTATGCAGGTAATATAAGATCCCATGGCAGCCATTGTTCTGAGACTCTAAATGTAGTGTGTTGTAAGCTATTACAAGACTGAAAGTTATTCAATAATTAAAATAAATATGTGTTCCCATACATTTCTCAATCACCCTCCTTCAACAGCACTAATAAGGACTCCTCATATTGACAGTACAGGAATCGGCTGTAATAATAATAGATTAAAGGAGCTCGCAGCCACTCGGAAATCAGTAGGTGAGACACTGCCACCTACAGGACCAAAGTCACTGTACTATTGACGACAGACTGTTCCTGCAAGTGAAATGGTTTAATGTAAAACTGCAGATCAGAGCGAGGAGACTGGTGTTACCTCCCAGTGTGGAGAGGCTGTGTTAAAGGTGAGCATGTGTGGTACTAAGGGATCACCAGTGTTTAATCAGACAACACAATGCATTACAGAACGTGGTCCATAGTGATTGTTCTCTGTTTCTCGTCTGGGAAAAATTGAATCAACATTCAGACATTGCTGACTATTAGGTTGAAACATTCAAGGGTGAAATTGTGGCCTGCAGCCTGAGAATTTGTAACCTTTTTGTTCCTGACAGGTCCCAGTAGAGGGCAGCACAGCGGCACTCATTACCATCAGTGGCTAAAAGGGATGTGTTGATGAGAGTTTTGCTGTAACATAACTTGTGGATGAGTGCTGGTATTTCATAAATCCATGACCAGCTCAATCCTTTGCCTGTTTTTGGGTCCTAAACATTGAAAGTAAAGTGTATTTCTCTACATGCGCATTAAATAAAACTTATGTTAAACGAAAACAAAATTACATTTAAAGTGAATGTTTAAATATATGATAAATAGAAAAAAGAGTAAATTATGATCATATAAAATAACCACTTCTCACTTCTCTGTGTTTTGGTGCAGAATTGCAGTGGACAACTGTTTGTTGGGCAATGAATTATATTCTTATGTTGTCTATGAACTGTCTTGTCTTTGGACACACAGTGAGGACTGAGGTGTCATCATCCCTACTGATGTGATTCTCAACTGTTATTAAAGATTTATTGTTTTTTCTTAAATCGTTTCAAATTTTTCAGTATTTACAGTGTTTTCATGGATTTAACCGAGTCATATTCTTACTAAAACACCTCAACAATCATGTTGATTTAATAATTAAATTGTATCCTAATGATAAAAAATAAGTTTAACAAACTATTAATTGAAATCTCAAGTAACTTAAACAAAATGTCACTCTTGGTATTTACATCTTACTTTTATATCAACCCTCTAAAACTGATTCCTGATTTCTACCATAGGCCACGAGGGACTTTCAGTCTATCAACTTATTGGAAGGAAACGACCCAGAAAGGTCTGGTCCTGAAAACTACAGTGGCCACATTGCACCCTGGGGGATATTTTGGTGCTTGACACACTTCAGCTGAGTCCTAGGCTCAGTCAGGTTGAGTTAAGTGCAGCTACTTTTCCAACAGTACGTCACAACTCAATAAATGCCACAAAATGCTTAAAGGCATGAAGCCAGATCAGGTTTCCACATGCAGCTCCTCTGACGGTGGCAGATGTTCTGCAGCGGGGGTCAGAGTCCAGCAGCAGCAGCCATAATATTATAAATATGCAGCCGTAACATTTTGAATATGCTGCAGCACTAATAGCTACTTAGAGGATTATGAAGCCAGATGAATGTGGTTAGAGAAATAGCCATTACCGCTGCTGAGGTGCCCTTAAGCAAGGCACTTAATCCCCAACTGCTCAGTGGCCAAGAGACAGACAGCGTGTGGGCGGACTGGGAAGGTGGAATGTGTGTAAGTGGGAGAGGGAGAACCCAGGTGATCATTACAGGGAGCCATCTTGCTCAGTAACGAATAATACAAAATAAAAAAGAGTTTTCCTAAAAAATGTGATTAAATTATCGATTTAAATCCATCAATCAGTGATTATTCAAGGGTAATGTTATATAACTGCTGAACCCCCTTGATCACATATATCATTTTAATCTGTGCTGCATTAAAGACGTGGAACATAGGCGAGTATAGGGATAGTGAGAATTAGACTCTTGCACGCTATCTCCGAGAGAGTAAAAAATAAGTAGCATCTTTGATTCTTATTACCAGAGAAATATTGTCCTCATTCTCTGACCTAATTCTGCAGCGGAGCCCCGATCACAACAAGATGAAAAGACTTCTTTATCTCTGGATGCGAGACATCAAGACAGCCGGGCGCGAGAAGGTGCAGACAAATGTACTGGAGAGAAATGGGGGTTGGGGGTGTGGGTGGTATAGGGGGCTTTCAAGAGGAGATTAACATTGAGCTTGACATCAGTAATAATTGTAATAATGTTATTTTCAGAAGCCTCATCACTGGGACCAGTGCCTGGAAGGAACAAGAGCTGGAACCTGAGGATTTAAACTGATGTTTATCCTGGACGCAGATGAAAATAAATGACTGTAATAAGAGGTTTGTGCTCCGGAGATTTATGGGATTTGTCAGAGTGTAACACGGATATTTCCTCAAGTATCTCCACTCCGAGAGCAGGTGAACGTCTCTGCAGCTTCCCCCGAGGAGACACCCGCTGTCTGACACTGGCCCCATCACTCTAATACAGCTGGAGGAAGACGCTGCAATCGTGTCCAGGTGTTTTCTGGTTTATTATTATATAAATCGTAGAAATAAAAATGGTCTAATCCAGTTTTATTCTTTTCAAAATTAAAGTATTACTGGACTGGATTAACAACATTGGCTTCAATATGCGTCCAGACACACAGGATGACATCACATTTATGTCTCATCAATACATGCTACTGACTTGACTTCTTCCCCGGAGTCCTTCTGCTTTATCGTTGCAGATCCTGGATCGTGATTGCGGCTGGTGATGGTGGATCATAAACGTGGACCATGAATCATGGATCGTGAATTGTGGATTGGGAATTGTGGATTGTGGATCATGATGGCCTAGATATACGATATGGCTCGATATGTTCAACCATTACTGGCAATACCTCTGTCATTACTTCCAGAGCTGCCCCCTTCATCTCTGTCAGACTTTTTTGTTTGTATAAATACTTTAAGCAATGATACACCTCTCCCTTTATTTTAAGGCTTTTCTTATGAATGTTGTAAATATTGTTATTTTACATGACTACATTTGACATCTTTTGCACTTCTGTAAGGTCGGGGGAGAGGGATCCCTCACGTGTGACACTCTCTGAAGTTTTGGAATGTTTTCCCTGTTAATTGGATTTTTTTGGTAAGCTTTCCTAAATCTAGTCGAGGGTTAACAGCACAGGCTGTTGCACATTTAGCCCTGTGAGACAAATTGTGATTATAGTTGATACAAATTCACCTTTGATTGATTTATTGTTTGGCATGAAACACATTTGAGGTCAAACCCTTATGGAATCTGTGCATTCAGCATTAATTATAACAACAATAATTAAAACAATCATAACAATAAGTTTTTTCTGAGTAAACAGAGTGTGCAGAGGTTTAACTTCACTGAGTGATTAGTTAATCTCTATGGAGTCATTATCCTAATCATTTCAGATAGATGCCAAACAAAGCCGGCCTGGGCAGTTTGTTGTTTTGTTGTTACGGGTGGGCCGGCCCTCTCTGAGGCCGGTGCTGCACAGTGACGGCTCACTGCATCTATTGGATTATGTGAGGGATTTGAAAGTCGGATTAGGCCATTGGGCTGTGGACAGCATGGAGGCTGCACGGGCCTTCACATAACAGGGGTGTGTTAGAGTGTGTTAGTGTGAGTGTGTGTGGATGTGTGGGTGTGTGTAAGTGCATTTTGGGAGCTTGGCATGTGAAAGTGTGTTTGTGCATCCAAGAGGCGCGTCTCCACTTGGCTCCATTGTCTGTAGCGCGGACCGTCCAACATGAACCTGTTCTGCTTCACACTGGTAAGAGACTTCCTCTCCTGAACTCCTGTAGATGTGGGGGGGTGGTCTGTCGGGGGCTCGTTCAGCCTCAGAGGCAGAGGGAACTCTGTGGGCCACTGTGGGACACACTGGTGATGTTAGCGTAGCTGACAAGGATCTGAAATGGGTTCTCTGGGGAGCGAGAAGACGACTGCAAACAACTTTCCTTCTGTCTAAGATTCACACTGTTCCTTAGACGCAGTCTTCCATTGCTGTGTGACTGTAGTGGCTGGGTTTGTTTTGGCTATGTACAATGGTTAATGTGATATAGCAGACGTGATAAATCCTGTCAACATGGCACATTTTCTAACAACCTAACAACAACTTAACATTGCATTTAATGTTTACACTGTCAAATTAGGTCCATAAATATTCTTTAATGTTTGTACAAGGACGAGAGTAAATATTGGCATCATCATGACAAAATGAAATGATTATAATGAGAAAATAAATCATGAGACTGAGTTGAGTGCTGGTGATGAATTGAAACTTTGCCATGTGACTGCCACTTTCATTGTTCGTATCTGCTGTCCTAACATTGATGGATGATCAGTAATAATTTCAAACAGACAATATGTCAATACAATACTTTCGTCTGCACTCGGTGCAGATTTGTGGATTTACTCTCGGGTATGATTTTGAAATCAACAACGTGGTACAAGACAGTGCCAGATGTCTTCAGCCTCTTGATCCCAAAACCATAATAACACAGGAGGTATTCTGCTCAACACCACAGATATGTCAGTGGTTAAAAGCTGGTGTCTTACTCACCCAGCGTGTCAGCACTGAGTGAGTGGTCTAATGAAGCTACTAAATGCAGTTCACGAGAGCTCACCGGTAGTTCAAGGTTAAAGGTTGTGGATGAAAGAACTAGGTGCGGAGAAGGAGATGATCCATTACTCTACGTTACTGACAAAAACCAAAGACTTTTGTAAGATGTAATGGAATACATGAATTTAAACTCCAGTTCTATACCTGGCTGTGGAATGCTGGATGCATCTTCATAAAGCACATTTGACTCTCCACACGAACAAGGTGTTGATATTTGAAATGTTTATTTCATTTTTTAATACCAGGCCATTCATATATTTTTAATTAGCATTTCTCACACAGAATATAATGCTGCCTTTGCCCACGTCCAGACATTTGGACTAAATCAGTGTTTATAGCAGAACGCTGACCAGCCCTGTTCAGGAACTGAGAAAATGAATGAGAAGAAAGTTCAGCACAAAGTGATGGATATCGATTATACATGTTTGAGTGACACGCTGAACATGCAGAGTAATTACACCAGTGTAGATGCCAAACTCGTAGATTAGAAGACATGTTCACCTGACCCTGCCTTAAGGCTTTTCATTGATTTTATATTGTGTAGTCGGACTGATGACTGATTCCAGTCAATTCCTCCCTGATGAACCTCAACAATAAGTTTGAACCTTGTGAACAGTGCAGGCTGCTGTTGCTCTGTAGAAACGCTGATCGCTCTCTTTCCTCCCAGGCCGGCTCCACAGAAAGTTTATATGAACCAGCCTCCAGCCCAACACTGAGGGAAGTCCTGCCCAAGTACCAGTGCAGCCCTGGTCTGCTCAGGTGTAATCCTGAGTGGGGGGGCTCAGAACCATCCATCACTTCTGTGAGTATCCGGTATACTGAGCAGATTCTACACATTCAGACCAGTTTAACAATGCTGAGTTTTGCGAATAGTCCCGTCACAGCCGCAGGTGAACAGAGTTGTGGTGCAGCAGCTCTGTAGATGTTCTCTGCTATCTCCCTCCTATACCCACCAAAGTAAATAAACCAGCTCTCAGTGGTGGAGAAGATGTTTCTCTGATTTAAAAGTACAAATAAATAGACAGAGACGTACTAAAGGAAAAGTGGAAATACCACATTAAACCTATGACCTGAGTAAAAGTAGTAAAAGTACCTTACGTCATCAACTGAACCTACAATGATGATGCTGATGAAAACTCTGACCCTGTTATACAAATTAAATCTAATAGCCTCTTCTGAATCTATTTTAACACAATATATTGTAAAAATGTGCTGGATTAGAAAGATAAAAGTACCCAAAATAAATCTACGTATGTAAAGTACAGATACATACAAAATTTACTTAAGCACAGAGACAAAATAAATGCACTTTCTTACATTCCACCTAAGTATATGCTCACAATGTGTGTGCATTGTGATTAATAAGAAAACAAGACAATAACTACAAGCTTGCCGCTCTGTAAGGTTTTTACTTAGACACAGAGGTTCTTTGAGCTAAAAGCTACGAGCCCGCTCAAAATAACAATGCTATCGTGCCGATGTTAAGCAAAAGTTCTCCTCATAAGATTAAGAATATTGACAAATAGCCAGTGTATTCAGTTTGCGCTTTTATATTTCTTTTCTTTTTCATTCTTTCTTTCCTAATTTTGCTTAAAGTGACCTCCTCTGTGTTTTGTTTCCCCAAGGGCCAACCTGAGAATGCAGTGAAATTAAAAAGGAGCAGCAAAAGGTATGTGAGATTTTTGGGCTCACTTTCAATTCAATTACATTTGTAAAGAACCAAACCATAACATGCATTATCTCAAGGCACTTTACAAGTCAAGATCTAAAAATAATATATAGAGAAACCAAGCAGTTCCAACATTGAACTTTGTTCAGTAACATGTTTTTTAAATCAAGCATATATCTAAGTGACAGGTTCTTTCTTACTTTTCTTTCACTCCTTATAATTAGCTCAGTACTTATTAGTAAATGAAAGTGTTTGTCCTTTCAGGTCCTGTTTACCGACATCCCCCTCGGACAATAAGACCACAGGTTGGTAGATAATGATCTCATTCACTCACTGTAATATGCATCCCTGCGTCACTTTCAAATCACCATCGCCTGGTTCAAAATGCTGCTGCTAAGATTATAACTGTTTATTACTGATTATTAACAGAATTATTATAAGATTGATTTCTACAAGAAAACATGACCCCTTGGAACAAAGGTTGCGGGCTGTCCAATAACCATCAGGTCTGCGGTTGGATCCCTGTCTCCCCAAATATATGCTGGAGTGTCCTCGGGCAAGACACTGAATACCAAATCACAACTGACAACTCTGCTGGCAGTTTGTGAATGATGTATGATAGAGAAAGTGCAGCACATACATGCCCCATATGAATGTGTGAATGGCAAAACGTTTAATTTAAAAAAAAAGAACTTTGAGTGGTCATCAAGACTAAAGCTTGAATACTTACAGATCGTTTACCATTCATCATATAACACTGATTCTGGCCTGATTCTAGCCCTGCTCCACTAGCTTCCCGTTGGTTTTTACATTGATTTTGAAATGTCATTGATGACTTTTAAAGCCACTTCCTGGATAACTTACTACCTATAAGTCTGGATACCAACTTAGATCAGCTGATAGTCTTCTCTCAGAGCCTGAGTGGTGACTAAAGGCAGACGTGCTTTTGAAGTACAGGCGTCAAAACTCTGGAATGATTTAACAGCTGAGATCAGAAATACTACATCTGATTTAAATCCCTTCTTAAAATGTTATAGGTGAATTGAAATTAATTTTAATAAATAGTATTAACTTATTTAAATGTTCATAATTGTATTTTTTTCTGTTGTTTTCTCTATTATTATTATTATTATTATTAGTAGTAGTAGTAGCAGTAATAGTAGTAGTAGTATGTAGTAGTAGTAGTAATAGTAATAGTAGTTTACAGATGATTTGTCTTCATGTTAAACTAACCCCGAGCTCACACCACTCATCTAAATTGTGTGTTAAATGTGAATGAATCTTTCTGTAAATTCAGCTCCAATGTGACCAATGTGTCACCTGCTTCTTCTTCTTCTTCTTCCCTTCCACCTTGTCTGTTGCAGAAAAGGACATTCATCATGTCTGCTGGACGTCTTCTGGAGATGAGACTGACTTGTCTCATCGAAACATAGTTCAGAGCGGAGGTAAAGAAACATGTTGGCATGTGCAAAAGAAAAATAATGAATTGGCTGTTGTTAACTTCTCAGTGTGAGTCTGAGGCATAAGAAGATGAAGGTGTGTTTACCTGATATGAAGGATGACTTATTGATGTGTATGTTTGACAATAAATGCATTGAGGACGACACAAAGCAGTAGGTGACATGTGTTGTTTCATGATGCAGACATGTGTGAAGCTCGCTGTCAGAGCAGCAGGACGACCAGAGATGACAGAGTGAAGGAGCTGAAGTGTGACAGGACACAGGCAGATCTATCCGCTCAGGTAAAACCACGCTCCTGTCATCTAACAGCAGCCTCCAGTAAGGAGACATTTTATGATGAATGTAGTGTTGTGTTCAAAGTAAAACCAAACCCTATTCTCTAAATAAATTAATTCACAGGAGGAAAGCAGAGGGCAGAGTTTAGTCTTTTGTAATCCTGTGCCCGCGATGTGACAGCCACGCACGTAGATACCTGGCATACCTGGGTGTTTGTGCACGTGTTAGTGCATGTGAGGGAAATGGCAGTGGCTGTTTACCTTTGCTTATCTAACAGAGGAGGAAAAAAACACTGAAGGGATTATATCACAGTAAAGTATAAGTCAGGTTTAAATGTGTGAATGCAGAAATGTGACCAAGCTTCAAGTGCCTTTAGTGTCTTTCTGTGCCGTGTAGGAAGGTTACAGGAGGAACAAACTGGAGGGAGGTCAGTTGTATATCAGCCAAATCAGATCCACGGTTCACTTTAATCTGCTTTATAATCTTTAATCTCCTTTATAGGGACCTTTTATATCTACATTATGCTTCCTGGATTCTGTACAGGTTGTTGCTTTTCATGCCAACAACTGATAGTTGAGATGGGAACATTAATGGGGCAGCAAGGACACAAGGGGAACAAGGGATAATGCAGTGGCTTAATGGGGCCTATAGGGTCCTGCTTTAACTTGAATATGCATTCAGATCCTCTAAAAATAAATCCCACTGAGAACTTTACAAATAGATTGGTTACTAAAGTAAAAATACAGAGTCATTATCAGCTTACTGAACTTAAAATAAAAGTATTCTATTATTATACATGACATTATTAGCTTGTCAATAATAATAGAGACATGTAAAGTATTTTACTGGTAAATAACAGTAATAGACTCCATGTTTAGTTGAGTAATGAGTATGTCTGGTTTATGTCAAGGAATATTGTACTTGTAATATTTTAAATCACAGCATGATATGTAAAGTAAAACATATTTTTTCAGGAGCTATGTATATAAAGTAGAGGCTGCTTACACACTGATGGAGAAAACTCACCTAATGCAGCCATTAATTATAATATTTCAGTCACACAAGATGTTTTACTGCATTTTCATGTTTGATGATTAATATCACAAAGCTTATAACACTTATGTAGCTTTCCTTTGAGTAGGGTTCTAAGTGCGGAACATTTACTTGTATTTCATATTTGGTACTGGCACGCATAAAGATGTTATTTTTTTTAAGATAGATGTTTCAGCCGCATGCAGAGTTTATGATTGTTTTTTCTCAACCATGTATAACCCGCTGTAATAAAACTACTCTGAGATCAACGGGTCTTGATAACTAGACTTGCCTTGGCTGTGGGAAACATTATGGATACCAGCAGTGTCTGCCTTTAGTTTGCGAGTTACCTTGGAAATTCAAGGGTCAGAAACCCTGCCTGAAGAGAGAATGCTTCTTCAACCACTGAGTAAGTGGCATTTAAGGGAAATTTTGATTTCACATGAATGGGAAGGATTTCATATTTTCCTCTGCAGCCACTTGGAATAGTTTGCAGAGGGAAATGAAATGAAATGACTTGGTGTCTCAGACCTGTTTACTTTACACACTAACTAACAAGGACACATGTTACACAGCCCATTGTTAACTTCTGTTGTTCTTAGCTTAATGAGCATTCATGTAATGTCACTGTAACTGTTTTTTTTTATTGGTGTGCTTGATATGGTCTTATCTGAAATGTGTGATGCTTCCATAATCAGCAGATTTCCCTTTAAGAAAAGGTTACCACCCTCAATGGGGTTTTCCTTATGAAACACAGTACATTGGCCACAATTTGACTTTAAATGCACTTTCTTTCCATCTGTGAATGCAAATTACCATTTGTTCACCACACATCGTTCAAGCAAGTTTTATACTAACGTGTTCTCTAGTTTTTGCATAATCCTTCTAAAAAACACTCAAACACAAACAAACACAGAACCTCCCTGGCGTACAGGTAATAATATAAAAACTTTGTATTAATTAAAAAAGTTGTGGCAGTTCAAACAGACAGTTAGTTAATCTAACATTATAAATATACACATGTTTATACATTGATAATAAACACATAAAAAGTAGTGGGTAATTACTAACAAACAAAACTCACAACACAGTGAGTCTGAGTGATGCTGGGTGTGTGTGCACACTGCTTAGAATGCACAAACTGTTTCTTCATTCCAGGCCGGTGAAGCTGCAGCTAACACAGCAGAATCCATTCACAGCAAAAGAAGACAAAAGAAGTTACAGAGTCTGGTGCTGGCAAAGAAGGGGCATCAGAGGGGAGGGAAGAACACATCTGGGAACATTGGTGAGTTTAGGGGAGCGATTTTCTTTAACTTGTATAAGAACAATTATTATATACTTATTTAAAAACCACTGCTGCTCTTCTTCAGATTGTTTGGCAGATGTGTTGAGAAACAACAATCCGGTGCTAACCTGCATCAGCCGAGGGAAGAGAGCAGAGAAATCGTCTAAACCTGCTGCATCAGCGCAGAGGCAACAAGCCAAAGAACATGAGGATTCAGAGGAGGAGAGCATTTTGAGCCCAAGGGTTGGAACTCATCTGTGGAGCCCATTTGAGTGCCCACAGCCCTGGACTCCTTTCTACCACACCTGCCAGCAGCCTCGACACGAGCTGTGGGTGTGTGGCGGCACCTTGTCCCTGCCTCGGACCACAGAGTGGGATCGTTTCGAGACTTTGATCCAGAAACATGACGTCAAGCAGCCCAGTCCGGCTCCCCCTCAAATGATCCGCTCCATCACAGACCTGCACCTCTCACAAAACACAGTAAGACACACAGCACGTTGACAGACTATTCCACTATAGCAAATGTGTCATCTTAATAAATAAATTCACAATTTTACAAGTCGGTCTTGGATTTTTAGACCCGGGGGGGGGGTGCACACTGAGAGAAGTCGCTTTCCTAATTAAGAGAATGCCTCTGGCTAAGGTGGGGTCAGTTAATTACACACACACACACACGCCCGCTCCTGGTGTTTCATGATGGCCTGATACGACGATCATTTAAAAAATGAACATGACGTTCACTCACGTTCATCGTTACGTTAATAATATGAAAACTGATTCGTTAAGCTGAGGAGACGCGTTCGGCTCCAGAGCCGCGGGTTGCCGACCCCTGTAAGGAACCTAATTTGTATGATGCATTGGACGTTTTCGTGTCTCCTGTGGCAGCAGTGTCCATCCCTTTTAGCTGTCCTCTGGAAACACTTCCGTTGTGTTGTCGCCACTATTTGCATCGCGTTTGTCTATTTGCAGAGCGTTTGTCTATTTGCAGGCGTTTGTCTATTTGCAGCACGTTGTCTATTTGCAGCGCGTTTCTGTAATGTGTTGTGTTGTGAAATTTATGAAGATTTTTTCTTACTTTGCTTGTGTTTTGTCAACTTGCATGTGTTTTGTCAACTTGCATGTGTTTTGTCAACTTGCATGTGTTTTCTTAAGTTGCTGTTCATTGAGCTCTCAGGGCCACCGTAGCTAATGTCTGTTGTGTCTCATTCCAACTTGTTGGGGTCAGTGATGTTTCTTTGCAATGCACGTGCGTGAATGTGGGGGATGGAGCTTCTGAATGAGCAATGAAGGGCTGGTTAGTACTTGTTTGCAACATCAAAAGTCGTCCCCAAAATGAGTTACCCCATCTTTAAAGTGTTCAAACATGTTGGATGTTACTTCTCCACCAGGTTTTCACTTCTTCTGCTGTTGGAAGAAAACCATTGGAGCTGTAGAGGGGGCGGGGGTAGATCCTTCTCTCTGTTACAGTTTGTTCCTGAAGTGATGCTAAATGTGGCACATGGGATCTTTAAATAGCTTGTCTTTGTTCAGCATTTATTTTGTGCCAAAGTCCAGTAGAGAGCAGCATAAAGACTCCGGTCTCTGAGGTGTGACATTTTGTGTTGACGCAGTTTATAATGCAGCCAGCTCTCAGACCTGCACAGTGTCATTAAGCTGTGCCTCGCAGGGCCTGACTTTCTAATTGCACCTCCGAGCTCCTCCGGGAACACTCAGACCATCCGAACAGTAATTGAAATGTCTACCAATACTTGTTTCCTTAAATTGCTCTTTTGGTTTTCTGAACCAAAGCTTTTTACAGCTGAGTTGCGTTTCCAGCCTCAGTAAACACAGCTAATGGCTCCTAAAGTGCTGCTTAATAATATTATAATCATGATCACAATCATAATCATGTGGAAAGAAAACAAATGTGATGACATTATGTGAGGCTGTGTATGGACCATCCTGCTCACAGTGGCTAGTGCAGAATGTTATAACTTTTTCCCTTAGAGCCTAAAATTATGAATTATTGATATGTTATGTGCTCATTAAAATTGTTTTTACATTATACGTAGTTGGGAAGCATGAAGCACCTTGAAAAACGTCAGAGTGCAGACCATGGTACAGTTAAAGGGGAGATTATCTTATTTAACATTTCAATATCAATTGACTGGTCAATTATTCTACAAAAGTGTTTTCTGGTGCAGCTCGGAACACAAGATGTAAACTATAGAATCCAGAGCATCAGGAGTTTAGCCTCAGGACTAAAGGTAGGATTTATCTCACTCTCTGCTGCTTTGATTTAGACAATTATTGATGATTTAAAAATGTATCTGTGATGTAAAAAGTTGTCAGCAAGTTTACAATACTTTTTAAAAACAGAGCAGTCAATATAAAAGAATGCTGTGACAGTGTCGTGACGAGGATGGCTGTTGAGGTCATTTTAGTTTCTCCCTTATTATTCGATGCAAGTCATTTTTATATAATACCTATCCAGAAACAGTGACCATGTCTGTGGTTGTAACCTGTTTCTAGTTCAAGCACATGATGTATTAATAGCTGCTCATCCAACCACTCAGTGTCAGTGCCGTAACGGACAATGTTGGGAAATGATCCAAGAGTGAATGTAGCAGATGTTCTTAGCACGGAGCTGAATGACTGATAAACTGAAGCTAACGACCAACTGTTTTTATACTGTCTCTCATAAAATTACACATATGTTTGAATATGAGACAATGAATCAGCAGACCAATATCATTTTAACTGTAAAAAAACTATACTGGTAAAAATAACAGTGAACGTTGCCCGTCGAGATAATAAAATAATGCATCCTGCAACATAACAAAGTAAAGTACAACATGGTCCTTAAAATACAATTTATACACTATTTTGACTCGGGCTATAAAAATGACAAGATATCCAGCTGTATTGCTGCCAGGGGTTAACCTCATTTCCCAAAGACGAATCATAAACGGGGATGAACACAAAGTGTTTTTGTTGTGGCGGTCACAGAGAAAGATAATATGCCCATCTGTCATTTGGATACACTCATTTTAATCTCTATTCTACCCAGATGACCAGATTTGGGAGATTTGACGCCTCCTCACAACGCTCGCCTTTAATGAAACCGCAGGATGATGGAAGCTGTGCGGTAAGGCAACCCACTTCCTCAATCTGCCAGCAAGTCTGTCTAGGAATTTAGCCATCTCAAACATCCTCCACCACAAATCAAGTGTTTAAACTTAGAGGAGCCCTTTGTTTACATGGTGTTTTGTTTTTAAATCCAAGCAGGGGCAGAAAGAGGAACCGACCAAATCCAGGCTGCAGGAGGAGAAAATGGAGGCGTCACCAAAGACAGACAGGAAGCTAGACGACGCCCCACCAGAGAGAGTTCTGACAGCCATCACCGTACGTCGGGCACCCTACCCAGCTCATGTTAACACAAACCAGTTTTAAGTTCACTGCAACATCTGTTTGCAACCGCACAGCTGTCAGCCCCACACCTGCTCTGCCAGGCTGAGCATTTATCTATTAGTTTCAAACAGGGCTCATTACTAATGTTGAAATTAGCCCTGATAGGGACTGATTAATGACAGGTTATCTATAGTTAACCTTATTTAAAAATCACCAAGGCTCTAAAACAGACTCAATGTGACGTGAGGATTTCATCACCAGGAGTGATGATCATATTTTTGGTCCATCATCAATAATAACCTTTACATTACTATGGTGTCAGCTGTTTTAAGAATTATTAAGACCTTCTACTGAATTCCTCTTATAAGAAATTCACACACGCACACACATAAGAGTGCACGTCACCTGGATTTCACTGAAAACAGTCTGAAGGGGGCATCTGGTGGCCTAACGGCACATTCCACATAATTACAGCATCCATGGTTGGATCCCTGGCTGCATGGGGACCGTTGTTTCATATCATACCCCTCTCTCTCACTCTCCCTCTCTCTCTCTTTCTCTCTCGCTCTCTCTCTCTGTGACCTAGTTTCTACCTTCATCTTTCTCTCTCTTTCACCCCCCCATCTCTCTCTTCATCTTTATCTCTCTTTCCCCCATTTCTCTCTCTCTCTCTCTCTCTCTCTCTCTCTCTCTCTCTCTCTCTCTCTCTCTCTCTCTCTCGCTCTCTCTCTCTCTCTCTCGCTCTCTCTCTCTCTCTCTCTCCCAAAAACAGCAAACAAAAAGAGGAGGTAATGAATTAATGTTTGATGTAACACAATTTTAAACCATTAAGGAATTGCTATTTATTAATTTGCACTGATGTTATACATTTATTTATGTGCCAGCAAAATTGCTTGAGTTTAGGCGCAACAAAACAAAACATATCAATGTACAGGATGTGTTGTCATAGAAATGTAAAAGTGTTTTTTTTTCAAACTGCCAGTTACACACTGATTTTATGCCTTTAAAGTGTCAGTGAAATTTCCCCAGAGAAAATGTAATTTGTAATATGTTAAATTCAAAAAACATATTGAGTACTAATAACACTTATAATGAATCCCGTCACATTAGATGATAAAATAACACAATGTCGACATCCTCCTGGGACTAATTCCCTGTGTTACATATCAACTTCAAAGGCTTTATTGTCACAGAAAACTACACAGACGAGTGCATATTTGTGCACAATGTCATTATAGAAAATAATAAAGTAGACTAGATAAAAAAAATAAAAATAGAATAACTTTAAAAGCAGCATTATGTAAGAATTGATTGCTCACATAACACAGTATATACTGTATATTGGTATATTGGTATATATACTGTATATTATATTAAAACAGGGCAAACAGTATTTTCCACATTGCATAACAGAGATTGTAATTCAAGTCCAGTGTGTGTGAGTGGTCTAGGAGGATTTATTGGGAGTTCAAGAGTCTGATCCAAATGCTGCAGTGCCTTTTTCCTTTATGTGGGATCAGAGTGTCCTCTTGAACAGTAAATGTATTTTTAGAATAATGGAAATATCATGAATATGGTTGCAGTTAAGTCAGAGACCAAAAATTCAGAATAACAGAGCCTGCAAACCCCCCTCAGTTTAAGGCAGATGCATTTAGTCTATTTCCACTTTGAGCTCTCATAATACAACCTAATTATTCCCAGGCATCCAAAATCTGGCTGACAAACTCAGAGCCCTGTGAAATCATGTGGTAGTCTGTGTTTCAGCTGCGTGCCAATTCAGAAAGCTGTTCTCAGGTGGACCGTGCCAGAATAGTCCTTGGTGTGAAAGTCCCTGCACGGGAACAGGAAGTTAAAAGCTGAACACAGGTAGCTGGGGATTAAGCTCACAACACACCTCCTAGGTGTCAGCTATAAAAAGCAAAGGCAACTCTTGCAGGATTAAGTGTTTTGCTTGCCAGAGGAGCTGCGTGTCCCAGCGTAAACTGGGATGCTGAGCTGTTCCGTCACATGAGGAATCAAACGCAGCAGCTTAGGGCTCCGACTCCGTTTTCTGGTCGGTCAGCGGAATCTTTTGTCTGCCTGCAGGGGGAGATAACGAGTGACAGAGCATGAAACAAGCGTACTAGAGAATAAAAACGTGATTTGGTGTTTCCACTGTGCAGAATGGGGACTCCAAGAAAGATGAGGCGATGAAGAAGGCTGCAGGTGGGCGACCCATTCACTAAAAGACATAGGAAGTCCACTCACTCTCTGTCAAGCCTCTACAGCCTGAACAGTGGACAAAGCTCCTCAAGTAAGCACCTTCAGGCGCTGGACCCGGTGTCCTCGTCACAGCACAACTCATTGAATTATACCTCCTCCTCCTCCTCCTCCTCCTCCTCCTCCTCCTCCTCCTCCTCCTCCTCCTCCTCCTCCTCCTCTTCCTCCTCTCTTTCTTTATCCATACTTTAAATGGTTTCATTTATAGAACCACACTAACCTTTGACAAACAAAAACCTCCACACAAGCTATCTTGTTATTTACATGTGGTAGAATTCAACATGTTCCTCCATTTATGATTTTATCAATGACAATACTGCCTTATTTAATTTCCTCTTTTTTGTTCTATTAACTATTGATCCAATTATTATTATTATTACTTATTATCCACTAATTTGTATTACTTATTTATTTTTATTTTATTGATTTTGTGCTTTGTGTTTCGCTGTTTGTATTATTTAGTTTTTGAATGTGTGTTGAATATATGCACTTGTATCATTGCGTTCAGGACCCCCTCAAAAAGGACCCATTAACCCTAATAAACTGTCATCCAATCAGCTCAGGCCTTATTGAGCCCTTTTGTTTGTGTGTTGTTCCCCAGGTGGAGTCACCAGTGGGTCAAACTGCTCCAGTAACAGAGGCAGTCTGAGGCTGGAGGACGATCTATCGTGCACCAGACAGTTCTGTGGCAGAGCCAGAGTCCACACAGACCATGTGCCAAGTCCGTACGACACGGAATCCCTTAAACTCAAGGTAAACAAGTCTGCAGAGTAGATGCTAATGAAATAAACCCCCTCTATTTGTGTCTGTGTTGTACTGGGGCTATTTTGGTGTCTGTGTTGTACTGGGGCCATTTTGGTGTCTGTGTTGTACTGGGGCCATTTTGGATGACAGTAATCTGCCATCAAAATTATTTTAAAAGGACTGAAAGGAAACAGACACAAATGAAGGACACAACACGTGTACAAGTTCAGCAGGATAATTGAATACTATTACTAGACAGGGAAAAGACCATGTGTCAAAGAGAGAGCGGAGAGCACCAACTAAATACACCATGGGGGGAGGTGATTGCACTTAGATCGAAACAGGTCATCTTATTGGTGGGAAATGGAACAATGGCAGGAAGTGAAGGGATCTGAAACACGAGGACAAGCTAAATTTGCAAAATAAAACAGGAAATGAACTACTAAGACATCAGATCAGTTATTTGTATTCCACTGAGTGGCATTGCTCTTGGTATGAATGTAACAGGCCATTTGGTCTGGTTGGTCCACTACTGTGATGTTTTCAAGGAAATAATAATAATAACATCTTTAATTAATACTAACAATAATAATAACACTAAGAATAATAATTTTTCAGGTTCCCATTATGTAAATACAAATGTTTTATCTGGTTATTTTGCTAATTATATTTGTATGATATTGTTCATGTGATGTTGGTGCATGGTCCCTAAATAAGTAACCTTAATCACTTTCAACCAAACTTACCTCTAGGTGGGAGACGTGATTGACATCATCACTAAGCCCCCCATGGGAATATGGAAAGGCATGCTGAATGGCAAGGTGGGATATTTCAAGTTCATTTATGTGGATGTGCTGAGGGAGGAGAGACCTGAGCTACGCAAGGAATCACAAACCACCAAAGACAAACACAGGTCAACGGTCCAGGAAGTGTTAAAGCGCCTCAGTTTGGAGGTACTTCATTTTTATTTGATCGATCTGACGCAGCACCAATCATCTTCAATACACGATTGTGTTCACCCAGCTTGTGAATGGTGTTTTCCCCACTCATCAGGAGTATTCCTCGTCTCTGCAGGAGAGCGGTTACCAGACAGTGGAGGACTTGATGAAGCTGAGGGAGCATCACCTGATGGAGCTGAATGTGACTGATCCAGAGCAGAGGCATAGTCTGCTCGCTGCTGTCGACTCCCTGCAGCAACTGAGCTGTGAGTAATGGGAAACACAGAAAAGGTCATCCAAGGACGGTGTCATTGTGCACATTTGTGACATGATAAAACTGGAAAGAGATACGCCGAGACGTTTGGATTCAGAAAAAGGAAAAGGGACGAGTGACATTACGCTTAGAGTAGATAAGACAGCGAGGGTATCCAGGCTACTAAAGAGGTGAGCTAAAGAGGTTAAGGATAACAGGATAACCCCAAAGAGCGTTCCTCAGAATAGAGCAGGACACAGAAGGGCGGTGGCCGCAGACAGACAGGCCGTTCAGCCGTAATGCTCAGGAACAATAGCTGTAAAGTATGACTTACTGCTCATCTATTCCACTCTCTGACAGTACATCCAACCAAGCTGTCCCCTCTTGATTTACAGCTGATCGTCAGATGGAGAATGAGGCTAATCAGGAGGCCGAGACCCCTGGTAAAAACACGAAGGCAGATATGAACAACTGCTCAAGGGACTCGGGCTGCCCCGACAACACAGCAGAGGACACAGAGCTGCACAGTCCCCCTCAACAACCTCTACCGGCGGAGATGACGGCTTCATGAGAGCAATCCATTCTTTATAATGTCTGCTTTATCCCTTAATGTGCTGCTGAGACGACTTGTGAATCAAGCGCTGTTCTTCATTTCTTGCAACAAGGTGATTTGACGTGCAATAAAACGAGCCTTTACAACAGCAAATCAACTCCACTGCTGGTTCTGTTCGACCATTTGTTTCCTGGAATTATACATTTTGTGGATGTTTTCCTTTTAGCATGTTTACATTTCTAATGTGGCTCATAACAGTCTTCAAAGAGCATCCCCCCATGACATGAATAAATGCTCATCATCTCCATGCAGGGTAATGGTACAGTTGGGTATATCACTGACAGAAACATGAGTTTTTTAACTGTGCACATTTCTAGGACTGCAACTAGCAGTCCTTAGCATTATATGTTCATTTGCCTATTATTTTTGCTATATTAATCAATGAATTGTTTGTTGTAAGTAAGAAATAATATAATAATACATTTGATTGATTTTTATTGATTTCATAAATACAATGCAGCTCAAAGTGTATTATTTTAAAATCAAAGACATGAAATAAGAAAGATCAATTAGAACACGTTAGCAATAAGGAAGACTTAGGATGAAAGCATTGAACTCGCAAAAGGCATAAAAAGAAGTGAAAAAAACAGACAATGGTGTTAATAAAAGGATCAAATTAATTAAAAGCAAGATCCTGAGTAATAAGTGATTTGAAAAAATAATTATGGATCATATTATAAATTATTATGTCCTTAATGTTGATGTCTTATCTGAACATTAGAACAAAATCAAATGTTTGCTATTTTGCTTGAAAGTGATTAAAGATCAATCAGTTATTAAGCACGTTGCTGATCAATTATCAACAGATGAATTGAGAATTGATACCATCCTAGCTGTAAAGATATCATCTTTTTGATACTCAGTGTAATGATGCTTATTAACCAATATGTTAGATTAGATTAGATTAGATTAGATTTCTTTATTTATCCACACAATGGGGAAATTCACTTGTTACAGCAAATAAGAGAAAAGCAAATAAGAGAAAACGAAACAAACAACCAGCAAAACAGACACTGTGCAAAAGCAGGTACTGGGGAGAAAGTGGAATGATGTAAGTGTTATTGTAATGAAAACAAAAATATTATAAGTAATGTTTCACTTATAGAAACTGTTTACTCAAAATTTTCTTGGCAGCTAAAGTGAATGTAAACATTAATAGAGCACATCCTAACTTCCTGTAGGAATCAGCACTTTATCAGTTGTTGAGATATTTCAGTGAGACCACACTGTCCTCCATGGAGCCATGTTGCACGTATTTAATCATACTGGTAGTACCTGCATTACTACTATCTTAATTAGTATCAATCAATATCATATATTGTTCAAATATTGACTTACATTTTTTTGTTACCTTTTAGATTATTTCGTAAATAATTCCAGAGAAGAAAAACCTGCACAAAGATAAAATTTATTGAACAGTTGTCTGACTCTTAGTCTGACTCTTTACCCCTATCGTTAGTCTAAAAATACATTTTACAATATTCTATCAGTCACTTTATTTAACAAAAAGGCAGCCATGTGAAAGATGTTATAACTAATACGACTATACAGTAAATCAATCATGGCAGATAAGAGGCAGAAAAAAAGCTGAACACTTTCACCCCCCAACCCAAGTACCCTCATCCCATGGAACTCAAGCCAGAGTCTGTCCCACTTAAAATAGGAAATCAGTCATCATGATAATCAATGCAAACATAAAATATTCTGTTTATATGTCCAAAACAAATCCTCTCAGAGGGAACAAAATAAAAACTCATATTTACATCAGTGTATATTACAGAACACTACACAGCTCATTTCCTCTGTTATAAAACAACAGCAAAAGTCAATGACATGGAAAAATACAACAGCACAGCTTTATTAGCTCAGATAAAGATTTGGAGAAGGTCACTCAAGCAAAAGGACTGAACAGAAGTTAGTTTCCTTGTGGTCCGATGGATGTTTGGCCCAATAACAACACAGATCAACACATCTATAGCCAATAATGTTAAATGAGTGGATATTCTGCCGATAAAATGTGTTTCTGTTTCTACATGAAAGGTGAATTGATGTTTTAAAATTATGTTAAGATTTATTACAAAGAAAATAACAATCACATGTTCCACCAGGTCAGTGACTGGGGCTCCATCTGACTCCACTCGATTCTCAGTGTATTCGTCAGCTAATCCATTGAGTGATGACATCATCACATATGCAAAACAGCAATGTTCCCAGCGACCTTTACATGTTTCATGTAAGGTTGAAAGTGACAGCGTTTGACAGGGTAAGGAAATGCTGAACTGTTTTAGAGCCTTGACGATTACACCGGCATTCTGAGTAAGAAATACACAAAAGTGCATTATATTAAAAATATATATATGAAGGTGTCTAATGATGAAAGGTTGCACCAATCAAAACCTCTGCCCAGTCCACAAATTTGTTCATCTCATAAAATGTAATAAAATTTAAGTTGCACGTTAGCAAGTGGATAAACACTTCTTTTTTCTGGCCAGAGTGGAAACAATCATGTGGTAGCTGTCATCACTTCCGGGGTCATTTGCCGTATAGATGTGAATCCTCTGTGATCTCCTTTTTCTGCTCCCCAGAACAATCCTTGACAATCATCTTCCATTAAGTGGCTGGTTCTTCAGTGGCTGAGGCCTCCATGAGAGTACCTGGCGTAACCGTTCTCCGGATACAGAGACAGCTCCTCTGAGCTTCCCAGCCCATTGTTCAGCTCTGAAAGAGATGAAAGAAGTAAATGAGTCTGAAAACATTATAGTGTTTCCTGCTGTTGAACTTCTAGTTGCTTCTTGCTGAAGAACAGCAAGCGTGTATTTATCCAGTCAATATGTGAGAGAGTATCAAGTACACAGCCAGACGATACAAGATCAATGGGTAACGTTGAATTAGTTATGAACTAGAAACAAAGAAGTCGGCAAAAAGGCTTCAAACATCCGTTTGCTTTCATCTTTCACTGTATTTAAAAATGTTTTGCTTTCTTATCTCAAATTTTACTGTCTATGTTTTCAGTTATACAATTCACCATGTCACTATTATTTTCTCTTACAGGTTGATCCATTTTTCTTTTCTTTCTTTCTTTATTAATGCATTTTTTCACCTTTCATGGCAAACATTGAGTGTGAGGTAAAGTGACCTTTGACTTCAATAATCGATAATCAGTTCATCATTGAATCCAACTGAATGTTTGTACAAAATTACAAGAAGTTCCCTAAATGCGTTCATGTTCACAAGAATGGGACAAACAGATCGACGTACAGACAGACTGATACACGGACTGACAGACAGATGGACGGACTGATAGACTAATGGATGGACGGACTGACTGACAGATGGATGGACGGACTGATAGACTAATGGATGGACTGACAGATGGATGGACGGACTGACAACCCGGAAACATAATGCCTCCGGCCACTGGCTGTCGCTGGCGTGGAGGTGTTAAAACCAAATTGGAAGATTTTTGGCTCTTTTGATTTATTTTGATTTTTGGGCATGGCTACAGGGCAGAGTGGTTGTTCTCTAACCAGAAGGTTGGCAGCTCGAATCCCAACCCTTGCCAAAGTGTCCCTGGGCAAGATGCTGAACCCAGAATGGCCCCTCATAGATGTTGAATGCACTAACTAGAAGTCTTTTTGGATACAAGCGTCAGCTACATGACGAGCATCTGTTAATTATGTGCAAAATATTTAACCCCAGCTCCTTAGTGCTTTAATTCCCTTTTACAAAGGATCACATACAGCAAAACCTCCATGTGTTTCTTTTAGTGAATACAGATTAACGCTGATTCACTATAGATAAAACTCCAGCACCCCCCTGTGATGGTGTTAAAATCTGTGCACAGGCTGTATCCCACCTCTGATTTGCATTCATATCCTTGTTATCCTGTTGTGAAACTGTATGTTTTGCATGTTTTTTTGGTCCAGTTAAAACCAGATCAACTGTATTTCCGGGTGTGAATGTGCTCGGAGCTCCACCTGAGAATATGAGCTTCTCCTTCATGATGTTGACGTCTCGACTGGACCGACGCACCATCGCACTCAGCATGATCTGTTCAGGGTTATAGGTCTGCATCCCGCTCATCCGCCACCTGTTACAGCAAACAACATTGCAAGCACACGATTCCAACAGTGTTATTAAACCTTTTTAAATTCAGCTGTAGATTTACACATGAAATAAACATATAATGGGGCAACGCTGACGGACAAGAGGTAAACAAGTGAAGGGGGACAAAGGAAGGGAGTCAGCCCCTGGGTGTTGGGCAGAAAAAGGCACGAGGAGGACAGACGAGGAGGCAGAAACAAGGAGCAAGGCAGTGGCAGCAGTTACCTGATCATATGATAGCTGACAGATGCCAGAGGGCAGTGGAGGAAGGTTGCATGCAGATCAGGCAGAGCACAGCACAAAGAGGACAGGAAGAGAGTGAGAGGTTAGAGCACGGAGGAGAAACGTGCAAACATCCAGGAGACAAAAGACATGAGGAGGAAAAAAACACAAAGAAAAGAAGTAAAGATGAACAGTCAGTGAAGAAACAGCAGACAGTGCAAAGGCCAAAGGTCAGATCAGATCCAATCAGACTCGTACAGGCTAGGTTTGGTTAATACAGAATATAAGTGTATTTATATTTAATTGATTAAACAAAGAACAACTGACATTTATTATAATTTCTACACAACAATGATACCAACTGTGTTCTCTAATGAAGAAACCAATGGATAATATATTAATAACACTGATCAGCAACAATATATAAAAAAAGACCCGTTTCTGGAGATTCTGCTATTGAGTGAAGCTTTTAAATGCTGTGAGCTCAAAAAGAGCATTCACCTCCACTGTGCTGGAGCTGGGGCAGAGGTGCATATCCAAAAACCAAATCAAAACCATCCACATGGAGAGATACCACACAAAACTTATTTGGCCTTTCTTAGTTATTTGCATGAACTGAGCCTTTAGGGACCCTGCTCATTCCCACAAATTTTTACTAAATTGAAGGAGAAATTATATTTTGCCTGTTTTATCTTTTTTAATAGTTTTTTTTAAAGGCCTGGAAAAGCGAAAAGAAAGACTTAAAAGAATGACCATGACTTTGTGTTGGAAGTATCTCTTTTATTTAAATTAAAAATTGTATTTGTTATTATATATTTCAACTTTCCGATTCTTTAATCCTCTTGCCAACCTTCAGATTGTGACCCATGTGTCGCGACTCCCCGGCTGTAAACCATTAAACGAAATGATTTTATACGTACCTAATTATGTGCCATGCGTAAATACATGCTTTATATAGATGCTCCAAACAAAATACAGAAATAATCATTGAGAATGAATATGATGACTGTTTCGACAGGTGCATGTGTTCTTTAAATGTATGTTAAGTAGTTGTCAGTGTATGTCTGTGATTTTACACATGATGATCACAGTCCAAACTGCACTTACTTCTGGAAACAGAAAATCCCTATGACGATGGCGATGGACACCAAGTCTGAAGAGATCCAGATGAAGCCGTAAGCGTACTGGCTCTGCAAGACAGGAAAAACAAAGTAGTTCCCAGTCAACACCACTGGAGGTCACCATCAACACACAGGCATCCTGAAGCTAACTGACTAAAGCAAAAGCATGTTGGACACTTGTTATATACAGTGTGTGGTTGGACAGCTGCTCTTCGGTTCAGGCCCGTCCTCTTGTCTCAGCCTGTGTCAGACTCTTTCCCAGGGTCCTGTTGTTGTCCAACTCCACGCTGAGTTCCCTCATATTTCTCGGCTTCCTTGCCCTCGAGGCTTGCTGGGCCCTCGTCAGTCTCTGTCCTCTCTCCTGCTGTCCTCTTGTCTCGCTGTGTGACCTTGTCAGTATGTGTGTGTGTGTGTGTGTGTGTGTGTAAGAGAGAAGGAAGAAGAGCTGTTTACCATGAGCCAGATGGGGTAAGGCACCTTTCGGAGGACTTGAGGAGCATCAGAGGACACAGAAGGCACCCCGCTACACCACAGAAGGGAGTAGAGCCAGGGCTCGTTCACTGGGTACACGGTCACACTCACATTATTGGCCAGATATTCCCTGAGAGAAGGAAAAGTACATGTGAGAGCTGGAAATAAAGCCCCTCCCCCCTTTCACCCATAGTCACAACACTATAAAAAATATATAATATAAAAAATATAAAAAATTCTTTAGAGAATCGGACATGAAAGCTAGAGGTGTTTCTACAGCAGCGACAGGAAAGTTAACAACAGCAGAATCACAATTCACTCAATGAGACTGGAGACAAATGTCTGAACTCTGTCCTTCTCCCTCTGTCCTCCAACTTTAACTCAATCAGCCAACCAACATGTAGGTATATTCTGTTTCAGCCTAATGCATCATAACTAGAAGGGTACTCAGAGACTGTACACCTCTGCAAAGGCCCAACAGTCCCCTCATTAAATTACACAACAACTAGCTTTTTATTTAGCTATGCACCAAATGACGCACACTCATTAACAGGAGTCCTCTGAACATACAATACTTTTTTTCTATAAGATCCATAAAGTTTTCCCTGAGAAATCATAAAAATATAGAAAATGTCGTCTGGTTAGGACAGTGAAAAGAAAACCTGATCTGTCCCTGATTTGTATGGTGGATTCTATCCTGACCTATACTACCAAGTTTTGTGGTGATTTGTCCTTTAGTTTTTGCCTAGTCCTGCTAATTAACTAGCTAACTAACTAACTAACTAACTAACAGATGTATGTTTCTATTATTGACAGCAAGGACATAGGATGTAGCAGGTGGCATGGGATCACAATGGCTGTGTCCAAAATCACTCACTAATCGCTAGATCACTAGATTGAGTTTGCCATTTTGTAGTGCTGTCTAAATCTTTAGTGAAAATTTGTCCTACCCTATGTAATGTGCTTATTGTTTCCCACAATACATCACTGATGGTCTCATACAGAGCAACATATACCATCATGCATTGCGCTTGTAGCCGGAGACAGGAGAGGAGAGGCAGCAGCAGGAGCGGCCTAACACACCTCTTTCATATAAATGTAAATACGAGCAGTATAGTCATTCAAAATGCCGCTGTTGTTGTTGTATGACATATTACTTCGACAATGATGTGTTCCAGGCACAGAGGAAATGGAGTGTCCGAAAGCGTTTTTTCATTTCCAGCTGAGCTCACAATATACTTGTGATGTTGGACACAGCCGATGTAAATTGCCCACCTGACCTCACCATAGGTAATAGACCTGTTGTGGGCCTCAGCTCACTGTTCCCCCAGAGGACTTTAACCACAAGCAGGCTTTCAATAGGTATCTAGCCCTGCAGTGGGTCTATGGTGCCTGGAACTAGCTGTTGAGACCCCTGGTCTCTTTCTAGCACCACCACCCCCTTTTCTTTAACATCACTAAACTTGTAGTCTTCCAACCAACACTGACTGAAATGGCATCACCAGAGGACAGTAACCAGTCTTCACACTAATCCTGCTGCCAAAGAAGTGTTCATGTGATTCACAATATCAAAGCTACAAAATATCCAGAGGAGACTTTAATTGATATTGTTCACATGCTTGTTTACCCCCTTGGATTTCCAGACACATATCCAAGCAGATTACTGGCTCTGTTGAGTGGGTTACACTCAGCCAGGTGAAAACCTAGTCAATGCTTTACATGGAAGACATTTTGAATGGCTGCAATAGACTTATAAATACTTACAAAGTAAACATCTATGTAAACTTCATAAGAGAGAACTCAAACGTCATCTGATTTTTCGTCAGATTGTGCTCAAAACAACAAACAGAGCTGTGTCTCCTCTGCATAGTCTTTAGCAGTGGCTGCTTGCTCTTACTGTATGTCTCTGGGGCTGGCCTTGCTATAGTGGAGGGTCAGGCTAGTAATTCCCCTCTGCCTTATCTCCTCCAGCGACAGCTTCTCAGTTGTAGTCTGCTGAAGCCCTCGCACCCTCCCCCTGTCTGTGTCGGGGGTCCACGTCACCTGGCAGAAAAACATAAGACGTGGAAAGACCCTTGGTCAGACAGGATCCAGTGTGTGCTTCGTATTTAGCAGAATTTTCCAGTACAAAGGTGTTCCTTGTAGAATTTAAAATATCAATATGATGTTAACAAATTATCCCTGCAGCAGTTTGCAGCCGTTTTCTGCTGAAACATCAGTGCCCTCTGACTGTATTGTGCCATAGAGCAGTTTTCTATACAATTCCTTCTGGCAATCTGCTCAGTAACAGTTGTTTATACATGATTTATTAAGGTTGGAGCTCTACAAGCAGCACCTTTAATTTATCAAAGAATGATTACGGAGAGACCTACAGTCCTCACCCGCTTAGGGGAAATCCCTGCTTTCTGCACGGCCCACAGCGTGTCCATGAACCAGCTCCGGGAGCGCGGGTGCTCTGGTGGAGGTTTGCGGACGTTGAGCAGTGCGGAGCTGTTGGCCCTGGAGGCCAGACGCAGCATCTCCACCAGGCTGCAAACCGTCTGGTTGCCTATTCTGCTGCGGTCCCTCGCTGTCAGGGTCTCCACTGTCCAGTAGGGGTCACTCTGGAAGAAGAGGACAGCCACAGAGGAAAAGACATTGAGTTAAAATGGCTTTTAACACAAACAATGTTCTGTTGTGATTGATGCAAACAGGAGAAACTGTTTGCACATAATCTAGTAAATATGTAGAGCTAATTTCTTCATTGCTTGCTATTTAAATGATTTATGTTTTATATGTTTACAAAGACAGAACTTATCTGTTCTCATTCAACAAATCAAATTCAAGATTTCATTTGTACATTGTTTGTGTATACACTTGCCCTTTATCTGTCTCTTTCTAAAATCACAATTTTACTAAAAAATAAATTATCTTTTACATATGTAAAAAAAAGCAAACATTCCGTTTGTAGGATGTTTAAACTTTTATGACCTTTATAGCTAAATTTACCCACTGACCTTATATTTAATGACTGCAAATTATTGTCGGGTTAAATTTCTTGAAAAATCAAGTTCATCCATATAACACTTATATATTTATATGTATTTATTATACTGGTAAATGTTCATTAAATTGTATACCCGGTCTTCTAAACAAATACTAAATATTCATTTGATCCCATATTAGACAATTGTGCATCAACAAAATGAATGTGAACTGAGGTGAAGAGGATTGTTCAGTACCTCCAAAAACCACTGGCCAGCATTTAGAGAGCGAATCTCTGTCCAGTTGAAAAGAGCAGCATCATCAGACTGTCTGGCTGGAAAGACCTTATTGACGTCTGTGGTTCGCCTCAACGTGCGGTCTCTCATGAGGAATGGAACTCCATCCACACTGAGGGGAAACCGCAGCCAAAACATTTTGTACTTTAAAATCACTTATTCTGTCTCATTAAATTCAATCACTTATAAACAATACGTGGGACTTGGGAATGAAGTTAATGTAAATAAATGACTCAGGAATAAAATGTTATTAATGTGTGATGAATAACCTGATGGTGACGTCGGCCTCCAGGGAGCTGGCTCCCTGCTGCAGGGCTCGGTTAAAAGACACCATGGTGTTTTCTGGAGCCAGCTGGAGCAAAGAGAGGACAGACAAGAGCACAGGGGACATTATTACAAAGTGAAAACAAAAAGGGAACATGACCCAGATCCCTTTTTAAGTAATACAATATAGAAATGTAGGCCTTCCTATGAAAACAGCAATAACAAACACGATCCCATGTACAATCTGAAGTAACTACAGAACTAAAAACCAAACCACTAAAAGAAGCTCCCTTGAAGTTGCAAATATAAGAGAATTAATTTGTGCTTTCAAAACTAAAAACAGCTAAATGTTACAAAATCACTGCAAAAATTAGAACAGGCATTCAAAAAATTCTGATATTGATCTCTATCGTTTGTGTGTGCGTGCGTGTGTGAGCGTGTGTGTGTGTGTGTGTGTGCTGTTCACAGCTAGTCATCAGGAATTTGCTTGGCCAGCTGTGAAAGGAAAGTTCAATGTGTTGTTGACTGACGAGCTCTGTAAGTAAGAGAACAGGCTCATTCTGCTGTGGAAAACAAACTACAGAGGCAGATGCATATTCAATCCTTGAGCTCGACATTAACTGTTTACATGTTGTCATAAAATCATCAAATAACACTAATCAAAATAGCTCAACATCATTATCAGATTTTACTCCACTTCTCCAGAGCATTAGCAGGAAATGAACACCTGACCGGCTGCAGCAGTGTCATCCCCACAGAGCTGCACACCATCGATCTGAACAGTTAAGTGGATCAGACAGCGAGGTCTGGCAGAGCACCAACTCACCAT
The DNA here is from genome assembly GCA_038501795.1 of Pseudopleuronectes americanus. Taxonomy (NCBI): domain Eukaryota; kingdom Metazoa; phylum Chordata; class Actinopteri; order Pleuronectiformes; family Pleuronectidae; genus Pseudopleuronectes; species Pseudopleuronectes americanus. The sequence continues at coordinate 3,262,951 of CM076728.1, forward strand.
GGGAGCTCCCCGTCGACCGATGATGTCTGGCCGAGGTCTGAGGCTGTGGCGGTCCATGATGCAGGGGCAGGTGAACGTGAGCGGAGCTAACAAGACCGCCAGGAGGATGATGACGTAGATCAGCAGCACCAGCACCTGGAAATCTAAGAGGGAGTTAGGAAGAAGGCTTTAGGAGTCACATTATTCTTCTGCTCATCTCATGTACATATTATGAAATAATAAAAAAAAATGTTGGTGCTATGTAGAAGTCTGTTTAGGGTAGATAATTAGCTAATGCCGTAAAATTCAGACACTTGCAGGAAATCACTGGAAAATCTTTTTAGCCTTGGTGTGTCTGAAATATCTTTTCATGTAATCTGTGACTAAATCCATGCACTATATTGTTGATAAAAAAAAAGATTCAGTTTAAAAATAACCTTTTCTCTAAATTTTTATCAGCAATATAAATAATTATTACATACAAAAGTATATATATTTGCAACTGTTAACGCACCACCAACCTTGCCAGCCTGTAACCAAACTACTGTACGCACTTTAACAATATGACTGTGGAAGGTTTGGCCACAATTACTTTGGTTGACATTTTAACCTGCTTCCAAAGTAATAGAGTAGTAACTTATCTTTGTAACTGATTTTAAATGCAATCACTAGATGATATTTATCCTTAAAACAGACATTGTGCCTGTTGGATGACAAGGTCAGTTTAGAAATAACAGCACAGACTTACTGGTTCTCTCTCTGCGGACCACATACCCAGCTACCAACCAGCTAAAAGCTGTGACTGTCGCCAGGGCACCAATGTGCAGGAATGGTGCTGTGGACTGGTAACAAATCACAATTATAAATCAACCTTCGTTAAATGATGGTTATTTATTACAGACAACAGAGAGTAACTATGAAGACATTTACATAATCAGTACATGTCTCAGAAATATGGTGACGATCAGAGCTCTTAGTGATTTGTTAAGAGAGGATACAGAAAAAAAAAGATTCTTACGTCTCCGATAAAAAAAAAGAATATATATGAATCAATCTAACATATGTAGATTTATACGGGTTTTCATCAATACCATGTTGCTGACTCACTTCAGAACAAGGCCTTACATTGTAAATACACCCTGCAGCCATTGTTGCCGCAATTTGGTTATGTCTGTCATGTTATTACTTCGTACACGATTTTGGTGTAGACAGAGTTTAAATGACTGGAAAAGAAATAGTATGGAATTTTAAGAAAATATAAGCGATGATTCATCTGCAAAAAAAACTTTTCTAAGAGATATAATATAAATCATCCAAGTTATTACATGCTTAGCTGCTGAAATCCTATTTTCTCCACCTGATCATCCCACGTTAAATCTCTTATTTAGAAGATGTATTATAGACTCTTTCATAATGTACAGCTGCAAACCAGTGTACCTACATGCCACTGTTACATATGTGATTCTATTCATCTTGTAGAGAACTAAATAAGCAAAAGCAAACACGCAAAATAAAAACGTGGAGCGAGCTCATTTTGATTCTACACCAACCTGCAGGGACACAAGCAGGATGTCCCACTCATCTCCCCATATGTCATCAACGGAGACGACACCAGAGATAGTGGTGAGCAATGTGGCCAACACTCCGATCTGTTGAGATGAGACCAGATTCATGAGGTTAGCTGTTGATTCCAAAGTGTGTGTTGAGCAAATTCATTTCAACAGGGTAGGATGTCAATCACAGCACCTTGTGAATCCAGAAGAGATTCAGCTGTTGGCCCAGGGATATGTGGAAAAGAGCTAATATCTGAAAAAGAACACATTTTCAGTAAAAGGAACCTTAACTGATCGATAATCAGGTTCGCAGACCGTTTGGGATTAGAAGAAGACTGTTACCAGTAAGAAAGTAATATAGCTGAATCCCACAGTGGTGGACGCGAGGATGGGGATCGTCTCGTCCCTCCATTCTCCAGACCGGTTGTAAACTGACCTGTGGACAGAATAGAGATGACTGATCTGTGCTGATGTTACAGAGAAACTTTGCCTTGTTTGCCTGAGGAGGAGGAGAACTGACTCACCAGTTAAACTCGTTGAAATCATTTTGAGCCACCAACCAGAAGTAGGCCCAAAAGAGAAGCAGGAGGAAAGAACTGCACAAGATCACGAACCAGGTACACTCCCACTGGGAAGGAAACCACAAAGGACAGTTAACTAACTGAATTAGAGTTTCCTGCTGAATCCCGTATCAGGAAGAAAGAAGCTCTGAGAAAAAAAAAGGCAGCATAATCAATATTTTCATGTCAACAAGGGATTAGGCTATTTTGTGTGGGTTGTATTGCCAGAACCAAGTGATAATTATCATGACAAAGGAGCCACACAGCAGTTTTCACAGCCTTCTGTCCGCACTCTGCAATCATTTGTCCATATTGTCTCGTGACAGCTTGTGGATAATAAACAGAGCAGTGCCGCTGGAAATAAAGTAGATGGTAGCCAATAGTTCACCTGAGATGACAATGGACCTGAGGAAGAAATTTCCACAATGGCAGAACTTTTTGAGACTTTAAGAGCTGTTAAAACACTACAGGCATCTTCATGATGATACTTTGCCAAGGCACTGGTAAAAACAGCTGCTTTTGCATTTTTCTTAAGAGGGACATAAGTCCAGCCTATTCCCCTGTCACCATGTTTGTTGTAAGAAACTGTCGACTTTGCACTTTCCTAACAACCATTCCAAAAGCAAGGACACTTGGAAGTAAGTGGACAGTGATTGTTACATCGTTTGGAAAGGACGTATCTCATTTCATACGTAAAGGAAGCTTAAATGCACCTTACAATGGAGGAGGCTGGATTCATGACCTATACTGCAGCCGGCCTCAAAAATCCTTTGGTTGCTCAGCACTACACAGCTGGCAGAAACTTTGAGCTTCTAGTTGGATCACATTGTGGGTGTAAAAAACAATTGAAATTACCTCATTTCGAGTTGAATATGAATGTCGGGGCTTGCGGTTACTTGGATCACAAAATTCTAAAAGTCAACCAGAATTGGCTAAGCAAGCGGACGTTAGCATTTCTGATGGTCCCTGATTCACCTCGTCGGAAGCTATCGGAACATTTAGGCTATGTAAGACGGTGTAAATGACCTTGTTTAGAGTCGAATATGAATGCCCGGGCTTGTGGACACTCGGCTGACACCACAGGAACAGCATGGAGGCATGCAATGTTTGTTTTCTGTTTTTCTACGTCTGAAGATAAGCCCCTAATATCTTCAGTTGTATTGGATTTGGATGCTACACTGTTTACCAATGAAACTCCAGAAGTGCTTTGTGGAGTCAAACACCTCATCAACCCTTCCATTAGCATAACTGTGAGTAGATAATGAGTGAATTATTCCTTTAAAAGGAGTCAATTTCGTAAAACAAAATAAAAACATATATCAAAAAGAGGAAATATTTTATTTAACTCCTAACTGTAGGGCATTCTGTCTGGAAATATGGGGCAAAGGTATGGAAGAGAACTGTAAAGATCACTTCCCTTCAGTAGTTAACAGGATTAGCTGCTAGTGCCATGCGAGGGGAGATGTAGAATGTGATAGGCAAGTCAACAGATCCAATGAACGCTGATCAGCTTTACACCACACTGTGCCTGGACTAACCTCTAGCACCGGCTTATAGAAGAGGCCGGGGGATCATTAGATGGGTGTGCAAGTGAAGAGCAAATGGCCGCACTGATCAAGCTGTGGTCTTAAGCTTGTGAAGGGTCCCTCTGTTAGTCAGGAGAGGAGAGTGGATGCAAACGTATCATAGAATACGATTTAATTGAATGAGTGATGCAGTCACTAAAATATGACAGGGTATGACAAGTTTCAGGGGCTGTTTTTAATTGGTTTAGCACTTGGCCGCCGGTTGACTGCTACATGACTATGAGGCACTGTGCCAGAGTCAAGTTGTTAATTTAGCTCATGCAAACAGTCAGTGGTGTGAATATCATCAGTACAGTGTTCACAGATATAACCACGACGGCCTTTCTGTACAAGTCCATGCTATTGAAAATAAATCACCAGTTCCCATAGTGCTGTACTTAAAAATATGATTCCTCCCCTGGTCAATATTTCTATCCTGGTATCTTCTCCTAATCTGGAGGTGTTGAACTGGAGAAAGAGTGTCTGTACCATGTGATGCGATGAGTATGTATGTGAATTAACCCTTTTTTTAAACTCTGTTTTTGTCTGTTCTGCGTGTCTCAAATGGAGTTAATGTTTGGTAGATAAGGATTCCAGTGTCAGAGGGAGGGCCACCAGCAGGGTCACAGGAAGGCTGTGACTAACAGGTGAAGTAATCCCTGGCTGAGGAAATCTCCTTGGTGAAGAAAATGGTGACGAAAAGAAGCTTTGTCCTCAGTCACTACTGTCAAAGTTCAGTTTAGCATGACAGTAAGTAAGATCAGTGCTCGGCTGCTCCTCTGGGAGAGTCCTCCCTGCATCCACCAGCACAGTAACCCTACATGCGACTATGGAGACTACAGACTGGGAATGTTGGTGATACTTCAGATTAGGAGACTGGCATAAAAACAGATATGCTCAGTCTTTTTTAACTATTGTCATGTTGTCATACATTTCATTAATTCATTCATACGCATCACATTTTCCATCCTTAAGCAAGCAACTGTCCCTGTGCTGAATCCTTTATTTTCAAAGGTGATGTGTGATTTCTGACACTTTCTCCTGAGAGTTAGAAGGTCCCTCCATCTTTCCAGCCAGAGCTGCTGGTACTAGACCTCTGACGGGGCCCATAAATCCTGATCTATTGGCTGACTTCACCACCCGACCACCCGACCACCCTCCGCTTATAAATACCACACAGACTGGCCGTTGTTCGACAAAGTCAGTGTCAGCAATTACACATTTGTCTGTGTTCAGGATTAAAATGCAGACAAATTAACAAATGTGCATTAATGTAGAATATATAATGTGGATAGTGGATATACAGTGTCATTTTTCTTTTTAATTTGCAGTGGTTGAACAAAGTGAAACGGAAATCCAGAATTCAACCAATAATTACCTGAATCTTCTGCAGGCATGTTGCATATTATATGTTGAATCATTAAAATCAAATTCTTAAGTGATTTTCGTAAAAAAATAAAAATAATAGATAGTTCACTGCATTCAGTAGAACAAATACCTCATCCATGATTCTTTTCCATTAACTATCCCCTTGGAAATCAGTGACAACTTCAAAGAACAATGTTAAAGGAAGTGATCTGGTCCTTCCCTGACCCATAACGCATCCTGCAGCCAAATTCCATTGTAATCCAGCCCATAGCTTTCGTGTAATCTTGCTTACAAACAAACAAACATACAGTGCATATCTATTAAAGCCTTTAAAACCTTCATTAAATTACTTTTGACCCACCTCTGGGCTGTGTAACTCTTAATCTGCTACATTCTGCACTATTCCCCAGCCAGCTGCCACATTGTGTGTCTGCTGCTCGTCAGCTAGTGAACAGTCATCAGAGCTTTTATCCTGACAATAGCTCACGCCTGCTGCAGCAAGAGGAAGGCTGCTGGAAGGCAATGAGAGTGAACCACACAGCCTTAAAGTTGCAAGTTCTACAACCATAACAAGGGACCTCATCACATTTAACACATTTTATTCAGTGTTATTATTAAATATTGTTTACTTCAGCTTTAAATAGACATATACACCAATGTATATCATCAATTCTCCTGAAGTAAAGTTATATTGCTTTGACCATAAAGCCAAAGTGCAGAGGTTCTGAACTGATCATTTCTAAAGGAACATTGAGCCTGAAACACAGTTCAGTAGAACCATTGAGGCCTAAATTCAGCCTGGATTAAAACAATGACTGTCTGTGATCAAAATCATTCACACCTCACAGCACAGTGCTGCTGCAGCAGTGTAAACTGACAGGAATGGTGCATGGCCTTCCCCCTTTAAGTATCTGTCTCCTATCAAATACTGAGCTCATGAGTCATGACACTGTGTAAATAGTTTGGATAGAGAGATTTGATAGACGGACAGACGGACATACAGATAGACGGACAGATGGACAGACGGACAGACGGATAGATTAATGTGTGTTTGTATTTTTTCCTCTGGGTCAGCACATTCACAGTGCTCGATTCACACATTTTGTAAATGGGGTCATTTATGGCCGAGCCACTGGCTCTTTGTGATAAATGGTCCAGCAGCAGGAGCTGCGTCTGTCTGCTCAGTGTGTATCACAGCTGGGTGTCTGGATCTGCTTTACACATCCAAACACTGCTCTGATTCTGCTGCTCGCTTTATTGTAAGATCACTTTGCACAGTTACTAGGGCCTTGTCAAGAAGCCCCTTAAGAATGTAAGAGAGAAAAAATGTGGATGATATAAACGTCTCTAATGGATTTGTTGCATATAACCACTAGTTTGTATTTGAATGCTTAAACCAAACAATACAGTCAATCCTGCACAACATTGTTCCGAACTCTTGAGTAAAGACTTTTGAATGAACAGTCATTTATTTTCAATAAGTTCTTGAAGGGTAAGTAGCGTTACAGTGGCCTATAGGCACTACGACATGTACCATGTAGACAGTGACATCGCTTCTTTGAAGTCTTCATGGCAATCATTAAATTCCGAAGAAATATGTAAAAACACAGCAACATCAAAATAATGTGGTCAAAGGAATGGCACTCAATACAATGCATATAGCTAAAAGCTCAACAGTCTCCTTATGAAGTCACAATTAGATTCACTAAATCCAGATTTCTATTTAGATCTGCACTAAATTCCACACATTCAGAATATCAGTCCCCTAAACATGTCTAATTTGGGTGATCAAGATTCAGAAATTATTCTCTGTGAAATCAATAAAAATTGTTGAAGAATGCAAATCTCTAAAGTTAAAGAAAGTGACAAAGGATGTCTGGATCAGAACAAAGATTGAATGGATCTTTCCTGATCCTTCCATCCATCCATCCTTCCACCAAGCTGTGTGGTAATCTGTTAAGTAGTTTTTGTGAAATCTTGTTGACAAAAAAAAACAACCAACTAACAGACGGGAGTGAAAACATTGAGTCCTTGAAGGAGGCATCCATGAAGATCTGTTTTTAAATAAATGGGACAAAGACAATGATCTAAAAGGAAAATGCAATGTGCAAAATAGGAGCCTGTAATGCCACAATCAAAACGAGTGTAAGCACAGTGAGTGTGTTTGCTGCTGTGTAGTTTTCTGTTGCCTTTCACAAAGCATGACGTATTCCTTTGGCCCTCAAAACCACAAAATGGAAAACAGTTCATTTATCCCTGAGGTATGGTCAGGTTTCAGTGCAGCCTCATTATCACGCTCTATACAATATACAGAACAGTGAGCCAATGGACACACACACACACTTTACACAATCGAGTCTTTCTTTAGGTAAACGCTTGTCTGTGGTATCTATAGAGAGACCAACATTATCTACATTTCAAAAAAGTATTTGCTGGTACCAAATGTATGTAACCTGTACAAATAACAAATACAATATCCCATCCATTCAGTAAAATGTCACACCACTAAAAGTACAGTATAGTTATATTTAATTGAGTTTATTAATGAAACAGATTTTTCGGATTGTTATCACGAGGCGTTATCTCTTACCCTGGAGCTGTCGTCTTGGGAACGCTGGTAGCGTTTCCAGCGGCAACCATAGATCCCAGTGACAAAGGACACAAAGACCTGCTTCTCATAGACCTGTAAGGGTTGGTGTTTCACCATGCTCCTTCAGCACCAACGCACCCCCAGTCCGTTAACATCCCACACAGGACCGGGAATCCTGAGGAGAGAATGAAGAGGTGTTACTGTGCTGTAAGGAAAACAAGCTCAGGATCTGTACATACAATTACATTTTTCATCAACATGTTGCAACACGTCATGTTGTTGAGAGATACTTTCAGACTATAGCCCTGAGCTTTGCTTAGACTGACAACACCTGTGAAAGCAAGTCAACAACGTTTTAGTGAGTAATGTCTGGGACACATAATATTATGGTGTATTCTTTACAGTCACTAGTCAGCCCTTAGCCTTCTATGGAAAAGGGGCAAATAGGCAGGGTGGGTAGCAACACGTTACATCTACTCTGTTACATGTACTTCAGTAGTTATTTCAATATATTGAAACAGGCAGCGTGTCTGCTACTTGACTGCAATGTGAGGTTTATGGTATGATCGCTGTATTTTCTTTATAAAAATGCATCTATCTACGAAACTAAATGCCAGGAAACTATATGCTATTTTCCAATAACGCTAAAAATGTTGTTAGAACAACTGAAAAGCTTTAGTGCTTTTATTTTGAAAGGGGTACAGGAAGTGTTGCACATATTTTGGTTTGTGAAATATTTAGCAGATAAACATTATAACTTTGGGGAAAGATCATTCTCATATTTTCTGCCACGAACCATGAGGTACGCGGCAGAAATAATGTGAAACCTCGATTCAAAGATGGAAGAGGGATGTTTTTAAAACAAGTGGAAAAAGCAGAGGGAAGTGTTTATTACTGATTGGCTGGTGAATATTTCATGCCTTCAGTTATGTGATATATTTTCAATTGTGAAGACTGACCTTATTTAGTGGAGTTTGCTGTTTTTGAAAGACTGCATCTTACCACTTCCAGCCGGGATTGATAGTTTTTTATATGGCACTGAAACAACACCAAGTGTGTATATTCCTGCTCTTCAACTGTTTATCTTTTGAAGTTTGGAAGATGTATATCATATGGCATAGAATTCTTTTGCTTAATTTTTTTTAACGTCAGCATCTTCCTATCTTGTGTTACATAGGTTGACATTTCTGAGTTAGCTTTGTTTTGTAAACTGAATGCATGTGCACACACAATGAAGGCTGAATCCAAGCATTTCCTCTAAGGATTCAGTGGAGGTGTTTTCTTGACGTCTGAAAGCAAACAGTGCTTTTATTTTGGACTTTGCCTAGTTTTGAATATGTCACTTTATTAATTACAATCAATGTGCACTTTACATTGTTATTACCTCTTAATATCCTGTTTGAAAGCATTACATTCTAATGACGTTATTCAGTACTTGAGTAGTTTTTATGGCAATACTTTTTGACTATTACCAAAGTACTCATTTTTACTTACTTGCTTACTTACTCTACACACCACTGCAAATAGGCATTGGTAGTCAGGTATATGGTATGACTGAAGATTGTCAGTAAAAAACAGTCAGATAGATACTTCATGTTACTCGTGCCTCAGAGAAAAGCTTGTTGCCGTGGTGGCAGGTAAAAATGTCTTGGCACAGGAGGCGCAGTATGTTCTGTACTTTCTGGAAGAACTGCGGCTCTGCCTTGTGTCTTTTTACTGGTTCCTATATTATTCAAAATAGATATATTTCACTTTTCATTTCCCTTTTCTAAACCTGTATATTATGTAGACATAATTATGAAATCCTTTCAGTTAATGTAAGCTACAGAAATGTGTGTGTTGTTTATATGTCTAAAGTTAATTCGGAGCATTGCTTGTTTGATTGTGTGACTTTATGAATTTTAGTCTATTAATGTGTTGGTTATTTCATTCAGACTGAAAAATCCCAACAGGATTGTAATGAAAGTCCAAAATCAAATGGCTCTTTCTTAGCACATGTCGCATTCTTCCCCCAACCAACCTGTTCTGTGTGCTTGCAGAGTAAATACGCTGCCTCAGAGTTTGGTTTCACATATTGGTGCAATAACCTATGCCATATCCATCCCTTCACAAGCTTTGGTGGAAAATTCGTTCAGTAATGTTTGCATAATCCTTTTGACAAATAAATCAATAGACAAATGTGTAGTGATGAGGTTGAGTGTTTCATGTTTCAGGCTCACAAGATGATTAACATCTGAAGAATATAATTGATTGTAAAAATGGCTGTGATACAGATTCAGCCGGCAAACCTGTATTATTTTTTCTTAACGTTTCATAATAAAAAAAATAGCCCGCTGGCTGATGTTAATGCTGGCATAGACTTGGAAAGGCCTCTGAGGGGAAGCTACAAGTGTCACCTCTTGCACTCCCCTGTCCCCCTGCAGGCAACATTCATACCACATGACAATAAAGGGTTGATATAGCTACATCTTTGATGCAGCAGCCATAGTGACTATAGCATTGTGTCCAAAAACAAAGGTCTCCTACACATTAAGGAGAGCACTATGTTGGTACAGCAGGGGTGCAATCTTAAAAGCTAACCCTGATCTTCACAGCACTTATGAGAACAGAGCCATTTTATGCTGTTGACCCCACAGCAACCACCACCATGACCATGGCTAATCCCATGCACCAACCCAAGATCATGAGGTTTTCTAAAATACTATAGCCTTTACAGTGAAAACCAAGCTCAGATGAAATAAAATGTTTGCCATTTTATTGCTTAACCTCTTCAAAAGGCAATTTTCCAGGCAGATAAAGGTGCATTAAGGCGTGTTTCCAAGTGAACAGTCCCCGACAAAACAAACTGTTCCTTTGTTCTTATCTCTGAGCGGAGAAATTACGACATGACAGTGGGGGGGGGGTCTAACTAAATGTGTGTCTGTCTGTGTACTAACATTCGGTTTCCATGTGACTAGAAGATTTTTTTTTAGAAAATCAACAGGGTAGACACTGAAACAAACCTTAATTTGACACGCTGATGTCAGCTGTTTTGCCTTTGAAACCTTTAAACTGATGGTGAGGAAAAAAGTCAGGGAATCAAATAGATGAATCAACTCTATCCAAAATGGTCTGGTGGGGTTCTTGTCATGGAACCCCATCGAGTTATTACAAGATACTTTAGATCTGACTTAATCCATCCAATAAATATTTCTGGACCAAAGTGGCTGACTTGTAAACCAAACTGCCAGACCACCATAGCCATCTCAGATATTAGGCCACATGCTGCCAAAAAAAGGGCACTGACTTATAAGTCTATTTGTTATTTGTTATGCTGAAGAAAAGATTGATCAAATAATTAATAATTATCTGTACAAGTGGTCTGGGATGCATGTGGCCACATTCCTTTCACTTTGTGAACACAAGGACATTCTGAGTCACATTGAAAAGGCCTATATCCTCTGACCGGCGACAATTTCATAATGACCTTAACTATCAGCACAAGAAGGGCACATGGAGAGCAGGCATACCTTTCGCTGAGGCTTCAACAAATATCGCTATGTTAAGGAAGTAAAAATAAAACTTTGGTCCGCCCCTAAATCAAGTCCGCTCCAAAAGCTAGTAAACATCCAACAGCCTTGGGCTTTGGGCTCAACCTGGCAAAGAAGTGAACTTTTTTCCAGCAAATCTTCAAAAGAAAATCAATCATATCATTGTTGCACTAACACAGAATTAGAATGTTACAGGACTTATAGTATGTATTGTAATATCCATAATTTGTCCTGTTCGGGGGGTTTCTCAAGGGGATAAGTCAGTGTTTGTTTAGGATTCGAATCTAATCTATACAGTAGTGTTCAAAAGGAGGAAGCTCGCAGGTCTTCATCCTTTCACTGTTGACTGGTTATTAAATGGAAACTCCCAGGCCTGAGGGAGCCCTCTGCTGCATTCAGAGGAGTTGGCGGATTCCCAGCATTCACATCCTGACCCTATCCTCAAACAAGGGCCAACTGGAGCTGAAATCACAGGGGCCTGATTCCAGCCAGGTTGGTCTATTGTCTCTGTGGCTTTTTCTAACATGGTGTAATTGTCACAGGGCCAGTTATAACGCCACATTAAAAGCATATATACTCAAAGGATAGAAATATGAAAAAGCTTTCTTTTCATATTTGGTTTGTATTGTCCAGCAACCATGAACTGGACTAGAAATAAATATTAGAGGTTGCTAATTTATGTGGATAAAAAGTAATCCAGGTGCAGAAAGGTGTGTGATATCACAGATGAATAATGTACAAATATTAATATGTTTTTTCAATGAAGCAAAGCTCTATGGCTAACGGCAAGAACAGTTATGTTGAGGCAAAACCAGTACTGGAAAGAACAAGTTTTCCTGGAACGCTATTCAAGACAAATCTGTCATCATCAGGTACAATCCCTCTGAAGGAATGTCATCAACACACAATATTGACAGTAGAACCACTGTGGGCAAAAGCACGCACACAATTCTGAGGCTATTGCGCATAAAAGCTGTTAACGTCAATAAATGCCAGTGTTGATGAAACTACATTTACCTGATATTTACACATCTTTTGTTTTGGCTGCAGTATATGTGCTGTGAGATGTGAAGTGATGGATGATTTGTCAATGTGCCCACTGTTACACTGTGGCTTGGTCTCTAAGAACCTAAGTAGAAGCACTATTGTCTGTAATCATTTTTTATGTAAATTCCATTGGTTTGTTTACAAACTGTGTACATGGTAACTTGTCTGTATTATAGAGCTCTCACAATACTGATTTATTTGCCATTCACCCATTCACACACAGTCCAGCACTTTTTCTTAATCAACAAACCAAACTCACACACTGGTATCGAACCGCTCTCCCTCCTGAGCCCCAGCCTTCCCAGTATCTCTTCACTGCTCATTTTATATCTGTTCCTGTTGCGTTAACAACGTTTACAAGCCCCTCGTAACATGGTGAAGAAGGGAGCTCTCAAACGGTCACTGGAATCCACCTGTGCTCTGCCTACACATATGACACAGCTCTCTGTTGTGGGTTTCCATTGACCTCTCCCTGGGCTGGCTTCAGGCCAGTTTCCTCTCATGAACCTGTTGCTGTTTACCTGAGAGGACTTTACTACTCTCCAACTTCCCTGCCAACTTCCAGCAGTAACCTGGTTAGGTACTGACACCGAGCCGATGAGGCTCCAGACGCCTCGCCGTGTCAAAGTTGTCAGTGGAGTTAGGATCCTGCGCTCATTGAATAATAATACAATAATCCATTAAGTCTCACCCAACCAACTGCCACAGAGCCTCTGCCATATCCGGCTATTATTAGCCTTTTATCTCGGTCACTGTCGCCTATTTCCAGGCTCCCATCTTTCAATCCTTCATGAAATTTACATTTGCATGCATTAATAATATCCTTAATCTTTCAATGGATTTAGCCGAAAATAGAGTTTCCATTAGTGCCACGGGCTCATTATCCACACTGAGTGAGGAGGTATGAGGGCACAGACTGGGAACAAAGCTGCCGTCCCAGCCAATGAGCTTTTGTCATCAGCCATGTGTCCGTGAGGCGGCCAGAAGACATGATTCTCCTGTTAGTGAAAGTGAGAGCTGTTCTTAGGTCCTGCACATCATCAGCCCAGCAGCAGCAGTCAGCAGCGAGGCTCTGACTCATTAAAGATGATTGAAGTCGGACAGATAACGCTGCAGGACGACCCTGGTACACAGAGATGACAGGCGACTGGTGGCCAGACACTGTATGTCTGCTACTAATCACATTTGTTGAGGACAAAAGGAGAGAGCTATGTAATTAAAGCTTGACTCATTTGCCTTGCAAAGATGATGATGTCACCACTCTGTTTCTCAAATATATTTACCTTTATTAAAGTTAAAAAAGGGTAAATGAATCAGCTATTAGATACTTCCATCGTGTATAAACTTTATACTGGATATACTTTTTTATTTTTGAATATAACTTCTAGTGAGAGGCACAACTAATTCCATCCATCCATCATCTAGCCCTTATCCTTCTGATGGTTGCGACAAGAGCTGGAGCCGATGACAACTGAATTACATGCAGTACACAAGGACAACTAAACATTGTATTAACTCACTTCAGTTTACCATGGTCAACATCAGCGAAATGTTGAATGCATGATGGGAAATTGAGTCATAACAATCGCGTTGATCGTGGATTACGATCACAGTTGTCGCACCGCTCCCTTCATCTCCGTCAGACCTGTCCTTCATACAATTGGGAGTCAATCAAAACTCTTCTTCCATCAGCATAATGGTCATTAGATGATAAGTGAATTTACATTTTTTGGTGAACTATCCCTTTAAATTAAAATAATAAGAAATAACTTTAAATCATTTTAAACAAACAAAACAAACAAAATATTTAATAAGCTGGTGAATATTGACCGCAGTCTTTTCCCTGAAACCACCTACTAAACCTTTTTCCTTATGCACATGAAGGCCTATATCTGCTTTTCTAACTTTTTACACTATATGCAGCCATGTGTGTTCCTGCTTTGTATATTTCTATTCTATACTAGACACAAAACAGGATAACACAATGATTCTGCTCAGTGATAGATATTATTTGGGGTTATTCTTGTGCACTGCTCATAATTGACCTTACGCCTTTAGAGCAGCTCACACAACAATCCGCTCTGCAGCAAGTGTCACTGAAGCTGCTCGGGAGACAAGTGCAGTTTCTCTTCCTTCATGCGACACATGCAGTTTGTTAGGAGGATCATGTCCAATTGTCTTCTGGATTGTCTCTCTCAACTCTAAACCCCCACCTGCCATGAGACAGACACAGTGCTGCTGACCGCTCTGTGGTGCAATGAACCTTGATGAATATGTGTGTCTGAGTTAAAACAGCCAGTGAGCAGACAGCAACTCCAAACTTCAGCGGAGTGATGGCCCCGCACCGCACCGCACCGCACCGCACGCAGCCGAGTGACAGCTCCGTGGATTATAGGTTCCATGAGGATAATCCTGTAAAGTGCGCACAGACACTTACCTCCACCACAGACTGCTGTCTCTCTCGTCTGTCTCACAGCGCCCAGCTCGCAGGTTACTCTCTTATTTCCACGGTCGTTGACATCACGTCGCCTCTTCGATGCAGGACAGCCACTGATGACAGGTCTGTAAAGTTCGGTCCAGCGGCGCTGAGACGCGACACGTCGGGACGCATCGGCCGAGGGAGCCGCTACTCGGACCAGGGAGGACAAGTTGTTTTTAAAAGTGGAGCGGTGTCGGGACAGAGGAGAGGACGTTGTCTCTCAGAGGAAGCTGGACCTTCAGGGCTGCGGGAGAAGAGCTGGAAAGTGTAATCCGTCACACACAGGGTGGGAGGAGCTGAGGGACGCGCTGCAAAAAGTCCGCAGCTTGGAACCGAATTTAGAAACATCTAGTGGTGAAGTTTCTTATTGCAACTGAATTGCAACCCCTCACATCATCCTCCCCATCCAAACATGAATGAGAACCTGTGGTAGCCTTCAGTTGTCATAAAAACTCAGAAAGTGTTAAGTTTGTCCATATTTGAAAAAAAAAGGTGGCTTCCATAGAGAGGACCCGCTCCCAAAATAAATACAAAATATTTAGATATAAATGGCCCATTCTAGGGTAAATATAACAACAGTTTGTTCAATTTAGAATATGAAGCACACCATTGAAAACATCACAAGGATTATTTTATATTCAATTTCTGCCTATAGATCCCTTTCACATAAACCTTACACACTGAACCATTAAATACATCTGGAGGGGGTCCTCTCCAGACAGGCCGCCATGTTTTTATTTTACAGTAGTCCAGACTGAACAAACTAAGCACTTTTTCAGTTTTATGATTACTGAAGGATTCCACAGGTTCTCTCTCATGTTTGGAAAGGGAGGGTGAGGTCAGGGAGCATTCAGCTCCAACATACAACTTCACCACTAGATGTCACTAACTTCTACACACTGAACCTTTAAACACGTTTGAATCTGTGTCATTCAGCTTTATTTTCCATATGAAATGGGTTTTTTTATATGCGATTCCCTCCCCTCCCCCCCTAAATTGCCTTCTAAATGTAGCACTTAAATATGTATTCATGTGTCTCAATTTATTGTTAAAAAAAAACAGTATTAAGCTGGTAAAACACTTTTAAAACCCCTTAAAACCGTTACCTGTAGGCCCCTGCTTCTACAGGTTATGTTTATTTATATTCTCACTACATGGTTTCAATCTGTTGTTATACCCAAAGTCTTTGTATATATGTTTTATTAGTTTGTTTGTTTAGATTTTTTTTAAGTTTTATTAAAGCTACTGGAGGAGAAACGTTTTGGATTATAGCGGTGGTTATTAATGTGAGTGTGCCACTTCAGCATTGGTATTACACACACAATATTAGTTCATTTAAAATCGTAATTAATTAAATGAAAGGTAGGTCTTAAGTTGAGCTACATGACAGTCTGGTGAGGTATATTGTGGTATATTATTAGTGTAATGCTGTTTATGCTTCAACTCTGTCAGAAAACAGTAAAAAAAATTGTGTGTACTGTGTTGTCAGCTTTATAGATATTATGTAAGTCACTCTTGATTATTATGCACAACACTGATTTATCTCATTTACAAAATTTGCAGCATAATACCAAGAAAAGAGAGACTCCAAAAGCAGAAGGACTGGGAACTGCAGCAAGGCCTTCAGGTTAGCAGCTCTCTTTTATCTTGGATCAGGCCATCAACTATTAAAACAAATGAGGGAGAATCAGTAACCCTACCTGGTCCAGAGGAGCCCATCACATCACTAACCCTAACATATTATTTGGTTATTAAATATGACCTTGTTTTGTCTGTTTTTGCCTGTTATTCGTTTATTTATTCAATTTGATAATTTGAGTTAGTTTGTTAACAAAAACAAATATATAAGTTGAAAATATCCTACTGTGTTTTTTATTTATTTTTATTATTATTTTTTATTTCATAAATAATTTTGGCGATGGGTGCCCTTTTTTGGGGGTTTGAGCACCTGCCCCCCAAAATGTCTGTGCACGTGCCTGGTTACATTATCGTCTGGTCACTATAACTACGTTTTTTTTCTTCTTTTCTTGTCTCTGACTGTGAAGTGTTCTTCCTTTTTTCTTAGCATGTTTCAGGAACTTATTTGAAATAAGATATGAGTTACTGACAGTGCTGCAAGATATCTTGTAAAATGATTAAAGCAGGCTGTGGTAAAATTACCCAAACATAACTCTCATGATGTACATTTGGCATCACGGATATTATTTGTTCAGGAGAATAAAACATCTGAACCAGATGTGATAGATGTAGTGAGGGTGTGGAGAGAGAAGTCATCTGCAGTCATCTGTAGCTCTTCCTGTTTACTGTCTCCAGACCTGAAGTTACAGCCTTAAATTAACTGATAGATGTGTGTCGACAGAGTGTGGGCTTTAGCAGAGTAGATTAGACAGTGAGGACAAACTTTAGAGAAATGTCTTCATGCTCAGTGTGTTATAAGACGTTCTGAGAAGGTTAAATTGAGCATGCTGCAGGCTCCAAGTGTGGGTGGAGATGTCAGGAAAGAGAGCTCAAAGGTGGATAAAAGAAAATACAGTAATTTAATTAAACCTCCCAGTGGGGTGGGTGGGTGAGAGGCCCAAAGTTGCCAAGGAGGGAGGGTTGGTATTAGCTCTATCTCATAGGAAATTGTGTTTTTTCCAGGAATTTAAAGAGCAAGTGCACGGGGTGGGTGTTAAGGTTTGGAAAGGGAGGCTGTAGTATCACACTGTGAGGGAGGGTTTCCACAGGGCAGACATGAGGTTGAGCAGCAACGGGAAAGAATGCATCACAAATAATGTGATATCTTAACGCATCCGTGTGGATCTACAAAATTGGGACCGCAACAAATAATAACATCTCAACCATGTGCAAAGCCAGCTCTCTGAAAAGATCAATTATTCCCAGCCTCTTTGTCCACTAACACAAAGTTGAATTTCAATATGACAGGTAAAGAAAATCTTCCATTTAATAAGATAAAGATTAAACAATTTTATATTTGCTTTATTGTCATTAAATTAATAGAAATTGCTCTCAGCAGTGAGACGCAAAGGATTGTCTCCACATGCTCTATATTCTCTCCACGCTAGAGCTGCTAGACTAGACCAGCTCATTGTAGTAACGATTAAAACTCAGTTCTGTATCACAGCAGGCCTATGCATTGCCAACTGCTGGTAAAGAGGCAGAGCAGATGAGTAGCATTTGCTAAGAGAGCTATTCCAGGCCCAGCAGCCAGAGATTAACCCTTGGCCTAGGATAATTACGTCAGATCCCTTTAATCCTAAACAATTGAGCCATGGCAGGGACGGTCCTACAACGAGAAGTTCCTTAAAGATGGGATCTGATGGACCTGTGATGCTGTCTTCGACTAAAAGTGAGGACCTGTTTGAGTGAAATGTGAACACTGAATCAGAAAAGCACTTTGGTAAAACCTAATATTGTGCAGGGGAATTCCAAATGAGAATTTCTACAATATGACATTTTGTAGTTCAACTTATCACAGTCCTATTAACTTAATTTATTCCATTGATTTAGTCAAGTATGTTAACGATGATTGTTGTGGCAATAACAGAAACACCATCAGAAGAAAAGGACAATGTTTCTCCAGCTAACACTTTGACGGCCTCTAGTGGTCATGGGAATTACTAAAGAGTTCCTATTCATTCCACCAGAGGGCTTCTGTACCCACTGTGCTGTTGGCCTCCTTGCTCCTGCGATCCAAACATAGAGTTCATTAAATATGTAATCTGATCTGAATCGGTGTCTGAATAACAGAGAGCAACACACGCCTGTCATGTTGTTTCTCTTAGAACTGGGTGACCTCATAACTGTGATAGTATTCTTTATCCACAGAGATTATCAGTCTGGCACATGACAGGTATGTGTGAGAGGCAACTTTTTGCTGCTCTCCTAACCTGCCAGATCAAATTGTCTAAATGTTCATATTTTCATTTCTTCTGCCTTTTGTCTGATAATTCAGAGCTCAACCACAAACTCCTCCTGTGTGATTCTATGAGCCACCTGCAGCTCCTCACTATCTGTCTGAAGGAGTTTCTTCTGTGTTTGCTTTATGGTATTTCTCAGTGGTGGAGGAGCATTTTATGTATAAGTACAAGTACAAATAAAGATACAAAAACAAGTAAATGTATAAGTATTCTTTATTTGAAAATGAGTAACCCTTTCTTGAGTAAAAGTATGTACTTACAAGTCATTTCTTGCATTTTAATTTATGTTAAGTATTACTTGACTATAGCCTACATCTGTACGGCTGAGTCACAGGTGCACTTTGCTTTTGTTGAAGGATACAGATTCTTATGTTATCTGCCCAGCTGACTATATCAGTGGACCGGATCCTCTGTCTTTATTAAAAACTGATTGACAGGCGAAAAGAAACAATTTCCCACACGAGCAGCGTGTTTTTTTTCAGTTGAATAAATTGCAGCAGACTTAAAGTCCAACTACTCAGTGAAACATTTATAAAAGCCTGGATTCAAATCAACAAGTGCAAACTGGGTTAAATTAGAAATTATGATAACCCCTGTTTAAGATACATTATTATGAATTGTGAAATGGAAAAAAAACAGACTCACAAACAAGTGAACTTGTAATTTAGCTGATTAATTGAGTTTTCACAGGGAGCGTATCAGCTAAATGTTTAATTCATCTGTCACAATCCAGGTGCCTCATCCATGAATATGACCTATGTCTTTAAATGAGTGACCACCCCTCCACATCCTGGTTACTACTTTTTTTTTATATAATCAGCTTATCCTTGGTGGAATGGTGTTATAGGAACATACTTTCTGCCTGAATTAGAAAACTCAAAGTATGTATAGAAACAACAACATGCTACAGTACAGCTTCAAAGAAGGCAGCTCTTTGGATTATAATAAAATACTGTTTATTTTTTGTGCACACCCCAGCAGCTGCACAGAAATAGTAACAAGCCATAGACAACAGGCGGAGCTTGATGTACATCCGCTTCTCCTGTAACTTCCCTCTGTCTGATCCACTAACAGATGCAGAGCAGCTCAAGGCCGGGGGAGGATCCTCACAAAACCAGGAAGTTGAAAAGGAAGCATTCATGGGAAAAATGAAACCAGAGCATTCAGTTCCCACACTCCCCACACGTATCAAATTCATACTGGCCTCCATTGCTGCTGTTGAATTGTTGTCACCATACACATTTTAGTGGCTACTTTTAACCCACTTAGTCTTTTTTGATGTTCTTAAAAAATAATAAATGTATTTGAAAAAGTTATTATTTTTGAGCTGGTTTGTCTTTGCTGCTCACTGCAGTCTCAGATTGGTAGCAGATGATACAATTGTTATTAACCAGGAGGAGTCAGATAGGACGTATCTGATCTTGGTTGCCTCACATGCCTCTCTACATAGTTCATGGTGGCACTGGTTTCAGACCTAATGCAACATAATCCTATCAACGACCTGTGTGTCATCATATCCAAGTTGCTGCCAAGTTCCCGGTATTTGTGTCAGGACACGACATGTAGTCAAACCACTTCCCCGAGACAATGGCTCCGGCTGCTTATGTAACACAGAGGTATCAGACATGTAGCCCGAGGTCACGTCTCTGTCTTGTTGTTACACAGGGGGGTGTGATGGTGTGATGGGACGTCCAGCTGTACATTCCACTGGTGATGGAGCTCTGCAGCAAATATAATGTGGTTGAATTCCCTACAGAGGTCTCTGGTCTAAAGGAGCAGTCAGCTGATTTTATATCATGGAGAGTATCTCTGAGTTATACACTGTGTTCTTTTTATAAACTTTTAATATATTTCAATAAGACAAAATACACATAGGGATGTGTACATAATCAGACTATTTCAGTTTATAATTCATTCAGATCAGTGTCAGCTCAGTAAAGAAACCCATAAGGAAAAGGGACGTTCTTTAAAGAGATAGCTTAAGTAGTCAACTGAGGGAAAAGGGATGATACTGATGGAGTGCTTCTGTTGGTGTGTGTGAATGAAGCACGGGAAAATAACCCTGATGACGTCATCCTGTTTTTTTTAGTTAGAATTGAGACCTCAGTTACATGTCGAAAAAAACAACCTAATGGTTAATATGTTGCATCTCTTTATTTTTAGGACACAGTGTTATTGTTAATTGTGTTTAAATAGAGTTTTTGTTCACCTTTGTGACCACTCAAAGCTCTTTACTATGCAGTTTTGCCATTCAGCTATTCAGACACACATTAATATAGTGTAATGTGCAGCACTTTCTCTATTGTCCATCACTCATACACAGCCATCAGGGGCTATTTAGGGTTCAGTATCCGTCGACCTTCTGTTCTACCCCATGAGCCCCAGCCACTTTGTTGTAAAATGGTTTTCCTTTAAATGAGAATATGTATCTGTGGCAACTGACCATGCCACCAGGGTCTCACCGCAGCCAGTGACGAAACTGTTCCTATTCAGCATACTTTATTCAGACCATACACTCCTGAGCGAACATAAATTCACCAAACTTAAAGGGTCTAGCTTTGCAGCTCAGTCCTTCCCATTGTCCTTCCAGTGTCTCTCCTTCCGGGTGTGTCTCTGTGTCCTTAGACCTTTGCATGTCTCTGCCTGGAGTGTCTTTCCTCTGCCACATCTGTACCCACAGTATCTATGTTGGCTCAGGATGTGGAATAACTGTAAAGATTAACTGTGAGGCACATAATCAAGAAGAGAAGAGAAATCACACAATCAGATGTTATCATCAAAGCATAGAAGAAAATCAATGTCACATTACTGAGCTCTTTGACTACTGAGTGGGGAATGAAGCTACAGCAGTAACTTACACATCTCCAATGACCTTTACAGCATCCAAAATGCTGTTAACATGAGTAAGATAAAATAAAATAGAGGTGAGGTTCTTTAATTTTAACTTTAAAATGAACCCCCTCATTAAAGTCTTGAGCAGCAGAGGTGTAATTACAGGGTGGGGGAGGGGAGAACAAAGGCAGTTAAAGCACTTTTAGATGACAAAATTAATCAGTAATCATACACCCGGGGCCCGACGTTCACCATTTACCAAGAATACCAAAAAGTTAGCAACTATATTATAGCATAACCCCTTTGCACTTTGTTTTGCATTACCGATCAGTGCAGCAATTAAAGCCACAAAAGCCGGACTTTAAAGGCATGTTTTCAAGATCAGCCAGCCCTTTAAGATAGATACATTTGATGTAAATAAAAAAAACGAATCATACCACTACAAATTCAACTTGCAAGTGGACTTTTATTGTAGAAGCCACTAAAGGGAAAGCTTTCATGTATCAGCATGTGAGAAGGGGGTGCGTTTATAATGGGTCACTGGTTTTAAGTGTCTGGGCTCCAACTGAGCAACAGATTCCGGCTTTAGGACCTGGAGGGGAGAATTCCTCTCCCACGGCCCCGGGATACTATGGGCGGGACTGGGACTGGAAATAAGATTCCAGGGCAGAGATTTTCATGCACTGAAAAACCAGGCATAACAGTCCCTGCACAAAATTCTGTTCTCTGCCATCAGATACAACAAACTTCATATAGAGCGAATCAGCGCCGGTGGATATTTTGGTGATCAGCTTTGAGGAGAACTGCTGAACTAATGACAGAACCTAATAAGGTAAGATAAAAAGATCTGGGAGTGGGGGGCAGGGAGAGAGTATCCTGAGTTCATCTGCAGGGAAATGCCCAGGCATGTGCAAAGAGGCCACAGTCAGATCTGTGATGTGGAGCTAAAGAATCCATTGTGGGGTGAAGCAGTAAGGGTCAGTAAGGTTGTTGGAGAGAAAAAATGAGACATATTCGATTAGTCTTTCATTAAATTTAATCCAAAGCACTTAATTTGTCCCTCAAGTGTCAGTTGAAGTCATTTGTAGAGTTGGCTGCAGCTTAAAACAAATAAATGAACATTATTATTGTTAAATAAAAAACGTACCAGCTCATGTCAATAGGAAATGTATGGAATCATTGATGTGTAATTGCATCAGTTGAATGTTCTAACCCGAGGAGAATGATCTATGGAAGCTCCTATAGAGCAGGAATGAAAACTTAGAAAATCTAATTTAACAATTTTAGTCAAATGGGTCATGAGTCCAGTCTTCAAATGTCAATTGTAGTGTTACTCTACAGTTTTCATCACTGTTCTAACCCTGCTGGCAACAACACATAAAAGCCCACAGTTTAGACTAAGACACTATATAAAGAGGTATAACCAAAAGAATTCCACTGCATGAAGTCCTGTGTCACTCCATCTCTCTGTGTTGTCTTTGAGGCTTAGTGAGCCTGTAACAACACGTCTGGGAAGCTGCTGGAAGGTCAGATGTATAGAACAATTCTATGTAAGTTGGACTGCTGTTTCCTTATTGTATTTCAATAAGAAGCTGTTTCTTAGCCAGTCAGTGTTTTATAGAGCAGAAATATCTACTAATAACTAATATTGTAAGTATAACTGGCCATGAGCTCCTCTTCTTGAAGCCTCATACGTGGCCTGTGTGTGTGTGTGTGTGTGTCAGCTTGCAGTCGGTTCCTCCTCACCGCAAGGAAGTGATCAGTTTCAACCATACACCAGTTCTTTGGGGGAATGTGTCAAATCTTAAATCTCTTTGTGTTATAAAGACGTGAATAGCTCGGATCTATCTGGCCAGTGTTTTGGCTACATGTAAGCTGCCGACGTGGCCGTTATGTAAGTCTTGCCTTGAGGTTTTCTGGGATAAATCCTCTGTAGTTTGAATTTTGTAGTTAACCCAGATCAATCCTCCTGCTTAAAGCTGCAGGGTAAATACTGAATTTAACATAACATGTGTTTATTTGGGTTAAATAAAGATGCTAAGGCTTCAAGTATTTTTCAATAAGCCAACTGTAACAACAAATTTTAACCAAGAAGATGTCATCTCAGTTCTTAGATGAGTAACAGTGTGTGAGTGGCAGCATATCACTTCATGGCTTCTCCTGTGTTTTCTCTTATCAGTGTAACATCATGTGGCTGATAAACATGGCAACCCTGCTCTGCCTGGCCTCTTCAGCTGGAGCTGCCACAGCCGCATCACCAGACAAGGTCCTCAGCAACCATGCCACCATCCTGGCTGACAACAGCGCCACCCTGGCCTTCAGTCTCTACCAAAACATGGCCAAGGAGAAGAACATGGAAAACATCCTGATCTCCCCTGTAGTGGTAGCCTCCTCTCTGGGCCTGGTGGCTCTCGGTGGAAAGGCCTCCACCGCCTCACAGGTTAAAACCGTTCTGAATGCAGCTAAAGTTAAAGACGAGCAGCTGCACACCGGCCTGGCAGAGCTGCTGACCGAGGTCAGTGACCCCAAGACCCGAAATGTCACCTGGAAGATCAGCAACCGTCTGTACGGACCCAACTCTGTCAAATTCGTGGATGAGTTTGTCAAGAGCAGCAAGAAACACTACAACTGTGACCACTCCAAGATAAACTTCAAAGATAAGAAGAGTGCTTTGAACTCCATCAACGAGTGGGCAGCCAAGTCCACCGACGGCAAACTGCCTGAGGTCACCAAGGATTTAGAGAAGACTGATGGAGCGATGATCATCAATGCCATGTTTTTCAAACGTGAGTCTGCATTCAATCTGTATGTTTTGAGTGAATTATTCTTTTAAATGAGCTCAAATTAATTGTCTTCTTCCCACAGCTCACTGGGACCAGCAGTTCCATCATAAGATGGTGGACAACCGTGGATTCATGGTGTCCCGCAGCCTCACGGTTTCAGTACAGATGATGCACCGCACAGGTGGGTGGAGACAAGCTGTTTGGTTTCTGATTGGGAGGAAATAGACTGAAACCCCTCTCACAAGTCAGGAGCTGACTCAGCATCTTGACTGGGATCAGGTTTAAACAGGAAACCTGGCTCAAAGATAATTAAATCAGCGTACTAGTACATTAAAGGCTTCTGATAACAACTCATATGTTCTTCACAAAGCTCAAGTGTAAAAACAACAGTTCATATCTTTACAGTGCGTGTGGCAAACTATTCTTGGCTCTAAGTGGTAACTTCTGGCATGTGTCTATCATCTCTTCCTGTTACTATACAGTAAACTACTTTCACTCTTTACTGATGTTTTTCTTTTTAATGTCTAATCTAATTAATGTGTAAGCCATTGTAAAAATGGAACTTCGGCATACTGTTCTGAAAACCACATTTTCAATAATAACACAAACAGACCAAAACCACTCCGCAGTGTGTTGTAAGATTCACATGTCTAGATCATTAGCTTGATTTCATTTTTAGAGAACACCATTTCACATCCACGCATGGAGCATTACAAGCATTCTAAAATATTCCTGTAAGAACAATGAAAAAAGGTCTTGGCCAGCAGACTGCTTCCTGTTACATTCTTGCAGTGCCGTGCAGAACAGTCAGGTTTCATCAGCGATGACATAAAATGATCATGAGTAAGTGTCTGAATTTAATGCTCACAACAGAGAGACTTATTATTAACCATTATTCAGTAGGTTTCTATTATCAATCCATTATTGTGTGAATCCACTAGTGTATTTTCCTGACAGTCGACATTTTAGCATTCATTAACATGGACTTTTGTAAAAACATCTTTATGGCTTGTGTTTGTTATGTTGCATTGTGGGTAATGGGAGCCTGGGACGTTCCACTCTCACAAGCGCTGGGTGTTTGCTCCTCCACAGGTTCTTAAGGAGGCTTTTTAAGGAGGTCTGAGCAAATATTACCTGTTTCAGTTAGAGGCTCAACCAACAGGCTCCATAATGGACAGTTTGAGAATTAAAATACTGTGAATCATGCAAAGCTTCTGCAGTGAACAGAATTAACATATAGAGCTAAAGGTGCATTACAGTTCTACAGGCTCTTTAAACTATTCCCAACTACCAAAGTGTTTAGCATGCAGGAGGCATGACGTTACCTAAACGTTAAGCTCTTAAATCGGGTTGTTTTTCCAAGTTGACATCTTTGTCAGTGTCTTCTACCTTGGATCTCATATAAAACAGAGGAAGAGTGCACAATATCAAGATGCTAATGTTTGTAATATATTTGAATGGTTTCCTCAGGTATCTATGGCTACTATGATGACAGCGCTAACAAGCTGTCCATCCTGAGCATGCCTCTGGCTCATAAGAAGTCCAGTGTGGTGTTCATCATGCCCCACAGTGTGCAGCCTCTGGAGAACCTGGAGAAGATGCTGACCAAGAAGCAGCTGGAGACGTGGATGGGCAAACTGCAGCAGACAGCAGTAGCTGTGTCTCTGCCCAAAGTCAGCATGGAAGTCAGTCACAACCTGCAGGTAACAGACTAAAGAAACCATGAGCTTCTTAGTGGATTTGAATACCCAGATCTTAGTCTTTCGTTTTCACACTTTACCTGCTGTGCCTCTCTGTAGAAACACCTCGGGAAGCTGGGCCTGACAGAGGCTGTGAATAAATCCAAAGCAGACTTCTCCAACATTTCTGGGAAAAAGGACCTCTACCTGTCAAGCCTGTATCATGCCTCTGCCATGGAGTGGGACACTGACGGGAATGAAATTGATTCCAGTATCTTCGGCACGGACAAGCTGAAAAGCCCCAAGCTCTTCTACGCCGACCACCCCTTCATCTTCCTGGTGAAGGACCAGAAGACAAACTCCATCCTGTTCCTTGGCAGGATGGTCAGGCCAAAGGGTGATAAGATGAGAGATGAGTTGTGACCATGTGTTGAGTGTCGTCTTTACAGATTTAACATGTGACTGTGTGCGTGAGTGTAGGTTATCTACTGCAATATGCTTAGAGAAGTGGGGAATGAATTAGAGGTTTGATATTTGCATAAATGCATTCCTTTGTCCCAACAGCGTTCCACAAAAGGTGAACTGTGTTCAGTTTTAACTTGGAGAATATTTCTTACTATCTGTACTTTTGATATGTATTGGCACATCTCATTATGGACTGAAGACTTACGTTAAGTATGATTTCCTCAATTTATGCTTACAATGTAAATGCACATGAAAGTTTATCATCTGTATGTGCAGGCACAAAAACTTTCTTTTTTATTATCAAGTCTTATCAGTCGATGGACAACAGTCCTCAAAATTTTGCTTGGTTTTGATTCAACAAAATAGTTTTTAGTTTGTCAAGTTTTGCAATTAATGTCCAATAGACCAATGGATCATAGAACATTTTCAAATTCTTTCCCTTTCTCGCACAAGCATGTTTTTCTTGAACTTGGGTAGTGATCTGTGCTGAATGCACTGATCTACACTGGGAAACAGGTGGTAGATATAAGCACTGTCTCAGGAGCATGTGCACCCATGGTTGTAGACTGTTACAAATCTAATAAAACAAATGAAAAGCGTCTCGTCTTGATTCCAGATATTTTGTGCTGGCGTTTTTTTCTTGCATTTCCAATAAGGCTGACTGAATTCAGTCGACTTGTCTCTCGGCGTGTCTGTTTGAACGACTGTTTGCAAAACCAGTTTACCTTTGGCAAGTCAGTTAAAGTCAGGCCTCCCGGGTATTTCTCTCTGAATAACATCAGATAGTACCAGTGGGGAGTGACGATGGGAACGCTTGGGCAGGTCTGCTTCAGTATGTGATAAACTTGGAGGGGTATACACTACATGGTTTACACGCCTCGGAAGGATAAATCTAAATATTTAGGCATCAACAAAATGTTTGGGCTCATCCAGATGTTTGCTGCAGCTGCTCTGATGAGCAAAGCTGCACATCACTGACCTCCTTTGCATTAGGTTCACTAAGAAACTGCAAAAAACGTTATTTAGTAGAATAGAATAACATGAATGGGAATGAATAAACATGTTAGGGCAGTTTGTGGCCACTGTTTCTGAGTGAATGACCCCATCTAGAGGACATCTGGACTTGTGGCTCGAGGAATAAAACAAGATTAACATTTTTTTAATCCAGCTAAATATTTATTGAAAATGATAAATGCTGTAAGTATTAGGAATGTCTTTATTACTCACACTGTATGATTATTGTGATACAAGTAAATTATAGTTTTCAACTAAGTGCTTTAAATCAATTTAGACATGTGTTCAATTGTACATTTAGGAGTGTTTGGGTTCCTGCATGTGATACAATAGGTTTTTCATTTTCTGAATTAGCTTTAATAAAGTAAAATTATTCTCTATATATTGCAGCATCAAAGTCTGGTTACTACAGTGCATTTACCGAAATGGTCTGCCCTAACTAATTGAACAAAGATTCATACAGTATAGGTTAGTTTAGGATATAAGTTTAGCCCAGAAGTGATGGAAAGTAGATACGCTGTGTGATGTATGGAGTCTTGCACCTAATCTCTCTAAAATATAGAGCTGTGATATCATGTGGTTGTTGCGCTTTGTCTCTCCTTTGTCTGAGCTGCCAACTTTCTGTCTAATTATTGCAGTCAAATTGCAGTAGTAATCACATTTTCATATCACAACCTGAATTTGACTAAAACCAGGTTAAACATAAACAGACAGGTGTCGGATGTTGACAGATAATGGTGGTGGCTCGGCATGCCACAGAACAGAAGCTGAGGCAGCCAGGTTAAAAGTTCAGAATACATAAAGTATATTCTGCATTTATACCACCCTAAACACACACACACACACACACACACACACACACACACACCTTCTGAGGACACTTATTGACATAATGCATCCTCTCGACCCTTACTCTAACCTTAACCATCACAACTAAATGCCTAAACATAACCTAAAGCTAATTCTAACCCCATTAAAAGTGAGTCAGTAAGTGAGAAAACCAAATTGTCCTCACTTTCAAAAAAGGTTATCCCCCCCCCCACACACACATATATATATGTATTATACACACTAGTTTACATATACACAACATACATAATAATATATAAAATACATATAATACATGATATATTTAGTCAACTTAATTGTCAATTCTGCTCCACGCACAGGTCAGGAAATGCTGTTTTTCTCTAATCTTCGATTTAAACATATAAGTAGACTGAACCTATAAATACGCAACATATATAAATTAAAGTATATTATATAAAGTACTTCGAAAAAAAAAGAACACAACATAGTATGCAGCCAAAGGGCACACATATTTTATCAATATATATAAATATATATATGAATGTGTGTGAGGTGTGGGTGTGTGTTTATTTACTATATGTGTATAGGCAAATTAATATGCATGTTAGGGGGAGGAGGTGTTGGGCTCGTGCTTGTGCTCGTGCTCGTGCAGTGATGGGACCTCAGTCCGTTAGCAGACACCACAGCCTCCTCCTCCTCCTCCGCTTCCATCATGGCTCCCTCGGTAGACAGGCAGGGATACTGGGGCCGGCCGACCTCAACGCTGGACTGGTGCGAGGAGAACTATGTGGCGTCTTTCTACATGGCGGAATTCTGTGAGTACAACCCGAGGGCACGAGCGCGGCTGCGGGCTGTTTACTGCTGCTGTACAGGAAGCGATCGCGCTGCGACGCACAGACAACGTGAGGTGTGAGCTGGTAATAACGCAGTGTGTCGGTGTCATGGTGCGAGTCTCTCATGGTGAAGTGGATCTGACTTCCAGCTCGGTGTTCGCTCTCACGACCGGCCGGCTGCAGAGCAGAGGTGTGAGGGGCAGGGAGAGGCTGCTCCTGCCGGGAGAACGCTGCTGCCTGCCGGGGAGCGTTGTGCGCAACTCGTCCGCCTGGTCCCAGCTGCTCCATAGCTCTGTGTGCTGTGTGTCTCTCTGAGCAGCCTCATCACTCAGCCATCACAGATCTACATCTCAACACATGACCACACTCTGTATGGGTTAGCTCAGTCTATGGTTAGCTCATGCGTATCACCCTCAGTCATTCTCACTTGTAGCTTGATAAAACATTCCCTTCCTTCTATCCGGATGCCTCAGAGGCTGTCACCGAGAACTGGTTCATCAGGAACCAGTATCTTTATGATCTTTTATAGATTTAAACTATGTTAGAAGCACCACAGTTCAAACAGCTGTCTGTACACACAGCTCATGTGGCTGATATGCACAGTCACATGCTCAGTGCTGGAGCTTTGAGCCCAGCTCCACTGGACAACCAACCCTGCAAACAATACTTTTATCCACTTCAGTCCTCTTAACATGGGGAGTGCAGAAGAAAGTCTAACCTGCTTTCAACTGCAAACCCTGCGTTATGATCTCATGTGTATTATTCATATTCCTTGCATAGTTTATTATAGATTCAGTGCAGTCAGTAGAGCAACTCTCTTGTTGAAATTCGCAAATAAAATCTGACAACGTTACAGAAATTGAAACCAATTTGTGGACCCGTACCCACAAATTGGTTTCAAAGAGGAATGGAGTTGCAGTCCATCCCTCTTTTACTCACTGCATACTTACAAATGACTGTAATAATTAATAAATAACTAGAATTTCAGTAGAGCACATACCTCCGCCATGTTCCAACACAACTGCAAGATATGAGTCCCTTAAATGTGTCTGATTATTTCATCAAGATCCTGGGAAATTGGTGAAAATGTTAACAAACACCCAATCTCGTCATTGTTACAGAAAGTAAATAAATGTTCGCCCCCTGCTCGGGATCCACACCAAAATTGAATGGGTTCTTTGCTGACCCACACCGGAAATCTGTTTAGTGGTTTTTTGTGTTATCTTGTCCAAAACCAATCGGACCAAACAAACGTAAAGGGGGGAAAACATAAGCTCCTTTGAAGATAAAGTGCTGAGTGATAGTTCACTGTGTGTTGAGGAGTCCACTTTCCATTTGCAGTTGTCATGTTGTCGAAGTGACGCAATAGTTAGTGAAAGGTGAACTCAAGCCAAGTGGGCGAGGGTTAAATTAGAATAGTGCTTTTTATGTTCCCTATGCTTGTCCATGTTAAGAGGACCTCAGTCCCAGGTTTCCTTTTCTAACCCCTAACCCTAACCCTGTAAAGTACAAACTCTGAGCCTCCCCCTGTGGAACGCATATTGTACTGTAGTACCACTTGGAATGCAGCATTCATGTATCTAGGATACTGATAATTGAAGCGTTAGTTACCAAACGTTACACACGCTGGCCGGGCCGGCGTAATTTTTTTAGAAGAATTGTTCGGCGATCAAATGGCGATTCAGGTTACAATGGTTGGAATGTGGCATTGTGAGCCAGGGAAAGAGAAACTGCCTAGACTTTAATCCTCCTCTGATGTGAGCTTTTGTGCAATATCTCTCTTTGCAAAACAGCAGCACACGCTGAGGCTGGAACACACAGACACAGGGGGATGCGAGTCTCTGACACTGGAGAAAAGCGTCTCATCCCCATGAAAACAAAACATTCCCTTGCTGTAGTATGCTTAGTGTGCGTGCATTTGTTTTCAGGAACCAAAGTCCACACACGTCACTCCTAGGAGTCCATCAGATACCTGCAGATAAAGAGTGGAGACGGTTGTGAAATTACTCGTCAGCAGGATTAGTGTTAAAACTAATCGACAGCCGGGTGAGCTCGAGTGTCGTCCACGCCTGAGTTTACACATATCACCACACCCAGGACGAGCAATGTCAGGAACAGTGTGGAGCTGTTTTATCAGGTGGGCCTGATGGTGTATCAAAGGTAAATAAAGTGACATCAACCACAGGCTGCCCATACTTATACAAACAGAACAAAGTGCAATACAACATGGTGCAACACATGGTTCCACAGTTATGACTTGAACACACACAAATTATCATTAGTGCTTAATCTACTGAGTATTTGTTTCATTAACTTGGTTAATTAGTCTTCAAGATGTTACAAGTTTCACAATAAAGCCCAGAGTGAGTTGAACCTGTGTCGTTGTCCAACCAGCTGGGGGAAACCTACAGATATCCCTTCAGCTAAAACACAATACTAAGATAAGGAGATAATTTGCATAATTTAGAATGTGGAGCCAACAAATTTCTTTGATGAAAAATTTGTTGTACAAGAATAGAACAATGGTTGCAGGTCAGCCATCTTTTACGTACTGCATACTTACATACAAACTCAAATAACCCTATATTAATGTTCCCCTCCCCCCTATCTTAATTAAAGAGCATGCTTATTCAGTTCATGAGCATTTTCTCCTGCACTTCGTATCTTCCCCAACCAATAGAATCCTAGGTGTGGTGTTGAAAAATGACAATTGTCGTGCCCTTGTTGTGGGTGCGTTAGGTTTATTTGTTGGAGAGTCTCGTACGGGTGGTTCCTTTAACTGGGTTCTTGCACTTATATACTGTGACTGTGCAAATCAGCCCACGCAAAGCTATTTGAGTGTGAGGGCTGGATTTTGAGTTCAAGCTTTGTAAAATCTGAATGTGATGTCCTGCTCTCTGACTGAAAGACCACACTCGGACATAAAGAGAGGGAAAACAAATATATATATATATATATATATTAAAGATTCAATGTGTAAGATTTGGGTGAAATGGATCTATTGGCAGAAATTGAATACAAAATAATCCTAGTGATGTGTTCACTACTGTGTTTTATCTAAATTGAATGAATTGTTGTTTTGTTTAAACTAGAACAGACCCTTCATGTTTAAATACTTTAGATTTACATCAGGAGCAGGTCCTCTCTACGGAGGCCACCATGTTTTTTAAAGTTGTACTGAAGGCTACAACAGGTTGTCTTTCATGTTGGGAAGAAGAGGGTCATATGAGGGGTTTTCAGCTGCAACAGGCAATTTCACCACTATACTCTCCCTAAATTCTACACACGGAACCTTTAACACTGGTACACTTAAAGTGATAGATGCACAGAAAATCAAGTATTTCAGTATAAGTTTGTTTACTTGAAACAAACTGCACCAACAGTAAACTGTGATGGCAACAAGCATAGCAGCAGAAGTGTGTACATGGACTCCCAGTGCAGTTATGAGGATTCTGTAAGTTATCATTCATGTTGTTATTGTAATAATCTCACATGACCCCTAGGCTGCCGCACCGAACTCTCACTGCCTCCATGTCACCCGATCACTGTGACATTCTTATTTCTTCTTATATTTCGCAGGTCGTATCATCTGGCTCTAATTCATATCTGGTGTCTTTATGTACAGGGAATACTGTCAGCAACCTGATTATGATCCTTCCTCCCATCTGCGGGGCCATCCAGACGTATCGTGACGGCCTGGAGTTCCGCTACACCTGCTCCTTCCTCGGACTCGCAGGTTAGAAAGCTGAAAAACAACTATGGCTCCATACATTAGTGACAATACTGAAGCCAACTCTGCTTTTGTTTACCTTTAGTGTATGTCAACAGTTGCACAATTTTATCTAACAATGCCCTCACATCATAATGCATACACGTGAGAAGATCTTCACATTACATTGGTCTGAATGTTCTGTGGGGTTGTGTCTCATCAGCTGTTGGTGTTGGGTCCTGGTGCTTCCACATGACGCTGCTGTATGAGATGCAGGTGGGCCACAGTGTTACAGTCGGATCTAAATAATATGTATCTACATCATCTCTTTATCTATTACTGATACCTCAATTTCTTGCTGCATTTTGGAAATACGAGGTCAAATATCTATGAAAGAGTTTTAGGGCCATTTAAAGGCAAGAAAAATCTGATAAAGTCATAATTTTACAAGAGAAAAGATGAGAAAGTAGTTTATGTGTTATTTTTGAGGGGTAATATCAGCTGTGTGCTATTCAAAGGGGTTTCCTAGTTTCTCCAGAAACAATTAAATTGATTTAAAATGTATATCCATAAGAAGTGAAACTCCGGCGATCACAGGTTCTCCTTGCTGCTAATGATTTCTAAGAAAATAAAGTTTTTTTCATGCTCATAATATTATGACTTTGTTTCTTGTGATATAACAACTTTACTCTTGTAGTATTACAACATTATTCCTTGAAATCGCAGCAATTTTCTTTTCTTCATTCTGGCCTTAACACTCAGCTCCTTAGTAATGCTAAATTATGCTATAATAACATCTTGTGGAGATGTATTCAAATGTTCTCTCTGTATTCTCATTTGCAGCTTCTGGACGAGTTGCCAATGATTTACAGCACTTGTGTCTTCGTCTACTGTCTGTAAGTGGCTCCATTCTAACGGCTGATGGAGAATAGATTTAGTGTGATCGTGCATGTAAACTGAACCAGTGACTCCCTCGCTAATCATGTGTCACATTTCTAAGAAAGTACAGTGTGTCGTCCTCTGGTGTACTGTGAGTAAAGGATCTATTGATTCTAAACTGGACGTGTTCCTCTTCCCACTTCAGCTCAGCTTGTTATTTACTCACATTCTTCATGGTTATTCAATCTGAACATTTAAATTAACCATATTTCACCTCTTTCTTTTTTTTCAGATATGAGTGCTTCAAAGAAAAAAACAGAATTAGTTTATTACCTATTGCACTATTATTAATCTTTAGCGTCACAGTGACTGTGGTGAGTTTTCCCTTTCATCCATTTGATAAATGAACCATAACATCCATCATGTCCCCCTGACTAGTCTCTGTGTTTCTGTCTGGCAGGTTTATCTACAGTGGAAGGAGCCAGTGTTCCACCAGGTGAGGGAGGGCTCTGTGTTATCACCTGGCTCGGATTGCTCATTGTGAACTGTCAGGGCTCAGTGTGCCTTAGGTCATTTCTACCTTGTGCAAACATTGGGCTTTCCCACATAGTATGCCACATTGTTTGCTGGTTTAATAATGGTTACACATACAGGGTCCTTAACATTAATGTAGCAGGCAACAACTATGTAAACATACATTGGAGCAATGGCATCCTGAGTAGAGAGTGAAGTCACGCTCCTTCCGTCTGTATCTCTATCTGCGCTTCTCTCTTCTTTGCTTTGGTTTCGGGTGCACAGCCATGTCTCTCTCCCGGTGAACCAATCGGCCCCCTCCACATTTGTAAATTGAGACGGCTCCAGCTCTGATCGTCAGTTATAGCAGCGATGATAGTGATAGGCATACACACCCCAGTGGACGCATGGTGCTGGTAAACCAAAATCTCTGCAGCTTATATTTTTCACACAGTCAATGGGCGACACACAGGGTGGAATGAAGCCAGCCATGCTAACTGGCTGGTAGCTGCCCTGTAGGCCCACAGAGAGAGCTTCAGGCGGCAAGAGGAAGTGGGGCCCAAAGTTGACTTTCAAAATCAAACATTTACTGTCTCTCACACGGAGGCTCTGGCCTGGTCGGAGCACCAATCTGCTGATGAGATGGGTTTTTACCAGTGTGCATGGCAGCTAGTTGGAGTGTTGTTTGTTGACTATCCTTCACACAAGGTCACTTTGTTCAGTTGTGATTGTTCTGGTTGTGTTCAGGAGCCACTTTCACTGCACTTTTCAACATCTACAGACTGTATACAAAACACACGGCTGAGAACAGATTGGGCACCAGGCGTGACCGATGAAGAATTTGCTTTGGTCTGAGCGACTGGTGCAACTACTGATAGTGAATATAAAATCAATATCATATACCGGTATGTGACCCTTATCAAGTCAGTTATGCAAAATGCTAAATTTAATCACATTTATTACCTCTGTCTTTGAGGTGATGTTTTCATCATTTGAGATTAGCTTTTCCTTTCTCAGGGAAGAATTAGTGGATCTTGATGAAACATATCAGCCACGTGTAGGGAACTGATATTTATGAGTGTGTGCAATTTCGTTCCAAATAAAAATCCAGATATAGATAATTAAAATGTGGTTTCATGAGGGGACTGTTGGGCCTTGGTGGAGGTATATACTCTGAGTAGCATTCTAGGTGTGTAGCCTGTTACAGATCAGCTAAGTATTTGTGAAGTTAAAAAAAAAGTCATGCTCTCTTGTTTCTGTTTTGGTTAACTGTTGTTGTCTTGGTTACGCAGAGTTTGAACCCCTATGGTTTGTACCTGCAGAGTCTCACATTGTGTGTGTGTTGCATACCGACAGTAAGGACAATGTGAAAAAGCTGCTTACTCAATGGAGGTGACTTTGTTTACTAATGACAGAGCTCCATGGTGGTTCATAACAAGACTGATAGTGTTCCTGACGGAGCACAGTGCGACAACAAACAGACTGGATTCAAATGGTAACTTGTGAATGATGAGAAACAATGGAGTGAACATGAAGTGAAAGTTCAAGCGATATCAAATGATGCAGGTTTCAGGTTTCATTTATAGAACGTTTTGAGCCGTGAGTCCCGAATTACAAGGGCCTCATAATATACAGAAAATAAATACTTAATCAAAGGATTATTTTTTTTAATCCTAAGAAAGAGAAGAGATGAAGAAAAAAAACCACAAAAACAATCAACTTGTTTATAAAACAGTTTAGAACGGTAGGAATAGGAGAGTTCATTTCTTTTGTTTCTGCTTGTGGTCACTATGCTCCCTGTGGCGCTGAGGCAAAGAGCTGGGAGGGGAAGCTGCAGACAGGAACCTGTGTAGAGGGGGTGCACTGACCTTGATAATGATAGAGAAGCAACGTAGGGTGGCCTCGTCACAACTTCCACTTAGTGAGGGAAGAGAGGATGACGATAATCCTGCAGCATCATCTTTGAACTCTCTCCATCTCCTCAGAGACGCCTGTTATCAGCCCCCTCTCCAGAGTGGGCCGGCATACTTAAGGATTGAGAGAACAAACATCAGGTAGATTTATGTTAAAGCGTCTCACAGGAGAGCAGTGTTTCACAAGAAAAACCAAAATGGAGGAAATAGTTATGGAAATTAAAGCATCATTTTGTGTGCTCAGATTCACATGGGTCATCACGTTTAGCTCCGGTGACCCGATGAAAATCAGTAAATAGTCAAATATTCTATCTGTAATCCAACAGTCCTCATTGTCCTTTCTTTCAGGTCATGTATGGAGCTCTAGTAGCTTGTCTAGTGATGCGCTCCATCTACATTGTTACGTGGTGAGTTTTCAAAGAAGAGCATTAAGGATTTAAGTATCTCAATATCAAAGGAAGTGTTTTTCATTATTTTTCACATGCTGAATCACGTTGCTTGTTGTTTCTGTTTGAATCGTAGGGTTTACCCCTGGCTCAGACCGCTGTGTTACACCTCCTTAGGGATCTTCCTGTTAGGATTCCTACTGTGGAACATTGACAATATCTTCTGTGACTCATTGAGGTGAGGATTTACAAAGTGTATTATCCTCCCCATAAGAGTTCTGGTTTGGAAAATGTTCAAATCGAGTATCAGCAATATTTACCTTTAAGTGGCATCACAACATTATTTGGATGCATTTTTCACATAGTAAGGACATTACTCAAGTTAAGTTAAATTTTATTTTAATTTTATCTATGATGTGTGCTGCATGTACTAAGTATTAGTAAGTAAGTAAGTATGTTAAGTGTATGGATCTCATCTTCCTGGGGCCCTGAACAAGAAAGAGTGTTAGGGCCACTTAAAGGGAAAAAAGAAAAAATCTTAGATCTCTAGAAAAAGGGATAATATTAAAATAATTGAGTTAAAGAGAATTTTTGGCTATGTGTCATGTAAGAGGGGGAATATCAGAAGATCAGCCTGTTGCCTTTCTTTATTAAAATTGACTTTTTTCTCACAATCACAGATTTTTTAAATTCATTACGGCCCTAATACTCTGCCTAACACTGTTCTCACACTTCTTTAGTCAAACTACTATTCAAAGTATTTATTTTGACCTTTATTCAATTTGTCAACATTATCTCTGTATCACAGAGCCAGCAGAAAAACACTGCCCCCTGGTGTTGGAGTAGTAACACAGTTCCATGCCTGGTGGCACATCTTCACAGGCCTGGGATCCTACCTGCACATACTTCTCAGGTAAGCTTCTCTTTCAGTAGCAGGTGACAGCAGCGCCCGTGTGTTTTGTTGTGGTTGTGATGGAGATGAAGAGCTCCATGTAGACTTGATGCGCATCAAGGAGACCAGAACAATATCAACGTTTACAGAGTAATGTGAGCAGCTGTCACCCTTTAGTCTGAATATGTCTCACACAGCATCCCAACTTATCTCCTTCCCTCCCCACCTTGCATCAACCATTCCAACAAGGGATAGAGTTGTTGTCACTTTCTATGTTAAAAGTCAACATCATTTTAGATGCTTCAATCCAAACCACACAAATATAAATCACGTCCTTTCTTTCTGTCCCTAAGAGTTGGAGCCTCTCTGTCTGGCACATCTGAGTTAGATATGAAAGTCCCTGAGCATAGACGTGACAATTTACAATTAGTTTTCTCTTTATCTATAGCCTGGCCTTGGGTATTGCTAGGAGGGAAGGGAGAATGTGTTGATAGGCTTTGTTCTCCTAATGGTAAACAAATAGCAGATGTGCTCTGTGGGGATGCTCAAAAAATCCTCAGTGAAGATCGGCAGTTTAATCCCCAGTCTTCCCCATCTGCATGCTGAAGTGTCTTTGGGCAAAAGGCTAAACTCCAACTAGCCCCTCATGGATATTGAATGCACTGATTGGAAGATGCTTCAGATAAAGGCGTCAGCTAAATGACATGTAAGTGTTTGCTCTTTTTCAGCCTGCAGTTCAGGTTAACCTACCTCCAGCACAGACCAAAAGTAACGGTATGTGTAGCGCCCAGCCTTTGCGTATATTCCAACATGTTTTCATTCCTTCTCGTGTTCAACTATGTTTGTCCTGTGTTGTTGTTGTTCAGTTCCTGTGTGGAGTTTGGCCCACGTTGCACATCGAGCCACAGAAGATGAGCTGAGTTGAAGGGATGGGCAGCAGCTTGAGGATGGTGACTGCCATAATCCACACACCATCGGCACAGGGACCTGCCAGTGCTCGCTGCTGGGAGCTCAGCCACCAGGCAGGGGGCAGGTGGACCCTCAGACACCACCCCAGGGAGCCTTCTGTTCTGCACTGTGGGGATTCACTAAGTACAGTATAGCACTGATTCCAGTTTTAAGAAGTGGAATAATTTCTCTCATCAATCATGACTTATTAGACTAGATTTTCTGTATCTTTTTTGTAATTTCATTTCATTTTCAGTGCAAAAATTATGTGTAGTCTACTGCACTGGTAACTGTTGAATATTTTATAGTTGTTAGCTTGATTAGAGTTTGGGAAACGTATTCACATTAGCTTATTAATCGTGATATGTTCAATTCTGTGAATGTTTGAATCCCCATTAGCCTAATGATATCCAATAGATCCCTAAGCTAAAGTTTTAGCTTATGTGTAGTGTCAAAAGGAGCTGAAGGAGCTGGATCAACAACTCAGTGCTTTCATAACCCTTTTCCAGGAGTCTAATATTGTGTTTGTTTGTGCTCACTACATGTGGGGTGACACTATCTACCAGCTAAAAAGTCTAGTCTAACGTAGCTGTGTCACAAAATTAAATATCTGCAATGAGTATATTACATTACATTACATTTAACTGACGCTTTAATCCAAAGCGACTTACAATAAGTGCATTCAACCATGAGGATACAAACCCAGAACAACAAGAATCAAGAAAGTACAATTTTCTTCAAGAAAGCCAAACTACAAAGTGCTATAAAAAAGTGCCATTTAAGTGCTACAATTTGTTTTAGTTTGAACTAAACTTTAAATCATACTTAGTATATAATCCTACTTCTATCCGAGGAGTGCAGTAGTGATACCAGAAACCTTGTGTAGAAGCTCCTCAGCAGTCCGTGCTTGTGAACGCGAGCCGTGCGGCCCAGGTGTTGTTCAATCATTCAGGCTTCATTTTCATATAGATACTGGAATTTTTATTTTTATTTAGCTGTTGTTGCAAAAGTGGCTCTGGGATTTAAAACGTTGATGTAATTATACCTCTTTAAAAACAACTTAGAAATGCAGCAATTACAAAAAAGTTTGGTTACTAAACGTCATTCAACTGACTTTTCGTTTTGTTCAGGGCCGGGTTAGACTTAGTTCCGCTATATGGTGCATATCAAAGTTTAACAAGTTATATTAAAGCTGTATTACATCTACATGCTTTATGTAGTTGTTGAAGTTCACACAAGTTCGTGGTCTCTGAAGGACCAAGACCCACAGGGATTTTGTGTTGAGTTTTGTGTTGGGTTATTGTATCAGAATTACAATCAGCTTCCATTGCGAATGTGTTAGACATAGAAACCACTTTGTTGGGATCCGACCAGTGTCTAATGAGTGTGATCAAACATCAGTGGAAATGCACCATGTCAGTGTGTCTGTAGTGTAACTTTTTTTAAATTATTATTATAATAGCTGATAATCAAGGGACCAAGTTTATGTAAGGAATGTATCTGAATGATGCATCTTATTAAGCTGCAGGGAATGAAGCACTAAATACAGCCAGTTCCGGGAAGCTTACTCCCCTGCTTCCTTTACTGTCACAACACTGAACAGTATTGTGTCCCGATCTAAGGATTACGTCATTTTATCTCCCAACAATATTGCTAGCTTTTATTTATTTCTTCTTTCATTAATCGACAATGTGGCATCAAGATGAAAAGTCGAACGGCACATGATCACCTTGCAGAGGAGTTTAACAGTCTCTGACACAGCCACTAGGTGACAGAATTATCCAGTTTATTTCAGACATTGCCAAGCAGTTAACCCTATATATAGCGACTCAGAAAAACACTAATGATCTGAGGCCTGAGTTTTCATGTGCTGGATCTGTGGTGGAAAATGAAGGGCTTTTTATTTAAAATTTTTGTTCAGTACTGTGAAATCGTGGACATGTTGTGGTAACAATAGAACCTGAGGTAACTGGTGAACTGGAAGAGGCACAATATGATCGCTGTATGAAGACATGGCATGTATTATCTCCTGCATTGATTTTCATTACTCATTCATACACACCTTGCCACTAACCTGTAAATGCCTGAGTGTAACAGCTGCTTAGAGCCAGTGTTACTAGCATTGAAAAGCACAGAAGTACAATGTATGGAAGAGAAGTATTAACGTCTCTGTGTGTGTTATCACAGCTGATCAGCTGTCAAAGAGGGTGCCTTATTGTTATCCTTGCAGTGTAATCCAAGTTGCCTTGATGTTCGTGATAAACCACTGAAGTCGTCCTCTGTGTTTTGCAATGTGTCCTTCTCCCCCTGGTTATTAGCAGTGAAAGCATCAGGAGGTAGAACAACAACAGCTTCGAATGCAAAGTGTGTGCCTGAGTCTTTGGCCTTCCATTTCATTTCATGTGTCCAACAGCTGAGTTACAGGTCCTTCTACTGATGTTAACTGGAGTTGAAATACTTGTTGTACTTATGTGTTGAGGCCAGAAGAGCTGTTTTATTTTAGCTGAACTTTGTGTCAGTTTTTTCTGATGCCCTGTATTGTCAAAATAAAAGGAAATGTTTCAGACTAAAACTGTATCTCACCTCATGTTTGTGACATTTTATTTTCTGCTCACAGCAGCCACTAATAACAAATGTATGACACAGAAGGACGCAGTGTCAGAAATCATTGCAATACTAACATATGACTCACAAATTCTTTATCTGCAGTTTTTTGCATGTTATAAAAGACAATGTTATCTTTTATGGGAATTAAATTGACTCATTCAACGTGAAGGTGTGGCATAATTGGTAGTGGTCCAAACACTCCAGGCACTGGCATCCGTCAGAGTGAGAGGAGTGTCAATGCTTCCGCTAGCTCCTCTGACTCTCATGTTGGTAGTTTTCCTGTATTGAACAAGTAAATATTGGGGCTGGGAGTGATAAACAGTGTCTTATTTCTAACAGTGTCAGTTTATTGAGAAAAGAGCTGAGGTAAGGTAAACAATATCCAACGTTTGGAGTCATTTCTCAGTGAGCAATGTTCTGGATTTATCGACCGCAAATATTTTCAGGCAAGAAAGAAACATTTAAAAATAAAGATTGCATATGTTACTTTATTGTAGATACAAAGCTTTGATTTTCTTCACCTATTATATCAGTTTCTCTAGTTTAATATATTGCCTTCATGCTTAACTTCGAAGCCACTTGCTAAAACGTTTGGTTTTGTCAGGGCAGCTTGGTGTTTGGATAGTTGGAACAGGCCAATAAATATGTACGGGTCAGGGGTATCACACACACGCACACAAACACATACACACAAGGGGCGGCTGTGGCTGAGGGATAGCATGGTCGTCCTCCAACCTGAAGGTTTGCAGTTTGATCCCCAGTCTGACCCATTTGCATGCCGAAGTGTCCTAGGGCAAGAAGAATCCATTCAATTTTAAAGTGAAGTAAAACATACATCTAAAGCATATTTTTTACTTTCATTAACATGGTGAGATTGGGCATAAACCTTCTGAGGGCCCTTCTAGCTCTTTAATAAAATTTATAAACTGGATACTGTGGATCAGAACTCGGCCAACTTTAGTTCTGATCCACATTAGTGAATTGTTATATCTCCATCTTGCTGGATCACCTCAGTGGGTAAGTTGTAACAATGCAACTCTTTGTATTACACTATTTGTGATTGTGTAGTTAGCGTCCAAGAGGGTTTTATTGGTTGAGGACTAATATACGTATCAAAGTTTGACACAAATGGCACTAAAACCATTAAATTACTGATGCTCAAACGAAACGAGTTACTACCATCCCTGGTCTCGTCTACTAGGTGCAGTTCAGAGCTTCCTGTGGCTAATGTGATCAAACATCCCTGTTTTACAACAACATGACTTCACAACTTACTCAGCTAACCATACAACCCACTGCATATGCAGAGATTG
The DNA here is from genome assembly GCA_038501795.1 of Pseudopleuronectes americanus. Lineage (NCBI taxonomy): Eukaryota > Metazoa > Chordata > Actinopteri > Pleuronectiformes > Pleuronectidae > Pseudopleuronectes > Pseudopleuronectes americanus. Next base: position 3,305,118 of record CM076728.1, read on the forward strand.
GGGAAGCTGTCACCATTTTGAAGAAGTGCTGACTTCATATCATTTGAAGGCTGCAAGCATTGAGAAAACAAACACTGTGGGCTTGTTCCTGAGTAAACCAACGTGTCTGTGTTGGACTTAGCTCAAAATACACGTCACCGGGACTTTTCATTCAAACAGTTAGTCACTGGTTGTCTTGTAAAGTCTTAAAGTCCCTCCGTCAAATGAGTCACAAGGAATTGCTCACAGGTTCCATGAATACAGAGTGATTGTTTGTTATGTTGTGTGTGCAGTAGAGCATGATGGGACACAACCCTAAGATAAAGCCTGGAAATAAGCAATATATATCACAATATAATGGTACATGTTTTCAAGTTTTATATTGTGATACATAATAATATAACATGAAAATAAGTTGGACAGGGCAGTGAGTAGTAATATATAATATACTTCTCACATATTGACTGGCTACTGACATAACAGGGTAGCAATGTGACAAGAACAACCTGAGCATAAAGTCACAACAAAGAGATTTTATTTTGTGATGCATAATTTCCGACAGTACTAGGAGTCAAACCGGGATGTGCAAAATCAAGCAGGTAAACTTTCGTGTGCTGACACGTACAGCTGTACATTACTGGACTGCAATCTTCCTCACTCAGGGTCTCCGTGCATCTTTCAGTGTCGTGTGAGAAGAGCAAGTTTTGACAAAGAAGAATTACAACATCAAAAGGCCACCTTGCATTCCTCTCGGGCTATCGTACATAAACACTGTTTTGAAAAGGCACTCAATGCCAAGTGTTACATAAGGGCTATGGTGTTATGAACACACACATCCTTCCAGTGTCAAATCATTTTCAGCAGCATTTTGATGTATGGTAAGCTGTGAAAACAGAACTGTCATACCACAGTTCCAGAAAATGACATCTTTCTGTGCAGACATCAATCAGACTTTGCCTTACACACACACACACACACACACACACACACACACACACACACACACACACACACACACACACACACACACACTGTCAGTCAGATGAATCCTGGAGCATATAAAAACAATAAACCCACTGTTAAAGCACACAACTATGGCTTTTACGTGTCAGAGTTTCAGTAAAAAACACTGACACACATTTTGACACAACCTCACTCATGGGTTGAGAGGAGGAGGAGGAGTAGAGCGTATATTAGGTGACCAATCTGTGAAAATCCCTAGACTGTGATACCACATATAAACATATTCCATAAAAGGAAACGTTGTTTATATGTGGGAGCTTTTATTTTGAGTTGCATTTCCTGTTTATCAGTATCTGCACATGTGGACAAAAAGGGGGAAATGACAAATGGTTCACGCTATGTATAAATGCAACACATTCAGTGCAGAGTCATGTGAAGTCAAGTGTATTCATGCTGAAAAAACCCCCATCAGACATCATCTGGGAGATCACCTCAAATCAAAACCTAGTTCTTGCTAAACAACTGCACTTCGTTCACATAATGTTACAGGGATGCGGGTTTGGCCTGCAGGGACAACCGCAGCAGTTTGTGAGTCAGTGTCAACATGTGTGTAATAGAATCTTCATGAGTGTCCTGAGCAGGTTTTCCCCAGTGCTCCCACTCTATTTGACTCAAGCTCTGCTGTACCTGCTGGGACTGGTGATTAGATTGTGATCAGTCACTGAGGTTACGACCTTGCTTCAGGTGTAAAACCGCCTCGATCCCAGCGAGTCCTCGTCAGCGCTGGGGTGACTCATGCTGGGAATGTCTGATGGCACTAACTGAAACGCTGCTGGTTCTGACGTCACTGGTGAAGTTTTGGCACACCTTTGAGTAGTTGATACACTTTTTCCCAGAATAGAATTTAGGCCATGTTAAGAAGACCTAATCCATAGATTTAGAGTATAATGTCTTAATATTCTGAGCTTTAGGGGGAAAAAAAACGTTTGTTTATCAAGCTCATTGAAACAGAGAAACAGTGAAATCCCTTCTACTGCGCAGATTGCAGTCGAAAACCAATACCAACTTCCTCCAAGTCCATCTGCTTCTTTCTTTGGAAAAGACTCCTGCTACTTCTATAATGTGGTGCTGATGTGCTAAAAGTGTTTTGTTATTTGTGAATTCTTTACCAATGTATAACTTAAGATGCTTCACATTCCTCATTTTGACACAAGCGACAGGCCGATCTTCTGATATTCCTCTCATAGGACACGTAGCCTTACATGACTTTCTGTCATAATACTACAAGTTTTATGTCATAAAGATACGACTTCTTGTATTATTACTACTTTATAGCTTTACTACACTCTTGTAGAATGGTTCTACATTGATGCTGAGTGTATTTCACTTTAAAGTGTTGGTTTATTTATATTTTCTTCTAGCAGGTTCCAGCTTTAGTGGCTGGTTGTTTTTAGAGTAATCATAGAATGTAGAAGGTTTGAGTTAGATTACATGCACATCTTCTTAAAAATATAGGTTACTTTAATTGTGGACATTTGTCTATAAGGAGAACTTGCCAAAGGAGCTGCATCAGCTGAAAAGAAGTGAAAAACATTATATAAAGCCTTTTGTGGCTCCAGAGGAAGAAACAGAAAATGAGAAGGATGAGCAATGGACACGAGCGTGTGTACAACATTTTATGTAAATGCATCTAACATTTCAATAAATAAGGGGATCGCCAAGACTCCATCTTCTGACGTTTACAGCCATTTTTAGTTTCAATCCATTCGATGATGATCTACCTTACAGGGTAAGGGGTCAAATGGACCTGCTGGTGGCTTTAGTGGAGAAGTCTGAGGATCACCAAGGTCAGTAGAGTCCATCGTCTAGGGACCACGAATATCTACATTTAAACACAATCCATCCAAAATGATGGAACAACTGCTTGACATTGCCAAACTATGGAAGTAAATCTGTGTCATCGGGATTTGAAACAAAAAAGACATTGAATTTCTAGCACTGAATATTTATGCATTGAAATTATGTATTTGAATGTTTTTCAACGTTTAAAATTCAACCGCAAAAAATTCAACCTCAAAAAATTCAAGCTCAAAAAATTCAACCGCAAAAAATTCAAGCTCAAAAAATTCAACCGCAAAAAATTCAAGCTCAAAAAATTCAACCGCAAAAAATTCAACCTCAAAAATTCAACCTCAAAAAATTCAACCTCAAAAAATTCAACTGCAACATCCGGGGATCCAAGGAGGAGCAATCGATTCCAGATTCAAGATCGGGAGCGTGCGTCAAGCAACGAGAGCGAGCGGGAGTGACCGACACCAATGCAGCTGTCCAACAATGGTGCTTTAAACTCTTCTATATGCCATCGGTGTAGTTTGTTTCTGTAAGATGTAGTAATAGACAGCTGACATGTGTACATTCACGGACTTTATTGGACATAAACTAAGTGGAACTTAAACGAGATGACGTTCGGATTTTTTTTTCCGAACGGGCCAGTGACTGGCATGGGTAACGCCAGGATTTCAATTTTGGATGGGCCACTATTTAATAGGAAAAATAATACTTATTATATGATCCCTGCCTGACTTGTTTGTGTTTATCTGCTGTAGACGAGCTTTAACAGCGCGGTGCGCCGCTCTCTCTCCCGTTAAAAGTGAATGTCGCTCACCCAGCTCTCTCTCTCTCTCTCTCGCTCCACGGTCTCTCTCTCCTGTTACTACATGTGTTAAACCAAATGCACGAAAAGCCAAATCAAATCAGAAATACGTAGACCCCTTCTTTTTAACTCGCATACATATTTATTTTCATCAATGCTGCCTACCACACAATCAAATCCGAACATCCCTTCCTCTCTTTGGAAAAGACGGTCGCTCGGTTTCGACGTCGGGACACAATATTGCTCTGATGTTGCATGTCGAAGGTGAGTTAGCTTCAGCGTTGTCAGAGCTGTCAAAGCTGAATTTTTGAGGTTGAATTTTTTGCGGTTGAATTTTTTGAGCTTGAATTTTTTGCGGTTGAATTTTTTGAGCTTGAATTTTTTGAGGTTGAATTTTTTGCGGTTGAATTTTAAACGTTGAAAAACATTCAAATACATAATTTCAATGCATAAATATTCAGTGCTAGAAATTCAATGTCTTTTTTGTTTCAAATCCCGATGACAGATTTACTTCCATACCAAACAAACAATATATAAATTGGAATTAAAGTAAATGCGTATTGTTTTTATTCACATTTTTGTGGGTTCATCGATCTAATGCTTTTCATGGATTTAATGCTAGAGTCACAAGTGTGTTCCTCCTTTGTAGGCTGTCTACATGTCTCGGTCAGTTTTGAGACAACATAAAGCCACTTACTGCGACACACTCACAGTATTGCATGACCCTGTCTGTCGTCTGCATTCTTGAAGTTCACTTAAGGATGCACACTTGCAACATTCTATACCTGAGTGAAACAATACCTGTTTTTCTTCTGTTCAAAATGTGTCCATGTGCCAGGATCAATAAATGCAAAAGACATGAAGGGTGCAGAGCAATAATTCTGCATTTCTCCCACCTTGCAGACAGTAAAATCATACAGATAAACACTATAATTTATTTATGTCTGTAGGCTGTGAGCCAGAGTGCCTATCTGAGTTTTTAACCCGGCAATTTTCTGCTGCTATAGAATTACTCATTTATGCAAATCCACTGCACACACCTGTACAGTAACTACATGTTATAACTAAACGTACATCGGTATACATACACACACACACACACACACACACTGTATCACAACAATGTGAAACAAGTGTGCATTAGTGAAAGAAGTGCAATAGAAACTCAGCTCTCAGGTGACTGAGAATGTGGTGCTACTATATTCACTGGTCGACACGTGAATCCTCCTTCAGGTGACACGTGCATGTGTAGAGAAGAACGGCTCAGGAAGAGGAGAGGGTCCTCCAGTAGACAAAAGCTGTAGGTTGGATCCTGGGGTAATTCTGAATGATCCCTGGGCAGTGAAGCCAACTGCTTGAATACGGATATTAGAGCTGGATGCATGTGTGTATGGTTTGTACTTGTTCTTCTGCTTTGAGTGGTTGCAGTGAAAAGCACTCTATGAATTATTTCCACTTGGGAATCTACAAATGCAAATTGTGGTTCCGGTCCTCCAATAAGGGAACATTTTGAATCAGAATTGTGTTCGACTTTTCGAATCAACGCTTTCAAGCTGTTCTGGTCGCCCAACACCTCACTAGGACACCTGATGTTGGTTTCTCTTTTAATTTGTCTATCTGGTCCATTAATGCGATTATACCTGGGGCGGTGTGGCCTAGGGGGTAGAGTGGGCGTTCTCCAACAAGAAGGTTGCTAGTTCAAACCCCACTCTTCCCCATCTGCATGCCAAATTGTCCTTTGCAAGATACTGAACCCCTGAAATGGCCCCTCATACATGTTGAGCGTACTACAAAAAAATGTAAGTCGCTTTGGATAAAAGCGTCTGCTAAATGAAATGTAATGTAATACCTGGAAAAACACTAAACCAAATTTCATTTCTGTAGCATTCTTGTTTTTATTTTATTTTAAGTGCATATACCCTCTTTGTCATCTTAGTCAGCTGTAGGCTCTGGCAGCTCTGCAGTTCTATAAAACCTTGGAGGGGATCTAAAGGGAGTGTTTCCTTTACAAGGTAAGTATTCTGATCAAATGTGAACATATTGAGAGCAGGAATGCTGCTAAAAAGGCCAGTCACAACTGATGATCTACTCTGAGATCCTTTACCGACACTGTTCTGAGATACATTTTGAAAAGACATTAAAGAAGACCCTGCTATGTGCGAAGCCACCTTGCAGCTCTTGTTGGGACAGGAGCATTTAATTAACAGGTGGTCCCCACTGCAGCTCTGCACACAGCCCTGTGTACCAGCAGCAGCACAAGTCAGACTTACTCGCTGGGACCAACCTGAAGATGCTCTGGCTGAGACTCCTGACTCTCCTGATGCCCGGCCTGGCCCCTGGAACGGGCCTGCCTGTCCGAGCCCCACATCTTCCTGCACAACCCCACGCTGGGCCATCTGAGGCTGACCAGGAGTTTGCAGAGGTATTTGTGTCTTTATACATGTCCTACAATACCTGTTTAAAATAAAGTAAAGACAGACTTAGATTTACAGGTCAATGTGTGGTGTTTTATTTCTGCAAAACTCACTCACCCATTACCTCAGCCTGGGAGGTATAATAGTTCGTTTTTACTCTAGTTAAGTTTCACAAAAAAGCTTCTTTAATGACCATTGACACGGAATGCACAAGCAGGACAATACTGTATACTGCAAAGGTTCCACCGGCTTGTAGCACTGTTTCTGTGATAGAATAAAGAACATAAATGTTCTTACTAGAAAAACATTTCTCTGTACAGCCAGCCTTATCTGGTGATAACAGATAAATAACAGCAGAGAGAACTGCAACCACAGACCATAAATCCTTAGATTAAATGTTAGATTGGCGTTGCAATGACATTGATTTAAGTTTTCCATATTACTTACAACTTAATCAATTTATCATCAATGATGATAATAATGGCTTTGTTAACTGAGATCACAGATTTGGATTTTTCATTTTTTTTAACATTAAATGATAGATTACTTTATTTAAATGATATATTCTGCAGATTTTGTTAGGTTCAAGTAAAACTGTGGTCACTTTATAGGCCTGGATATTTAAAGTCAATGCAATCTGAAAACTGAAGGCAGCATGTCTGTCACATCAATTTGTTCAAACTTTGAAGAATCAAAAAATTATATTTAATAGTAATTATTATATGTTGTTTGATCAAATAGTCCCTTATTTGAATTGAAAACTTCTCCAACTTAACAGTACTTTTAATTACAGTAGAGTCCTTGTTTGTCTAACATTAATTTCATATTTTGTTCACCAATATCAGCCCCTGCTGCTAGTTTTTGAAGTTTATTTATTGGTCCTAAAAAAGTAAGATCATATTTAATATAGGTTTTATTCGCACATATTTTGTGTGCATAACATTTAACAGGATGATTGTAGATAAGAATGTGTTGTGTACTTAGATGGACTTTTATCAATAATACTTCCAATACAGAAGTTATGATTATTATTAACTTGTTAACCCTCTCGTTGCTTTTCTGTGTTCATAGACCATATCACACATTCCTATCTCCAATTATCAGCACTGGTATTACAGGGCTGTGAGCAAAGGCAGTAAACAACATCTGGCAATTAAGAATACTGTACACATATATATACAGAGCTGCAGGCTACACAGTCTTTATGTGTTGTGTGGCTGCCGCAGCACCTACACTCACGCGAGTAAGTCACAGCGTACCGTTATTAAAGGTGAGAGACAATGTTTGGAATGTTTAGAGTAAAGACAGTTTTTTGCTGACTGACTGAGACTCATTTTCAGGAGTATCTAAGGCACTTTTACGACCACCGGCCTAACCCTGAGAGACAGAGGAGAAGTGTGGACTCAGGTGGAGAGGCCGAGTGGAGGGGAGGACTCTGTGATAAGCTGCAGAGCATGCAGCGCATCTTCGGGTTACCTCCGAGCGGAGAGCTGACCAAAGAGACTCTGGCAGCTATGAAGAGGCCGCGCTGTGGTCTGTCCGATGTGGAACCATTTGGAGAGACATTCCGATGGAGGAGGAGCACCCTCAGCTACAGGTTAGAAGTGTTTGTATACAGCAGTGCAGTAAAAAGGTGTGGATTGGATTTGTAAGTCCCATCAGGTCAAGTCACAGACTGCAGCATTGCCCCGTTTTTGGATTTGAGCTAAATGCTAATACCAGCATGCAAACATGTTAACAATGACAAAAGGTGATCGACTCTTTTCCAATTGCCAGCAAGGGTTTGCCTTTCTGATTTTTACCACCATTGAGTATGTTTGAAGTAGCAAATGCACTCAAATCTGAGGCACTCTCCCATCTGTCTTGCCAAATGAGCACGATCACCCGGGTGTGACGTTTCCATCAATGCCCATCGCTGAAAAAAAAATCTGGGGTGACTGCATGAGTCATTTGACCTGGGAGCAAATGCTGATTGAATCCTTTTCCATCGCAGAGTCAAAAGACAGATGTTTGCAGGTGTTAGTGGGCTTTTTGACCATTGGAAAGGGAGCTTGATAAACTAAATCAATAATTTTAATCGGAGCAAATTAAGTGATTGGCAGGCTTAACTGTCTGTCACTAACTGACCTGTCTTTCTGTGCACACCCTGCCAATACTCTCACAGCACATGACCAGTCTTCAGTCGGGGGGAGGGGCATTGCCTACACTGCTGAAGCAATGTTGAAAGTCAGAAGTTAGAGAGCAAATTACAGAAAATTCGGCTTCTAGCAGTTGTCAGGCATTGCACGTTCATATAGGCGTGGCTTTGAAGTGAGGGCCAACGGCTATGGTTTTCAGGTACTTGTTTGCAAACTAAGTGCTGGATAAACTGAAAGAAGAAGATGAAATATATCAATTAGTAAAATTCTGCACGTTTGCCTCAGGATTGCCGAATCCAACCTTCCCATCTCAGCCTCCAGGTTTCGCAAAGTCATCAGGGCAGCATGGAAAGTCTGGTCCAGTGTTGTACCGATGAAATTTCGCAAACGGAGCAGGAAAGAGGCCGACATTGTCATCTCCTTCTACAATGGTGGTAAGCTCCTAACACAAACCCCTTTGCACAGCAATAATCCTGACACTGGCATATGACATATACAATTTACACAAATTCAATGCTTGGGATGCACTGTTTGTTGCAGACCATGAGGATGGCTCCCGTTTTGATGGCAAAGGAGGAATCCTCGCTCATGCCTTTCTACCTGGGTCTGGGATTGGTGGGGATGTCCACTTTGATGCTGAAGAAGACTGGAGCTCTAATTCAACCGGTACAAGAGTGAAGAATCTCAAAAGAGACGTATCTCCCTCTTAAAGTGGTCTTTCGTTAACTTTGGAATTCAATTTCAATAAATATGCTTATTTTGCTGAGAGTAAAGCACAGAGCCTGGAAATATAGCCTGGATGACTCTAAATTTCGCTATGAAATAAGGTTGTGCCAGATATATAATATGGTCCTCCATCCTTTTAGTTTTTACCCATTAACCCACCCAACAAGTGTACCTACTCTTTATGTCAAGGTGGCTATGGGTTTATGTTAATAGACCATAGTGGCATCCATCATCTCTACACTACATTAATGCTTACATATGTCTGCTGCTTTGTGCAGCCTAGCAGCCTTTTCACCAAACCCTAACTTGGCTTCTCTTCCAGCTCAAGGCTTCAACCTATTTGCTGTGGCAGTCCATGAATTTGGCCATGCTATTGGCCTGTTCCACTCATCTGACCCAGGAGCCATTATGTTCCCAGCATACAACTTTGCCTCCAAAAATGAGCTGCAGCTCTCCTTCCGCGATGTTAAAGACATCCAACACCTGTATGGTGAGTCCGGCTCATGAGCAGATAAGGATAATGTGTGTTTGTTCACATCGCAGTGGTGTGGGAAAAAGCTACAAACCACAACAACCTCTATCTGTTCCATCATTATACTACAGAAATTTGCTCTGTAGCAATGAAAGAATTTGTCCACTGTCAACAGCTTATTTTGAAATCTGAATTCTACGTTATGTATTTCCTAATGCTCTCTGTGAAAATGTAAGATACTTTTCTGAATGTCTGTTTTTTTAGTCCTTTCATCAAAAGCATTACAGCACAAACATGTTTAATGTATATATGATACTGCTTGCAGACAATTGAGGTTTTGCCTTGAAAGTGATTCTTGCATTTACCTGCAGCTTTCATTTGAATTTATCAAAAAATGTAATGTGTTGGGAAAAATCTAAGTGCAAGCTTCCTCTGTCTCTGTCAATAAGGCACATTTCTTTCTTGACTCGCCTGCAGGTATCAGTCCAAATTTTGCTTCAATATTCTCAAAAAATCCACCTCCGAGAACACCTGATAAATGTGATCCTGATTTGTCCTTTGATGCTGTAACAGAGTTACAACAGGAGCTCATGTTTTTCAAAGACAGGTATGTAAACTCTTCCAGTGTGTCTGCATAATGATGGAGCCAGACTCACATCTGGTGTTTTGTTGGTCTAAGGATAATGAAAAAAGAACTTCCTGCCCCTTCAGATTTATGTGGCGCAAACATCCTCAGTTTGAGGAGACAGGGATGACTCTGATTACCAGTCTGTGGACAGACATTATACCTACCTTCTTGGATGCTGTCTATGAGAATTTGGAGAGGAATGTAAATGTTTTTTTCAAAGGTAACAACACAATTAACTCCCCAAAAAAAATGGCATACTTTATACCTGTGTGCATGTAAGAGTAGTGTTTCTGTTTCAGGTCACCAGTACTGGATGATGAAGCAGCTGAAACTGGAAGAAGGTTTTCCTAGAAACATCTCAGACTTAGGATTTCCCTCCAGAATAAAGTCTATAGATGCTGCTGTTCATTTCGTAAATGACCACTACACTGTCTTCTTCACAGGCCTGGAGTGTTGGAAGTACGTACAATGCTACAGTCCCCTACAATTCTTTCCTTATTTCCAGACCCCCCGCTCATCTAACTCTAGACAGGGAAACTATTTTCCAACATTTTAAACAGATGTTACTACTTTATCTCATTATTTATGTCATATGGTATGGCTCATTATTTATAATCAGTATTTTCATAATTTAAGGATAATCGTTGGGCATCTGTATACTTGCTATCATATAGAGCTAATCTAAATTATTTTTAATAACTTCTTTCTGAACTACAGTTGTTGGTTAGGATTGGCCTACAACAGTGGACACAACACTATTCTTCTGTAATGAAATGCAGTGTAATGTGGTAAAGAGAATCGGACTCAGAGGTAAGCAAAGGAATGATTGTCAATAATCTAAGGATGATAATTAGCCAAATTTGTTACACTAATTTACCTCAACTGTAACAATTTTATTATTATAAATTTGAATATGTATACATTTATACATTCTTGAAGGTAAAACATTTCACTTTAAAGCCTTCAGGCAAGTTTAAGATTACAGAGATTTAAGATCAAAGATCAAAGATTTAAGTTAATTACAGAAATTTCTGAAGAACGTTAAGGCAGACTATAGATAGAGCTTCTGTTGGAGAAGAACCAAATATATACAATATTGTATAGTCGGCATATAAACAGATATGTAGTTCTGTGTTGGATTAGTACTATTTATTATTTAGATAGGAAATATTAAAGTAAAGATCCCTGGTGCTAAGGTACTTCCATGTGGTTGTTGAATGGTGGTATGATCTGACACCATCACTACAGTTTGCCTAATAACATTAGACTGATATAACTACTTTAAGAGAGTATACTTTGTCAAGTCAAGCAGAGCAGTCAGCTGTACTCAGTCTTACCCTTCCTTGATAATCGTCTCTGCATTGGATGGTTTGTGTTACTGTAGGTCAATAATAAATCTATAAAGGTTCATGTACTTATTAATTATATCCTTAATGCCACAGTTGTTAAGGCAGTTGTTGAAAGAAGTTCCCTTTGTTACGCATTAACACTATGATGCTGTATATTGAGTAAACAATACCAGATGTTACCAGACTACTTCCTCATAATGTTTTGAGGTAATAACCACTTACGTTTCATGTGTGAGTAAAAACAAATGTCATGTTGTCACCGACTCAGCTATTTCTCATACAACGCAGGGACAATGATACAATGATATTAGTGTCATAAGACACAGCAGGAAAGCTGTGACCATACTTACCCAAAATGTCCACCTATCTGAGGAGTGTATTGTACCTGATAAGCAGGAAATGTTCTACCCTGTTTCTTTCATGTACTGTACCCAGGTATAATGAACAGCAAAAGATGATGGAGGGGTCACCTGTTCTCATAGAGCAGCTGTGGCCGGGGATTCCAGCTCCAATAGATGCAGCTGTCTTCTATGATGGTAGTTTCATTACCTTCCTTCTCTGGATTCAACAAGTACCATGCATAGGATTTCAACAACATACCTAGATTAATTAAATGCAAAAGATGAGATCTACTTAGCAGTTCTGACTGACTCTGTGGTGCTAGATTGATATTCAGCTCAAATATAATATGTTGCGTTCCTGGCCAATAAAGCACTAGCATTACTTTGAAAAAGGATCTGATGTCTAAAAATGCTACACATTATGTAATTTACAACATTATACTCTAGATTCACATTATTCTTGATGATGAATCTTGATTTTTCCCACAGGATTTTTGCATATCTTCAAGGGAAACGTTCATTATACATATGACTCTAACACAAAAAGTGTTGTCTCCACCAACCCTGTCAACGACGTGCTGGAATGCAACAGGGACAAGGAAAACAATGAAATACTGACGAAGAGGAGATGATTAAAGGGAGGGGCTTTATGAAGTTTGATTGCGATGATGCTGTGTATCTGCTGTAAGCTTACACGAGAAGAGTTACAAATCTGTATTTACCAATAACCACAATGTTCCAAATAACAAACTGGGAACAGTTGAATAAACGGGAAGTGGTTGTGTGTCAATGTGTCATAAAATGTTGTAATAAGGCTGTATGTACCTTTACAGTTTTTTATGTTTTGGTCGTTTTTTATAGTTAAACTAAAATGTGTTTTAAATGTTTTCCTCAAATTTCACAGGATCCTTCTACTCCATAAAGTTGCATCCATGTATTTATGTTTGCATCACTATGATACTGTAATTAATTGGTCACTGATTACTGGGGGGAATGGAAATGCATATATTTTTTATCATTTAAAGTGTCTTCGTTTGCTTCATGAGACAATACATTTCACAATAAAATAATGACTGTTCTTGACAGTTTCCAATATTAGCTAACAGTGACCAAACTGTAGGTTTCCACAGTTATGTAGAAAGTGTAGATGGAGTTTTACAGACACATCACACAGCTCTTCCATCACGTACGAAACTAATCAAAATGTATATGCAGGACAGCATACACAAAGGCGGTGGAAATACATTTTTTCTCTAAATTGATGATACAAGATTTGATTATCTGCATAAAATATGAATATAGTGCTGTATTGCAATAATTAATTTGCTTATATAGATTGGAAATAATAAAGGACCAAGAGGAGAACCCTTTGGTACTCTCTGTATTTGTCACTTGGAAGGATGATTTGAGTCCACCAATGCAGATTGCCTTTGTTCCATCACACAAAAATAACAAGTTAAAGACAGTGTATTTTATTAAATCAAACAAAATGGTCAGAAGTTCAAACAATAAATTAAGTTTTTTCATGTCTGTCAGCCTAAAATGACGCATAATTCGGGATCTGTGGAGTGGCAAGTTGTATGGGTGTGTTCAGCAGACATTTATCTTTATTATCTTAAAACAGAGTGACCCTAGATTAAAATTCCTAGCAGAAATGATTAGCGATATTTCCCCATAAGTGACATTTATAGATGTATTTTTAAAGACTACTTGACTTTGAGATATGCCTACTAAATACAGGTTGATGGTGAACAATGTTGCCATTGCCTGTCAGAACTTTTATTTTGAAATGTATTGAAAAAGGGATTTTATGATGACTGACGAATCGTGTCTGTGCTTGTGTACGAGGCCACGTGACGTCACATGCTCGGCAGCGGCAACAACAGCATCAGGGCAGGACGGTTTGTGATTCAAAGGTCCAATTATTGAAGAAAAGAGTAAAGCATATAATACACAAAAGCACAAAGATAAGCATAATATCTTTATCTATCAAATCTCTTATTTCGATCACTGGAGAACATGCTTTAAATTACTTTTGTAGGTTTTGATTATATTTTGCAAAATAAATAAAAAAAATAAGGGAAGGAATTATGTAACCTTGCCAGAAAGGATATATCTTTGAAACATATTGACATGAATATTTGCAGTTTCTATGATGCTTTTTTTTTGTATAACATTTTGTTTTCATTGAGACACAATACAATCTCTGATATACATAGTAAACCTGATGTTGCATCATAATTACAGAGTCTGATTTGGAAAAGTTTTGGTTGGATGAGCAATCGCATAGTGGCACTTCCTCTTCTGTCCATAAAAGGAATATTTCCTGAGTCACTTACTCAAGTAGTTTGTTGCTCAACTAGGCCAGTCCCCAGCCTATAAAGCAGCAGCCTCCAGCACAGTGAAGTTCAGTGAATTCAATGAGGAACATGACGACTTGCAAGCTGAGCATTCTACTAAGCCTGGCCGCTGCAGTTTACTGTATGCCAATATCACAGGATACAAATCAAGATGAGAGTTTTGCAGAGGTATGTATGCTTGCTTTTCTGCTTAATGCATGTATACTATTTAACAATATTAGATCAGTACAACTGATGCACATCATTATAAAAAATCTATCACTTGTATTTTCTTACAGAACTACCTGAAGCGATTTTTCAACCTGACAGAGGAGAGCGGCCCAGCTGTCAGACGAGGGATCAGTCCGGTGACCGAGAAGCTGGCTGAGATGCAGAGATTCTTTGGCCTCCAGGTCACTGGGAACCTGGACACTGATACCATAGCCATGATGAAGAAGCCCCGCTGTGGTGTTCCAGATGTCGACATCGCCAGTTTCTCCATTACTGGAAAAGACTACAAGTGGAAGAAAAACAGCCTAACCTACAGGTGCAGGATCTGAAGAATGTGTTCGAGCAAACTGTGGGCACAACTTGTGATGAAACTAAGTATATTAATTTTTTTCATCATCCTACAGGATTGAGAACTACACACCTGATATGACCATGGGCAGAGGTGGACGACTCCATGGAGAAAGCCCTGCAGGTTTGGGCCAAAGTCACTCCCTCTGAGATTTACGAGAATCTACAGTGGCACTGCAGACATCATGATCTCTTTCGGCCGTCAATGTGAGTGCAAAAGAAACAGGAGCAGACTCTCTCTCTCTCTCTCTCTCTCTCTCTCTCTCTCTCTCTCTCTCTGTCTCTCTCACTCTGTCAGTTTACCTATAGGTCCTAGAAAGCATCTCAGTTTTTATTAGGTGTTTGCTGAGTCTTGAATCTCATAGGACAGCTGATCTATGATAGCAGGATGCAGAGAATGCCTTTTTTTTTAAACTGTTGTCATTTTGTTAGTTTTTACTGGAAACCAGTTGGGGCTTTGTATATGTATTTGGTTGAGAAAATCTGACCTGAGTTTGTTCTTACTCAACAGCTCATGGAGATTTTTACCCCTTTGACGGCCCTGATGGCACTCTCGCTCACAGCCTTCGCCCCGTCTCCTGGCATCGGAGGGGATGCTCATTTTGATGAAGATGAGACCTTCACCTTCCGTTCCAACGCAGGTGAGTTTGCTATTCTTACAGAGAATAGTCTTACTAACTACTCTATCAGTGTGTTTGACTTAAAGCTGTAACTCATCTGTAAATCTGTGCTTTTTGCTATAGGCTACGTTCTCTTCATGGTAGCTGCCCATGAGTTTGGCCACTCCCTGGGCTTGGCTCACTCTAATGATGCTGGTGCACTCATGTACCCTGTGTACACATACAGAAACCCTGAAACCTTTGTTCTGCCCCGTGATGATGTCAACGGCATCCAGTCTCTCTATGGTTAGTATTAGCTGGATCACAAATACTTTGCCAAAATCCTGATGCACACAAAAGCCACTGAGATCACATACAATATGACATTGGTTTTTATTTTACCTCCAGGTCCAAACCCTGAAATAGATCCTAACCCTGGACCCACATCCCCCACCACCCCTGATGCCTGTGATTCAACCATGGTCTTGGATGCTGCTGTAACCGTGAGAGGAGAGATGTTATTCTTCAAGAACAGGTAGCTGAATGCTCAAATATCTGAATGCTACAATATCTTTTTACCCAGTGAAGATCTGGCCTGTGAGCTGATTTGTGATTTGAATGTGCATTCTCAGCTTCATGTGGCGTAGCCACCCCCAGAGCACCACACCTCGGCAGTTTCTCATAGCCAACTTTTGGCCTGATGCCCCAGACAGTATCGATGCTGCGTATGAGAGCCAACACTTAGACAGGGTGTTTGTCTTTAAAGGTATGTGTTCCCTGGGTCCACCTAGAGCTCTTATTATGTCGCACTGTTTTCATGTCAAGATCATTTATCTTTACTTATGTTCACTGAAAAATATTTTCTTTTGAATTTTCACTTCCGCAGGTCGCAAAGTTTGGGCATTCAGGGGCTATGACCTTGTACCAGGCTATCCAAAGTCAATCTCCAGTTTCGGTCTGCCCAAAACCCTGGAGAAAGTTGATGCTGCTCTCTACGATGTGCACACTGGCAAGACTCTGTTCTTTGTCGGCAGCAGTTACTACAGGTGTGTTCACAGTAATTTCGGTGCCTTAGGTAGGATGTTGATGCTAATCTTTAAATAGTGGATCATTCTAATAACCTTCTATGTTTCTTCAGTTATGATGAGGCCGAGAAGACTATGGACGAGGGACTCCCCAAACATGTTGATCAGATCCTCCCTGGAATGACCAGCAAGGTCACTGCAGCTTTCCAGTACAGAGGTAAGTGGCAGTTCAAGCTCATTCATAATTGTCCAAGACAAGATGAAATGTTGAGAGTTCGTAAGTCTTTCCACACTTTGCCTGAAACAGGAACTAACATCCACTATCTTTGCTCTGCAGGTTTTAGTTACATCTACAGTGGACCCCTCATGTTCGAGTACAGCATGAGAAGCGGCAGATTGTTCCGCACGCTCGGTAACAGCTACTTCTTACAATGCAGTAACTACTAGACCCCTTTACCTGTGCTGTTAATGTAGCTCCTCTGCACCAATACGAAGGCACCAAAGATGAAACAAAACATCCATGATATGCATAATTACATTGTTACACATTGATGGGTAAACCGGCTTCAAGTCTTTACCAAGAAAAGCACCTTGTTTTTTTTAAAGCTTTTTTAAATTATCATTTTGTGATTTCAGTTAAAAAGGTTTTTGTTGATTTAACATCACATTATTTATTATATTCACTGTTTTAGTATTGCTGTTGTGTTCAATGAAGTTTAACCGAATTTATGTATTCAGGAGGCTTACAAAACTGTGACATGGTCAAAATGTATTGGTGCGTGAATAAAAAAAAATCATGTATATTTTGATTGTGTTTTGTTGTTATTAACAATGTACCTCAATATTTGCCATGAGCTTCCTAAATATGTATATATTGTTGTAATTAGTCAGTCAATTACATCAATTACAGACACAATTTATTAGGGAAATAAAAAATAAGTTTTTAAAATACACTGTAAGATTTGGAGTTTGTTCTTCATGAAACCCTCCAGGATCAGCTCCAGGCACAGGTCATCAAGAGCAGCCTCCCATTCTGATCCTGACATTAGAACAAATGAGGGGATGAGGAACAGAAACTCCAGTGATAATTCAAATCAAATCAAATATTATTTGTATAGCCCATATTCACAAATCACAATTTGTCTCATAGGGCTTTACAAGGTGTGGCATCATCTGACCTTAACCCTTAACAACAGTAAGGAAAGACTACCCCCAAAACAGAGTAAAAAGACCAGGAAACCTAAGGGAGAGCCACATGTAATTAGAACATTAAATAGAAGAAACAGTTTGTAGCATAATGGAAATTAAATGAATTGAGTAGTTATTATCAGAAATGGTGGAGTATTTGATTAGACATGTTGTATATCAAGCAGTTTTGTTGAAAATAATAGTCCTAGATCAGCTGCTGTCACAATCAAGATCTACCACTACAATCAGATATCCCCATAGTCCACAATCCATCAACATGGATACGGCAGAGTCCCTTGACCTAGCGTTGCTTTCAAATTTTCTCCACTGCGTAAGATATATCTTTATCCATTTTGACCTATTGCCATTGTTCCTCGTCAAATGCACACTTACCCCCCCCAAAATGCACAGACATTTTGGGGGGCAGGTGCTCATACCGCAAAAAAGGGCACCCATCGCCAAAATTATTTATGAAATTAAAAATAATAATACTGAATACATAAATAATGGCTCCCCTGGACCAGGTAGGGTTACTGATTCTCGATGGCCTGATCCAAGATAAAAGAGATCTGCTACCCTGAAGGCCTTGCTGCAGTTCCCTGTCCTTCTGCTTTTGGAGTCTCTCTTTTCTTGGTATTATGCTGCAAACATGAGATGAGGTGAGATAAAGGACAGGACAGAAACTGCAGTTGAACTAGTTAAAATGCAAAATACAATGTTAACACTTTTGTACAAATAATTACAGTTGCACTTATTTTATCAAATGTGTTCATTCTGTAAAGGAGTGGTTTAAAATGAAGAATATTCTTGCAAAATATGAGTTAAATGTTAAAAATAACTGGTTAATAGTGCAATAAGGAAGTGCAATGTCAGCACAATTTTTACTCTGTGATCAAAAGGACTCGAAAGGACTTGAAACTCAAACTGCAGGTCTTGGACTTGACTTGAGACTTGTCAGTCTTGACTTTGGACTTGACTCGGGACTTGCCTGTCTTGACTTGGGACTTGACACGGGACTTGAGGACAAAGACTTGCGACTTACTTTGGACTTGCAAAAAAATTACTTAGTCCCACCTCTGGACATCTGGTGATCGACTAGTAATACTTGCAGAGGCCGGATAGGGGAGCTCTGGGCACGGTGTCATGCTCTATGAAGCTGATGCAGAAGAAACACCGTGTCCGAGTCAGTTTATTGACAGCTCCCCTTTCAAGGGCGCAACATACGGAGGTTAAGAAAAAAACCTTACTCGCTGTATTTCATCCAGCATCATGGGTTTATAACTCCTTATTTATTTATTTTATCTTAGGAGGATTGCAGGAGTGAAGGGGGGAAGTCTTCATCCGTGTGTGTGTGTGTGTGTATTCTTTTCTGTCAAAATGTGTTTTCTATAGCTACCGCAACTTTCTTGTTGTTTTATACAGTTGAAACACTGCAAGACATGTGAGAATAATTCCCTAATAAATTATAAAGAGGGCAAAGAATGAACAGACCGATGAGCTTATACACTCTGATTAGTATTTGTGTGTGTGTTTCTCAGGCAGAGCCGATGAGGAGCATACGTCGTAAATACTACAGGCAGATCCTGAAAGGAGCAGAGTAGGAGACATTACCCATTTCAAAGAATATATGCCCTTTCATTTTCTGAGAAACTCATCTCCAATATATATGTATTTCTAAAATAAACTTTATTTGTATGTTCATACAACCGAATGGCACGGGGTCAGGTAACCCACACACCCTCATAGGGAGGATGAGGGGCAGGCCTAGGGGTGGGCTTTGATGACATGCAGCACCTGATTGGTCGAGGGGTGTGGGGTCAAAAATGGCACTTACTTATAGCACTTTGTAGTTTTACTTAATTTTTGAGGAAATTGTTCTTTCTTGCTTCTTGTTGTTCTGGGTTTGTACCTTCGTAATTGAATGCACTTATTGTAAGTCGCTTTGGATAAAAGTGTCAGCTAAATTAAATTTGACCGGAACTGGGTTTAGGGCTCGAAAGGGTACATGATCTCCCTTCACTTTTTCGCTTTGCCCTGTGAGCCCTTCTGTAAATTGAGCGGGGAAATGAAAAGTGGACAATGAGTGCCGAGTGTTTAACAGGGAGTGGACAACAAAATACTTTTTCACTGAAGTCCAATCGAAGGCTGTATGCCTGATATGCCGAGAAACTGTCGCAATTTTCAAGGAGTACAACATCAGCCGTCACTTTGCTAAGAAGCATGCTAACTACGCTAGCAAGCAGTCAACACAAGAACAGGCGGCTACAGATGATTTTCCCATGTAATTTATATTAATTCACAAAAACACTCCTTCCATCTGGTCCTGACCCGGCCCAGCTGTCAAATTTTAGAACCCGTTGTGGCCCGCGAGTCAAAAAGTTTGCCCACCCCTGTTCTAGACCTATAGCAGCATAACTAAGAGCAGGTCCAAGACAAGCCTGAACCAGCTCTATCTATGAGCTTTATCATATATAAAGTTTTTAAGCCTAATCTTAAACGTACAGAGGGTGTCTGCCTCTCGAACTGAAACTTGGGCTTGATTCCACAGGAGACGAGCTTGAGAGATCAGGCTCCTCCTCTACTTTTTGAGACTTTTGGCCCCACAAGGCGCGATATCCTCGGTCCTCGGTCCGAAAAACTACCAAAAAACCTCAGAGAGAGCCACATGTGAGGGATCCTGCTCCCAGGACAGTTGTTTGTAGAACACATTGTCTTTGGGGTAAATGTCTGAATATTAACACTTTCTGACTGTGGGGGTGTGTGTGTCTGTACATAAAAACTCAGCAATTCATGGAGAACATTTCACCAAATTGGAGGGAATCTCCAAAAAAATATGTTCCGGAAAACAAATTGTCAAATGTATGTCAGATAACAGGGCAGGAGAGTCTCCCTAAAGTATATATTTCCCCAGCATATGATATCATATGATTAGTGACATCATTAATAAGTCACAATCAAGTCAGGAAATTATGTCATGCATAGTTTAAAAATAAATCTTATGATATCTTTGCATCATATAGACACGCCGGGCTTAGACCAAGAAATAATTTATGATCATGTGGTAGGATGACATCATGTCTAGTGGGAGTTTTTAGGTCTTAAACCTCTATGGGTCTTTACCTTTCTTAGGAGACATTGTGTTAAACATGCAGAAAACACGTTAAATTGCATCTTCTACACTGTGCCATCCGTTTTTGTAATGGTTGTTTTGTTTCCCCAATGTATAGTTCTGATAAATCCTTGTTGCATTTGACTTAATAAATCACATTGTTCTGTTTATGTCTGGGGGTTTGAGATTCGGCCTGTTGGGCTTGAAATGTACAGGTATGTGGTGTGCGAATTTTTTCCGAGACTCGTTTTGTTCTCTTGTTTCTTTGATGGGACGTGAAACATCATTAATAAAAACAAGTAAATCCAGTTGCCCTTGAAGAAGTTTACAGCTCCTGAAGATATTATTGGAAACCTCAGCAGCAGTGTTGGGACGCTATTTACAAAATCAGACGAAGTTTTGAATTTTATTTGTTCAGTGTCTTAATTCCAGAAACTCTGAAACATTCTACTTTGTGAATTTGAATAACAGCTGAAAATGGAGGTGTTCCAAAAATATTGTACATCAAACCAACCACAACACTTGAACTAATGGCACTCATACCTTCACAAATGCCCAGCAGTCCCCTTTTGAAACCACAGATCAGGATTTTTAATTTGTTCTGCACCAAATTGCACATACACATACATTTCAGTCCTCTAAACTTGCAATTTTTTTTTCTCGAAGAAATGAACACAATTTTTTAAAAAGCACAACTTGCAATGTTTAAGAAAGTGAATAATTTTGTTCTCTCCCAAGTTATGTGATAATCTGTTCAGTTCTTTTTGTGTGCATAAAAAAAACATACCCATTTTCATTTCCCTGAGACACATATTTTTTGTGAATAAATTACAGGTTTTTGTGTTAACTGTTAATGCTTGTTTCAAATTGTGTGAGATATTTAAATTAGTTTTTTAATCCTCCATTTGATAAACATCACATCCTCATATCAAATTGGTCACAAAAATATTTTAAATTTTGTGGTTTTATAAACAAATTGTATTAATTAATTAGGGTTTTGCTTTTTGTCACTTTATACAGTATTAATTTTCCCAGAATGTTAAGAGGTGAAGACATGTACTGCATCTCAGTGTCCGGCCACAATCTATTCCATCAGCATTGCAATAATAAATCTACACAATGTTACATATATAGATATGATTCACATAAGGTTGATATGTGAATCATCCCCTCAGTTTATTCATTGACTCAGGTTATTATAACCTGGCTGAAACTTATCATTGATATAATGAAACAATGTTTGGCTAATTAATAGTGAGTCATAACCACAAACCTAATTGTTACATGATGAGATAAGTTGCTTGGCATGTTGAGTGATCCCCAGTGGTAGCTACAAATATCCTTAAGGAATTTGTTATGGCTATATTCTGGTTGGTTTAGAGTTAAGAGGGATTCTATTGAAAACATGACCCAGCTTGCCGGTGTTTACTCACAAAGGACATCTCTATGTTACCAGCAGAAACAGCAGCCCGAGGGGTATAGGGGGGGCAGGGACCCTAAAATTCACCTCATTCAGCTTTAAGAATCAGTGTAGAACAAAAGCATATTACTCATATTTTGATTTTAAGAAACAAAGACATCAGCGAACATGTTTAATACAAAATGACAAGTTATTGTTTTAAAATATTCCCATTAAACTGCTCAGAATCAACAGTGTATAAGTGTAAGTACTGAAGGTAGTCTGATAAAGTAGAGTGTCTACCTTCTCTATTGCCAGCATCTGAGTTTAATGGTTGTATTTTTCAAATATGATTCTTTGCATCGAAACTTCCACATGACTTATTCTATTTATACAGTTTGCGGTTAAAACTATTTCAAAATCTGTTATTTCCAGTAAGGAAATATCAAATGTCAAGTGTCATGTCATCATCTTCATGTTGAGCAAATCATAACCAATCCATAAATGGAAAACTCTATACTCCCTGTGTCAGTGACTCAAAGACGTAGTTGCCCAACACGCCCACTCCTCAACATTTCCTCAGCCTATATAACAGCTGGTCTCCAGTGCAGACACACAACAAAGAAAGGATGAGGTCTTCTACTGTGTGCGTTTTACTGAGCCTGGCAGTGGCAGTTTACTGTGTGCCAGTAGCAGAAATTACCTTGCAGGATGAAAGCTTGGCAGAGGTAAGTTTGCTTACTTTGCCTCGTCTGCATGCATTCTCAATATTTTGCATTTCCGATATGTTTTCGATTTGTACATTTTGGGAAACGCCATAGCTCCACAAATTCAAAAAGACTTTCATTAGACAACTGAATTCTCATCCTCTTTCACAGAGCTATCTGAAGACATTCTTCAACCTAACAGAGGAAAAAGGTCCAGCATCAAGGCGAGGGATCAGTCCGGTGACCAAGAAGCTGTCTGAGATGCAGAGATTCTTTGGTCTCCAGATCACCGGGACGCTGGACGCAGACACCATCTCCATGATGAAGAAGCCCCGCTGTGGCGTTCCAGATGGCAACATCGCCCGTTTCTCCACGTTTGGAAGCAGCTACAAGTGGGAGAAAAACAGCCTTACCTACAGGTGAATGGGCTGAAGAGAGAGTTTGAAAGGAAGAGTAATAGTAGTAAGTCCATTTAATAATACTGTTGCTGTCCTACAGGATTGAGAACTATACACCTGACATGTCCAGGTCAGAGGTGGACGACTCCATGGAGAAAGCGCTGCAGGTTTGGGCCAAAGTCACTCCCCTGAGATTTACGAGAATCTACAGTGGCACCGCGGACATCATGATCTCTTTCGGCCGCCAATGTGAGTACAAAGAACTTTACTAATGTATAAGTATAACATCACTAAAAAGCTACTCAAAGTACTCATCATGCAGATGGATCCTTTCAGATTATATTTTTTATTTGTAGGACATTAGTTATTATTACAAAGCTAATGTATATAAGCACTGCCTAAATGTCATAGGCTTTTCACATGGAGACAACATTGATAAGACACTCCTATGAGTACATCATAGTATAATTTTGTATAAGACAAAAAACGTATATTACCCTCTGAAAGCTGGAGGATTGGAAGTGTACAGTATCTATAGATACTAAAGGGTATCACTCAATGTCTGGCGGAAGATCTTTTTGAACTATTACAGAGTAGTTTTAAAGTGCACATCACTCAACACAACAAATAGGCAGCAGTCATTCCACAGTGGCATGTCAGTGCTCCAAGCTATTTATTTTCCCACTGTTATTATGGGGCTATGAGTTGTTGACAACGCTCTTTCTTTCCTCAGCTCATGTTTGTGTTAAAGATTTATTAAGGCATATTATTGTGTTGTGAAGTGCACAAACTTAGAGGTGATCCAACAGTGAGCAATGGGATACGATCATTATTGTTTTGAAAATCTAATCTGAATGTGCTCTTACTCAACAGCTCATGGAGATTATTACCCCTTTGATGGCCGTGATGGCACTCTCGCTCACGCCTTCGCCCCGTCTCCTGGCATCGGAGGGGATGCTCATTTTGATGATGATGAGACCTTCACCTTCCGTTCCAACGCAGGTGAGTTTATTATTTGCGATCTGAATAGTGAGATATTTGACAGAAGCTGTCATGATGTATGTTGACATGCTGTAACTTGCCTGTAAATCTGTGTATTCTGCTGTAGGCTACGTCCTCTTCATGGTAGCCGCCCATGAGTTCGGCCACTCCCTGGGCTTGTCTCACTCTGATGATCCTGGTGCCCTCATGTACCCTACATACACATACAGGAACCCTGACACCTTCGTTCTGCCCCGTGATGATGTCAAAGGCATCCAGTCTCTCTACGGTTAGTACTGATTAGTGGATCAATTGCTTCCTGTTTGCACAACCAGCACATTGCAGGTCTCTTGCACAATCTGTTGTGATGCATTCAATGTTTTATGCAAGGTGATGCAGGGCTTTCTAAATACTCAGCAGCTCATCTTGTTTCAATTCCAGGTCCAAATCCTGAAAAGGATCCTTCTGTATCTGAACCTACTGCCCCAACCACCCCTGACGCCTGTGACTCTACTATGGTATTGGATGCTGTCACCACCCTGCGAGGAGAGATGTTCTTCTTCAAAGACAGGTATCAAACATTTGGTCCACAAGAATGATACAATATCCAAATCTCTATTCTGATTGTTTCTTAACAGAACATTTGTGTTGACAGCTTCTTCTGGCGTAGCTACCCTCAGAGCAGGACACCTCAGCAGAGCCTGATCACAAGCTTCTGGCCCAGTGCCCCCAGCAACATCGACGCGTCTTACGAGAGCCGGCAGTCAGACAGAATCTTTTTCTTTAAAGGTACGTTTGTTATGTGTCAGACAACACAAATCTTAACATTTTATTTCAAAGATACCAAAGTTTTTAACTTTTTCATTCCTACAGGTCGCAAAGTGTGGGCCTTTAGTGGCTATAATCCAGTGCGGGGCTATCCCAAAAGACTTACCAGTATCGGTCTGCCAAGATGGGTGAAGAAAATCGATGCAGTCCTCT
The DNA here is from genome assembly GCA_038501795.1 of Pseudopleuronectes americanus. Classification (NCBI taxonomy): domain Eukaryota; kingdom Metazoa; phylum Chordata; class Actinopteri; order Pleuronectiformes; family Pleuronectidae; genus Pseudopleuronectes; species Pseudopleuronectes americanus. The sequence goes on from CM076728.1 coordinate 3,330,086, forward strand.
ATGACGTACAATCAGGCAAAACTCTGTTCTTTTCAGGCGAATATTACTACAGGTGTGTACAGAATATAAAAAAAATCCTGATTTAACAATAATAAATTTTTTACCCCTTACCATTATTGAATGTATCTAATTATTGCCTGTTTCTTCAGCTATGATGAGGTCAGGAAGACTATGGACCAAGGATTCCCCAAACGTGTTGATCAGACCTTCTCTGGACTCAGAAAGGTGACTGCAGCTTTCCAGTACAGAGGTGAGTAGAGAAATGACAAGATGTCCACAGCTTGCCAGAAACACATCTATCCTCGAAATGTTTTATGGTATTTTGGTTCATACACCAGCTCAATGTTGATGAGAAGACCAATACCACTCACACATTGAGCAACAAGTCATTTTATCTACCGTTAGACATCTATTATTACCTCTAAAGCTCCCTCTTGATGATGTCATATGTTGTTTTTTTTGTTTGCAAAAGCAGCAAAAGTACAAGTTGTGCCTTTACAAAGTGCCATAGCGAAATAGGGTTTCCACCAGTTGGCTGGTAATCTCATTACAATGACTCAAGGAAACTCATAGTATCCCGTTATCTGTTTGGCATCAATTTTCTCTAACTATTAAAGCCATGCATGCATTTAACTAAACTATTCCCATCACAGACGTTAACATTGAGCCTCTGTTCTGCAGGTTTTACATACATCTACAGTGGACCCTACATGTTTGAGTATGACCTGAGGACCGGGAGGTTGTACCGTGTATTGAGGAACAGCTACTTCTTGCGCTGCACTAACTTCTAGCACAGTTTACCATCTGACTTGTTTATAGCCATGCGTGGGAATGAGAGTGAATGTACAACTTACAGTATTAAAACATTACATTTTGAATATTTCTATTCTACTCTCGATATTATATATTCGATATTCAAGTCTATAAAATTCCTTTATTTCTGAAAAGTTTATACATAGAGTAGACATTATTTTTTATACTTCTCTAGATTTCAATTTTCTTTATGTGTTAAGTCTAAATATCACAAAGCAATTTATTGGGATCAACTCATTAACCTATAATAATACGTTTGATGTAATGTCAATCAACTTAAACTTTTTCTATATATTGCGACCACTTAATAACTTAGAAACTTGAGTTCTAAGTTGAGGTGTTTTGACTAGAAAAGATAATTAAATTAACTATTAATTGATCAAACAACTCGCTAAATTAGGTCTCTCAAGAAACTATCATATTGGCAGACTGACCCTCTAACAGACTCCCCACAATGAGTTGAAATTTCCACTTTTCAGAATATAGAACTGCATTCCCTCTTTACAACGATTAGCTTTTCGATTATCACGTTATCACTGCCAGCAGCTGAACATGAAGTCTTTGTAAGAACTGTGGAATGAAATTGCTTCTATATCATTGATTGTAAATGAAAATATGACGCTTTGGAGACTGGTACTTCATTCAGTTATATAACAATCCACAAATGAAATAAATCAACTTTCATGCATTTTCACATATAAGATACATTTCAAAATAAGAATTCCTCTAAAATGTATTTTTTTTTAATCTGGGTTTGGATTTTCAGGCTGACCTTTACTTATTTCCGGTTAGGGTTAGTATCATTTATTTACTAAACTGCAGGCAAAATTTAGTAAAGGTCAAGGACAATTGTTGTATGAATAGACACAGTTAATGAATCGATTCCTCTTAAATTTCTCAGGATCCTTGTGACAACGTTTTATGTGCATGTTAAAAATGTAAAAGGTGACATAAATAAACAGTGTAGCATCACTAATTTACAAATACAAGATCCATTGAATTTTTTCCATTTTGTGAATGTACATTTATTGGTAGATGTAAAAAACTCATAGAGAGAACTTGTTATGTACGGTACTCTTCATAAAGAACGCAGGACTAAAAAGACAAGCTTGTATTCTGCAATTAAAAGTACGAACAAAGAACAGAGGAGGATATTGTGTTAATTTCATGTCTTTTGTTTAGTTTTAATTGACTGACTAGTTTGCAAAAAGAGGTTATTCAGCAGAAGGCAGCATTGCCATATATTTACTTTAGCGCATATTTTTCTCTTGGTCAGGAGTCCTATTACGTGTTATGAACATTACAATTATTTCATAAAAAGAAGAACAGTGGACAGAGACTTGTTGAAGAATTTTAATGTAAATATACACTATCAATGCCTTTGTAGCCATTGATAGTGTTTTTTAATTAGAAATCAGGAATTTAGGAGTTTTAGTAAATGTTTCCCTCATAGAGAAACTGGAGACGTGGTCGAAACGAGATGACTCTGGGTTGTTCATCAAAACATCCCAAAACTCCATTCTCCAAACTAAAGATGCTATTTTGAGGATATAAAAAATATATATATTGTGCTACTATTCTTTACTCTCACAGTTCTCTACCTATTTGCTTATTACACCCGATGATACAGTATCTGCTACATACCATCCAAGACTATATACATTGTTTGTCTGGAATTTAATAGATTCACATTGATCAATAACCCACCGTGCCTTCCCTTAAAAATAAAACTATACAAATTGAGGTTCAGAATTTATAGACATACAGAAGAGTGACCATCAGTTGTTTGTTGGTCTTTTTTTATAAGTGAAAATCCAAAATGTGTTAATTTAGAGGCTGTAAAACTGTGTAAGTCAGGTTTGATAAGCTACATAAGTAGATGCATTTTATTTTATTTATCCCACACACATGCACAGACATGCAAACGCACACTCATGCAGGTAGGGAAATGTAATCTCTGCTTTTGACCCATCTGTGTGCGGGACACACAGAGCAGTGAGCGACTATGTACAGCGCTCGGGGAGCAGATGTTGGAGGAGTAAGGTGCCTTGCTCAGGGGCACTAGACAGGGTCTAGAGAGACTCTTGGATTTTTGGGCAGATCAATCCAGGTTCGTCTTTTATTGTCTTTCCGTGGAATCGAACCAGAGACGAACCAGAGACCTTCTCTGCCCATAGTCCAAGTTTCTGCCACTAGACCACCGCCTCTCCATCCTAACCCTAATCAAAGCTGATAATCAGAGGTGTTGTGCCTGTTAGCCGCTGGTGTCTGGACTTTGAGTTTGTGCTTCAGTCATCTAATTCTCAATACAGACAAGTGTCTAAAAGTTTTTAATCTAGCTCCTCAAATCCATATCAGGTATCTTCATCAGGTAATTTAACCGCACGTAACAGCAATTTAAAGGTATACATTGTGTATGTTGGTATGACTGAAAGTCAGAAAAGAACTATGTGAGGTGGGGTGGCAGAGCAAAGAGCAACATTACTGCACCAAGAAACCCCAGATGTTAACTCTTGTCCTCTCTTGTCTCATGTTGATGGTTCATTCAGAACAGTTTCTGATCAACGTCGTGTCCACACAGGCCCACGCTTCTCCAACTCTATCTAACTCCAAATCTCAAATCCTCTACCCTCCAACTCCCCCAAACATCACCGCAGCTATTATCTCTCCCCTGTTCCTCTAATGGGCCTGTTCAGACATTTGCAGGAATGTTTTATTGCCCCATCATGCATCCCTCTCTGCTCTCGCATCCAAAACACTGAAATTGACCGTTTCAGGAAATAACAAGTCTCAGTATCTGAGCAGAGCCGAGCAGAGACGGAGAATAAAGAAGAGAAGAAAGGTGTCATGGAGGGTGCATTGGCTGTTAAAACAGTGATGGCAGTGGTGGCTGTAGCCCTCTGCGGAGCAGTGCCCACCACTTCACCCAGACAAGAAGAGCTCTCTAAAGCCCAGGTAAACATGAGGTGTTCTCACAGTTCAAATATTGCACTGTTTGTTGGGGTTATTTAACCTGCTGATTTGGGAGAGAAGATGGTTTAGTTTTTTTGTTTGTGATTCTGTAAGAACTATTGATTTCAACCTTGTTAAACATTAAAGTTTCAGATGTTTTAACATTAAAATAATAATTTACTTTCCAATTTCAGTTATATGAAGTTCGTACTAAAGCCTGTATGCATTTAAAGTCAGCTCTTCTGTATTACAACTGGTTTTAAGACTTTGAAGTTGAGGTTTCAAGACAATAACATGTACCATGTTGTTAGTTTAAACAAATATATAACAGGTGGACCAAAGCCTCTGTCACACATCACGCTGGAAACAGCTCTTTTTTACCTGACGAGGAAACATCATACAATGATACAGATTTTCATGTTCATTGAATATGTTGTAGCTGGTAGTCACTAATCAACCTTTTTCCATTAATCTGATTTCATGTTGAGCATAACTGCAGAACTCAGAAAATAGTTGGAACTGCAAACTGTTGAAAAGCCGCCAATACTCCCTGCAGTATTAGAGTTTGCTCCACTGAGAATTAAGATGATAAGACAAGGATCTGTTACCCATTTTTGCCAGTTGAACTCTTTTAATGTGAAGCAGCAGCAGGAAATAGGACATGTTGAGCTCCCCCTTCTTAATACAGCTCTGACACGGAGTGAACAGTAAATTGCAGGGGCTGGTAGCAGTGAGATCAAATGCATGAATTGTATTTGATCTAGTGTTAATGCCTTATTACACAGCATTGTGCAGGAATGATGAGCTCCATCAGTGAAACAGTGAAAGGAAAGTAACTGGATGTTAGTACAGTGAATTGCTATTACAGGGAAAAAAAAATTTTGAGCCAACTTTAAGAAAAAATACTTAAAATACGATACACAAAAACAAATTAAGTTAGTCAGAAATTAAGCTGTATTTTTCTATAAGGTTTGATTTCATGAAAACCTGAAGTTATTTCTATTAACTTTTTCTCTTATCTTATCAAAAAACTCTATTTAAATAGGTATATTACTAATCCTTATATCATTTGCTGCGTTTTATCTGCATATAAGAATGTTTTATTTGTTATTTTTTCTTCGAACAGGACTATCTGTCTCAGTTTTTCTCCGAGGTGGGTGTCAGTGCACCCAACAGTGTCTGGCGCAGCTCTCTAGACTCCTTTGAAGAGACTCTGAAAAAAATGCAGGGCTTTTACGGCCTGGAGGTGACAGGGCAGTTAGACACCAACACTATGGACGTGATGAATCGCCCCCGCTGTGGCTTCACAGACGTCAGCCGATACGGCCACTTCGCCGGTGGACCAAAGTGGGAGAAGACTCTGGTCACATACAGGTACTGAGCCAGATCTCATGCCAGAACAAAAGGCAACAAGTCCCTGCCTGTAGTTCACACAAACACAGAACAAAACAAAGCTCTTAAATACTTAAAGCCTTTTCACTCTCACACTGCCTGTAGGATAACTAACTACACACCGGACCTGAGTCGAAGTGATGTGGATGCCACCATAGCCAAGGCTCTACAAATCTACAGCGACGTCATTCCTCTGGATTTCAAGCAGATTTACAGCGGCACCGCGGACATCATGATCGTGTTCAAGAGTCGAAGTAACTCAGTACATTCGGTTCCTTTTTAGAAAATGTTTGATCCAGTGGTAACTTTGGTCCTTTTCTTACCAGATCATGGAGACTTTTCTCCATTTGACGGGCCATATGGGGTGTTGGCCCATGCATTCTCCCCTGGAGAAGGTAATGGAGGTGACACCCACTTTGATGAAGATGAAACCTGGACTCTGACCTCACGAGGTGCAGCACCATTGAGATGCTATGATTCCATAGCTAATTAAGTACCTCCAGTAACTGTTTATGTGTATGTGCAGGAGCCAACCTGTTCTTGATAGCAGCCCATGAGTTTGGCCATGCACTTGGACTGGCCCACTCTAAGATCCAGACAGCACTGATGTTTCCCACCTACAGTTATGTGAACACAGAGGGATACAAGCTGCCGGAGGACGACAAACAGGGAGTACAAGCTATCTACGGTGAGATGCATGGTGTTATTACATCAAAGCACTTTTCATGAATTCCCCTGACAGAATTTGTTTTTTTTTACTTTAAAGGAATCAGAGAACCATCAGTTCAACCAGAGGCTGAACCTGAACCAAATCCACAGCCTACTCTAAAACCTTTGCCGAGACCACAACCTAGACCCGAGCCAGATCCTGAACCCACACCAGGCCGTTGCAGCAGGGACATGATTTTTGATGCTGCAACCTCCATCCAGAGAAACCTCTACTTCTTTAAAGATGGGTGAGGGATTTCTGCCAATTATTTTGTTATGTTATCATTTAGGTTTGGCGTTAAAGCGAGGGTCGGTGAGCCTGGAAAAGTTAGAAGAGCTGGCTACAATGTGCAACCAATGACATCGGCCCTCTCTTCAAAGCTACGCCCCAAAAACATAAGAACACTAACCTCTGGCCATGTTGCTGCTTCAGTCATGACTACAAGGCTGAAGCCTCCAGTCATGCATTGAGACCACAGTCAGTAAGTGACAAAGAGGTATTACAGCCCATAATTTTATTCAGTCCAAATTAATTACGGTTCTATAAGGGGCATAGACACCGGCTTCTTTCTTTTTTGCAGACAACTTTATTTATTGATGGCTATCTGGGCCTGAGTAGGATTTCAACAAATAAAAAGGTTTTTAAATCTACCAGCCCTCCCTTTAACATGGTCTCCTCAGAGCTGTGATCTTCAGTGCGAGTCAGCATGTCATGGTATTTTTTGTTTTTTTGGTCAGACATTTCTGGAAGAGGAGCAGCTCCTGGGATGGCATCACTATGAAGAGTATTCAGTCTACCTGGCCTGGAATCCGTCAAGTTGATGCTGCCTATGAGTTTAAAAAGACTGTCATTTTCTTTGAAGGTACAAAATGAAGCCCTTTTGTTTTGTTTCGATTTTGAGTATATAAAAGCTATCAACAAATGTTTGTGCTCTGGGATATACCACTTTAGTAATTGTCTATCTTTTCCTGCCATAGGGAATCATTACTGGGGGATCAGTGGAAACACTGTCCTACCTGGTTATCCCAAACCTCTCAGAGACTTACGCATCCCTCTCCACATCAACAAAGTTGATGCTGCTGTCCACGTGGAATTTACAGGCAGAACCCTCTTCTTTGTGAAGAACAAATACTGGAGGTGGGTAATGTGAAAAAGCCATGTACATATAGGCTGAATCCCTGTATAGACTGATGTATTGATTAAAACACTTCCTCATTTTACTCATAGCTACAATGAAAGGAGGCGCAGAATGGATCGCGGATACCCAAAACTCATAAAGACAGAGCTCCCTGGGATTGGCAATTATGTGGATGCTGTTTTTGAGAACAGAGGTAGGTAATAGTCACAGCGGGTCAATCCCTCTGCTGCAGCATGATCCTGTTTGGCTTGATTTTAAAGTTGCAACCCTCTCTTCAGGTTACCTGTACTTTTCAAGTGGATCCAGGCAGACAGAGTACGACTACCTCAGAAGAAGAGTGATCCGCACCTTGTTAAACAACGCATGGATGGATTGTGACTAAAAAAACTAAAATTCCTTCCACATAAACACACAAGAAAACTGAAACACTTCTACAAATCAGTTTTCTTAAGATCTTGATTTCTTAGACAATGGATCAATGGATAACTTTATTTTGGATGTGGGTCCCTTTCTTTTAATAGAATAGTGATTTAGAACAGAATAAAAAGTGTTGATTGTGAAATGAAATATAAATGTTCTAACATTAATAGAATAACAGCGCTAAACAGGCTGCTGCAGTGGTGGTGGCAGTTTTTGTAATAACACACACACACACATGCAACGCTAGCGTGCAACAGAGCAACGGCCTTTTCCCTTAACTCATTGTGAGTTATTGTAGCTTTCAACAAGAAATGAATAAAGTATGATAATTTTTGTTATCTTGGATGTTATTTTTGTGACATTCATCCATTTATCAACAAACATTTACTGTAATCAAGTTTTAAATGTGAACAATAAAGAATCAGTTCAAAACCATTGTGTATTCATGTGATTGCAGACATCAGCCTGAAAAATGGAAACCGATGCAATTCATGATTAAAACTCTTGTCCAATCTTAACACAACCTCTTTATATACAGTATATGATTTTCACGCTCTTGAAACCGATGGGCGACGTCACGGACACTGCGTCCATCTCTACAGTCTATGAACACAACCTGTAAACTAATTTCTTCAGGTTAATGTAATTGAGTCAAAGGACAGGACTCCTTGAAACAATCCTCAACAGAGAGTAACATGTAATGCATTTATCAGACATGCATAGTACACGCTTAAAAAACTGGCTCTTCACAAGTGCTATGGAGCATTTTGAGTGCTCTTTCTCACTAAAAAAACATTTTTCCTGTTTTTTTTGTTGACATTTCTTTAAACTACTGAACCAAATCTTATTAAATGAAGAAAGTATAAAAAACAGTATTGTGGTCATCACTATTCTCTTACAATAGGACCAGCTGGATGGCAGAAACAGTGCTGGTATCACAACATCAGCATCACACATTGACGTAGACATGCAACCTGAATTAATTTTCCTTGACCCTTTGTGTATAAGTGATATCAAATAAATACATACAATTTAAATAAATATATTAACACAACAATTATTTTACAAGGCATTTTAAAACTAATAGGGTATTGATGTTGTGGCTTGAATAATACATTTTACTTCTTTGACTGAGATTTATTGTTTTGTGTGTCATCGCAACAAAAGCAACAATAAACCTCTGTAGGAACAGGTGTCCAACCAAGCCAAATATTACAGATAATATAGCACAAATAGGCCATTCAATAGTTACAAAAAGGTATGTGATATAATATATATAATCAGAAATATCAGCTGATCTCTGTCAGTCGTCTGCATGATGGTCAAGTACTAATCAATGCTGATCATGAAGCTGAGGAGTAAAGAATTCATAAAGCTCTATCTCAAAGATGAACGCCTGGATTCTGCTGTAAAACTACAACAACCATGATGCCCGGTCAGCCGTGGCGTCAGGGGGGAACACACCTCTCACTGTGATTGGCTGCTGCGTGTCGTCACTCCGCTGCACGTCTGAAGGTGAAGTCTGTACAAGCGAGTGAGTCCCTGTCCAGTTCTCGGTCCAAGATGTCCTCCGCTGGACTTTTAAACATGCGTGCTAATGGCTGCAGACGCCTGGTAAGTGTGTGCAAAAACCCGATGCTCTGTAGCATGCTAGCTGTAGCATCTGTTTGACCGCGAGTAAACAAGAGGCCCTGTCTCGATTAAAGCTGCTCGTTTAAACTGTTTGTGTTTGTCCTTGACCACAACAATGAAACAGTCTGTAACTGCAGCAGGTGTCTCACAGTGATGTAGTGAAGCTGAACCAAGTCACTTGTGTAACTGTAATGTCGTATTTCTCAAGAAGCTACTAGCTATAACAACATCTATGCAGCTAAGCTAACTGAAAAAAGAGACAGCTAGAAGAGACTATTTTCTGCACCTAGCGTAAACATAAGCTATTATAGCAACTGTCAACATCATAAGCTGATGTCTACTGCTTCTGCTTACTCTTAATCTTGCCATTCATTTTTCAATTGCTAATACCCTACTTGTTATGCTAACAGCTGTCTAGCCTGTGACCCAGCACTGATATGGGGGAGCTTCAGGTTGGACCTCAATGTCTCTCATGAATGGAACATGAACTCTTTGTCTTCATATTGCAGGCTCACAAGTACCTGTCAAGAACCTACACATCTCGGCCCTCGCTCAATGTAAGTCAATGTCACACACTCCTAAAGGTCCAGTGTGTAAGATTTAGGTTAAAAGGGATCTATTGGCAGAAATTGAATATAAGACAATCCTAGTGGTGTTTTCACTATTGTGTTTCATCTAAACTGTAAGAATTGTTGTTTTTTTTATCCTAGAAGGGGCCCTTTATTTAAAACACATTTTTTAAATTAAAACTGAAGGCTACTACAGGTTCTCATTCATGTTTGGAAGGGGAGGACGAAGTGAGGGGTGTTCAGCTGCAACATGCAACTTCACCACTAGATGTCCCTAAATATTACACACTGAACCTTTAATGCAAACTTGTCGTGGCTGGTTTCAGGAAGTCGTCATCGTCAGCGCAGTCCGCACTCCAATGGGCTCCTTCAGAGGCAGCCTGGCAGCAGTACCAGCCACTAAACTGGGCTCCATCGCCATCAGAGGAGCCATAGACAGAGCAGGTATGTTCACGTGGGTCGTTTGGAGTAGATTTATTCATCCAGTCATTATATAAGTTGTGACTACATGTATAACTCGTCTTCCTCATGGACTGGGCCCTCTCTGAAATTGGGCATGATCATTTTCTGAAGGGCTACGGACATTGGTTAATCATCCGCAGCAAATATGACTGAGCTAATACACCTGATGTAAATATTATAAGTAGATTATGGTTGGGTGGCTGTGTATATTTGGTGAGTTGACTTATTGTTTCTTGTGTTTAGGAATTTCTCCTGAGGAGGTGAAGGAGGTCTACATGGGCAATGTGCTTCAGGCAGGAGAAGGACAGGCTCCCACCAGACAAGCCTTGCTTGGCGCAGGTGTGGACCTAATTTTGTATTCTTTCTAACAAAAAAATATAGATGTCCAGAAGTCAGCTGCACATGTGCTGTCTTTATTGGAACAGAACCAGCACTGTCAGCTCTCTCCAATATAATATTGTTCACAGCCAATTGATGCTGTTTCTGTTCAAATTCTAATGTGAAAGTCACAGAATATACATGTCCAGGACTTCAAATTTTGAAGAACAAGCTGTTACCAGTAGGTTGACACAAGCGTGGTTCATCTCCAGAAGCTTTGTGAGGTCTCTTTCAGGGTTTGATAATTAAACCCTCTGAAAGATTTTTTTTTATATCATGATTGATATTAATTTCACTGGAAGATTGAAACGACTTTCAGAATGTACACATAGCTAGTGTCGAATATACAGATCTATTATGATAGAATGAGGGACAAACACACAAAGGCAAAAGTAGTAATAGATCATTTAAATTTTTTTGCAAACTCGAAAACGTCTCTGATTCCATCTCCAGGCTTGTCCCTCGGCACTCCAGCAACAACCATCAACAAGGTCTGTGCCTCTGGGATGAAGTCCATCATGATGGCAGCCCAGAGTCTTATGTGTGGACACCAGGTACTACTAAAACACTGCAGCTTTTCAGCTTGATGGAAACTGCTTGCAAATCAATGCAATGTGCATAGTGAATAAAGTAGAAAAATAAATCATAGATTGTTCTCACATATGGCATCGCTTGCCATGAAATATGTTTTTCTGTTTTAAAAACACAAATCTGATGCCAGGTAAGATGATAGGGGACTTTATTACGACCAAAAACAAACTTTGTTTACCACAGACTCTTAGAATAAAATAGGTCATCACAGACTTTGCCTTGCTGATGTAAACAGACGACAGGAATTAGAGTGGTGTTGTAAGACGTACAGCTCTACATTAACTTCTCCCAGATTTCTAAAGACTTTATACAAGGGGGCCAGGCAGATAAAATAAACCTGTAAGGTAAAACATGTATCTATTTATTATTTTTCAGGATGTGATGGTGGCAGGAGGAATGGAGAGCATGTCCAACGTACCTTATGTGATGACCAGAGACACTCCAGCGTACGGAGGAGTGAAAGTTGAAGACCTCATTGTGAAGGATGGACTCACTGATGTCTACAACAAATTCCACATGGTAAAAGTCCACTTTATATTGATTGCAAATCGTATCTTTAATGTAGTTTTGCAACATCATAATTCTTGGTAGAGTTTCTTGTGTATTCCTAGTTATACATTTGAAAATGATTCAGACATATGATTCCATCTTGCTTCAGTAATTGAATGTAAAGTGTTTCTTATGATGTTTGGGTGGGAAGCCTTTTTCAGAAAGTGAATATAGGGATTTACCTTCTTTATAACATGACTTTCCCCTTGTCCCAATCATTTGTTAAGGGGAATAAGGTAAATTTTTTAATTATGTGTGATTTGTATGTGTTAATTTGTTGTTTTGTTCTATTCAACAGGGAAACTGTGCAGAGAACACCGCCAAAAACTCCAACATCACCAGGGAGGAACAGGACGCCTACGCCATCAGCTCCTACAGCCGTAGCAAAGTGGCCTACGAATCTGGAGTGCTGGCCAAGGAGATTGTACCAGTCAGCATTCCCCAGAGAGGTACAGCAAGTTGGCAAAAGTTCCATTTCTGTTGGGCAGCATGGGGAGATTGGTCATTTCCAAAGCAAAGCATGTCTGATGATGGGATTTTGTAGGCAAACCTGATGTGGTCGTGAGCGAGGACGAAGAGTGGAGGAGGGTCGACTTCAGCAAAGTCCCCAAACTGAAGGCAGTGTTCCAGAGAGAGAATGGTAAATATATGTATTGGATGATTCACCTGTCGAGCGTTATTATACACATACGATACTAGTTACTATAGTATTATTGCACATATATAGATAAAGAATACTTTAGTAATGTATTTTGCTGAGTCTTTCAGAATTTTCTCCTAACTGGTTAATTTTTCTTATAGGCACGGTGACAGCAGCCAATGCCAGCACGCTGAACGATGGAGCAGCTGCTCTGGTTTTAATGACAGCAGAAGCTGCAAAGAGACTCAATGTCACTCCACTGGCAAGGATTGTCTGTAAGCTTTATGCAAAGACACACACAGACACGGAGTAGGCAGTACTGGCGGAGTTTAACTGAAACTCAGGCTGGAACATATTGTAGGTCTTCAGATTTATATGCTCATGATGCCAAAAAAGCTTAATGCATTTTTTATTAACTATCTTCAGTCTGCACTACATATTTATATACATGTGTGTAAACTTGTCTTCATTTTGTCGGATAGCGAAGGCATAAAAGCACAAGACAGTAATCTTAGTAGAGTATGTTTAGCAGTTAGAAAATAAAGCTAACTTTATGTTTACATTCTTTGTTTTGCTCGGATACTTGTCTATATTGGTCAAGTTCAAATAAAACAGCCAGTGGTTTAGTTATTTCCTGTCCGTTCATAGTTAAACGGTGCATTTTGAAATCAATTTTTTTCTTCATTTTCTTCTGATACATTGTGAATTAACAGAATATGTTGTTTTATCAATCCAGCCTTTGCTGATGCCGCGGTCGCACCCATTGATTTCCCCATTGCTCCTGCATTTGCTGTACCTAAGGTGAGTCTAAGGATTTGATCTGGTTCATTGTGAGATGACCTCAGGCTTCTGTGCATGATACTTTTTTTAATTTGCTAACATGGAGATTGTGGCAGAACTGTGAAGCTGTAAGTGCTCTTCACTGTTAATAAAGTGTTTTATATTATAATTTTTTTATTGTGTAAGTCCAAAGGCGTTAGTTATCTTACTAAAAATGATAAAATCACAAAGACGTTATTTGCCCTCTACTTATATTTGTCTTTGGATGCAATACATTAGAACCTCCTAACACTTCCATGTGTGAATACGTGTCAGGTGCTGGATGCAGCAGGGTTGAAGAAGGAGGATATCGCCATGTGGGAGATCAATGAGGCCTTCAGCGTAGTCGTCCTGGCCAACATCAAGATGTTGGACATTGACCCAGAGAAAGTCAACGTCAACGGTGGAGCTGTGTCCCTGGGACATCCCATTGGGTAAGGAGCTGAGGCTGATGCAGTCTGGCTGTTTGTCTGTTTTTATATCAAGGATCTGACCTGGAATTCAGAGAAAAGCTCAAATGTACAAGCTTTTAAACATTAGCTTTTCCAGGAGTTACTTAGTCAAGGTGAGGAACAAGGTGTGTCCTGTTTGTTCTTTTCCTGTTTCATCCTTCGTCCTTTGCTTTGTGATCTAGACATCTTGTCTTGATACTTTTGAATCTGTTCCACTAGAAGTTCACACAAAAGAAACAACTGTTATTGATGAGGTGATTCACTTAAACAAACTAACTGAATATATTTACACCTTAATGCCTATATTAAAAGTTGGCCCATAACATGGACATCAAATAATTTACAAGACACTGACACATGTTTCCATGGAAATAAATTGATACTTTATTAACCAGATTTAGACGAATACTATTTTTGCTTAACCTTAATAAGGTCATACAATAATCAAAAAAGCAATAAGCAATAATCAAAGTAAAGTTGCCGTTTGTAGAATTTAGTGACGTCTAGTGGAGAAGTTGCATGTTGCAGCTAAATACCCCTCACCTCACCCTCCCCTTCCAAACATGAAAGAGAGCCTGTGGTAGCCTTCAGTTATCATACAAACTCAAAGGGTGTTTAGTTTGTCCAGTCTTGGCTACTACAAGAAACATGGCGGCCTCCGTAGAGAAGACCCCACTGATGTAATATAGAGTTTTTCAATATAAAGGGCACATAATATAATTTAGATGAAACACGCTCCTGAAAACCTCAATAGGATTATTTTAGATTAAATTTCTGTCAATAGATCCCTTTCACCTAAATCTTACACACTGGACCTTTGAGACGTGGAGTATTCTGTAGACGTGTCTCATTATGTAGACATGTTTATGTCTAAATTGCAATCTAACATCCTATTTGAGTTTTCACAGGATTTGTACGTCTTCGTCATACAGAGGTTACCAACTGTTTGATGGCACTGGGTGCAAACCAAATGAAAACCCCCAAAATGTTTTGCTGTTTCTACAAAATCTAAAAAGCATCCAAAATGGTTTACAGTAGCAAGGTAAATTAAAATATTAAACCTCAGGTTGGGGTTTTCAAAATGGTGAAATAACGCCTGATTTAATGCCTTAGTGGCAAAATGAAACTAAATAAGTGCTCCAAGTGTTTTTTTCTTTGCAGGGGCATGTCTGTTGTTTGTGCATGTCATCTTTTGAAAGACGTTTTCTTATTACTCGGCAGTACAAGAGGTTAACACAAGGCAGACCACTTATTTATTACATACTATTATTTATCTGTGACCCTAATCACACCATTCCAATCTGTTACAATCAAAATCTATCAAAATGAATGTTATTCTTTTCTAAATTCTTTATTTTACACTTAGCATTTAACAAGAAAATAAACTTTTTAAAAACTGCCTGTGAGCATAAATCTGCTGTTAACTCTTGGGGTCCAGCAAGCTGAGCTGTTCAGAACAGTAACTGATTCAGACACATTCCTTCCCACTGCCGTTTCACTTCTGAACTCAGGCAGACGGCGTTCTTGTTGGTTGTAAAGTATTTATTAGTCTAGTTTATATTTTATTTATTCATTAATATTTTATATGTTCAACAATTTCAAGGTCAACCTGGGATGACTATTGTTCTCCCCAATGGGACGTTCTGTGCCTACCTCCCCTTCTATGTTATGTCATGTTTTTTATTGTCCATGTTTTGCTGAACAAGCAATTGATCTCTTGTGACAAGGTTAAAGATAAACACAACATCAGGTCATCAGCTTGGGTGTAAAAGCAGAACCTGTTGTTGTTTATTACTAATGCTTTATTTGCCTTTCCATTTGGCAGGATGTCTGGGGCGAGAATTGTGGGTCACATGGTGCACAATCTGAAATCAGGTCAGTACGGGCTGGCAGGCATCTGCAACGGAGGCGGTGGAGCTTCATCTATTATCATCCAGAAGTTGTAGGAATCTTGGAACTTTTCTCTCCCTGATCCACTCGTTGAAGTACTGTTGATTCTGAAAGTTATGAAACCTGAAACTCCCTTTTCACTGTAAGGAAAGCATCTGTTACAACTGTGGCCTTAGTCCAACATGACATCATGACTCCAGAATTAAACACTCCCTTGTTTGTCAAAACCACTTGTGAAAAAATCGATAAATATTTAACTCTGTTGAAATGGTTGAATAAATACTGTAGTTTTCATGAAACCACTTTTGTGTTATTGATCCTTATTGACTCACTATGATGTTGATAGAAAGGTTTGACCATCAGTTATTTAAAGTTGACAGCCAGCTTTATGTTTTGGTTTTCATTTTTAATGCTTAATCTAGAATTTGAATTACAGTAATGGAGATGTGGCACTGTAATTTCCAATTTGGCCACTAGATGTGGCTATTTTCATTGTAATAACTTGTGGTAGATATTAACGTCTCAGTAGAATTGTTATGGTGTCCCTAATATCTTTACACACTTACATTTTTTGTTATATATATCAAATTACACACCTACAGTCTATTATATGAAATGAGAATTCACTTAAAGGTTTTGAAGATTATCTCAAGATGTTATGCTGATGGTTATCAATACATCTGTATGAACTTTAGTATAGGTGAAGCACAGGGCTTTATCACTTTCAATCACAATGTTTAATATAGTTAAATAATTAAGTATAATGGTTTAGACAATTTATCTATAGTTTGACTGTTATTTTAAATAAAACAACACCCTCTATTTCTTAAGTTATGTTGATTTCTGTGCTATACAGGAAACTTTTTTGACCCAACCTTAAATCAAAGAAAAAACAGCACTTGCCATTTTCTGTTTCACTGACACATGTCTACTCAATTGGGAACATCTATTGAAAGTTAAAACTGACAAAAAATAGGGTCCTCCTTCCCTAGTTAGGGTGGTCAGTTGGAGCGAGCCAGAGCCTTGGAAATGCCAATGGATGTGGCTATAAGCCAGCGGCTTTGGCCCGTCACAAATAAAGGCCAACACCCTGTGTGTCACTGTTTGCTTCGTAGGAATTGACAGAGCCCTGGAAGGATGCTGTTGATGAAGTATGCAGACATGGCATCTGAGATAAAACGATAAGGGAGGTTGACTGCAGGGATTTTATTTTCAACATGTGTTGTGATTAAACATTTTAAACACTCTGACAAAGTAACACAACTGAGGACATGTCCCTGATTTGCTGGTGATCCCTGACATCTGGGGGTTTGTACCTTTTCATCAAACTAATGCAGAAAACCTAAGAGATATTCACCATCTTAGCCATCCTGTCACTCATCCTTTCATCCGGCATATGACAAAAAACTCTTGAATCTAGAATCTAGAATCTTAAGCTTTACACCCAGGGATGAGTTTCTACCACGTCACTGTTTTCTACCTACAACAAGAAAGTTGAGTTTCCACTTGTGTGTGTTTATTTTGTTTCAGTCTTTGTCAACAGGATTATGCAAAAAGTACCAAACTGATTTGCACCAAACTAGGTGAAGGAATTGGACAAGAGCTGGGGAAGAGGCCATCAAAGTTTAGAAGAAATAATGTGTTAATCTTGATATAATAAATCAGTGAGATCTAGGAATTTGTACAATTATATGCACGTAAAGGATAATAGTGGGGCTCCTGTATAAGAAAATGTTTGGCCTTGGCAGAATTTAACTATTTTATTTAAATTTATGAGAAAGTTGCGTGACCTCATATTTTGCCTTTGATAAGATATTGTCCTGCAAATATTCCTGTGCTTATCATTTTATATTGCTTTATACACTTTATACATACCTCTTCATAAAGGGTGTGTTTTCCCAATGAACCTCCCTCTATTAATAAAGGTCATAATGACAATAGCGTATATTTAACCTTAGTTATAAGTACAAAAAGGTTATTTTCACTACACCCTTTATTTTCCATTCACGCTGTTTGGTCCTTTTGGAGGCAGTTTGTGATGCTGTCAAATGTTATTACTTTACAGTGATGGCTGATTTATAATTTTGTCTGCCCCATTTATCAATACAGGTAGGCTAAACAACAAACCATAACTTCAGGTGTGCGAACGTTATTTAATGTTGATCCATCAGAGTTGTGTTGTCGGGTACAATCTCAGAGCACCCCCCCTACCAGCTTACACAGTGGAACACTGAGTTAAGTATTAACAGGGTCTGAAAGTCGTTGGGTCATCAGTATTTGTCGGTCATTTGTTTGGATGTTACTGATTAAACACAGGAGGGTGAGCTTCTCTTTTGGATAATGGACGATAGCATGTGAAACGTAAGAATCTAATCTTTTACAGCTTTATATCTGATTAATATCTTTGTTTTATCCTGAGCGAACAGTGACCCCTAGCCATCGGTTGAATTTGCATATTGGTGACTGGAAAACATGTAGAACTTGTTACCCTTTTCTGATTTTTAAGAAACTGACGATTCTTTAAATAGGTGACTTTTAATTTTTACTGTTTCAGGTAGGAAAAGCAGATTTTGTTGCAGCATGCAGACCTCAGTGTGTTTTTGTTTTGAAAGTCTACAAGTAGAACAAGAAGACTGAGTCTTTTCTACAGTTTTAAAATGCTGAACAACAACAGCACAAACTGCTCATTCAACAAGACAGAGCTGATGATTTGCCAGGGAAAGTCAGTGGTATGCAAACCCACAACATAAACCTCAAGACTTACATACACAAGAGTATCATGCATGTAAATCACTATGGACAAGCATCACTCTGCTAATCTGAGTTTCTGTATGAGCTTTTCCTCATGGGATCAGATATCAAATCAAAGGAAGCAGGAACATAGCCCTGCGATCATGAATTCCACTTCAATCCCCTTATCCCAAAGACAGACATTAATGAGTATCAGTGCTGGCCCTTCTCAGTACCTTGCTGTTTGCCCCTGTCATTGTGAAGTGTTATAAATCGCTAAGTGGCGTACAACAGGCCGGCTTGTGCACACAGCGGGAAAAGGTGTGGTCACGCCTGTTGATTACTTGGAGGAATGGAGTGAACATGAGACAGAGAGGGAAACAGGGAGTGGAGGGACAGAGCGCTGAAGGAATCTCCGGGAATCTTAAGGTAAGTAGTGACCATAAGGAAATATATCTATAAAAGTGTTTGAAAACTCAGGGTAAGTCAACCTGCTCTGGTAATGTGTGAGTTTTTATGTGGTGTTGCATTTAGAAATGAAATAAATGTATTTTAAGTATGAATTTAAAAACGTGGCTTTTACATTTCCTGTTGTGAAATATAAATATACATTTATTTGTCAGCTTAATCATGGGGTTATGAACTATTAGGTTTAGCATTAGCTATCCCTACTTTGGAGACATTGGAGTTGTTTATTTTATGTTAGACATTGATATTTACATCTCCTGTATGCTTTTCTTTATATTTGAGTCTATGTTTTGTTGCATTTCAAGTCATCATTGCCTGAATCAACAGTGTTATTTAGTTATTCGGTGCGTCATGTATTTGGTTTGTGAACAAAACGTTCTTAATATTTTACTTAAAAACCTGTTTCATGTTTTCCAGGCGTGACAGTATCCCAGCCCAGGCAGTTTGAACTGTTTCAGTATGAGTAATGATCAGGTAAGCTCCGTTTCACACGTACAAGTAACATTTCTAAATGGCTTTTTACTTTTCATTAACAGTGAACTCTTTCTAGGATGTCTCGGTTTTAACACCACATATTATAACATCATGAACTTTTGTAATTCTCATTCTGTCCTCGTTCTTTTCTCTTTAAATGTAGGGAAAAGCTCCGATCTACGACAACAGAGGGTTCCAGCATGAAGAAAACAGACCCCCACCATACAGCCCACAGAATGCGATGTACCCTGCCCTCCCACAAGAGACCCCAACCTATGTCGCCACAACTCTTGGACCCCCCATCAACACCCACCAAACTGTCCCACCTGAAATGACTCATAACCCAGGACAAAGGAAAGGTACAGTAATATCTGAGTTATCGTGAAACCTAACGAGGTGGAAGAAGAAGATATGTTAACAATGACTTCCAGTCAGATAAACACACACACACACTCATAAGACCAGAAACAAATACTGCACCTTCACTGAATCATCCATTAATTTTGACTTTGACATTTTCATTTATTCAACAAAATTTAAAGAGGAAGAAATGAAAAGTTGAATGTGTAAGCTATAAAACACACACTCCATGTAAAGTCTTATTTGGTCTGATATGACTAAGCTGAAAAATATTAGGTATAATGTAAGAAAACATTTGAAATATCACACGCTGTATGACAAGTCCAGTTAGGTTGTTACACTCTGCATCTGTTGCGGTCATTTCTAGTTAAACATGATTATCACCTGTTTTCATGGTGACCATTGTTATCAGGCATTTCCCTTACAAAGCCTCTTGTTTGAACTTAAGGAGAGTAAACAGGGACGTAACTGGAAAGAACTTTACATAACGTCACGGACCCTCTCCTTGACTCGGAAAATAAATGTTTAAAACCCTCCTCCACAGTACGTCAAAATAAAGAACTGTAACAGTGATATAAGTTGCAGTCAGAAAGCAGAATTTTTGACAATTCTTGGAGAATAAAACAGGATGTGACAACTTGCCTTATGATGCCTAACTAAGTTAAAATGATTAACTCTCCTCCCGTGTCACTGGAGGTAGAGAGAGTCTTCCAAGGTTAATGGCTCGATCCTTAATTGACTCTGCCTGAATTTTTTTGAAGTGTCATTGGTCAAGATATTGAGCAGACGTCCCCCCCTGCGGACAGTGAATGGTGTGATACAAAAAAAAACTGTGTGACTTCTACATTACAATCATTATATACATACTGTGTATTTACAGGATTTCAATTGTTCATAATAACATGAATTGTAATGTAAGTACATATGATCCAATGACCATAAAGATAATGCAGGAAGAAAGAAGCTTTACTCTTAGTTCTGTAACATACAGCATGTTTAGGTTTATGTCATATCTGCAGTGCAGTGTCCTCTGAACCTGTCATGTTGTACTCTGCACATCCTACAGGACATGCTGTGACCAGTTTATCAGCCATGCCAGTGACTTTATGTTGTGTCCACCTTCACAGGGACAAGGAGATGTAACAGCAGACTTATCCTGTGTGTTACTCTGTGTGTGGTTCTCGTCATGGCAGTGGTCGGCATCTTGCTCTGGTACTTCTGTGAGTTCAGCTGAAGATCTTTATGTGAAACGATCATCTCCGGACATTCCTGTGTGCTCTTTTATCAGTGCTTTACACTGTACTGTGTGTTTGTGTGTGTTTGTGTGTGTGTATGTGTGCTTGCAGTATCCTACCAGTGTTTGCTGGGGAAGTCCTGCAGAAGCGGTGGGAAGTGTCTGAGCTCGTCGCAGTGGTGCGATGGTACCACGGACTGTCCACACGGAGAAGATGAATCTCAGTGCTGTAAGATCTGCCACTCACAAAGCACATACTGTATTAGCATGACATGGGTGAGCAGCCTGGTTCTCTCTGCGTCACAGTTCGTCTTCATGGAACCAACTTCATACTGGAGAGCTACTCACCAGGCAACCAGATGTGGATGCCCGTGTGCGCTGAGAAGTGGAACAACGACTATGGGAAGACTGTGTGCGAGCAGATGGGCTACTCGAGGTGCTGACTGTTTTCTTCTCCGCTATATGAAAATCAACACATGCCCCATCACCTATGAGTTTCTCAAAGAGTTTAGTTTGATATAGAGCATTGTTGCAATCAAACAAACGGTGCTGTTTGCCTGTTTATGAATGACAGTGTGTCCAAATCACACCAAATTTGACACTGCACTTCCCTGGGCCATTCAGATTACATATATCAAGTGTGAAGATGAACAGTTATAGATATATATTCCACAGACAGACAGATGTGCAATTAGTAGATTACAAGAACTCTCATAATGATTCCTTGTCAGACAGGAAAAGCATCTGAAACAATACTGAGATTATCATGTTGTGCTAAACCTGACATTGAAAACCAGGTTGAAGCAATGTAAGGAGAAATTCAACATTTAGTTTTAAGAATTGATTCAAAGAGAAGAAAATATTTGTCAAATAAAAAAAATATTAACCGATTCTTCACAATTGTAACACGGGAGGGACCTCCATCATGTCATATGAAACTGGATGACATGACTGGCTGACAATCCAAACTTTTATTAAAGGTTCAATTCCAGCTAGGTGTACTGCGTTTGTCTCATACCACTGTTCACATCTTTGTCCTTGTGTCTCTTCCACAGGAAGGATTATGTTACCTCAAGCCAAACCAGTGCAGGTTCTTTGGCCTCTAAAGGATACATGAAGCTGAAGCCTGAGAGTACCTATTATTCAAATATACAATCACAGCTCATATACAGGTAATTTTACACCCAGAATGGATGAGATCAATTTCCACAGTGAGCTCAGTCATTTTCATTTATCTCTGTCTAATGTGGAACTCCTGTAAATGTTAAATATTTTGTTGTTGCATTTTTTGTCTCAAATATCAGTTTTATTTTATGTGCTTTTCTTTCCAGCCAAAGTTGCTCCAGCAGAGCGATCAAACTTAATTGTATAGGTAAGCTTCCCTTTTCTAACTGGGACATACAGTACCTGCAGTGCTGAAACAAGTGTGGAATCATGTGATAAGTGCAAAGATGTTCAGACAGATGGATTTAGCCCGACAGACACTGGGACCTCCTGTGGATAAGGGCACCAAACAGAACCGAACTTGAATTACCTCTGCTGAAGAGCTTCTGTTTTCTAACCCTGTCCCTTTCTTTGTTTGTTTATTAGCTTGATTACACAACAACAACAAAATGAATAGATTTCCATTTAAACTTTGAGGTAGGATGTGGTATGGGTCAGGGGAGAACTCATTAAAATCTGGTGCATATTTGGATCCAGATGCTGTTTTTTTTTCCCGTTCCCAGAGAATAATTAATGGATCTCAAAGATAATACAGTACATAGTACATATAAACAGACGTACTTAGGGAACTGATATCTGATATGTGGGAAATTTGGGAAAGCTGGATTGAATTTAAGGGGACTGAAGGGATGCGCTCCCGATTTAGTTTTTGTATTTGACCCATGAAATATATGAGTCACATTTAATTATTGTATTACCTTTGTCTTCAGCCTGTGGAGTGAGCTCAGCAGCCCCCAGTACTCGTATCGTAGGTGGCACGGAGGCTGTGAATGGAGCGTGGCCGTGGCAGGTCAGTCTCCAGATTAATGGTCAACACCTCTGTGGAGGTTCCATCATCAGCCCTTACTGGATCCTGTCTGCTGCACACTGCTTCCAAGAGTGAGCGTCTAGGCTTTACACCATTAATGATCCCACTGTTTTTAGAATGTACTTTTAGTAAATATTCAGGAAGAGAATCCATATTTCACATCGTTCTGTTTCCCATAGTGGGTACTCCAGTCCCCGCAGCTGGAGGGTTTACTCTGGTGACGTGAACCTGTATAAAATGGGCTCTGGGATAGCTGTTGACCTAATCATTAATCATGAAAATTACAACGAAGACACTCATGACAATGACATCGCCCTACTAAAGCTCAACACACCTCTGACTTTTACAAGTAAGTGCTTTCCAGTGAAAACCTGATTTTATAACATGGACTAATGCTTGATAATGACAACTCTTAAGTACTTGGTTATTAATCTCAGGCAGAGTGAAGCCAGTGTGTCTCCCCAACTTTGGACTGAATATCTCCCCTGGACGTCAAGCCTGGATCACAGGATGGGGAGCATTGCGGTCGTCAGGTGAGCCCAGAGTGTAGAAGCCAGCAAACAATGTTTGTTTCTGCATGCTTAGATTCAAATGCTTCAAGTGTCACCTGTTTTTTAAGGCTTCAAAAACAAGTCAAAAGTGCTTCAGAATGCTCGGCTTATTGGTTACCTGTGGCTGTTCAATCTTTCTCAGGACCCTCCCCGTATATGCTAAACCAGGCCCAGGTCACCATTTACAGCAGAGAGACCTGTAACATTCCTCAGGTGTTAGACGGACAAGTGACTCAGACCATGATCTGTGCTGGGAAACTGCAGGGAGGAGTCGACTCGTGTCAGGTGAGAGCGCGCACACACACACACACACACACACACACACACACACACACACACACACACACACACACACACACACACACACACACACACACACACACACGACTTTATTATTGTCCTGGAGACTTTCTCTAACCTTGTCTGTTACAACTTGCCTGATCCTAAACCCTGACTTTAACCTACACCTAGATTGTGCTGCTATCATAATCAGGACTTGGCATTTAATGTGGAAAGTCTGACTAAAACCTGAACCCTAACCTGAACCAGAGGTCAGAATGTTTGGCCTCTTTAAAAGTATACCTTGGACCTGATGAGGTCCAATGGTCCTGACAGAGTCAATGTCCTAAAGCGTGAAGAATAACAAGAAGAGATACACACAACACACACACACACACACACACACACACACACACACACACACACACACACACACACACACACACACACACACACACACACACACACACACACACACACACACACACTTAAACCCGAGATATGATTTCTCTTGCACAATGCAGGGTGACAGTGGAGGACCTCTGGTGGTAAAAGAGGGAAACGTATGGTGGCTGGCAGGGGACACTAGCTGGGGGATTGGATGTGCTTGGAGGAACAAGCCAGGAGTCTATGGCAACGTAACCTACTTCACTGACTGGGTACATGGAGAAATGCAGGTAGAGTTTGTTCATTCTGTAGAAATTTGTCCTTCTGATATTGTGAGCTTTGAACTTGTACATATTCATTGTTGTTCTCTTGACAGTTATTATAGTGTTTGAAGTTTTAACAGACACTTTGAGATTGAGATTCAAGCTCAATTAACAGCAGTGACCCTACTTAGTGCTTTCTTATGGCAAACATGTCTGCAGGCAGCAATTGGAAGTTAACGACATGACAAAGGAGTCTTTGTTTGCTTTGGCTTGAATTCGAGTCAAGTTTGGTAAATTATTAATAGTTTAGCAAAGGGTAGGTCATAGCTCAGTCTAATTTACATGAGTGACATGTAGTGGATAAGAATAAGACAAATTATTTTTTGTCACACCTTACTTCTAATTCTAATGTTTCCTTTTATTCCAGCAGGAAAACTGATGGAAACATCAACAAACATGAAGAAATACCTCTTTGATTAATCGGTGGTACTTACACACTTTGCACTTTCAATCCAAAGGAAGAGAGGTTTACACACAAGAGAAACCTGATCATTCAATTATTTTTCTATAGTAGTCATGACTACAGATTTGATCTTTGTATTAGAACCAAATCAGGCTATTTTGTATTAATAAAATAAATTTCACACCCAGGGCTCTATACTACTGCTTCAGATCTACCTGTTGGCTCTCACCTCAGTACAGTAGAACACAGTCCAGTACTGTGCACTAATAATAATACTAATAATACATCATATTTATAGGCACCTTTCACATCACTCAATGTCACCTTACAAGGCAGAGATAAGAAAAAGTACAGTGCAGTACAGTGCAATAATAAAAATACTACTCTTTATTTTTGTAGTATAATACAGTGCAGTACAGTGCAATAATAAAAATACTACTCTTTATTTTTGTAGTATAATACAGTGCAGAGCAGTGCAGTGCAGGATAGGTTAGCCCAGAATCTAGGGCACATTCCTAGCAGAGAGTACAGTGTAGTGCTGTACAGTGTAGTACAGTATGCAAGAAGAACAGTAGGGTTAGAATTGCAGATTGCACTGATTCATCATTCGAGAGATCAGAGAGGAATGGTCCCACTGGTTGCACAGGAAATCTATGGTAACTCAAATGACCTCTCTTTACAGCTGTGGTGAGCAGAAAATAAAAGCTGATTGCCAACTTTATAACCATATTGCTTGTACTTGTATTGAGATCAGATACATATGCCATGTACACAGCACTTTTCTGCAAACTGTTAATATCAAACTCAGGCAAATGTTCATACTCTGATATAGTTGAATGGAGTATTTGTTAATGTATGGAACCTTAATGTGACTGCCCTGAAATTACTTTTTTTGATTGAAAAATTGTTATCCAGATCTACACCAAATTGGCCATGTTCATAGAAAAATTCACAAAAATGACAAAAACACTTAAATACACAATCTAAAATTTTCCAATTATCCCTCCAGAAGTTAAAGGTTTCTCTTTGGCCCAGATTTTTCCACCAACTTTGAAGGAAATGAGTTAAGTTTTTGTTGTCCAATCCTGCTGACAAAGAAATTTAGACAAACAGCGATGTAAACCATATGGCGGAGGTAATGCTGAACTTTGAGGTGGATGGTTCTCCAACAGAAACCACGTCAGGTTCACATCTGTCAGAGAAAGAACTGAAACCTAAAGCTGCAGTGACACAGACTCATTGACATTTGACATTTGAAGACTGAAAAACATAATCTGATCTGATGGATGTGGATTTCTGAAATTTGTATTATCAGCATATTTGTTTTGCCTTACACCTTATTCTCAAATGTTTTGTGATCTCCGGCCTAATGGATCAACCTGTAGGAATAATAAAAGCGGAACATGTTCAGGAAAAGTCCGATTGAAATAAATGTTACAAACACCCTGGCCTGTTGTGAGGTTTCTTTTACAAGGATTGAAGTATATCACGATGAGAGCTTCTCTCAGTGAATGGCAGAAGATGCTGTGGCAGCTGAGCAGTGTATCATGTTTGCAAGTAGACGTTTTAGAAGGGGTTTTAATGTGCTTTTACTTTCAGTAAAATAGAGTATTACTCACACTCAGTGTATGCTTGTGTATATGTATTTGTTCATATGTGATAACTGCACATATTTTTCTCAGACTGGTGCAATGGAGAGAGGAGGGCTGTAAGGACTCATTTCAAAATGACCTTATCTATTACATTTCATTAGGTCATTTGTTTGGTAGAGACAGTTTTCATTAATCAACATATACTCAAAATGAGCCATAGTTAGCTGTATAAGCTATCTTACATCTGTTGTCCCTATAGCTACATATTTCAAGGCAATGTCATATAAAATAAAATGACCTGTTATATAATTTGAAATCACTATGGATAATGTGCATTATACAAACCACCAAACTAAATGTGCAAACAACCCATGATTATTGATACATGATCACAAGTTTACTTTGTTTTTGGGTTTGTCTCAAGTTTGTATTTAAAAGTTAGATTATGACAATGTTTCTTAAATCAACAGACACATTATTCCAATGGTTTGTGTTTTCATTATGATTTAATGAAGACAGTGACAGCCTTGATGTCACATGACCTTGGCCCAGTCGGATGTGTTGAGAAGTGAGATAATGGATAAAAACTGTAACAGTGTTCTCCCTGTGTTGACAGATCTTTGATTTCTGGGCTTTTGTAAGTTTTCAGTTGCAATTTGTTGTTTTTTAGGCAACAAAACAACTTGGTAAGGCTCAAATAAAGTTCATAGATTGGTTTCAAATAGACACTAACATAACATTTACCACATGCAAATGCTGTCTGGCGAGGAGCCTTGAAGCTAAACTTCCCCAATGTGCATTTTCATCGGACCTTACTGTATGATTTACATTTATGTAAATCCAGTGTAAACATTACATCATTTCCAGGGTGAAGTTTTTCTTCTAACAACTTCCAACCAAGAGCCACTGCATCCTTTTCTGTGAATTTGCTTAGAGTAGCCTATCTCATCGCTCTGCCCAGTGCCACCCTGTAGCTGCAAAGCATCAACCATTACTTCAATAGAGGCGTTTTTACAACCTGCAGGTTTGGTTAATACATTTATCTTTAATCTTTATGGGTCTCTGCATATATATTTGGGTTTGAGCCACCTGTCTGTGGGACCTGCTCAAATTGGGCTTCGTTAACATATTATCAGCTCGGCGTTTGACATGAACCCCATATGAAACTTAATATAACATTTCTCACAGAACACAGTCAAATCTGATGCTTTACTGAATTCAACACCTACCCAGTCAGGGCTGTAGAATGGTGCAGAAGCTACTGTAATTTACTCCATTTCGTTATATATAATAAGCATTTCTTCGTTATCACAATCAGAGGGCCATGTTTAACTTCTTACTCTTTTGAATTACTCTTATGATTTACTAGTTTTTTGGCAGATTTAGAAAAATAATATCGTCAACACACACATTATAGATTTGGATGAAATCATCAACCTGCAGAGGGAAACTCACAGGGACCTTGCAGTATATTGTCTAATAGTAATACGTTAATAATACAATTGTACTACAAACACATTTTTAATGCAATATTTGAAACAGATTGCCACATGCTGTAAGTCAGAACCTCAGTAGAATAAATATCAGACAGGTTTTTATTGTCACGTGGAAATGTAAGAGGCAAGATAGACATATAAGTGTTAGAGTGTAAACAAAAACAATAAAAAACAGTAGTTGCAGCAAAATAAAAAAGCTTAAACTTAAAATTAACTTGTTCATATTTAAATGCACATGAAAACATAATTAGGATTGAACAAAAAATTGTTTTCTGTATGTTTTCAATGTTTGAAGAGTGCATCATTCTTTGAAAAAGTTTAACAATAACATAAACAAACATAAGATAAAAATAGAACGAAAGAAGGTGCGAGACTGAAAATATTTACAAAAACAGATAGAAAGGCAGACTAAATAAATAAACAAATGTTTCAGTGACTCTCTCAGTGGTAGTACCAGTGAATCTCCTGCAGGTGTCAGTGTCGCCCTGTGCGTCAGACAGTGAGGATGTTCGTGAGGAACCTGAAGATGGTCCAAGTTCAACTCCTCAGAATCAACAGGTGAGCTGCTGACATTAGTTTGAGTAAAACACACGACGACCCTCCACTGCTGCTCCTTTCTGTTGGTTACACTGCTGTGTGCTCGTTCTTAAATCATACTTAAGGTAAAGTTTGAAAGTTAGCGAGCTAGCAAAGCAACAGGGAAACAGCCCCCAGCTGCTGTGGCCCTTCACGTTCACTTACACGGTGTCACACTGAGACAAGTGTTGGCTGGTGTGCTGTGTATTTAGGTACTTGTGTGTCCTCACGCACACACACACACACACACACACACACACACACACACACACACACACACACACACACACACACACACACACGCGTTTGTACTTCTGCTTTAGTGAGGACACTCATTGACATAATGCATTCCCTAGCCCCTACAAACCCTTACCTTGTTCTGACCCAAACCCTAAAACCAGGTCTTAACCCCAAAACAGTCCATTAAAGGTGGGTCAGAAAGTGGGGGCCGACAAAATGTCCAAACTCCACAAGTTGTAGGCTCAAAATGGTTGTTTTTTGCTGCTCTACTAACTGCCAACATTATTTTGCACTCTGTTCCATTTCGTTTCTCAAGGTCCTGGTATCGAGCATTAGGCTCACTGGCTGTGCGTATGGACACCTAAATGGTACGGACCTGTTGTTGGTGTCTTTAGTAAAAAAAATTCTGAATGACAACTTAAAATAGGTACAGTGCAAACGGTTGGTGTGTAATTTATATGATGGTGATATCCTTTATCAATGATACAGATATTACCACTCTGTAATAAAACTTCAGACAAGACCAATGTGGACCTGATTACTGATAACTACAAACATGATTCCCTCGACTCGGCTAAGATTATGGATACACCTACAGACATAATCTGTCTGTAGTTTGTGAGGTAATGTGGCAGCCAAATCCAAAACAATTGAAGTGAATGGTGACCACTTCACTCACATCAAATGTGAAAATAAAAAAACATTGTTTCGGACCACTTGGGCGAGAGCCTAAAGGCGAGAGCTTGTACAGTGTGTACGCTTGAAGGTGGTTCCAGAAGAGGATATCAGAGAACATTTAGGCTAAAACTGGGTAAATTATGCCGTAATTAACCCTAACCCTACGTTTGAAGAATCCTATTTCCATTGTATTGGATTTGGCTGCAATGCTGTTTACCCCGAGATTCTAAAAGTGTTTTGTGGACTCACTCGCCCACTTCTCCATCGGCCGAGTGGTGAGTAGATCATGAGTCACTTTTCATTTTGGAGTGAACTGTCCCTTTAAAGAAGAACATCTGTCATCTTAAGAGCATATAGGAAAGAAGCTGACAACAGTCTTAAGCCAATGTTTTAATGTCAATGCTTGTATTCATGTTTTCTTTGCTTTTCTATTATAATATGATACATAACAGGCTAAAAAGAAAAAACTCTAGTAGTAAAAAGTAGTAAAAGGGATTTTTCAGGGTTTTTTTAAGCTTCAAATAGTCATAGAAGGATAAACAAATCTATCCATGGCCTGGTTTAGTCTCAAATAAAATGTCATGAGATAATCAATCTCATGTTAAGATTAAGGGGGTATTTAGTTGATAGACTGCATTACAAGATACAAAATAAATCCTCACAAGGTGTAGATGCCATACAATCCTACACACTGGCCCTTTAAGTGAAACTGTGTGAAGAAAGTGAAGAATAAGTAGAAGGTGAAGAAACGAAATGCGACTGCAGAGATCTTCAGGGAAATGGCCAAAACAC
This sequence comes from Pseudopleuronectes americanus, assembly GCA_038501795.1. Classification (NCBI taxonomy): domain Eukaryota; kingdom Metazoa; phylum Chordata; class Actinopteri; order Pleuronectiformes; family Pleuronectidae; genus Pseudopleuronectes; species Pseudopleuronectes americanus. Next base: position 3,360,107 of record CM076728.1, read on the forward strand.
TTTCTTAAAGTCGATGTGGACAACGACTTGACTGACAAGTGAAGAGAGTGATGCGACATGCAAAGCTCACCAGGGCAACACGTGTAGCCTGAGGACACAAACACAAATTATCTTAATGCTGATCTGCGTGAATAACCAAATCCCAGCTTTAATATGAGTCTATTTTCGGGCACTGAGGGTTTTCAGATAAAACCTGGGACAGAGCTATGGTTTTTCATAAAGTGGAAGAGTTGTGGTTTCAAATCATGGTTGCCTCAACTCTTTGGCACAGATTCATTGCTTAGATGCCACCAGGAGGACTGACGGAGAACAGTCAGCCATAATCTTATTCAGCATCTCCTCTCCCCTCCTCTCTTCTCCTCTCATGTCCTCTCCTCTCCTCCTCTGTGATCTCCCTCCATCATCTCGGCTGGGTAATCACTGCTCATGGAGGTTGGCTCACTAATTTGCAGATGCTCAATCCCAGAGCCTGCATCTGCTACCTGTTTGTACCAATTAACAGACCCGCGATACTGCACTGACACCTCTTCAATGGGTTAACAGATGCCACAATTAGCCACTCATTTGAATGGCTGCCTGCTTAGCGTGAGGACCCTTGTTGCATCATCTCCCACTGTGGGGACCACCTTTCATCTATTTGCCTATTTTCTTGTTGCCTCTCAAATGAGGCATAGGGAGGCAAGCTAACACCAGAGTGTTGCGCAAACAGTCTTTTCAGGAGATCTCCACACTCCCTGTTGCAGTGAGGGGAAGCTGCAGAGTTTGCATGGCAAAAGGCATGGCACGGGGACGCTCTTGCACGTACACACATTTGGGACGTGCTGTGTTTTCTGCGTATTGGTCTTAGAAACCCATTTGACCCAGCTATCTGTTTGCAGCTGTTGCTTTGCTCTATATGTTTTTCTGAAATCAGTATGATCTTAACTGATAGTTTTACCTCTGCCAAGGAGGTTATGTTTGCATCTGTTTGTTTGCTTGTTGATCTGTTGTTCTGTTGGTTAGCAGGATTATGCAAAAACTACTGGACAGATTACCTTGAATCTTAGAGGAAGGTTGTTGTATGGATCAGGGAAGAAACTGTTTAATGTTGGTACATATCTTGATCAGGGGTTGGTATCAGAATTTCTTAAACATTGTTGCATTTCAAATTTTGTGGATGCCTCAGTATTGATCATGGATTTTTATGAAAGAAGTCAGGCATGTTTAGGGGACTGATATCTATGTGTAATTTGTTGCAGATCCAACTAACTAACTTACTTTTTTGCTTATATTATGTTATGGCTCCTTGGAGAGGCTGTAAGAGCAAGCTCTGATTCTATTTAATTTGAGCTTGAAGACCAAATATTGAGCTCCTTGAGCAGAGGGCTGCACTACACTCAGAGTGTACAATACACTATCATTCTGTAGTTTTGCTGATCAGCACACACACTTTAGCCTCTGTAGACACTGAGAGATGATCCCTTTTTTTCTTTAAGCGTTAAATCAAAGGCTGTAGTTCGCCCGCGAACAAAACGTTCCCATTGGTAACTCATGAAAATCGTGGCTGTCAGTTTTTTCTTTCTGATTTGCCAATCGCTGCACAGGTGAACAACGACAGTGGTGGCTTAAAAATGAATGACATTAATAAGGTCTCTGTTATCTGATGTGAACAAAAATAGTGGAACTACCCTAAAAATGATTCAGTATTAAATTATATAATTGGAATTTTCTATACTAATATCAGACAATGGTTTATAAAAAGTCAGATCTGGGAATTTTACTATGAACTCATTTGAAAACCTGTCTCAACCCATTTCTCAGTGACTCATGGGGTCAACATAACTTAAAATCCTATTTTAGTTAAAAAGTGAGATTGACTGGAAAAATGACATTTCAGTTCTTAGTCAGGCTCGTTATATAAAACGCAGCCAGTTAATGAAACAGAGGAAAGAAACCGGTGTTGATACAAAGTATGAACCATGGTGAGTGAAGTGTAACAACAACATGATGACAGCGCTGTTACTAGGGGCTAAGTGCTAATCTTGGGTGGTTGGGAAAAATGAATTCTCAGAGGATATTTAAAGACAACAGAGGCTTACATGTGTGATTCTGCCCTAGTTCTCACCCACACCTCGTCCATGTGTAAATAACACATGTGTGTATGTGTGTAATTGTCTGTTGGTGCGCGAGGGTGATAGCGGGTGCATGAGTTTGTGCGTTTCTAAGCCTCAGCCTGCGGACGTGCATACACACGCTGCTGTGAGTGTGAGCATGTTACTGTAATCCTGCCTGTGCGTGGATCAAACCCATGTGTCATTTTGCACAGAGAGTGTGATCAATGCAACATTCAGCCGCAGCCAATGAGGAGAGAGCCCTTGTTACTGGGCAGCTATGTGTTTACCTCCCCCCCCCCTTCCCAATTCTTTCGCGAGGTCGATGTCATGCGTCAGGCCTCATAGACTCTCAGATCAGCATGAGTCTTTACGACACACCAGGGTCCTGCGGTTGTGATGAACATCAGCACTCTCACTGGTTTTGTAGGTCAACCAGTATTGAGCTATGGGTGCAGGCCAGCTCACAACACATGTGCTTGTGTCCAGTGCTTTTATACACAGAGCAAAGGTCATTAAAACATTTATTTTCACAAACATCCACATTATTGCCTCAAGTAGGTGAAGGAAATTCTCCATGTTTTGGAACAAAAATCTGCAAATCTCATTTCTAAATAGATGCAATCATGACTTTAACTTGTGTTACAGTTTGCTCACCTTTGAGGGATGACATAACATCATACATAGATCTGCCATAACTTTAAAACTGGTTACTAGTTGAAATCAATATGTATCCCGGCTGTTTCTCAGGATCTGATTCAGTAAAGAAGTACTCCAATATTTGACTATAAAATCATTACGATCATTTCCTGTGTTTAACATCTGGGTGGATAGGTGTATTACATAATCTTTTTTATGGTACATTTAAAAGAAATTAATTTCTATTAGATAAGATATTTTATGAGCTTATTTTGACAATTGTTCAATAATCAACTTCTATCTTTTCAACTTCTCTTAAGATTTTGTCTGACACATTTAGATAAGTATGTCCAACAGACAACGTTACATCTCTAACCCTACTGCAGCATTGAACATTTTGTTTCTATTACAAGTCTACTCTCCAACACTATTGCTGGTATTGTTATTACTTTCTGTGTGTGTGTGCGATTTTGAACACATCAGCAAATATATGTCTGTCTGTTAGTTTGTCGGAGTGATAGCGTTGTAACTGTAGTGCTCATGTATAATTTAGTAATTACTACTGACTACTCATTGGTTGGAACATCAACATAATGTGAAAGGTGTGGTCCCATTGCATGATGGTCCTGTGTATATTAGTATACTCATGTTGAATGTTTTTGATTTAACTCTAATCACAGCATCATAACCTTGTAATGTTTATTTAAGCTGACAATGATGGGTAATCGGTTTGTGGGTTTACCCTCAACCCTATCCCTGTCAAGATTTAGGAATTAAAAATAGTGTCATCATCAAAATGACATATTGTTAGAGTGTAATGGCATAACATCATAACAAAGCAAAGAAGTTGTTGTTCTTAGGATAAGCTTTCCAAAGATTATGGAAGATTATTAAAACTGTAACAACAACAAACACATAAAACTGCAGGATTTCCTTTGGACTCCACCACTTTTGACCACTTGGTGGCATCAGTTCTCATGCAGGGACTCAGTTCCATGAATACAGCACCACTGATGAGCTGAATGTAGATAAATCCTCTTTACTGGGAGGGTTAAACTCTAATCTTAACAATCTCTTTTCACCCTCCGTGTAAAAAAACATACGGAAAGAAACCATAAGGCAAAAACAGCTGTCTAACCCCTCAAGTAAACAATAGGAATAATAGAGGGATTTACAGCAGTGAGCCAGCTAGTCACTGAGGATGAACATAGATATTTTGCGCACAGAGAGACTCAGCATTAGTTTGTTTACTGCTGTTGTTCATGGCCATGTCTCACCGGTCACAGTCATGCATTTGTCCTATGAAACATTCAAACAGCCCTCGGAGATGCTGGTTCCCAGATGAGGTGTTTGAACTGACTGTTTTTACAGAGTTGAACGTTTGTTTCCCCCGTGTTTTCTTTTGGTTGGTCAGTGTAGGATTCTGTTGACAATTTTGTATTTAGGTCAGTGTGGCCCCCTCAGGGTCTGACAAACCACTTTCTCCCAGAGTCCCCGTGATTGACACATTTTCTTATAGCAAACGAAGTCCTGCTCCTCCGGTTTTAAATTCTTGATGAGTAACATGTTATAAAATACAGCACTAAATGCTGCTGTTGGCACACTCTCATTTAGATATCCCTGAATACCATTTAGTTATCCCCTGGATAACACTCACACCATTACTATTAACGACGATGACAGGATATTTGTATGTCTGTGTATCGCATCTATCAGTTTATTCTGTGAATGCTAAACCCATCACTTTGTTATATACTGCAAACAGACCTACATCCCCTCTGGGTGTTGAAGGTCTTGTTTTGCATAGACTGCAGCACCACGTGACGCAGCCAGCAGATATGGCTACCTGTTGTCCTCAGCTCTGCCTCCCCTTCGTACCATTTCTAAACAACACGTTCATAATCAGCAGCCTGGCAAAAACCAGAATTACCAGGACATCCTCTAAGAACATAATGCCTGTCTTAGACACAGGGCATCTGTTGGTATTTCCGAGCGATATGCGGGATACAGGGGAGGGGGGGATGAGGTGAGGAGGCGGAGGGAAGAAAGAAGGGAGAGGGAGGGTGGGAGCATCAGGCTGGGATTAAAGGGGGGAGCTGTGAAGAAGGGGAGGAGAAAAGGAGAAGAGATGACCTGACCACATGCTCCATCCGTAAAGCGCTTTTCTTCTGTGCTGGCTCTGTGCCCGGGACAGCCAGTCCAGGTTATACCCAGAGCCCCCCCGAGCGACGTCCCAGGCTGCAGTCAACAGTCATTGTGATCTGCAGGTTTGCTCAGACGCTACTGTCTCAGGCTTCATTTTGGGGAGGGTCTGTGGAGGTCTGCACCTTGATTCTTTACTCAGCGCTGAACAGTGTATTGTCAAAGACCAGGAAAGCATGAGAGTTGAAAAACAACCCCAAAACTTGGTTTTAATGATAATCTCCTTCTTTGAATGTGTCGCTAATACAATTGACTTTCAGTTGAGGCTTTATATGGCCTCTTCACCAGCTCAATAAAACGTAAATTATTCTATGTTTTTTTATTTGAAATTTCATGAGCTTTATTTATTTTGTGAGAATTTCTTAAAACATGTTTTTGACATGATTTGACAAGTTTACCACATGAAAAAGTCAAAGTTAACTTTAGTTGTAAAAGGGTTAAGTATTTGTTTACTCTTACCTTACTTTAATTGGCAATGCCACTTCTTAAGAAGTTTAATAGGGAGTTAGCTAGCTGGTTGAGTACTGCGCATTTTTTGTTTGTAAAATATCTTTACATTTCAGTATTATTGCTAGTATTTGTACACAAAGAGCGATGGCCTTAGTGATACATTTCATTGTTGATTTATCTGCTTATTATTTCCTCTCCTTCATTTCATATAAATTGAAAGTAGTGAAATATTTTAATCCTTTAAGGCAGTTAGATATAAACATATTGGTAGTTAATCCTTACATTTCATTTTTTGGCCTTTTTACATGGAAAATGACAAAAGTGTCATATTGACGTTTTGATAAAGTGTTTTTTCGAAGTGAATACAGTAGTTCTCTTTCCCTCTTTCAACTAATTGATCAAATGACCGATTGGTGCAGCTCTATAGCATTGGGAAGAGTATAGCTAAGGCCGCAAGTAAGATGGCCCTGAAATGTAAATCACAATGGAAAATTAATAAAAGACAACAGACACTAATAAAATACCTACACAAATAAGAAACACTACAGCATCAACTTCAAATGGAAAAGTTAGGAAAAGGCTATCAACATGGCTCGTTGCTGATTGGAGGGACACGTTTTGTGTTCTCTTAATTGCTGTTGTATTTTGTTATATGCCATTATGATTTGCACTTCAGAGCCACAGTATACAAGAGTTACTTTAAGGTTTGACTTATGTAAATCTCACAGCCCAAAAGGATAATGTCATGTCCATTGATCAGTGTCTAATACCTTAAAGCACTTCATTAATGTTGATACATTTCCTGAATACATGTCAGACGCATATCTGCTTCCTCTAATAATAATAACTGCCTCTACATATATACTTTAGTTTAGTTTTCACCTGCAAGAAAAGAAAATGTTACTTGTAGGTCGAAGGAATACTTATATATATTTGCAGTGATTATAATGCTTTTCAGTTCAGTTAACTTAATTTGTCCCTGAAATGGATTTCAAATTAATAAAAATCCAAAAAGCGGTATTATATCAGTGCAGTCATCAGCTCTGTCATCATGCTACACAAGTGCTACAAAACTGTTTGTTTGTTGAACAAGAACATTTCCAAGTTGTGTCCCAAGGATCTTTTTTGTCAGCATTTTAAATTAAAAAGAGATATTAGGAGAAACATGAGAGAAGAACAATCATTGCTTTGCACATTCATGCTTTTATAAGAATAATAAAAGCCACTTTACCAGCTAAATATAATTATAATTGCTCCTTAAATCTTAGCAATGCCAGCTCATCTGCCATGATAAACCATATTTCAAACCTCTTTTCCTTCGACCCGACTGTTTGACAAAACACAGTAATTAACCTCATGGTTGCTGATAGCAACATATAAACTTAACAGAATCAGGCAAAAAAGTTGGACAAGCCATCGCCTTGGGATTAATTAGTTAGTAACCGCTCCTTTTTTTCACCGTCTGTTTAAATTAATGCAACCTGCAGCGTTTGATTTTCAACCCCCCCCCCACACCCTCCTCAACTCCAGTGAAACTGCCCAGAGATTACAATGTTTTGCACAAGGTGACTTCCAACTCCTGACAGGCTTTCTGTCGCGTAAACGCCGAAGATGCCCCAGGGCAGAGTGCCAGCACTGAGGCCAGATGGGAGCCCCACTCTCTACCTGCGACCCGCTCCACCCCGTGTCAGTTTCCTGACACCCCTTGCCACCATCTGCGCCGACCTGCCCCCGGCTGTCACCAGTGGAAGAGCTGGTTGTGGTGTTCCTGCCTGTGCATGGCAGACGACAGCGCAGCTGTGCAGATGTTGTCAGGGCGACAGCGAGGCTAACATCTGTGCTCCCCATGGAAACAACAGAGCAGCACTTTGCGAGGAAGCCCGTCTCTGTGATACTGTGTCAATGAACTGACAGACATATTGCTTAACGTCCTGTGTGGGGATCATCAGCGCTGCTCCATGTTTGTAGAAGCCTTGGGAAACCCCACACAGTGCCACTACAGCACAATACTTTGACATTTCCATAAATATGTGCAGAGGCTCAAACCCAGATTAAGACACTGTAAACTAGACACATTTACATCAACTAAGTAGATCACAGTGAAGTGATACTGAAAGCACCTCTGATTATAGGATACACAACATATAATCCAAATGTCATTTTATTTCTTAAATCTTCATACGCTGAATTAATTCTTTTCTTCAGGGGCATTATAGAGATATTTCTAGTGAAAGTGAAGCAGTTCTCACACTTGCATCCTGTTAACATTTCCTGTGTGGGTTGTGAGTGCTGATTTTTCTGTTACTGCATACACCCCCCCACCTCTCCCTCTTCATGCTGCTTGATGTAGTGTGTGGCATGTGTCAGGTATAGCCTTTCATTACCACCATGCTGTTCTCTCTCACACAAACACACACACACGCACACACAAGAACAATACATTTAGGATGTGTTCATCAGAGCTGTGTGTGGATCGTTGTGTATTTGTGTGTAAGAGAGAGAGAGAGAAAGAGAGAGAGAGAGCACAGCAGAGAAGAGAAAATGAATAAAAGGACTTCATACATTTTTATGACCGCACCGATAAGGTCAGTCATGTGCTGTGGTTACTAAGCAACGCTGCCACCCCATGTTGGACAGTTACGGACCAGAAGAGTCAAACTCTCAGAGGTTACATTGCTGTATGAATGACAGTCGAGCAGCCTCTTGTTGCCTAGATCTCTGGTCAGCGCAACATCACAGTCACCATGAGATGAAAGTATGCATCAAATTCTGAAACGCTGCTACAGCTTAATGTCTTGAGGTGATTCAGGGGTTATTATGCTTTCAGGCAGAACATGCCTTTTAAAGTACATAGTTTAACATCAAATTAGACCTCCACATCTTTTTCCAGTAAATTGTGAAAATATGCACATTTTAATGAAAAAAGTGACTATTAAATAGACACCTGGTGACATTGATGGATTGTTTGATAATTCCATTTATATAGAGTATCAGTGGTCAATGTTTCTGAGGCTTTAAAGAAAGTCGAGGATCCTCTTTCATCTTCAGTATTAATGTTTTTTGATAAAGCAAGTTGCTGCTGGTGAAGTATTCAATCCACTTTTTTATCCCCCAAGAAATATATTAACAATACTGGCTGTACCAAGAGCAGTTGTAAAAAAAGAGACCTCAGGTCGGCCTAATGAAGTTTTGCAAACTATAGGCTATGTAAAGAATATCACTTATAAGCATATATAAAGGTCATATCCTCCGGAAAATGTGTTATGATTGGATAATCTGTAAGAGACATTTTATTACAAATGAATGATTCACTCACAGTTTTCTTCTTATTAAAGGGAAAATTCCCTCATTATCTACTCACCACTTTGCCGATAGACGGGTGGTTGAAGTGTTTGAGTCCACAAAACATTTTCAGAGTAGCAGGGGGTAAACAGTGTTGCAGCCAAATCAAATAGAATGGAACTTTCAGTTTTTCAGATGTAATAAAACAACAGAACATTTAAATGTTGGGTGTTACGGACGCTTGGATGACACCACACGAGCAGTATGGAGCCATTTTATTAGCTTTTTACGTTTGAAGAATGACTCACCATTGACTTCAATTGTATTGGATATGGCTGCAACACTATTCACACAAGTGTTTTGTAGAATCAAACACTTCACCCATCCTTTCATCGGCATAGTGGTCAGTAGATAATGAGTGAGTTTTTTTTGTGAAATATCCCTTTAATCTATTCTAAACAGAAATGTTTTGTTACAGCAGTTTGTATTAAGTTTATATATTTAGCTTGTTCTGCTTTTTAGTTTAATTATCTGAATGATCAAAACCTTAAACTTCTCAGATAATAACATTTAAACTAGTATTGAGTCATTTGTGGATGACTTAATCAACAACAGAGATTTTGTTAGTTCCAGACATGGTCAAATGACAATGTTGAAAAGTGACAATGCCCTGGATCTACAAAATAAAATGTGTCTTCATGAAGCAATGTTTCAATAATCATTGAAAATATAAAATCATTCCTTAAATCCCAAAACCTGTGGATGACCCTGCTGTGCTCTCAGTCAGGTGTGGACAGGAGTGCATCGACCTGTGAGATGTAAAGTAGTCAATAGAAGGAATCAATAAGTAGATCTGTTAAGTTGGACAATCAAGGACCTGTCCACTCGATTGGTCACTGCCTTATGATGCACAATGATTAGAGGAAGCACTAGCGGAAAAAGTGTTTTTCACGCTTGTTAACTAGATTTCTACTAGATATTAAGTTAGTTCTCCTTTCAAGAAAGGAACCATATATATTAGAACCATCGCAACTAAGATACAAGGAAACATATTTTATACATCCTTGATTAGATTTCAACAAAAGATGTTTACCGCAATTTAGTGAAATGTATTGTTTGATAACTGCTTTCTGAATTTGACCTTTTTCTCTACTTCAACGTTCTTGACATTAATCAAAGATTTTAGTACTAGCACGGTGCCATTCTAAACATGTCTGTGGTAATGCTCTGGAGCTACCTCAGAATTATTCCTTAATATTATTGAGTAGAAACTTTGGGTTCATCCTACCTGGTTTAACAAGGATTTTATAGTCAATGTATTTCATAAAATTAATCTGAATTTGCTTTATTCCTTTTCACGCATGTGGTTTATATATTAGCTGTTAAGTTTGACTCAAATGCTGTTCTTTTTACTTACAATTCACGTTGGTTATTTCCGAGGTCTGATAAGCAACCTACATTATCTTCAGACCCAAGTTTACTACTTTTCAAAATGAAAGCTTTGTCACATTAACATAAATCCTCAACAAACCTAGCAATCTAGCTAATAGGCAGCGCAGCAGTCTTGGAAACTTGAGCCTTTTGGATGGAGTTGTGAAAGGCTAAACAGAACCAAACCAATAAGAGCTGGGCACAACATCCACAAATGTTTAGGTAGAAGGTGCAATGGTTGACATCAGCAGACTGAAGGATTGCTACTGTACAGTTTATGACCAGCCTCTAAGGGACTGAAGGGTGGATTTGTCCTTTCCTTTCTCTGTCGATCTGGCTTTTAGAGCATAGTATCACTTCTCGTGCAAGTACCTGCAGTGGGAAGCTTATGGCACATAGCTTATTTTCAAGCAGACACAGCACTTTCCACCCTCTAATGGCGAGGAATTACTCTCAGAGGGAACACGGTTTCTCCATTTCTTCATTCTGCAGACATGTCGACTCATTAAACTTGAATTGTGACTATGTCTCACATCCTGCTCAGAATTAATGGTCAGCGAGGAGGATTCAAAGATGATCTAATAAAAGGAGGGTCTCAGGATGTACGTTAAGACGACTGTTCCTGCATTGCTCTCGTATATGGGGGGTAATTCAGGATTTGAAATTCAGGAGTCTGACCCAGGCAGCAAATCCCTTACATTCCTTATAAGCCATAGATTATGATGAGCCGCAATCATTGGTCATCATGAGATATCTATTTTATGGGCTCTTCTAATTTAACCAAAGTACTTGGGAGCATGAAAGTAAACAGTAAACACCGATAAACAAGTGGCATAGTTAAATGTCATTTTGAGAATGTAGAATATAAAGATTGATATAAAGAATATAAAAACTGCTTTCCAATCCCTCTTGTGTCTGTAGTTAATCTTGAATATACTCTAAGCTATTTGATAAAGCCTGGATATTCACAACCTGACAAGTGTTTGTCACAACATGTCCAATGTTATCTATAGGTCTTTGTGTTAAACTTTTAATGAGTACAAGTGTACTCACATTTTACTAATGTTTTTTTACACCCGTAGTAAACTTTCTGTCTCTGCTTTTTGCAACCACTATTCTAATTCTCTGTAATATCTCTAAGATAACGATTTGTTGGATATCTCATACACTTGATTGGTTGAATGCAGCTGCGTTTTATTACAAAGTTCATAGTTAGTGTTGCGTAGGATCTGTAAAATAAACTGATAACAGTCTGTTGTTGCACTGTTCAAAAAGCTGCCAACAACACATTTCTTTAAACTAGAAGGGCACACAGATAACCCATCTCTAACACCTTATCTCACAATGTTAAAACAAGAGAAATACATCCTGGGTCCAGCCCTTTGATCAAATATGCTCCAAAGGTTAAGGGGTTGTTTTTTCAGCCCTCACCCAACCCTTTCACTAAACTTCAAGAAAATCGGTTGAGTAGTTTGTGCACAGTTCTGGTAACAGAGAGACAAACAAACAAATGAAAACATAACATCCTTGGTGGAGGGAATGGTGTTTTGAGACAGTCAAACCTTCTGTCCGACTCTATGGTTCAGACTGAAATATTTGTTCTCAGGCATTCTAAGAAGGAAGTTCTCCAGCCCTGCTGCTTGTCCTCTTACTTCCTGACTGCACCAGAGTTGAAGATGTGTCTGGTTGTGTATAATGACATCTGTTGCTTGTGATCACCTTGAATTTGCATTTTAACCGATATCTGATAGCATCGCTGCTATCACGGCTGTGGACTCTTAGCATGTTGTTTAAATATCTGATGAATGTAATACTGTAATTGCACTGCGCCAAGGCCCAATATTTCCCTTAAATTACAATAAGCTGCACTGGAATACACACATATAAATATCACTCCCTTATTCCCCTGATCTGAATCTGCACCAACATGTGCTGCTCCTTGACCCATCCTTCCAACAAGCTTTTGTGCTGTGTCGTGTTCATAATCCATCCTCTAGTCTTTGCCTAAGCCTGCTAGAAAAACAAAACAAAAATAATGCAGATGAAAACACTACCACGAAACATAACAAGGGCTGCTGTGTTTACCCTAAGAAACTATGTTTACATCTTTGGAGACTGAGCGTTAAATTACAGAAGGGTTTGAAGAGGATAATACCTTTGATTTCATCATAACCTCACAACATATCATGGAGTTAAATCAGGGATTACAGAAATACGGATTAAGCTCTTTATGACCATATTGTCAGATTTTAATCTCTCCACCCAAACAGTTGACTGGAGTGGCACCATATGGCAGAATGATTGGACATAACAAGACAAAAAAGGCAATCAGGCATAACTCAGTGCAAAGTTAATTCATATACCTGTGGGTTTTTTCAACAACACAAACCCCTAGTTCTGTCTCTGTTAGATTATGTGAATATTATAGCAAACTTCCTTTAGTTGCATTTTGACAACAAATATTGGGAAGAAATCTGGACACAATGGTGCACACATTACTCATAAACATAACATTTTGTGTTGACATTTAAGCCAGTTTATCTAATTAGTTGCCATAATCACTGTAAAATGTCAATTTTATCCATCCACACAAATAATGTTGGGAAGTGATTACCCTGAAAAAGGTTTGTAAATAATATTACAATTACCTTAGCTTAAAATTGTGTTGTGTTTACTTAATTTTGCCAAGTTGTTCAAACTTAGAAATTAATGAATACCAATGCTGGATGTTTTCAATACTCGCTATTGAACGTGTGAGTGACTGAGCTTTCATTCCCTCCAGGAACAGTCCAGTCAACTGAAATGAGCATAGCATTTTACTTGTTTAGGGGAAAACAAGTAGGTTACATTACTATCATTGCATAAAAGCAAATTGAGGAAAATAAAGAATTAATGTAATGTAAGCATAAATATTACCTTTAACAGTGGTGAGTTCGAAACCTGGTTATAGACTTTTGGACCCCGTTGTAATGCAGGTAGCTGCATGTTTGCAATGGAGCAGCTGTATAATTTCTAATAGTCATCTTCTTGAAATAGGGTAGTGGGGCATTAAGAGTGCCACGCTGCAGATCAGCACTGCACAGAGGCAAGTTGAGGAAAAGGAGGCGTGCACATCACAACGAACAGAGCGCCATAACTGGATGAGCAGCAAACCCCCGTCACTGCTGGGAGCCAAGGAGACTGACAGGGAGGGGGATTTGGCAAAATCAACACAAACAAAAACATACTTTGTATACAACGTGTGAGGAACAGCATGTTTGGGTGCCTGGAGTCGGCGATAATGATCTGTTTTATTTTGGGGATGCCTGGCTGGAAGCCCATGCAGGGGCCAGACAGGCGGTGACAGGTCCTGCATTCCTGGTGCTGAGCATGTTCCTGTGTGGGTCTGATGTGGACGCTAAGTCTAAGAGACAGACACTGTATCTGGGAGGAGGACTAAAGCCTGGCTCGCCTGCTATTCCACCATAAATGGGGCACGCTAAATTCAAACAGTCACATTGCAGTGGATGTCACAGCAGTTACTGTTGTGTCACTGGCTGCAAAATCATTTCACATTCAACCTATAATGCAAATGTGACTTTCTTATCACAACACTGTGCCTGAAGTGCATAACACGGATGTTTGGCTGCTGAAGAAAAAAGGAAAACATTAACATGTTCCTTCATAGTCCCGTCACCTCTCCATATACAAAATAATCATTTAAAAACCTAAAGAAATGCTCATAAATGTAAATTGTTATTCACATTGTTAATACGTAGGTCACACCTAATCCTTTCAAATAGAATATGTTCACAAGTCTTCCTCCCTTATCGGCGCAAGCTTTGGTTTATTAATCCACTGCCTCCTCTGTGGTTTGATTGGAGGTGAACACATGCAGGGGGCTATGGATGTTTGACATGGCTGCCGTTTGATGCCCCCTGGTGCATTGGGGGTGGTCGCTGCTTATATTTGTCAAGGTCAATTAATGAATGCAAGGGTAAGGATGGGAGGATCCCCAAAACACCCCCAGGGCTCATAAATTATCCACAGAAAACACATTAAAAGACAGGACTTGATCTTCTCCAATTAAGATAATTTAGATTTTTGTCCTCCCACCAAATGCCTACATAGCATCCAGTCAGGTGTAGCCTACATCACGCCCTCTCCCTGCCGCCCTCCCTCCCTACCTCCCTCCTCAGCATCCATCCTCCAGCCTGCATGCTACACAGTGCCAGCAAACCATAGAAGGATGTCCTGCCTAGACTAATTCTCTCTCGCTGATGTAAATGCACAGTTCTCCCTCTCAGAGTGGGACACTTTGATCCGTCTTCCCAGTGATAAAACCAAAGAAAGGGTTTGGTTTTTTGTCCAGCCCTCCTTCAGAGGCTCAGCTGTGCGCCCCCCAACCCCCGCCACCCCCGTCTCCCCACCCCTGCACCTTTAAGGCAATGGAGAGGGAGAGAAGCGGCTGCGGAGAAGGAGGCGAGGGTTTATTCCACAGTGCTCTGAGGCACGGCAGGTTCTAAAGCGCAAGGACCAGTGTGCGCAGTTTGTGTGTGCGGCTGCTGGGGGAAGATGCGTGTGCTTGTTGCTCGCCGGACGGAGAGAGGCGGCCTAGAGAGAATGAGTTTCCAGCGCAGCTAACAATCAACTCTATGTGCTTTTTTTTTAATCTTGAGGGGAAAAGAAATCCAACTTTTACGCATTTTTCTTTACGCATGAGATGATACGTTTGGCTCTTTTCCGCGCATAGACTTCTAATTTATTTATTCATTATTTATTGATTCCTTTCTTTATTCCGATTTTGGAGGCTTTTGGATTTTTGTTTCATTGTTTTTTTATTGTTTAACCGTGGAGTTGGGTGTGCGCATTGGCTGCTTGTCCTATGCGTCTCCAGCCTCTGACTCAGCAGCAGCAGCAGCAGCGGCACAGCTCACCTGGACCGGAGCGCACCGAGCCCAGTGTTCCACGCAGACCTGCGCTCCTACACGGGGGGACGGCTGCACTAAGGCCCGGCGGTGCGGTTCGGTCAGACCGAAAGGTTGAGGGGGACGCACAGCTGTGGATCAAATACTATCCCCCCGCTGCACCCGGACACAATCAGCAGCAGGAAGAAGCTCAGTCCTCCTCCTCTTCATCTTCCTCCCAACGTGAAGGATTGAGGGAGAGAGAGAACGAGAGAGAGAGAGAGAGAGAGAGAGAGAGAGAGAGAGAGAGAGAGAGAGAGAGAGAGAGAGAGAGAGAGAGCGAGAGAGAAAGAGAGAGAGAGAGAAGGAGAGAAAGAGAGAGGGAGAGAAGGAGAGATTTGCGTGCTCCCTCTTCTTTCATTGCGGTTGACTTGTTGAAGAAATAAAAGAAAGAAATAACAAGAAGAAAGAGTGCGGGGAGATAACAAGAAAAAGCATAAGCTTGGATATTGAACGGAGCGGGGCATGTGGATATTGGCTCTCATCTTTTCCCAGTGCATCTTGAATGGTAGGTGATGCATTTGTGCACATTCAACTTCAACTTTATGCAAATTATTCCAGAGGACTGAGTGTACACATGCTTTTAGAAATTATCTTTAAACATTTCCACATTCAAGATAATGATTCTTTGATTTTTTTTGTGCTGGAAAATTGAACGGAGGAACAGGCTGTTGCTATGTCCTGACACATGCAGCATGTATGGCTTTTTAGGGTTTGAAACACCCACATTAACATGAATTTGGACTAAGACTAACAATGGTTAACCACTCATGCATTTTCAAGATTTAGGTTTGACCTTTTCCTCAAAAAATGTAGGCTATTGATATACAGGGAGAGAGAGATGGGGGAGAGAGATGGAGTTAGAGGGAGGGAGAGAGAGAGGAGAAATGTAGGTTGAGGATATAGGTGCAGCCTGTACTGCACAGGAACAAGATATTTAATGCATTTTTAGTTTAGTTTTTGCATGATACATTTCTAGGCCTCAAATAAAACCTCACAGTTATTTTGTTTCATCCTCTCTTGATACTGCAATGACTATTTATGTCTCTCCAGTCAAACTGCACTGGGCCTCAGTCTGGGTGCATATGCCTGCATTATTTTTATGTGCTCATTGAGCATTTCAACAGTTTTTTAACACATTGTCTTGAATATGGCTTATGAGAAAAATGATCTCAGAGTAAATAAATTAGATGTAACAGATTTGTGTCCTTACTGAGGGGTTCACCATCAGTTTGTTTATGATTTTCATTCAAACACTTAGTCAATTAAAAAAACTGCAATATTTTTTGTTTTCACATTAAGTCAATATTTTATTCAAAAACCATCTCCAAACCAAAAAGTATATTGATAAAAATGTACAGTATTTATTGGCATGTCATAATAATTACAATAAAAAAATAAGTAATAAATTAAGTGACTTTTACATGTATAATTGTATGTTCATATACATCTTGTTAGATATATTTAAGATACTAAAAAAAAAGGATTAAATAGGTTGGCTGTGTTTTCTCTGGCATTGCACCCGCCATATTAGAAGCAAAGACATGGAGTCATTTTGGATTGGGAAAAAATACGAGACGAGCCTTATCACCCTTGCCCAAGTGCAAATCCTGCAGAATATTTTTATTTTGCAGGGTTAATTCCTCAATGTATTTTATTTCTTTGCTTTGGATTGAGGTTGACTGATTTTTACAGCAAATACACGAAGGGTGTATAAAAAAGGGGGGGTATGAGGAGGACAAGGGGCTGTGGGGTAAGGGGTGGGATGTGCGCGTGTTGGGGGGCAGAAATCAGCTCAAAGAAAATTGGGGTATTAAGGAAATCTTTTGAAAGGCGTACGGAGGGAAAGGGTTTTAAATAAAATCAAAAGTGGACAAAATGCTGTGAACTGGGAGTAGAGTGTGATGCGTCAAGCAAAGATGACAGGAAAACCATTTTGTGGCCATGCTGAAGGGTTCAATGAAGGCAGCGGTTATTTATAGGGGAGAATAGAGTAAAAGCAGTGACAATGTCGGAGCAAAACAGTCCTTTCTTTGACTGAGGCAAGACAATTTCAGGAGACCGAGAGGACTCCGATGTCCATTTCAAATCTCCCTCAGTGCTGCGCTGAACTGTCTGTTTGCTGAGCACGATCTATCGCTTTGCTTGTGAATGGCTTTTTCAGTCTCTTTGGTCCAGGCAACAGCGTTGCAAAATGGCTGCTGCTAGACACATCTACATGGAAACTTTGAATGGCAGCAGTAGCACTCGTAATTGTGATGAATGCTACGTTTGTGCTCACTGCGGTTGCAGTGCCATTCATATCAACGGACTTGGTTCATTTGACGCTGACCTTTTCTATTGATTTGAAGATTTAAATGTTGGTTGTGTGGCGTAAACTAGAATAATCCAGAGTGCATTATGACAAACCTCTCTTTGTGTTGTGGTTCTGTCTGTGCTACGCTAAATCGACTGTATAGGAGAATAAAAGGGCCGTCATTGTTGATCTTAGACCGTATTCTTTCTGCTGCTGCATATTTGCTCTCCCTGGACGGTCCAGCAAAGATTATTCTTAATGAGCAGCTTCCATCAGAATAGTACATTCTGCACTTCTTCTGGACACAGAGATGTAGCTTCCTGAAATAAAGGCTTTTAGGGCTCTGGTCCTGTACAGGCTGCTGAGGTAGTCTCTATGGAGACCTGGGTAATGAGTGTTGTTGCAGTGTGGGCTTTAGGCTTGCTTTGCACTCTTGTCAGGTGACCCTGGCAATGCTTCCTGATACATTCAGCCTGTAAGGTTCTACTCATGATATGGGAATGACATTCTATTACAACAAGCTTTCAAAGCACATTTAAATGTTTGATTGGTCATTCATGTTATCCTTTATCTCTTCATATAGACATTTGATAATTGCATCGCCTGTCAGGGGAAAACAGATGATAAAGATTACAACTGCTATCCATCTTACTGCACTGCAGCTCTAGTTTGCGTGCGTAGTGGTCATTTATGCATAGTAGCTACTGTACAAACTCCATTTTGCTCTGATTCTCTGTTCGTGGACACATTTTCAATCTCATCTACAGTAGATATAAACAATTCACTGCTGTGGAGAGTAAAATATGCTGAAGAGTTCACTTCATTGGTGCTTGAGCTTTTGAAGTACTCTTGCAAAAGTGTCTATTAAAACCTAAATGGAACAGGAACAACATATTCCAGTTGTGAAGAGATAAAATTGGGGAAATGGCATAATGTTGTTTTTGCAAAGCTACGCCAGGGGGGGAAATCTGACACATGCTCAATTGGACACTAATAAGCTGTGTAAATATACAGCAAAGCTCCTCAATTGGCTCTTAGTATCACTCTGTGCATGTGTATTTTTAGCTTTCAGCTTCGGATGGCGAGGGGCTGCTGGAGAAATGGTACCTCCACTTATTTAAACATGCAGTAAGCATTTTCAGTATGACTTAATCCGGACATCAAACATGATTAATGATTACGCAGAATTTAGTTTTCTCTCAACATTTTCTTTCCAGTTTAGATAATTTCTTGTCATATTTCCTCCTCGCTGATTTTTGCAAGGATTAAAGATACAAAACACCCGAGCATCTGAGTGCATGTCATCAGATGTTACATTACTGTTACAATTTTTAACAAGAGAAAACCATGCACGATATTTACCCTGAGAAGGACAGAGACTATCAAATATATGAACACCGTTCAGTGTGATCCTTCCATCTCATTTGACCAATTAAGAATACCTTGATTTACTGACTCATCCAGGGGACAGATCTGTGGTTCGATACTTTGTAAACTGATACTAATATAGGTTATATTTCTATTAGGAAGAAAATGTTTTTAATGAATGTACAAAATGCATTTATCCCAAAAATAAGAAGACACAGGCAGGGTTAAGTTTTGCACCACTGAGAGAGCCTCTTTGCCTGCATTTCTATCTACAAACCTGTGTTGTTTTTATCTTTCTTTGTGCCAAAGTGAAATATCTATCCTGTCCGTTAGTGGAGCACCTTGATTTAATGTCTGTTCACAGAGTTTGGTGCCAGTGCCTTGTTTTGACCAATTACCAGTCAAAACAGCACAGCATAGAGGTCACATTAAGGCCAGTGGAAACTAGGCATGTGCAGTCTAGTGTCTTCTGGTATACATCTGTCACTTCACATAGAGCCACGACGGGTTGACAGTCACAGCAACACACATCAGCCAACTACAATCAAGTTCAGTCCTCAGTCGCACATTAATATCAGCACAATGTAGGCCAGTGTGTTTGTTCTGTGATTATTCTTTGCATCATCTCGATATGTTCTAGTGTACAGAGCTGCTGTATTAAGCCATGCTTCATGGTAGAATAGTTAAATCACATTTTTTACTTTGTTTGTTATATTAATTATGAAGTTGTCATATAATAGTGTGGTACAGTTTTTAGAACCTGACTAAAACCAGACTTTACCCTCATAAAGCTGGGAATTTAAAATGAAATAGTTATATATACCTATTCCATATCTGTATACTCATCTCATTTATAAACACATTTAACATGTCACAGTAGTGATGGTTTCATGTTTTGATCACTCAAACCTGTTAAATTCAGGTTCAATGAGATTTGTTCCCTATTATTTAGTTTAATTATTCACAAGACTTAATACCAGAAGGTATTAGTGACATGCTGTTTTCGTAGACTCACTAATCACTCCAGGATTTGTCAGTACCATGGGGTCAAGATTTTTGTGTCGCTCCACTGTGTGTGTGCGCTTGAACCTAAGCGTGGCTGCTCAGACAAGAGTAGACTCAAGCATATGTTAATGGATGCACATTGAACTGTTAAAGGTTTCATTTAACCCAGACCAGAATGCTTAAGGAGATGGTACGGTGTAGTGAGGCAGAAAAAGAGGAGGAAGGAGGAAGAGAGGGGGAGGCAGGACACACAGAGGCAGTTTGTATCTACAGCTCAAAGAGTCATCTCAAATCAGTGTGATTCTCCGTTCAGAAACAGGCCCATTTCATATAGGCAGACAGTAACACTGACGGACACTGATGAAGGCACAACAGTCTTTATTGTGTATCCAACAGGACACATACAAAGCATTTACTTTATCATTTTGTCCAGTTAGTTCAAAGTTTTGTGCATCACAGTGTAACACACAGTGTCACAGATGCTGACCAGGATATGTCATTCCAATTAGACGTCACAATCACAGAATTAGTTTGACAGTTGATCAGTTGTTACTCTCTGATGTTCCCTTTGAGATTTTGTGTGACATGAATTTCTAATGTAGTTTGAATGGCATCTCTTGAAATATATGAAAAGACTTTGCTAGAGTCTTGGTGGACCATGGTTTTTGTGTGTGTTTATCGGACTTAACAAGATAACAATTAGTTGTGTTGTTTGTGTCTGAAGGCTTTCATTATAAAATAGGGCAGTAGGTTAATGCTGTGGCCACGAAGGTACAGCAGGACATAAGCCGAGTGGAGCTCAGGTAATTCTCTAAATAAAGGCTCTGACCAGCGCTGTTTTTTCTCATTGCCATGACCGCACACAAACCTGTATTAGTCTATTGAAATATTCTGTGGTGAGAACACTGGATATCTCATATGACAGATAAAGACGTACCAGCTTGCTGCCAGATGCATGTTTTCAGAAAGTACAAACACACTGCCTGATCTTACTCCAGAGATTAGTCTGGAAATCAAGTGTTTTTAACTTGGAACATACAGGTTCCGAAAAATACATCTCCACTACTCACGTTTAGAATATTCTGTCTATACCACCATATTATGTTTTTCTAAAGCCAAATACTGCGGTTCCATTATGTGCTGTATAGTTACTCATGGGAGTAACCCCACAGAGACTCTGCCTGGTGGGGTTTCTTCATGTCCTTGTTAGATGTACACACCTGTCTGCATGCACGGAGAGATCAGCTTATTACAGCATGTGCCTGATTTAACGTGATTTATGTATATCCCTAAAAAGAAGAGAATGAGTAAAGCATGCTGACACACAGTCACCCTCCGCCTGCCGTCAAATTAGCGGCAAACTTTATGTACAGTAGGATGGTGCTGGAAAAATATCTGTGTGAGCATGTAAACATTAGAGTAAAAATAACATTCATATACAATAATGTACAATAACATCACTTGAAGCTCATTCATATATCATATTGTAAACATTCGTACCATTTTTAGTTATAATTTACAGTGTTATATCACCTACAAGCATTTGGGTGCCCTACCTTTGTGCAGGGTTGATTGTTGAGACCCGGAGAGCCAAACTCCTACTGAAGTCAAAAAACGTTAACATTTCGGCATTCTAAATAATTTCCTACAAAACTACATAACTACATATTTAGATTTACAAAAGGCTGCTCTGTGCACTGCAATGATTGGGCCACATCATTTAGTGTCTTAAATTATTTAGAGGTTGAAACAGCCCAGTTAGTTTCAGTGATATGTTTCATATTGTAAATGACATTTGGAGCAGCCGACATATTTATGCTCTGTATTTTCCATTCAGAACAGATCAACCCTGCTTCAGGCTGTACAGTTGAATGTTATTTGGTAAAATCTGATGTGAATATCCCAGTCTACAGTATATGAGTCTGTAGCTGCTTTGCTGTCTCCACAAAGATGTAGACTGGTGAATTGGGCTTACAGTGTAATAATATCAACACAATAAAACAACTTGAGTTCTGTGGATAGTAAATGAGGACATAAGGCCTAATTAAGGCATGTTGTTAATGAAAGAAGAGAACATGTTGAACCTGAGACTCTCAAGTGGTCATGTCCCTGTGCTACCGTCTTCACAACAAAACAGTAAGAGGATATTTCAAACACACAACGGAGGGTGTGGCTTCATCAGGTGGAAAAAAAAGAAAATGGTATTACAAAACAAGAAGTAAAATTAAAAGGGTCAGAAAAATACTATTAATATCTACCAAATCAAATGTGAAGAACTATCCGGAATTATAGTAAAATATGAATGTTCCAGAAATAAAATGATCTTGCCCTTTTTGATGAATCCTAGTGAAGAATAGCTGGGGAGTAAATCAAACACTATCAACAAAAAAATTAATCAAATCAGGACCTCGCTGGCAATTCCTTCCCCGGCGGCTGCCCACTGGATGTATTCATTGGGCATAACCAAACTGTGCTGATTAGCATTCAAGATCCAGCTCTGTTCCTGTTGCCTGAAATGTGTAACATTTTCAAACATTCTGGCAAATGTTCCATTAAAGTGTTGCTAGCCCCCAGCTCCATTCCGCTCTAGTCTCCACGCTATCAGGCCCTTCCCAGAAGTGATTATGCTAATTGCTGTTTGATCAGATGATTAAATTATAATTTGATTAATCCCGGGCAGTAAACGCTCTGAATACATTGATGTGTGTTTTGCAGCTTGGCAGTGTTTGCAGAAGCCCCCCTGTCACCAGGCAGGCAGTCTGCTACATACGATCCAGGTATAGGACAAGGAGAGATAAATGTTAGGCTGCATTGAGAGGTGGTTATGAACATAAATGAAATGCTGCTTTTGACGTAGCGTGGTCTAGTAATCACAGAAAACATGATGGTTAATAAAGCATGACTCTTGTCTGTGTGTAGATTGAGTACAGCACTAATGCAGATAGCTGCCATCGCCTGTCTCCGCTACTCTCAATTGACTTTGTATCTATCAGGGTGATTTATAATAGTGCAGTATAGACCGCCTCCATAGGACTAAACGAGTAGACCCTATATTGTATGTCCACTATGGGATTCAGTGTGTCACATTGTGCTCTGTCTCATTTTAGCCTTGTTATGCTTCTTGATTCAGGGTAAATTGAAGATTTGAAGTGAGGATGCACAAAATGCGACACACAGATTTGCATGCATTTATCCGCTGTTTGTGTTTGCATATAGGCGCAGTAAGGGAGGACTCTCCTGCAGTGGGGTTACGGAAGATGTAAAACGGGCGCCTTTGAGGCAAATGGAGGGCTGTTGAGAGGAGGGCGGGGGGGTGATATTTTTCTGAGGCTGAGGATGGCTGTGAGCGGAAGGGCAGCGATGTCTAGTCATCTGACCCACAATCCCATTTAACCCCGGGACTTTGATTTGCCCTCCACTGTCGACTGCCAGCTCATTTTGCCTCTTTGTTTCCCTCCCGCAAATAGCTTTCGTTTTTCCATGATCCAAAAATACAAAAACATCATAGCAACGAAACTAATTTTTTCACATTGAGATTTCTCTAACCTTTTATTTCATCTTGTCATCTTATTATCATCATTTCTCATATCTTTTATTTATTGCTTTATTTTGTTCATCCAATTTGATGCAATCATCTGGATTGTTTTTGTAATTACTTGCTAATGCACTGCATACTAAACACCATGATTGATCTGCAAGGAAGTCTATTTTATAACCTTATTTATAAGGCTATAAGCTAAATCAATGTAAGTAATTCATGCAACTTTAAGGGCAACACTTACATACAGAATGTATATCATCCCAAGTTTGTGAAACACTGCCAAGGTTTGCAAGGACATTAGATCGCATTCAGAATACTGCACAATCCTCCATTTTATGTTTGTCCATCTCTTTTTGAACCACTGAAATAATCTAGTTACCCATCTTCTCTTTTCAAAATTGTCTTTTTGTAGCAATTAACATGAAAAAAAGAAGGTTTTCCTCCATACAGGCCCTTTATTACCAATACTCACTGCTTTCACAGTGTTGATCACTGGTTCAAAACCTCATATGAGGGCAGGTCCTTAGAAATATGTTTGTTGTATCAGAGTTTTCATTTATTCCTTGATGAAAGAATTAAGAAGGGCCATAAATTACTGTATTATTGCAATGTCAAAAGTATATAGTGATAATTTTTATAATTGTATAGCCCAGGCCTATAATTCTTTGCATCAAATGAAAAAACATTTGTAAAAACTCTGCTCATATACATCTCATACAGTATATATCATTTGAGGTTTTATAACCAGTGATCCAAATGAGGAAGACACAATTCAGTTTTCAATTCAAACTGTATTTTACTGATCAGATGTGTGAAAAGTGTTGCCCGTAAAGAATAGTTTAAATACAAAATCAACTGTCTGATAGAGCGATCATCCTCAAGTCAAGTAATGATTTGAATTATTCATTTCAATAGGATTTTTTTTTAACCATAATGTTTTTGGCAATATCGCCGAGCCCTATGAGTAACATCTTCTATCAGATTAACTGTTTGTCTGTTTCTGGCAGACAAGAACTCATTGTGGAACCAGACAAAGCAGACAACAGCAGACAAGCTGACCACATCAGTGCTGCTGAAACATTATCCAGTCCCAGTTGAGGCCTATGGTTTACTCACCATGTTGCATTTCTGCTCTCAGTCATTCAACTTTCATGTTACCTCAGGGATATGACAAAATAAATCAAATGAAAAAAATAAAAACATTTTAAAATTATAAAACTAAAGGACAAACCGGTGAGTCATTAAGTACTCTAAGAGTTTCCACTCATTTTCAGGTGGATGTGATGTGTATGGATATAGGCTCCTGAGTTGTGCTATGCAATGCTGTACAAAGATGATCTTCAAGCTGTTAGCCTTCCTCCTTTAGTTAATCTCCCTGTTCATCCTTCCCTGCTGGGTTTAATGTTGTCCCGCTCACCTGAGATCCACCTCCTCTCTCTCTGTCAGCTCATTCACAGTCGCACTCTACAGAAGCAGCAAGCAGAGGTGGTTGAAATTTTACTAAAGTGAAATAATGCCACTCTTCCTCCCTCTGAAAGCAAGCACAGTGTATAGTATGCTGCAGTATATTACATGGAGACTTGAGTCAAGTACTGGCGAACTGTTCAGACAAGAAAGACAATAACTAACAGCTTTAACACTGAAGCACTGTTTTGAATGAAGACGTGACATTTTATATCACAGAATTTCAGCATCACCTTGTAAGTCTAGACTGTTCATGTTCATCTTTAGTACAACTTCTAGTTCTTTGAAAAGATTAAATAAACACTGGGGAATGCTCAAGTTAAACAAATACATCAGAATTTTGGAAGTTAAGCTTGTTCAGGTTCTTCCAAAGATGAGAATTCACCACTGTCAGATATTTTCTTTAAATATGATGCTACAACCAAGCTGGTGAGCAGTGCAGCATGACTGGCAACTCAACATCAAAAGTGTAAAAGAAGGACGGGGGTGAATAACAACAATAACAGATCAGTAACAAAGACAAGTTTGAACTGCAGTGGACCGACCAGTTGACATTGCTTCAAGCATGGCTTGAAATCTACCATATTGAATTTCTACATTTGTTTGTGGCCCAGAGGAATTTAAGAACATTTGGATTCCATCATCTAAACATCTGATTCAGTGTCAGGGGACAGTCATACATAGATGCTGTATGTAAAGGCTTTTAATATGGCTTTGTTAAGCAGTACATGTACTAACCTCTGTGGCTCTGGAGGTTTGAGAAGCAGCTACATCAAGATATGATTCATACTTTAATATTCATGTTGAGTAATACTGGAAGCTGCTGCATCAGGTACATGCTGGCACCTCAGTGCTTTGTCATTTCCGAGGGATAATAGAGCATTATAAACATCTCTTTTTTTCTCCATCATTTTCTCTTCCTTTCTCTTGTTGTTCCTTTGCATATTAACTTCAGTGGCAGCAGCTAGAGCTTGTTTACCCACTCACAGGAGTTTCTGCTCCTCTCACTCGCTTTTTGTTTCTCTCTCTTCCTCTGTCGCAGTTGATTTGCAGTATTTGTCCATTTCCACCTTGGTGATGTAATTGATTAAGGTATTCAAAGTACCCAGTACGTGGGAACTCCCTCCTCTCCTGTAGGAGCTCATATGCAAATGAGCATTCATATGCATCAACTAACCCTCTCCACAGTGACTCCCCTCTCGCCCTCCAGAGAGTTGACATCAGAGGAGGGTATCATTGGTTTTACATAGCGGCTGCATGGCACAGAGTGCACCGCTCAACATTATTCATGAAGGCAAATTGGGAGCCGATGATTTGGGAGAGTGAGGGGACCCTGTTTTCTGATCTGTGCATCTCGGCTCCGCGCAGCACTTTGCTTTACGCTTATTGTGTAAACCCCTAGGGCAAGAGAGGAGGGTGGAAAGGTTGTGGGGGTGGGGTGCCGTGGTTGGGCGGGGTGGATGCTTACTCACTGTCATCATGAGGCCATCCTGTCCTCCTCTCTCCATCCCTCCCCCTTTTCTAACCCCCCAGCCCCCACTCACCCCTCCCTAGGCAGCCTCTGCAGAGCTCTGCCTTAATTACCTGCATCGCCTGCCATGAGCTGTCAGTGTGGCTCAGTGCTTGTTTGCCCCAGTGGAACTGCCCTAATGTCTTGATGCCCCGGTGGCCACTGTAGCCCCACACAGATCTCTGACCTGGAGAGGGCCACACTGTGGCTGAGAGCCACTGTGCTCTCTAATGTTTAAATACATTAGCAGGCTTGGGTAGGGCAGACTACCCAAGCTATTGTTGTGGTTAATAGCTAATTCAGAGTGATAAAACCTTTGAAGGGAGTGAGTGAATATTAGGCTATTTTTGCCGAACGCCAAACAGTCAACCAGGATAATATGCATCAATGAGCTTTTTGTCACTTGAACAATAAAACAAGAAGCTCTAAAGCGCTTTCAGCTTGGGTTGATTAATGGTGTTTGGTTGAGGTAAACACAGGCTGAGCAAAAAGCCCCTGACACATCAGTGGGCTAATGCACAGGCTAATGCATAGGCCTATTTATGTTGTGTGTTAGTGGGACCTGTATTGATCGGACATTTACTTAAATAAATTGCCTGGGTGATTGGGACGCAACCACTGATGGACATTGTCAGAATGGAAGTCCATGGGTCTTACTTAAGATGCATTATAGGAAACATCAAAGACTTGTCTGTCTATTCTTTTTAAGGAGACATTTCACTGAGGATCAAGGTGCATCTTCAAACACGGAGATACGTCCTTCCTACCGAGTCTTCTTGTCCAGTTTCAACATACAGTACAGACAATATTCTAAAATGGCTGAGCTGACTCGTCTTTGTCTTACCTGTCAACCAGACCCTTATGTCTGTGGGGCTCTCATACATTAGCGCTCATCCCCCCACATCTCTGTGACACGCCCGCGTGCACTCTCCTTGACCGAAGCGTGTCTGGTGCCCTTGAGCTACAAACGCAGCAGCAGAGGCTCCACAATATGACGACTGCATCAGGAGTCACCTGCAATCTATGGTTAGGGGATTCAACGGGGCCTGCCGCCATTAGGTGCTGACATCTTGGACTTTGCCCGGCATTATTTCACACAGCAAAAAAGACGGGACTCCACTTCACTAAATCCAAAAGGGCCCCCCCACCTCCTGCCTTTCCTCTCAGCTGTTCTAAGACAGATGAAACAGAGAGAGTCCATCTATTATAGATGAGTAAGATTTATAATTGAACAATATCACTTTTTCCTCTTTGTGGTTTTGGCTGATCGAAAAACTGATGTCGATTAAGAAAGGTTCTGCAGAGGCTGCCATAGATTTAATGTTAGTGAGAGCCCCCGGTGTGTGGGCATGATATGCAACCGAGTGGCTTGGTGCTCCTACAGCATGATCTTGTAATATTGTGTTTGCGATGTCAAAGCTATATCGAGGAAACTGTTTGTACAATTGAGAAATTAATTATTACAAATAAAAAATTTAAACAGCTTATATTATTTCAGCTTTTGTTTTCTGGCTCCATGGGAAAGAGCAAAAAACAACTACTGCCCAATCAGTCTTTTCAGGCAGCTGCAAAATCTAAAGGAGATTATTTATTTAAAAGTACATTTCAGAAAAACCGCACTTTCAACCAAGACAATCCTTTGAGATGTGGACCAAAGTGTTGCAGATCTTGCAGCCCGACTGACGGCTGACCGGTTATCGATAGGGTACCCATTAATCTTTTATCTCCCGTTTCAAGATTCAGTCAGCTCTTGTTTTGATCTCACTCCCGTGTTCCCAGTGTTATCAAAACATCATCGGCTATATGCACAACCAGTGTGTTACGTATCTTTGAGATGCACATTTGTATGTGTTACGTCTTACTGTTTTATGACAGCCGTTAATTAGATTATTATTTAATGGTGCTGAACACAAACACGCTTGATGACAGCCAACAGCCACCCACGCACTGTCTCCTTTGCTTGCAAACTAGCATCATGATTAATTGGGACGGTTTGTCTTGAGCTATTAATTTACAACTGAATATTCTAACAAAATCCCTATCTATTAAATAACTATCAGTGTGCAGTCACATGGAATACACATAAAGGAGTGTTGTGAACTAACCTGATTCAGATGCATTATTGGACAAGTTGTCCGAGCAGGGGATTTATCAGTACACTGACCAATAACAGTACAGCAGACAGCAGATTATATGTGTTGCTGGTTGTTTTCTATATATTTCCTGCAGCAACTTGTGAAGGTCCAGTGGATGATAAACACAGATGAGGAGAGTTAGTGAACAGCATGCGTTCTGTGCGATACACAGACTTCCTCTCTGGCACCGTCCCTGCACATTTACCGTTTTAGTTTTGCACCTGTATTCCCGTGTAAAGAGAAGCGTGAAGGAGAGATCAAGGTTAGAGAGGAGCATAAACATGCTGAGCAGAGCATGGAAATGAGGAGAAAGGAGAGCGCAGAGAGGAGGAATAAGAAACGGAACAAGATACATCGGAAAGTTGTGGAGTACTACTGAGATGGAGCGTACCTTTGACCTCTGTCATGGTACCTTCTCCCATCCTTCTTTTTTCTTTACATCCGTCTTCTTTCTCTCTGTTAATAGTGGCCTGTGTGTGTTGCTGTCTGAGTGCTTTCCAGCCTCCCCACTCAACCCCCACCCGCACTGTTTTCCTTGGCACTGCACTGAAAAATAAATGCACTCCCACTGTATCTATTTGAACTACTGGGATCTGTCAGGGTTTTGTGTCCATCAGGCTTTCACTTCCTAAGGAATCAGCCACCCAGAAGTAGGTGGTGGTGGTGGTGGAGGTGTCAATTTTTTATGAGTTGGTGCAAAGCCGATTGAGACAAAAGCAGTTTTAAGGCGGCCGCTCTTCTTCGCTCGTCACCTTTCAAATGCACTCAGACTTCATGATGGCAGTTTGTTCTTATTAAGACAGTGTCAGCCAATACAGCAGCCGTCACACTCTCTGCACAGGAGTCTCTGATCAATGTTTACAGTCAAATATGGGATCCTCTCGTGCAAAATCATTGCTCCTAACTTTTTGATCTTCCCTGTGTCAGACAGCAGGGACAGTGTTGCCAGGATCACTGATGTCTATAGAGGAAATATTACTAAACATCAGTTAAGATTTTTTTTAAAGAAACTTTGTGCCTTATAATTTCATATACTGGCTCATATTAATTTTTTTATTTATTTCACCACATTAATTGGTTAGTCTGAGTCCTTTTGTCACCTGGGCCTCACTCCAATATGCACACAACCTCTGACACTTCACATTCAAACAACATTCATCACAACATCTTATTTTATTCACAAAAATGCTGCAACAAAGTCATATTTCAAATATAAGTTCTCTACTCCTTAAACTCCACGTCTCAATGGAGCTCTGAACGTTTTTGCTTTATTAATGGATACATTTTGGGAGATATGATATCATGACATTACATATCTAATGTGATACACATGAACACTAACTGGTACACATGCATGCATGCCAAACCCTACTCTCAGTCCATCTAAAATGTGAAATATATGGTTTGCAACAGCGGAGATATAAATTAGGCTGCGCTGTCCCTTAAGAAATTAAATAAAAACAAACTGTTGATAAATCAGTGCCTTTTAAATGATAACTACAAGGGATATCGCACTAGCAGAAAATTGAGATCATCACTCAGATGATGAGCGGCTGTTCAGGAGCCAAATTAACTAAACTGTGCTGAAATATTTACTCTGCTGATAATTCACACAGCCACAGCGGCACCCCGCTCTTCAGAACAGATGCTGAGATTTTATGACCATCTTGACAGCAGATTTTCCTACTTGAGAAAACCACTGACAAGCTGTTACTCAGTGTGATTACATGGCAGTAAATTAACCCCTGAGAAGTTCTCCATGCATCATCAATGGTATAGAGAGGAAATTATTAACCGAATATTTGATGCTTTTTTATAAATTTCGTGTAGCAATGGAGCTATATTAGAGCTCTTTGCTATGCTGAGAACAAGTCGTTATTTTGAGTGGCTAACACATGTTAATATATGAGTTATAAACTATACATGTTGTTGGCAATTTGGTCAAACCGCGGATTTAAATCGTCATTTGGATAATTAGATAATTTTTATTTAACCATATTGGACTGACACAGACGTTCACTGGTGTCAATGGTGCTGATCTCTGTCAAAGCAACAACATTTAGAATCACTTCTCTAATATTTTGCTGTAATGTTGAATTACAAAGATTTTATTTTGAGTTTTCAGTTTGGGTTCAAAGATTGTATTGATTGCCTAGTAGACCTCTAAAATAGTCAATATGCAGAGTATAAAACAAGTTCAGTAAATCAATCATACTTATGTATGAGCCTCACACGTGAATAATAATTAATTAATTACATTAACCATAAAATCTTCCTTGTAGATAAACCAGGTAGGATGAACACAATGTTTTTTAACTTCGCTCTGCACCACAGACTGTTTATAAAAAGCTCTGCAAACAATGTCCAACACAAATATAGAAGTGACAGTGTATTGTAGAACTATTTGAGGACGACTCATGAGCACTGCAATAGTTATTAAAATGCACTCATGCTTAATCATTGCAAAACGTTTTAAAATGCAGCTTCCAAACAAATGATTGATCAGTATATTTTTACAAAGGCAGAGAAAAGAGAGAGAATCATAATGACAGAAAGTACAAACTCAAACTGTACATGCACACTTCAGATAAAAAAATCCTTTACATGTGACTCCTCAATGATTGAGTCCAAAATAGTATGTTTTGAAAATAAAGGTACAATAAATAAAAGTCGCCCTGAACTGTCCCATGTCGTGGCTCCTCTGCCTCCTCTCGCCTGCTCTGGGAAAAGATGCCACAGCCTTGTAGCTGTCGACAACTACAACCCTTTACTTTTCAACACCTCCAGGCCTGGCCCTCTGAGTACTGCGCGTGTGAAGTGAGTGCTGCCAGTAATGTGCGGAAACATGTGTACGCCATGATGTTTGTTTGTCCTAACAGGTTGAACGACCGGTGGGTGGAAGTGGCCGGTGATTTGAGCACGCTCATTAGGAATTTATGGAGCGCTAAAATGTTTGGTCTCCGGGGAGGGGGGATTGGCAGCTGTCGCGCAGGCAGGCAAGCTGGCAACAGGAGGGGAGAGCCTACATTAGCAGAGATACAGTAGAGATTCCCTGAAATATTTACCTTCGGCGACTGACAGCAGTTGGTCACACAGCAGCTCAAAGGACTAGCTTTAAAGGGCCATACTGTACCTTTTTTTCTACATCAGTGTTTGTTGTGGACTCATTATTGGCAAATTGGCTTGTTTTAAAATGTGGTTTTCAGTGCGTAATGCCATGCAGCACAAACCATGACAACAACTTAAGTATGGCAGTTTTTTATTATTTTGTTTCATAGTTCCTTTTTGCTATGTGCAACTATCAACGTTTCTGTATTTGCTAGTTTTTTTGTGTTTTGTTATGCATTAAACTCTTAAGACCATCGTGTTTTAGGAGAAGTAACACAAGTGATGTGCCTCAACTGTAGAAGGTGGCGAAAACTTAAAAATTTAAAACAGTGGGGAAACTTTAAAAGAATTGTCATGGCTGGTTCACATTTGCAGCGCAGTGGAATTTTAAATTGTTTCCCCTCTGTACTCACGTCAAGTTTAGATTTTGTTCAAAATTACCATTTAATATATAAATTCCAGCTTATTAGAACCAATGAGAGTCAAGAGAAACAATACAAAAACAACACTAAAATGTTTCTATAAATATTTTGTGCAGACTTAGCATAGCATATTTAATATACAAAGGTGAAAAGTAAACAAGCAGCAATTTATGCCATGAATTCTGTTTTGGCAATTGACAGATTACTGTTTTTCATTGTAGCTACACATTTGAATGATTCATCTATATTAACTCCTTTAGTTTGTTATTGCATTAATTACATTTATATAGTTATGTAGTTTAGGAAAGTAAGTTACCTGTCCCTTAGAAAAGAAACAAGTCAGGGTTTTGTGTGCGTTTGAGTTGTAAATGCTCCGTATTTAAATGGATTTCTGGTCTTGACGGCCACTCAAAGCTCTTTACAGAACAGTTTTTTCCACTAACCCATTCACTCACACATTCATTAAGCATATTATGTGCTGCACCGTCTCTATCACATATCATTTACACGCTGCCGGCAGAGCCATCAGGGGCAATTTGGGGTTCGGTATCTTGGCCATGGACACTTGGACGCCATGGACGCTTGGGGAAGCAGAGTAGGTGACACGGGGATCGAACCACTGACCCGGCGATTAGTGGACGACCCACTCTATCTCCTGAGCCCTGTATGTGTGGTCTGAAGGTTCTTTATTTGCAGAAGTGTGCACAGAGTAAACAGATATGCAGAGCTGTAGATCTATGCTGCAGTTATCCCACATTATGATTTTCTGGACAACTTAAAAATAACAAAATCTTTAAAAGGCACTAGAAGTATAAAACAAGTCATCCACTCTTGCTGGAGATCCAGCAGTTCACATATTCTGGCTTTGTTGCCGAGAGTGTAGGTTGTCTATAACAGCAAAGAGTTGTATTGCCGGCACAACAACCTGCTACAGTGGAAGTGCATCACATTAATCGGGCCAAAATCTAAATATCAAGAAAGAATGTTTGCTTGGTTGTGTGAGAATAACACAAACCCACAAAAATAAATAAATAAGAACCTTGAAAATACCAATATGGCCTTTGGCATTCTTACTCAAAAGATATGATGTAACCACTTTCTGTTACACCTCCACCAAGGAGGTGAAGTTTGTATTGCTGTTTGTCTGTCAGCCGGATTACGTAAAACTGATAATATTGAAACTTGAGGGAAGGATGGGTTACGGGCCAAGGAACTTGAATTCCATTGCAAGATGCATTGATCTCATGACGACAGTGCTGATAACCATTTATAGGTGAAATGCGGCGTGGAGCTGGATAATGATTCAGATGGATCTAATCTTTTTACAACTAGTTTATCCAATTTGAAGATATAGTTGCCAATCAGCCTTGTCGGAGTTATGCACGCCCTGTGTGACCTTTCATGAGTGCACTGTTTGAGTTGATAGCATTTTTCTTTTCCATATCTTTACCAAGACATGCCCCTATTCTTGGAAAATGACTCACTGGATTTTTGAGACATATAGTGGGTTGAGAAAGGATCGTGTTGTTTTGTTTATCTGTGTGTGTGAGTGATGTATACACTCATGAGTATGTTGTAGAGAAAGGGTGTGGCTACAGGTATACATTCTCTGTAGGCCAGCTTGTTTTGGTGCTCTGCTGCCTGTTTCCCTCCCACTGCTGCTCTCCCAGAGCTTTGCTGCAATGACTCTTCATAGACAACAAGAGATACACTTCTGCAACCGTCCTCCACTGCAGTGTGCACAAACACAACGGGCAGCCAGGGAAAAAACAGAGGAGCAGGGTAGCACAATCTGTCAAATGTAGTAGCGGCTCTGTGATGTGAGGGGGTCACCAGTGGTTGGGGCACAGTTTGATCATGTTAAAACGTCTGCAATAATAAATCAAATATTGTATGAAATTAAAAAGTACAATTACCTAATGGTTTTATTTGTGATCTTCCTTCTCTTCCTGCAGTTTTCTGTGAAGATCTACGTTCCAGCTTATATTTTGTCAATGCATCTGTGCAAGAGGTAGTGTTCGCCAGCACCACAGGGACATCGGTGCCCTGTCCCGCCGCAGGCCTGCCCCCTGTCTCACTGCGCTGGTACCTGGCCACTGGCGAGGAGATCTACGACGTGCCAGGGATCCGCCATGTGCACCCCAATGGCACCCTTCAGATCTTCCACATCCCCCCTTCCAGCTTCAGCAAACTCATCCACGACAGCACCTACTATTGCACAGCGGAGAACCCCTCAGGGAGGATCAGGAGCCAAGATGTCCATATTAAGGCTGGTCAGTTTTAATGTCTTCGCTCAACAATCATGTTCAATAATGAGGGATATCTTGTCTTAGCTCAGTATTACTAGTTTGTCAACTTGTGCCCAACACACCTCTCTGTCCCCTCCTCCCAGTCCTTCGAGAGCCCTACACTGTCCGGGTGGAGGACCAGAAAGCCATGAGAGGCAATGTGGCGGTCTTCAAGTGCATTATCCCTGCCTCAGTGGAGGCCTACATCACCGTTGTGTCCTGGGAGAAAGACACAATGTCAATCAACGCTGAAAGTAAGTCACAGCATCTGTCTTTCTTTTATCCAAAAGAACTAACACTATTTGGTACTTTGATATTCAGGATCATATTTCTAAGGATTTTGTTTACTTCTTTGCAGAATTTTCTTGTAAGATCTTTTCTCATGTCTCATTTAATGAGAAATTACACTAATAAACGCAGTCTGGAGGAGTGAGTTCATGTAATGGGGAAACATCTCAGACTATATTTACAACACATATGGTTTACAAACCAATCAGATCAAATGAGTGTGTGCCATCTGCTCATTTGTGGAAGGAGATTTCTTATTGCTGCTGAATGGGTTCTTATATTAAGCTTTCTTTCCATGATTACAATGGAAGTACTCAAAAGTTGATGCAACAAATGTAAAAGACATTAAGTAGAAAGATATGACTCAGCTTCATCTTCTTTAACATCAGGGAAACTAATATGGTCTTCATCTAAAGTTGGATGTTCCCAGTTTCTTTTATCATAATTGTACAGTGGTATAAAAGTGAATGTTCCAAAGTTGTTCTCGCCAATGACAGTTACTGTCTGTGAGGTGATGAGCATTGGGTCATCAGAGTTGTGTTTGGTCTGGGTCAGACCACACAAAGGCCTACCTTGTACCAGCTGGAGGGGCACACTCGGTCACCGAGTGGGTGTGTGTCTGTGTATCTACGTCTGTCTGACCCAATGACAGTGAGGTCCCGCTCCTCTTCCTCTGCCCGGTCTTCCATGAGAGCGCAGGCTGCCAGCCGTGTCACTTAGTCTCAGTGTATTGACCCATTTCTCTGGCTGATAGGAAGCACTGCAGTGCCCCGATCATTCAAATCACTTAAATGGAATGCTCGCCTGCGTGATTGTTTCCCAGCCCTGGGGGGCAAATTCACTTTATGTGGGGCATTTAGCAAACTCAATAGACAAGAGCTAATGTCATTTTGCTTTTGGATGGAGGGCAAATGCTGGCCAGCGACTGCTTTTTTTGTTGACGTTTCACATTTGTCCACTGAGGTGAAATCAGCCATGGTGAAATCTATAGCAATCTCTTAATTGTCCACAAATGGATTAGCCGCAAGCATGTTGTATGGGTATATACAATGATTATGTTGTTACTGGCAAATAAACTGTAGTTTTCCCATCTTGAATACATCTATATGGTATAACCAAGTTTTATAGTTTGAAGGAAACCAAATATTTTAGAAATAGAAAGCTTATTTTACCCCAAAAATTTGACTTTAATACCTTCAATATATAGACAGAGAATGAGAGAGGAAACCAGGTAGAAGGAAGAGTATTGATACACAGTAAGGAGGCCGGAAAATCGAACCAGGACCCTGCTGCACTGGGTATTTTCTGCTCATGGAGGCCCTTACCATTCAGGAATATACCATATCAGGTCATCCAAAAACCTTCAGCCTTTTCACCCAATCTTCATAGAAAAAGGTTCTGCACTGTCAAAACAAAGTGTTTATCTTGAGCCGTAAGAATCGTCACATCTGTAGCCGTCAGCCATGTAAACGCTGTCAGAAAAATCACCCAGCCACCGATCCACTGCTCTTCTCCATGATATATAATGGATGACGGAA
Source organism: Pseudopleuronectes americanus (assembly GCA_038501795.1). NCBI lineage: Eukaryota > Metazoa > Chordata > Actinopteri > Pleuronectiformes > Pleuronectidae > Pseudopleuronectes > Pseudopleuronectes americanus. The sequence goes on from CM076728.1 coordinate 3,396,110, forward strand.
GCCTATGAATCCATGAGCAAATGGTCTTTATTAACGTCTCAGTGCACGCATCCTACTGACGCACCGTCCACTCCCCTCATCCTCCATAGTACACACATTTAAGTACACTTTGAGTGCATGTGTACCCACGTCTATACGCACACTGACTGACAGCTCAACGCAAGATGGCTCAAACCCTCGATGACCAAGCTTCGACATTTTAATTTTTAACGTATAAAAATAATATCAACACTTGGACTTGCAACCAAAAACTTTGTGAAATATAGCTTCTCTGTCTTTGACATGAATAATTGAATTGGCTCTTCAGTTTGGAAGGTGCAGCTTGATGTGGAGCGCCTGTCAGACAGGCCCTCTGGAAGTCTCACTGGACGTAGAGCTTTTGGAGCTGTTGCAGGGTAGACTAACAAAGCACCACTTAAAGAACCCTGGCGTCCATTAGAATAGAATAGAAAATAATGTTGATAAATGCATTTAGTCAGGACGTCCAATAAAAGTTCGTTAAAGCTGTCTGATACAGTGGTTTTATACCAGGCTGGGATATTAACACAAGCACTGCAGAAAATATAAACTCCACTGTGCTCCACTCTGGACTCAAAATTGTACTGTTTAATGTTTCTAATGTATTTTCTCTTTTACTCTTTTTGACAAGTTGATTTGCTTTGGAAACAAGTTTAATTATTTCACTGAGCAGGATGCATTGTCTTATTCCACCTGCAGTAACTGAACCACGTGTGGAAACATATACATCCTATGGTGGAAACCAGGGATTGGGCTGACTAAATCAGCTGGGTAGAGGTAGTTGTGTATCATTTGCCCTTGGTTTTATTATATAAAATGCTCACAAACAGTCATATATCTATGTGTGGAACAAAAAAATTTGGGTAATTCATTGGTTTAAAGGCTGCAAACTGTTCAGACTAAGAGGATTTGATATATTGTTTAGAAAGGGGAGCCAATCAGGAGCACGTCTGATTGTGATGGCCTACTATGATTTATGGACACAATAGAGGGAAATCTGTTGTTGTATGATGAAGCTTTAAAGAACGCCCATTCTAAGGATTTATGAAAATGGAATAGTTAAACCGGAGCCCTGCCGTAGTCCAAGTCATCAACGATCCGCACCCACCTTTATATGTATAATTATTCAGTTATTTCACTGATGTACTATATTTATAATTACATAATAAAATGTGAAAAAATTATGACGTCCAGTCCTCCACATTATATTTACATAGAGTACATTATTATTAAATTCAAACTGTTGTTTGTTGGGAGGATGTTGGGATTGACTGGATTGACTGTTGAAAAATGGAACCTGTCAGACAAACGAAGATGTCAGGAATAACATAATGTACATTTGGAAGCTGCATGCTTTATAAAAATAACAGTTTTTGTCCTTATTGTTTAATGTCACAGATAAAAAGATTAACTAATACATTCTATGCATTTTGATCTTTTCCAAGATATACAAGCACAGAACTGACATGTAACATTGGAGTTGTGTGGAAACAGTGCAGGGAAACTGTTCTGTCCGGTATGAAAAAGCTCCTTTGAGATGGCTGCTGCTGGTACTGGTGCAGTGGAGCAGTTTGCATATGGTTGTGCAGGTGTTGTGAATCCATCAAAGCTGGAATCCCCATTAAAATAGACCCTGACAGATTTTTTTAAACATTGAAGCCGTTCTATAATGTGCACAGTAGTGGCAAGTTAATTTTTTAACCATAAAAGGTATTGCAGAAAAACATGATTAAGGGAACCTAAATATTTTTAAATAAAATAAATAAAATAAAGAAATATCATTGTGATTTAAACCCTCAAATACCAGTATCAGTATGGGCATCAAATGTTGTGTATCAGTTGGGCTGTATTTTAAGATACTGTAGCATCAACTGAGGTGGTAAAGAAATCAAATATAAATACGAAGGCCCGGAACATTGTGATTATATTTAGATTTATAAGAAAATAGCAAGAATGTTAAATAAACCTGGACACGTGTGCGCCTCCTGTAGGGCTGCTCTTAGGATGCGTTGTGATGGACTGTGTGTGGCTGCGGCTGTGTTGCTGTGCAGGGCCATTCCCCAGGTGCAGCCCGTGCTGCAGTCACTGAGGAGGCCTTGTAGTCATTTGCCTTGGCCTGATGCTGCCTGCTCTGCATTCAGCACCAGCAGGGCCGAGAGGGGGCCAAACCCCCAGCACTATACTGCAGACGCACACACACACACACACACACACACACAGACACACACACAGGGGCTTCTTTTCATTCAGAACACGAGCTAAGCACGAGGGCCGTCGGCCATCACACCACAGATTCTCTTTGCTCTGCTCAGTCCGCCCTCATCTCTCCTTCGTTTCAATCTTTTCCTCTTAAAGTCATTCTCCTTATTTCACTTTGCTTCTGTTGCTACCTCATTCACACATGCATGAATGATTACATCGGTTGACTAACCTTTAATATCGTGTTTCTTTTCATTTATTATTATTATTATTACAACCACAAAATCAAATTAATTAATTAATGGTCAATGCCTCTAATTACCCGTCACTCAATGCTGCCGGGTTCAGTTGCGTGTGGAGATAGTTGGTTTAGGATATTGCATATTAACACTTTGGGTCTGGCCAAATGCTGAGCCATCTTGTATGTTTTCACGGGTTCTTTCATGTTTGTTGACATTTGGGATGTGTTGGAGTTATTTCCGCAGCCAGTCCTCATCCCTGCAGCCACTGCCGAGAGGAAGACGAGCCAGCCACTCTATGCCAGTTTAATTGGCTGTGTATAATAGGCCTTTGAAGTAAATATCAAGAGCTGCTATCAAAAGGCTGCTGGACGTTATCGTGTGTTTCCACAGCGCCCACTGTTTCTCCTCCAGTCCTCCTTCATTGCATGGAAGCTAAAAAAGATGCACTGGTATGAAGCCGTGCAAATGTATGTGAGTTAAGGGTTGTACAGATGATGAGGGCAAAACTGAGTTGACCTTTGCATTTTCAACTCATCCTCAGCACTATACACAGAGGCAACCCTGATAGGTCCATGGAGGCAGTATGTAACAGTTAAATATGAATAACATAACAGCATAAATGAAAATTAAAGGAGGGTATGAAAGCGGGTGTATTTTTCGATAGTTTGTGACGTTCCTGGATCAGTGTTGCCCCAATGTAAACAAGTGTCTCCAGGGTAGAGAGTTAGTTGATCATATGCCATTTACTGTGTGTTGTTCTAGCCTACAGGTAGCATGTAATAATGAATGTCTTTTGTTGGGAGCATCCTTGCAGCTCGCTCGCTGTCAGTTTTTCGCTTTTCTTAGAATGCTACGTAGGAAGCACAGCCATTGGTGCAGCACAACCTTGAGCTGGGGGCTGGGGTGGGTGTGTAATGGTTTTACTGGTCCCTGTGTGGTGGAGATAGAGGGAGGGGAAGGAAGAATGGGGAGAGAGAGGAGAGGATAACTAGCTCTCTCTCTCTCTCTCTCTCTTTTTTTCCCTCTCCATCCCTGCCTCGCTCTGTCGACAGGCAGGGTTGGGACTCTGACGTGTGACAGGCTGGATGTAGAGTCTTTTTCCAGCATTCGTCATTCTGTCTGCCCATGATTGGCTGGAGTATTGTTATTCACACAGAAAAATGGGTCAGGTGGCCTGTGGAGAATGGAGTGTTTGTATGGACGGATGGATGGATGGACATCGCAAACAAACACACACACACACACACACACACACACACACGCACACATACAAATGCATATCTCTACATACATCCTACACAGAGCAGGATTATACTATACAGAGCAGCGCTGGCAGATAAATAACAGATAAACAAAAATAAATCCAGGTTACGTGGTAAGCGTCTCACATGTTGAATTCACTGCGTCTCCTCACAAGCTACGAGCTGGTTCTCTCCTCACACCCCGTGGCAGGGGCTTAGCAAGATAAATAAAGGGTTGTGCTGAAGGAGAAAAAAAAACTGGGAAGAAAATCAATACCTGTGTGCATGAATCTGGCTGCAGCTGCTACAAAGAATTATGGGAACATGAGGGGTAGATACACTTGGGCTGGGCAGCATGCAGGCTGCATGATAAGCTTTAAGGGTAAAATAAACAGAGAGAAGAGAAACGGAAAATTTACCACTGCGATGGATAGATAGATAGATAGATAGATAGATAGATAGATAGATAGATAGATAGATAGATAGATAGATAGATAGATAGATAGATAGATAGATAGATAGATAGATAGATAGATAGATAATTTAGGAATTTATTAAAAGTAAAGATAAATCTAGAAAATCTGAGATTAACAAAATTATAATGTAAGATTATATAGCTGGCTGTAATATAACTGTTATGAAATTCACCTGTACATAACAAAAGTATGGAGACATCAAATCCAAACGTAATTTTTTTTCAGTTGTGTTCTGCTGTTTAGCAGTGTAATGAGTGATTTATTACAGCATAGCAGGTTAAAAACATGATGCAGCTATATATCACACTTTTCAATATGTTACGAAGATGTTACAACTGTCCAGTACAGGGAAACATCACCTATAGATTATAGTGTGCGTGTGCTTACTACATCCCTCTCCACACAGCTCGCTCCAGTCGTAGCCTGAGACTGACAGAGATATTAATTAAATTGGGTGATGCCCTTTCTCTCCCTTTACTGCACCGACGCTGCAATGATCACGCTCCCTCCTCCGTACTGTGCTGTTTGCTCACCAATAACCGCAATTTGTTCTTTATTAAACTCTCGGGGCTAGGGAACAATTAGGGTGGGAGCTGGAGGTGGTGGTGGTGTGTGTGTGTGCATGTGTGTATATTTGAGTGCAGGCAGGAGGTGGAGGGGGGAGGCAGAGATGGTTGGGGGAGAGATACTAAACGCTGCTTAATCTTTGATAAACAGTGAGGTCTTCTTTGTGCCGCTGCAGTTTGACACATCTTTTCCAGTGCTGTGCTGTGCCGTGCTGTGCTGTGCTAGCTCATGGCTACTGCCTCGGTGACACCCAGACCTGGACAGAAGCCAGGTCATGCCTGGCTCCCTGCCAAAATACAGATTAGCTATAAGCGCAACATGAGCTAATCGTGGAAGGAGCCCCCAATTAATTAGCACTTAGACATTCTATGGACTGTATAGATTTGAGGCTGGATGTTATCAGTGGATCACAGTGAATGGCATAGGTGACACTGACAGACCCATGTTTTCACATGTCACATAAAAAGAAAGATAAATTGTGTAGGTGGATGCATGTTGAATGCATCTCAGGATAAAGAGGCTGAGGCTGCAGCTGTATGTAAAGCTGAGCGCTGTGTATTGAACCACTAAGAGGGCTGCACTGGGGCAGGTTATGTGTATTTGAGCTGGTGGGTTTGTTCAGAGGATATTCATATGCAGAGATGTTCTCCCCGTCTGGGGTTGGAGGAGGCAACATGACACGGGTGATGCATTCAGGCCTAAAATTCCTTTGAACGCAAGGTGACATAATGCAAGTTGCAATTTTGGTGCAGAGATGATGAACATCGGAGCCAATTCCACAGCACATTACACAGGGATGACAGAGCCGTGTGTGCAGCACAGTGACAGTAATTTGTCGTTAAGGGGCAGCGATTTTCAGGTATTTAACCAATCGTCATTCGTATATAAGATTATCATAAAGGGCTGGATGAAAAAAAAAGCAGTTCACAGCTAGAGGAGGGTCAGTCAGTGTCTGTGATTCCCCCCCCCAACAAACCTCTTCATTTCATCCACGGTTAACCCTGATGCATTTCGACATCAGAGAAAAAAAAACTAAAGCAACAAAAAACAAAATGATTTGCAGGAATTACTTTTGACAAAGGCTGTTTGAAATGGGTCTTTGGAGGAACCTGGAGAAATGTTGATGTGCATATAAATGATGTTTGTGTGTGTGCGCGTGCGGTGTGAGAGACAGAGAGCCAGAGGAGAAAAGTGTATTAGTGTGTGCTGGTGTGTAGGAGGTGGAAAAAGGGGGCTGGCTGTGAATGGTTGCTCTTATCGCGTGCATGCAGCTGCTGCAGTGTCTTTGAGAGACAGAGGGGCTGTCCATGCATGCCACTCACAGCCTCCCTCCGTCTCTAGAACCCCTCTCTCTCTCTCTCTCTCTCTCTCGCTCTCTCTCGCTCTGTCTTTCTGTCCCTGTCTGCACCACGATTTACAGCAAGGAAGAGAGCAAAATAAAAATATAGAAAGAAAGATTTGAGCTTTGATGCAGCCTCATGAAGTGCACAGGCCTTCAGTTTCACATCCTCGTGATGATTCTTATAATAAGGGACAAGCGAGAAATTAAACGTCACTGGACATCACCACATCGTCCCGACTAACTGACGTGTGATTGTTTCCAGCATCTCCTTTCTTCCGCACAGGCGTTTGAGCGTTTCAATAATTCAATAATTCATGGTTGTTAAAGTGCATAAGGGGGACAGGCCTAAAATGTGGCTTGTGCTGGTGTCGCATTGTTCAGACTTTAATAGGTTGGTAAAATACAAAGACAATACAGGAATTATTTGTATAAGGCATAGAGAAATGAAGACGCAATGGCAGAGCTATCAACCTTATCTGTCCCACAAGTCGGTTAGAAGATTATACCAACAGGCCCCCCCCTCTCTCCTCCTATGATGCTAATAAAAACCTTGAATAATGGAGTGAATTAATTTCAGTTGGGAGCTGGTACTTGTATAAAGGTGACCTGTGGAAAGGTATGTTTAAGACAAACCAGCATCGGAAAATCACCTTGATAGATGAACGTCTCAAGCAGCTATGAGGCACTTATATCCTCGAGTTCTGCATATAATGCACGCATTCACACACACACACACACACTCCTCAGCCCTTTTGGTCCAGGTGCCCTGTCATGTTTCGCCTCGCTCCTGCAGCAGTGTTTTTTCAAGCTGTGATGTGTAACCTTGACTCTTGATCGAGGATTGGAGGAGCAGATGGTGAGGAAGGATGATTAAGAGTCAGGTTGGTACAGAAGGTCTGAGAAAAGACTGGGGCAAGACACCTCATGTGTTTATTCAAGGTGATCCCCCCCCCCTCCCCCCCCCGTCCCCCGTCCCCCCGTCCCCCGTCCCCCAAATTGTTATTTAACAATTTTTTCTCTGACTGTAGCTCAAAGCTTAATTACAATTAGATATTAAAAAAAATAATAATTTACAATTATCATGACCAAATTCTTGCATTATTAGGACAACATTTTTTTGTACCAATGCCTTTTTTTTCTTAGATGGAGGATTAATCTCATTGATCTTTATTTAGTATGACAAACAAAAATTGACAATGTTTTGCAATTTGTAAAATCTTAATTTGTATCATTTAACAATTGGCTTTATTTTAGGACCAATTATTCTGGTGATAACATAGATTTTCCCTATTATTTTAATGCAAGAATTTATAAATAAAACAATTATTCAGGATTCCGTTGAAGATATGTTTATTCATTTGAACTGAATTGCTTAGAAGAATTTAACTCTCAGTCCTCCCAAAATATTTATAGAACCATTTTGTTTAAAGAGAGGATTTTCTTTTTTTTTAAAGAAATGCTTTTTTAATCCTTTAGTTCCACTTGACAGATATAGAGAGATACAATACTGAGGGACAAAGACATGCAATTGATTAATGCATGAAGGGTCCTTTGCATAATCAGGTTAATCTATGAAGCACAATAAAGAATAAACTGTATAAAAATATCCCTGCCTGCTGAAAGTAAAATGAAACATGTTAAATTAGCATGTTAGGTGCTGCTGTTCTTTCATATTAATTTTAGACCTTTTGTTTTTACATTGCTTTGTCCCAAACTTATTGATAATAAGAGTGAAAAATATTATATTAAAATGAAACAAATCTGAGGCATTCATGTGTATTTATATTTAAATGTAATGTTCTGGCGGGTGTGAATTTTTGGACGAGCAGTGATGAATCGCAGAGACATTCTTCTCTTGCATACAGTAAATAGTCATGTTGTTGCTGAGGCCCTGAGTTTACGCCGTCAGCTCCTCCTGATTGGCTGGATCTTGCTATGACTCGTCATGCGTTTGGCCAATACGGTTTGCTCAGGCTCTGCTCCTTTTTCTTTTTTTTCTTCCCCACCCTAAATAAATTGCCTGGAGAAATAGAACAAAAAATTAGAGAAAGAGAGAGAGAGCCTTTCATCTAATTGAGAAGCTCATATTAGCTGTGGTGGGAAGATAAGCTCCGCTCTCTCAGCAGCTATTAGGCTCACTGTATGTTTGCCAGTTTTTCTTTTTTTTACCCTTCAGCTTGATGTGTTTCTCTTTTTTTTTGAAGATGTCACCTCTGTGCGCTCTGTGTCCGCGATGGCCGTGTTAAAAGTTACAGTGCGTTTATGTTTGTGTGTCCCAGGTCCCAAAATGGAGATGCAATCATGTGACCTTGTGCCGCTATTTAGTTACACAAAAACACATACACACACACATACACAAACACATGTCCTCACTTCATCAGCTTTGTGGAGTTTAGCACCCTCCTACACTTGAGCATAAATTTATTATAAGCATGTACTGGGTGTCAGAGCGGAATACATTATGAAATGAAATTGAATTTGACATTTTTGCAACCATGAAGTAAATCTAAAAATAACTCCTTAATTTTCCTATTTACAAATAAAAATAAAAAACCTGCTGCAAAAAAGTGTAAGAATTTGTGTAGAACATTTTGAAAATGTTAAGTGTTTGGTGCCCTCATTGAACAACAGTCATTTGCCATTTAATGTGTCCGAGCATATGTTCTAATTGATATCGTGGATAAATCTCTATGTGGGTTTATCTCATGGTCTGACTCTTGGGGTGTAGACGTTCTTTTTGATTACATTGTGTCTTCTAGTGCCTTGATCCCTTCAGCCCCCCCACCCCACCCCACCAAACCAGGATTACATTTCGTCAATGTAATCCTGGTTGGGGCGGCCTAGGGGTCGCACTGCAACCCCCCCCCCACCCCCCAAATGTCTTGCTGTGATGGTGGTGCGTTGCAATCAAGTGGTGGTTTGCTGGTGATTTGCTAATCTTTTCTCAGTAAGCGTGAAGAAGCAGAGGGAGACCAGTAAAATATTTGCTCCGTCTGGGCTGCTGCTGCTGCTGCTGCTGCTGCTGCTCTCTCTTACTGCCTCTTGCAGTCCAAGGCAGCCATTTTGTGTCAGCCACTCTGAGTTGTTAGAACAGTGCTGGTTCTCAGTACACACTGAAAAGCTGAGCTGGTCTGAAAACGGTATTATTTTTGGATTCCTAACCAAGGCCCTTTTCAGATTAAGAACATTTAGTGAAGTGATGCATTATTAATGTGGTGAAGCTCTTCAGACAGAGTTACAGGACACAGTGATGTCTGGGTTGAATCAGTCAGTTTGTTTGGGGGAAATTCGATAAATGGAAAGAGCTGTGATCAGATAAAAAAATTTAAGCTGAAAATTCATTCTTGTTGGTGTCAAGTCTGTATTTTGTTTTTCCCCAGGAGGTGAGAGCATCTATCTCGGGAAGCCCTCCCAGCTGCTCACACACACACACACACACACACACACACATACAAACATACAAGCAGGTGCGCTGTTCATCAGCCTCATTCTCCCGGAGTTCAAATAGTTCCTTATCTGTGTAAAAAATACCAGTGCCATTGTAGGGGCCTGAGCAAACACGCTGTCCATGTAAGTGATAGGTCGGCCCATTCAAACAGGCCCCGTAATGGCCAGCTTCTCCCGTGCCTTGTTTGCTCTGTGTGTGTTTTGTGGCTTTGGCAGATGGGCCATCAGGGATTATACCTGCTAATGAAGAGAGGTGGGAGAGTATAGGGTGGGTGGAGTGAGGTGGGGGGGAGGGGCGGAAGTTTATTGCAAGATAGGATGTGACGGTGCGGAGTGGAGGACAGGGCCCCTGACAACGCTACAGGCTCTCCATGCATTAAACTTTTCATGGGACTGGAATTAATTTTAAGACAGTTTATGAATTTTGGTATCTGATTTCATTTGTGATTTACATCTATGGTATAGTTTAAAGCTATGGTGCTCAAGAAATAAGGCATTTTGTGTGATACACAAGAAGTCACATGCAATGCAATTTAATTCATCTTTAGACTTTTTACACAGTTCACATCACTGGTTCTCTGGTTGGTGCGATATTCGATTTCGAGTGTGTAGGTGCAGGGCAGTATGCTTTAATACTTTTTGTTTGTTATTGAGGTTACGACACAGAATCCTGAGCATAACAGTACCATACTGGACAGAGATGCACAATGACCAGCCGCCCCAGCATGATTACACAAGGCGTATGTCCAGACAGGATGGTCTAATCCCTGACACCCCCTCCCCTTCACCCCTGCCCATACACACTTGCCCACACGCACTCCCCCCTCCCTCTTCGCCCCTTAACATATGGAGATGGGAGGAATTAGCGCAGTGGAAGAAAATAAATGAGTTAAAGCGGCCAGCAGCTTAGATCACACAATATTCTTGGGTAACTCGTCTGTGAGTTTCCTAGAAGTGAGGCCACCGTGGAGAAAAGCCTTGAATCCTTATTTGATCAATCTTACCCTCCAGAAAATTGTAAAAACCCTTTTTTCATATTAATGCACACTTTGCTGTGATTATACTGCTCATAGGCACTTAACATGCATTTATGTATCAGTTCAGGACTAACACAGGCAGTGAAATGCGCATTGTTTTTAAGACAGACAATATTTAGGACCAAACCACCCACAAAGCCACAGCCTGACCCCGCCGGGCTCCTTGTGTGACCCCTCCAACACGCCCCATCCCAGATTCAGCCCAGATCTCGTTAAATAGGATTACGCTGGCTACCTGCCATTCAGTGGCTTGGACAGGACCTCTTATCTCCTGTTTTCAGATGGCTGCCAAGAACAACACAATGACCTACATTAAACAATGCCACATGCAGGTTTTGTACTGGGCTTAAATCTCATGGTCAGTGTATTGTCTCCGTTGTGCTGATTTCCATGGTTAAGTCTAGGTCACCCGGCCACTTACATGCCTAATTGGGAACCAATGACTGGCCTCATGTTAAAAGGCTTCTGCGCTCGAGCCAATTAAATGTTTTGAACCCTAATGGCCAGTCGCCTGTTTGTAGGTTTGTGTGTGTTGTTGTACCTTGTATAGACAGTGTCATTTTATACAGAGCTGTAGGAACACATGCTTAGTTAATCGCGTCTTAATTCTCTGCCCTTGTTCTCCACCCCCTACTCTAATACACGAGGTTTGTCTATGTATTTGTCGGGATGTGGCGAGACTAGAGAGAGCAGTGGAGTCCATGTCCTCCAAATCACATGTGACATGTCTCGAGCTCCCTCCCATACTCTCCCTCGAAGCAGGGACACCAATTCAGTGGCGTAAGAGGCTTTGTGGTCAAATCCCCAGTTGATCTTCATAAAGTTTGTGTCTTACAATTAAGTACAGATGGTTTGCAGCTGGTTGTAAGGCTAGTAAATAACTTGGGCCTCTATTTTCGCCGGGGATTTGGTGGGTTAATCCCTCTCTCTGACAGTTTACCAGATTCAAATCAGTCCGGGCTTTGCTTTCCTTCCACTTCTTCAGCCGTTTTTTTTCTCCCTCCCCTCCTATCCCCCTCATTCCATCAAAAGCTCCTTATCCTCATTTGACGATGTGTTCACGTAGGGGTAGCATCAACTAAACATGACTGTGTCTAAGAACAAGGATGTGGGGGATGCAAAGATCTCGCTCAATTACCCCTTAAAACCCCCTTTTCAGTCAGCAGTGTGGGTTGGAGTCAGAGTTTATGATGCTAAGAAATCTTTCAAGGACTTTATTATCTAATTCTGTTAATTGTCTTGGAGCAGACTGTTTAGAACGATATATGTAAATTATTTTATTGCAGGTTTATTATAATGTAGGGTTTTATAGGCAGGTTTTATATACTGAATATTAACCACATTTAAATTGCCCGTTGTAAGGTACCATACCCCTCTATTACAGTGACATTATGAGTATAGCTTAGCATCTCACAATATCCTAATAGCTCAAATAATGCATGTCAGTGCGCATAGAAGACCCCTGTTTGGCAGATCTCTCTCTTGGGACGAACCATAATGAGGACATAGTTAGGGCACTCACACAGCCTGAAGAAGCTGTGATCATTTAATGGTAAAAAGCAAATAGTCCCCAGCAAACAGCTTGACCCTGCTTGTTTCCCTATCCAGTCCTTCCTATTATTCAAATATATTTGAATAATATATCCGCTGTAAGTGGAGGGAGCTGGCACCGCAACACCTCATCTGCATAAGACTGTAGCTAACTGCCCGAGTAGCGCCTCGGGATATGAACAGATGGGAGTGTTTAGCAACCTTACCCACCTACCCCTCTCACCCAAAAAACACACACACGCACATGCCAACACCCACACGCCACTCCTCCACCTCTTCTTCCCCACCTCCCCTCTACCCTTTTTCTTCCCTACGCACCCCTACCACTCGCTACCCCCCCCCTCCCCGCCAAATGTTCAGTTAACCTGTCAGATCTCATTGCCCAAAATTCAAGATGCCATATGTCTTCGCTCCGACTCCTAACCCTCCACCGCTGCTCTTCCCCGTCTCCCTTATAGTGACATAAAAGCCCCCCTTGAAACATGAGGATGTCTCTCCTCTGCTGTTTGATTCCGAACGCCTTGCTGAGATCACAGCGATCGCAGGTGTAGCTTGTCTTGTATAATAAAAGCAGTCACTTAGCGTTACATGACATAGCGGGAGCACGTTTACCACCGCAGCATCGATGAGACTTTTGATGATCTTTAGGTAAATACGACAAATGCATTTCACGTCGGTTGCAAAAATGACTGATTCGGTTATATCAGCTGGTTTATGAATGGATTAAGTATTTCATTCCAGATTGAGGCTGACTGATTGTTAAAACCCCAGCAGTCTAAGAGCCGGTCCTGTGTTATCATGTCAAATAAGAGTCTCTTCTGTGAGCTTTAGCAATGCTGTCCAGTGGATTCCAGGCCATTTGCCCTTGCACATAGGGCAGCTCCCAGCAGGCATGGCCATAGTGACAGTTTGTTGTTGTTTATAAGGTCATCCCCACCATAGGGGGCAGCATATTCATTACACCCACCCCATGGCTCTGTTTGTCTCTGGCAGTCTGTTTCTCTGTGGGCTCCTGTCATAAGGTCAGAGGCTATTCACTATCATCCTCCTCTTGTCTTCACAACAGGCTGGGAAAGTCACAACGCCTCTGGAAATAGTTTAAAGGTCAATTGACCTCTTCTAAACAAAGGGCCACGTTTGAATTGAGAAATGGGACAAATGTAGTAATCTGTGATAGCTGTACTCTGTAATCTTCTAGTTGTCATGGAGGCATGGCAAGATTCAGACAGATCGTTGAAAGTAGCTGCAACTGTTAGTCAGTTACTGAGAATGAATCAATTGTTTCCAATAAAAATGAATGGTGAATTCATTAGCAATAACATGCACTCTTGAACATGCATATGGGTCATGCTGCTGCATTCTGCTCAGACCAATAAGCTAATGTTAGGTAATTTACTTGGGCTATTGTTACACCATGTTTAAACAATAATTATTATCCCTCATTTGGCAGTTGTGGCTAAAGTGGCTGCTGTTGAGTAAAAGTATTGCATAGTTTCACAAACTAAACATAAGTTGAAGTTGACTGTGTCCACAATAGAACTTTACCAAATACATACTGCTTCAATGTAATGTAGTAGTAACAAGTAGAGAAATGCTAATCCTGGAAAACTTAGCAAGGCTACGCTTTGAAAAAATGCAATCAATACATCCCACCCGCTCTCATCGGTCCTCTTATCAAAGATAACGACAGTGCCTGACAACTGCTAGAAGCCGAGTTTTCTGTGGCTCATCACGGTGTAGGCTGGCAGGTTGGTTAGTGAAAGACAAGAGCACCAGCCAATCACTTTGTTCAGTCCAAATGAAACAACATGTCGTGTTTATCAAAGTCCTTTTAGTTATATGTTTGTAGATATCAGATTATCTTTGGGTTCTGGACTGCTGGATGGATAAAATAGATTAGAGATTTATTGATGCTAATGTGGGGGAAAAACACTCCAATCCGGCAGTTGGACATTTAATAGTGGTAAAATTTAATCTGAGAATGACTCAAGCACGTTCTGAAAGAGAGTCAGAGAGAGACAGATAGAGAGAGAGAGTAAGGAAGTGTCTGGGAGTGGGAGCAGCAACCAGCTAAGTGAGGTTGTTAGGAGGAAGCGCTGACAGTCCAATCCAGCACAGGGACCATTCAAAAGACAGCTCCTTTTGTTTCTGCCTCCCTTTCTTCTGCCAGGGTAGAAATAGAGGGTGAATCTCTGTGTGCGCAGTAACCCACTGACACCTCCCTCTGATCTGCCTCCTGCACTCTACCTCCTCCAGCCCCCCAACACCACCTCTTACACCCTCCCTTTACATCCCTTCATCAGCACTCTCTCACTCTCTCTCTCTCTCTCTCTCTCTCTCTCTCTCTCTCTCTCTCTCTCTCTCTCTCTCTCTCTCTCTCTCTCTCTCTCTCTCTCCTTCTCCCTCCCTATGCATATGCCATTGCCTAAGAGTCACTCTCCTGGTTGCCACAGTAACCAGCTCACCTCTCCCCCCCCCCGTCTTTCTATCTGTCTCTCACAATGCACCTTAACAGGAGAATCAGTCTGGGAGAGAAGGAGAGAAGGGGAATTGGAGGGAGGCGTATTTCAGAAGGATTGCTGCTGCACAATTGTCGTCCTGTCTACAAGTCTTTTTTGCACAGGCACAGAGCAGACGAGGCAAGGCGTAAGAAAAGAAATGAGGAATAGCAGGAGGGTACAAAGACATAAAAAAAAGAAATCTAAGCAAGTGCTCCCTCAATGACATTTTTTTCCTCATATATTTGATGCTCCAGGAGCACCACTGCTAACCAGCACTCCCATCCTGCTGGAGCCATACTTCCACATCCCCCTCCTCCATGTCAGTTCCTCCATCCCCTTCATCCCCCTCTCCTCTGCCTTCTCATGAGTCAGTGGCAGTCAGGTGGTCATGGTGTTGGAGTCAGCCCATGCAGCATCGTCCCTTTGACAATCATTGAGCACCCGAGCGCCCTCCCTGTCTGTCTCCCTCTCTCCTTCTGTAAATGTGCCCACTGCCCAATAACACTCTCATTATCTCCTAATTACCCTGGACACAACAGCAACTGGTAGCACAATCACAAAGAGAGCAGAATGTAAATCACTTACATTCATTCTGATTATTTGTGGGACCCTTTTTTCCACTGGGTGGTGGCATGTTAAATGCTCCCCCTGTGATTGTGGTAATTTAGAGCAATATGGTAATAGGGGTGCTGATGGCTATTTCTCCTCTCACCAGCCGCTGTTTTTGTCCTTTCATCGGCTGTTGTCAGCTAAATTACATTGAAGGTTTAATTAGGTATTTCAGATCACTGGCTGATGAATGATAAAAATCAGGGCAGTGATCATTGGTTATGACTTTTTAGGGCTTGCATCATAAAGTAGACCATAAACTAGATCAGGCTGTTATACTTGTGTAAGTTAAATAAGAATAGAAGGCCTTCCTTGTTTATAAAGAAATGTGAACAGGCAAGCTGACTAACAAGTCTTTTATTTTCTAATTGTGTTAATGGTTTGTGTAGAACAGTTGTACACACATAAAATAAAATAATATTAAAAGCATACTGAATAGAGATGTCAGCGTGACTCCTCTACGTGACTGCCGAAACAGGAAACTTTTGTGGATAGCTAAAAGCCCACCACATTTAAGGTAATTTTGTATTGGGATTATTGGTCTTTTGGTATTTTTTATTCAATCAATCAATTAATCAATCAAATTTGTATTGTGTAGCCCATACTCAGAAATCACTATCTGTTCCCTTTTCTCAATTTGCTTATTTGAAAGGTTTTTACCAAACAAAGTGCAGCCACTCATCCCACACATCAAGGCTTTAATTACCCAGCTGATCTTTTGCCAGACACCCCTCTCCTCTTCGATGAAGACTGCACACTTTTGAAGGGTTAAAAAAAAATTGCCATGGAAAAAATACATGGAGGAACCACCTGGAGCTGGATCTCCTTCCTTGTCTCCTTTTGGTTTCAGCTTTTTCTGTACTTTTGAGAAACCCAGGTTCTTAAGTGCTGCATTGCATAGAAAATCTAAATATAAACACTGACCATTTAGTCATATGGACGTTACTGCTGTGTTTCAAGGCCAATCACATGGACCTCAGTTACATCCTCATGGTCCAACTTTGAATTTGTCGAATGCTTCAATTTTAAGAGCCAATACCTGCACCTAAATAAATTCCCATCAGGCTTATCTACACTTGGTGCTCTAATAACAAACTTAACTAAGATGGGTGGCATGGTAAAAATTATGCTAAACATCGGCAGTTTACCACTGTCAATGTGAGCATGTTAGCTGTCAATTATGGCATGGCTTATGGTTAACTTACTCCTATTTAAGTGTGAGCTGTAAAATAGCAGAGGGAACACTCGTCCACACATCCACCCATCCATCCTTCCATCCATCCATCCATCCCACCCCTCTCTCCTCCACCCATGCAGGCTGGTGTCTGGTGTTTATGGGCCTCCTCAGCAGGCAGGGTTGTTTAACGAGGGCAGGGGGACGGCGTGGCACTAATTGCTGTGTGTGATTTATACCAGACTGGGACCAGGCAGGAGCACAGGCAGACAATAGCACTTTGAGAGCAGATGCTTCGCCCAATATTTACTTAACCCTCCGCTGGCGGGCCTGGCATCGGTGCCACTGACGATGCGTCTATGGGGAGCCATTTCACTGCTCCCCGTTATGTGCAGCAGCAGGGCTGGAGCCATGTAATGGGAGAGGGAGCTGCATGGTAAGGTAGATTGTAGCAATTAGACAGAGGAACTAGATTGGTCTCCTGATAATTTGGGTTTCCAGGTGGAATTGTTGCTAGGTGATATAATCACAACCTGTTTTCAGAACAATAGAAATTATCTTTATAGGGTTTATTTATTGAAGGCTACTGGGTTAAATGCTAAATATATACAAGAAAACATAAAAAAACACATACCAAAATTTCAACACTGACTTTTTCTGCATGGATGAGCAGGGCTTCATGGCTATTATAGCATATTGAGTGTTGTTCTATATTGAGCAGCTTGATTTGTACAGTGCTCACTCCTCTGTCATGTGCTCGCAGTGATAGACACTTCCGTCCCACGCCTGTCTGCCTGGCTCGTCTCGAGTGATAGTCTGAGACATCTTGGGTCCTCGCATCCACAACTCAATTAGTCACACCTCAGAGAAATTAGCGGCAAAAGATGCCACAGCATCCTCCTGAATCAGCTCAGTTCAAGTTGTTAAATATATAAATATATGAAAAAATACAAACAAACATTGGATTGTTTTCAGCCCTACGAGCAGCCACATGCGAGACAGAGACGATGGAAGGGAATAAGGGCTAGAAAAAAAAGGAGGAGAGCCTGTTTCTGTCTCCACAGCAACATTGATTGATATTCTTCAGGTGGAGCAGCTGTCAAGCCGCCTGACCACTGCAAGCTAATGCTCTGCGGGGAGAGGGGGATGGGGAGAAGAGGGGAAGGGAATCACCGAGGAAAAAAGCAAGAGATGAAAAGCAAGGAGACAGAATGGACAGCAACAAAGAGGGAGAAGGGGAGGAGAGGGAGATGGAATGGAAAAGCAATGATATAAAGGAAAAGGAGAGAGATCTTCTAATTGTGATTTTTGTGGCATTGTAGAAAAAGTGGAGGCTTCAGTGAGGATTTGATTACATGTTGGTGGAGTCATCGAGTAAACAAGCGTCGACATTCTAACCACTGGAGATGTAACTGGGATAAGAGGGTCAGAGTGTCAAGACTTCCCAACGACATGAGCTCTGTGTTGGTTGATGATTAAACATTTCAAAATTGTTTTCATTGGTGGTATATATTCCTAAGGTTATTCCAAGGTTCTTTTTCAATCAGTTCCCATACAACAATTACACATTTTAAATTATACAAATATTTATTAATTGAAACAAACACAGAACGTATACTCAAAGGTTCCAGCTAAAACCTATTGGTCTTTGATCCATTCTTAAAAATTATATTATTTAGCTAATATGCATCATATCTTAGTGTTCATGTAAAAATGCACATGCGTGTCAGTGTGCATGTCCTTTAAATGTGTTTAGCTCGACCCTTAATATGAAGCTGGACTTATAAATGATTGTAGGTCTTAGTGAAAGGCGATTGTTTTGATTGATTCTGAAACCTTCACATGGAAGTTGGTCCTAAGCCAATGTTGGTGAGAGAAGAGCGAGGCCTCAGTATTTAATATGTGTCAATGGAGAACACGTGTTTATCAGTTTACATCAGCACCCATAATTACCTCAACATGTATACACATGTATGAGCCTTCAACACATCCTCATATTTATTGGTTGTTTTTGCAGGGACAGGTTTTTAATGTTGATTAGTATATAAATCAATAGATATAGATGTTTCACCTATATAAAGTATAATTGCAAGTTTTCCTGGGAGACATTGTATTGTTAATATGATCTTTATTATTATTACAGTGTGTAAAAAAAAAGTAAGATTTTACTCTTTGTCTATTCGTGAGTCAGGTGGGTCTGCATTCATCAAAATTCACTTGAGACTGTTTACTCAAGTCCTGTAATTATTTATATTTTGAAGTTCTTTTATTTTAATTTAGTATTTTAATTTTCTTTTACATTATATTTCTCATCCACTACATCCTCAGATTGTACTTAAAAAACAAACAGACCACACATAAATAACTTATTTGCTCAACCTTGGAAATCTGAAACATTGAAAAGCTGCTTTCACATTTATCCGTCAGTAAGAATACAAATCCAATTCAATTTAAGATAATGCAGGAACTGTCAGAGACATTTTGACAACATTACAAATACTAATAAAATAATTCAAATCAATTTCTTAATGATGAACATAATTTGCATCTACCTAAACTTATGGAAACATTTGAATGTTGTTTTTTACACTGTAGTATTACTATTTTCACAGATCTAGGATACTTCTTCCATTACTCAGTAAACCTGTCTATGTGTCATATCAAAATAAAAAAGTTTGAACACAGGGTTAATCTTGACTTCTCCGTTAAAATGTAATAACTTCATTTGTTTCTAATATAGACTATTTTCCTTGAAATAAAGCATTGCATTAGAAGATCAGACTAATGGCAGATTTTATCAGTAGATAAGTAAAATCATCGCACTCCACTGGCAGAATCTTTTTATAGAAAACATGGTTTTACAGACTCAAGACTAGATTAGATGTCATGTCAACATGTAGTTTATACAGTATTGTAGATGAAGGCTGTAGCTCGGGGCCATGATCAGACAGGGTGACTCATTAGAGAGCAGCACTTTGTCTCTTCAGTTCCTTCAACATAATCACTGTAATGTGGTTTTCAGTCTTTCCATTTATAGACTATCATTCACACAGCATGTTTACGTGGGATTTCTTCATGTTCAAGTTGGAGAAAGAACCGTTTGCTTCATCACTAGATCATCATCATCAGTCTAATACAAAGCAGAAGAAGATGTTTTCTTGAAACAACTTCATTTTAACAGTCTACAGTTAATCTCTATCTTTATAGTCCTTTTCATTAAGTGTAAACGTATATTCCATTAAAATGTTTGTTTTATGGTGAAGCTGCACTAAAACCAGTTGCTTTGTTCTCTTTAATGTCTGTGGTGCAGTTCAGCACCACGGAGAGCTCCAGTCAGCATGGCTAGGAAGTGCAGTAGAATCTGCTGAGATTTTACTTTCTTTTTTTCTTTCTTTCTTTTGTTCTCCCAAATGATGCTACTTGAATAAAATAGTACTGTTTTAGATCAACACGTCTTAGTGCTCATTAAGCTCTGTGTTTCTATCACTTGACATGATACTCTAACTCTTGAAAGTAAAAAAAAGTGAAAGATCATAAACATGCAAGATTCTTTTTTGTATGATTTTCTTCTGGGGGATTTAATTTTCCCACCCATTAGTTATGTTTGATGTGAGGAAATAAGTGTGAAGGGTTGGATTTAACTTTGGCTGGCAAATCAATATATACATTGTGTAAAAGTGAATTTGCCCATATGTGAGCACATACTTACAAAATGGGATTCTACAAAGCAGTTATTTACTTCACTTTGTATATGTCTATAGGGCTTGTTCACAGTTTTAAAGTTCAAAATATATTTCAGTCCTCCAGTAGTGACCACATGCGCCTCCTCTTGCCACTACTACCTCCCATTCTCCTTCTCTCACTCCTCTCTGTACCATCATAGTTCTCTCAGCACCCCCTCCCCTCCCCAGTGTGGCTCCTGAATATTTAATAAGCCTGAATTACTGAGGCCCTCAACAGTAATGACGGGAAAATCAGACAATTAAAGCAGAAGGGCTCCAGCTTTAAGTCTCACCTCCCCCAGAGGAGCCAGAGATTATTTAAAGTGGCACACTGTTTGATTATCTAATCCTCCTCTTGCCCCCTCTGCTTTACTCACACAGCAGCATCGCCTGCTTCACTTGCCACTGCAAATTACCATGAAACACCAATGAGCACTGTGTTTAAGTCCTTGTCCATAAGCAGGAATGCAGTGCCATGGAGACTCAGGGGAATTTCACTGTGGGAGTAACTATTTTACACTCAGGTTATCACAGTTTAGTGGAGGGTTTGAAGGCTCATCTCGTTCTCACTTAGGAGATGTGATTAATAATCATGTTGCGATGTGCACATTTACATGAAAACCACATTACTTTGATTCAGAAATAGCTCTTGTGGGTGCACAGATAGTATTGAAAGTGAGTGTCTGTGGTGTTGAAGAGACTGTTTGTGATATTTCTCTTCAGGGTTCATCAAGCCGATCCTTGTTTTTTCTTCAAACGTAAGCTTTCATCAAGCGTAAATGAACGGGGGAACAGTGAGAAAACACTGTTTGGATTACCCTGACCTGGTGCAGGGAAACAGGCTCGACTCTTTCTCAATCCCATAACAAAGCCTGTTTTGTTTTGGTTTGGTGATAAGTAGAATTGTAGTCAGCTTGACTTATTATCCAGATAAAGTGAAGGACTGTGATTGAGTAGATAGTAATAGCTTCCTTAATGCCTGCCAGTACACACACACACACACACACACACACACACACACACACACACACACACACACACACACACACACACACACACACACACACACACACACACACACAGGTTCTCACCAACAGAGATGAATATTCATGATTATACAGCTGAGGCTCAACAGTGGCTCATTTAGTGTTGGCCAGAGAGGGGCCAATGATAGCATTGTAAACACACAAGCACGAGGGGTTTAATAGCTCAACTCCAGTACTGGCTAATTACGCCACACGCATACACCCACCCACTGATTGAAACACACAGGCAAAGCATTGAAAGCCAGTGTGATCAATGTGTGATTTCTCTCCTTAGTACAAACATTTGTCTGATTGAGGAAGAGCTTCCTCACAACAGACTGGTGGAGAATAGACACATAGTGTCTGCTAGATGAATCCTGTGTACAAATATAGTCCATTCACACTCTGTCCATTATTTGATTCAGTTTCTGTTTGATAAGATAGTTTTATTGGTCTGTCCACACAGCTAGTGTGCCTGCAGTTTATGATGCTGACAATAGCTCTCTTACTGGGTACATAGATTTTTCAGTTAAAATATAAAAAATATTGAAATATAAAAAACTCTTACATTCACTATATTCATGTCAGCACCCAAATAATTGACCAATACATCTCTAATACTGCCCAAGATTACTACAAAAGGAACGGCTGCCATGCCCACAATCAAATCATTGTGTTGGAGATCTCAGATGTCTTGTGGAACATCACCCTGAACACAGACAGTATCTGAAATCTCTTCTAACATGACAGAGGAATGTGGGGCAACCGTGAGGCCAAGCGCCTCAGGGTTTAAGCCTCCCTGTGGCCGCCTGATTTGAATATCGTTCAACGTCTATTTGCATCTTGTTTTAATAGTGGTTTAGTCAGTCAAGCAGAAGATGACATCTTTATCTGTGGTTGACATATGAGGCCGTTAGCCTCAGGCTAGCATGTGTCTAGTTAATGAGCAGAGGGATGCTGCTGCTGATTAGCAGCGGCATTAAAAAAAAATAAAAAGCACAGTCTCCTACTCTGACTCGGCTCTCAGATACTGTAGGTAGCCCAGGAGACTCTGCTTCAACTCTGTTGTCCAGGTGTGACGAGAAATAAGGGCAGGTGCTCAGTTTGTGCTTTTCTCCCTGTATTTGTGTGCTTATGAAGAACATTGGTGAGACATGTAAGCTTTTTCCTAATTGAGCATCATCTGACTTACCTCGTCTCTTTAATTTTATCAGTAGGAGCTTTTCTGAAGGGTAGAGATCTACCTTCAAATGCCTAAAGTCTGACCTAACATCTTCAAATGTCTTGGTTCTTAATGATGCTAAGATATTCACTGAAGTCAAAGAGATGCAGTGGTTCCTTTCAAGTGAAAAGCTAGAACCAGATGATATGTGGCAATTTCGCCACTTAAATGCATAAAAATATTAATTTAATGTCAAAACTATGGCTGATTAATGATTTAGTTGTCACTGACAAACAATTGTCACTGTTTATATAAACATGCAAATGTGTATGTTATATTTTACTTGTGCATGTTATGTTGAATGTATTAATAAAGACAGTATTTGTCATTTATGGCAGGCTGGGTGTTGGATGAGGTTGTTGATGGGAGACACAAACATTCAGGTAATAAACCAAGACCATTCCATAGAAGAACCTGTGCATGTACAGACAGTTAAGATGTTTACTCCAGCGTTTGAAAGGGAAATAACAACAGTACAATTAAAATGTCTGCACTATTGTATATTCTTGCATATGTCTTAACTGGACGGTGTACGTGCATGTTTGTGTTTCCACCTCACCGCCATTTACAGCACTGGGAGGATTGCTTGCTAAGGGAATGGTGGCCAGTACGTTGCCATGGCAACCCCCCAGCAGCTGTCAGTGTGCCTTCTGTAAGAATGACAAATGATTTTTATTAAAGGGGCTCTAAATTGGTGGGATCTCCCTCTCTATAGAGATGCTTATCCTAGCCTGATCAAACTGGAGTCACTCTGCCAATAACTCTAACCGGGCCTAATTACAACACAGGCCCTCCTGGGCTCATCATACACTCATTATTACTCACAGACTGCTCTGGCAATTTTGGCGCCAGACAGTGTGTGACATTCTCATAGTGAGAAACAGTATGGTGTCGCATATGGCAGTAAGATAGTGGCAGTTTAGATTATTAAAAAGACGGTGCTCGCTAAATTTTCATTTTACGACATAGGAATTAAATTGACAGGGTTTTTTCATGGATGGAAAGAGGCAATCACTCATTTTGTTACTATTGCATAAACAAATCATCTCAATCCATCATCCACCAGTCTCGTGGATTTGTGTTTATGTTCGGTATTTGTTCTCCTGTGTAAAGTGTAGCTTTCGATGTCGCTGTGTTAAATGATGTTTTGCATACTAACTGTATTTAAGAAACTCCATTAGTTTAGTTGTACCTATCACCTTTGCCAAAATCTACTCTCAGTATTTATACACACAATATGTCTACACATTTTTCACTCGTATAACCATTTTTCGGTTTAATTTAAAAAACATCTTAAGCCACATTTTCAAAAGCTACTCAGTGAAAACCACATGCACACTCATCTTAATGCCGGACGCACACATGAGAACATTTTTAGATGCAGATTGCTAATGGTTTTGTTAGTGTGCAGCCGTGGCCTGGATTATACATTTTCTTATTTTATTTATTTATTTGTTTTGTCAAGCTGCATGACTTTAGTGGCCAAGGTTACGGTGACACTGTGGGCCCCTGCTGTCTCCAGGGACCACACTCTACTCACTAATACACTCCAAGACAGTTGTACAATAGGGACACAGCCAGCAGAGTGATGAGGAAGCATTTTTTTTATTGATATTGTTTAGCTGACACCATGGGTTTTCCCATAAGTGGCATCCAGACTGTTGGAGTCGCTCTTCAGAGGAAGTTGCAGAGTGTAGGTTAGGATGTTCAAAATCATAGAATAATATAGATTGTGCCATGTATATGCACACCTGCAGTATGTACAATGGATTATCTCTATACAGAATAATTTATTATTTATGCTTCTTGAATCTGAGGAAAACAGACAAGGAGCAGAGACACAGGCGCTGGGTTCCTGTTCAGATCTGTCAGACCGAGCTGACATTTTTTTGATAATTGCTCTGCATGATCTAAATTAGCATATGAAAGTTGTGTATTTTTTCCCCCCTTCACTGGGAGCACACCGCTGTAAGCTAATTTGTAAGTCATTTTAGATGACAGAGAGTGGTTGTATCCCAGAAGTGCTCTTTCCCTCTTGATCTTTTTTTTCTCTCTTTCTCTCTCTCCGTCTCTCCCTCCCTCCCTCCCTCCTTCCCTCCCTCCCTCCCTCCCTCCCTCCCTCCCTCCCTCCCTCCCTCCCTCCCTCCTCCCTCCTCCCATTTTCATATTTCCTGAGCTCACGTCTCAATTATCAAACACTGGAATGACTCAGGGAGCCGAGGTAACTCTTTCAGCTGAACATGATGGGCAGATGGCCGCCCAGCAAGCACAGTCCAACGTGCTCAGCTTTGTCACCATGTGTCATTATGTCCCACCTTATCAGACAGCCTTCCCTCTCAGTCCTTATCACATGTTAACCTGCATGTGTGTCCAGGGATGACACCAATGCAAACTGTCCTAGTTGAAAGATTCAACTACAGCAATATTTATATTGTCTCACAATTAATTTAGGTTTCACTGGAAAGCTGCAAAGCCTCCCAGTTTGAATGAACAAAGAGTCCAGTTGCAGGCTCAGTGTGGCTTATATGGGGATTAATTGAGCCTATTGAGAGAGGATCCACAGAAAGGGACTTTGTTTGTGGCATCGCTGGTGCCAGAGCAGCTGGGTGGACAGAGGAAGGGAAGAGGAGAGGACTGATAGGCCTCAGGCCACCTGGGGTGAAGTGAAGCCATAGTTTCAGAAATTTACACAATTCACCCAGGTGTGGACACAAACACATGTTCATATGCCTAGTATGCTCTCTCTCTCTCTCTCTCTCTCTCTCTCTCTCTCTCTCTCTCTCTCTCTCTCTCATCTCTCTCTCTCTCTCTCTCTCTCTCTCTCTCTCTCTCTCTCTCTCTCTCTCTCTGTCTCTCTCTCTTTCTCTCTCTCTCTCTCTCTCACAAACACGCACACTGCAACAACAGTGGATGCTGTCTCTCAGGCGGTGTTAGTATGCAGTAGATGGAGCACAGAGGAGCGGAGAAAAGCGTAGTGGAGCGCCTTCGATCGTTATTATTGACCATGCATGCAGCTGTGTGCTGCATACACACATGCATTGAAACGCATACTATGTTCACAAGACTTTAATATATAGACACATAAGCCAATGGGATTCAAGAGAACTGCAGAGGCACGAGCACACACAGAAATTGCCCTCAGCTACAAGGACATGAACACAGTTCAGTACATGTACAGTTATTACAGTACATGTACAGTTATGTGTAATGTGTTGTTCATTGAGGAATCAAGAATATAATCAAATACACTGAATACATTTTCTTCCAACAATTTGCTCAAACATGCAAAATCAAAAATTGTTTTTCTTCATCTGCACTGTAGGCCTGTTGATGTAGCTCCTGCTGCGTTTGCAAACTGTAAGGTGCAGGATCTACTTAAAACAGAACTCATTACTGTACTCCCCTATTCCTCAAAGGTAAAACCAAGCTCAACATTCTAGACTTTCCAGGAATTTCCCTCGCAGCTGCACACATTTTCTCGAGGTCAGGAAGTAGCAGTAGGAAAACTGAATAAGAAATAGCATCCAGGTGCTAATTTACTTTTAGGGGAAGATACCAATAGTTTAGGAGTCAAACTCCAGTTTAGGAAGAAGGGTTTGAGATAAAAAGAGGTAGATGTTTGACACCACATCACATGATTTGTGATGTGGTGTCAAATAACATGTTATTAGTTATATCTTCATGTATCAAACATATGCTTAAGTTAGAAAATTCATAATGATCCTGAGCCAGTTTATTTCACTGGGAGACAACCCCACACTCCCACATGTAAACACGTGTGAGTATGTGTCTGTTCAAACGCTCATTTAAAACACAGGCGTACTCTCCTCTCCCAGCCCCGGCCCATTGTTGCATTGACAGCCAGTCTGCTCTAATGAAAGCTCTGCTCATTCATAAGCCTGCCTTGTCAACCTTTCATGCCAGGCAACTTTCAGAGGGGAAGAAGGGGAAGAAGACAGAAAGAGGAGAAAGGAAAGACAGGAGAGACAGCCTGAATTTCTCTTTCCTTTGATATCTGCTTTCGTGGAACTGTTCCTTCCCATGAAAGTAAATCAAAACCAGTACGATTCAGATTTGATTACATTTTGTGTCCTTTCTTTTCGATCCAGTCTTATGCGTACAGTATGGGTGTCTACTACCTCCCCTGTCCCCCTCTTTTACCACCGGTAGTCTGTCATACATGAGAGCATCTCGACCACAAGCTGAAAAAAACCCTTCAGGATATCAAATCCATGGTCTCTCATTTCTAACTAGGTCAACACTTGCTCACAATAGCATCCTCGACACGTTCCTCTGTGTATTCCTCCCTCTCCTCCTCCTCCTCCTTATTTCACTCTGTCCTCTCAGTCACCTCTTCCTCATTGCACCATTAATGTAATCTGTAATTGGAAGTCATCTGTGATCTCTCCATCCACTGTCTGTGGACTGTCTGTAGGAAGCTCAAAGTTGATTTTTCCTCCAAAACATATTAAAGATTCAGCTGATTTTCTGCTACAATATATATATTTTTGTAGGTATGGGAGATTTCTAGGCTTCTCTTTTAGGCCTCTTTCCATTATTTCAATGTTCAATGTGAACAGGCCTGTACAAGCAGTCTTAATCAGTGTTAAACTGTCGTGACAGGACTAAATGAGAGTAATTCAACAGCCCATAAAGTCCACATTATGATTTCTACCAATATTGCCAGAATCCCCCACCCTGCAGTGGCCCCATTTGATCCCCACCTCAGATTGGCTCCTCCATCATCAGGGGACATGAAAAATTCCCCGGCAGCCACCAGCTACAGCACACATCACTCCTCATAAACACTGACTACCTCTCTCCGCTTCCATGTGTTCACACAAATTAGCATAACATTAGCATGATATTAGCACAGCCGACCTGCGCAGCCATGCCTTATCAAAGTGCTCTGTGATCCCTGGCTGCCTGTGCTTTAGTCTGGAGCTGAGAGAGGGAAGGAGAGAGAGAGAGCGAGAGTTCCCCCGAGAGAGAGAGAGAGAGGGAGGGAGCGAGAGAGAAGAGAGCGATGAGCTACATGATAACGAGCTGTGTTACACTGCTACACAACACACCGCCTTGTCACATCGCCTCAGAGCTGTGCTGAGCTAAATGGGCTGCAGCAGATGTTTGGTGACTACAATCACAGAGCGCTGCATACCTTACTTGACTTGCAAATATTTGCTAAGAGACTTCAATATTGGATTTTCTGTATTTTCTTCTTTTAGAATGTGTAAGGTAGTGATTCCAGCGCATAAAAATGAGCATACACACACACATTCGCACTTCGTTGTATTCTCAGCAGCATGTTACTGTTGAATGGTATTTGTTGTAAAATGCTTGTGTGAAGTCCCGTGATGAAATCAGACGATGTTCTTTGTTTGTTCTTGTCAGCTGTTCCACAACAATGTTTCACAAACATATTTTCATCTGTTCTTTTGTGTTCAGGATGTTTGTAGTCATTGCAATTCTGCTGTGTATATTCACACTATTCTTTATTTTATTTTTTTATAAAAGCCTAGACAGTAAAGCTGGGTGGGGAGTCAGTGGGGATCAGTGAAAGATGAGGAGGTGATGGATTCAGCACTCCCTTAAGAAGGGGGTCTGCTGGGTTTGTGTGTTTTTGTCAGTCTGCAAGCTACAAATAGCTCCTTCAGAATGTTAAACAATATATTGATTAACCAGAGACAATATACAGTACTTACAGGTCACTGCAAGGTGACACTTCAGGTACTCTTTGGCCAAAAGTTGTCTTTTTAAATCAGTTATGTGTCGTAACTCAACATGATTTATTTACTCATTTCCAGTGTCTCGGTTTCTCATCACGTCCACGGGAGCCCTGTATATCCTGGATGTGCAAATGGAAGATGGGCTGTACAACTATAGGTGTATGACACGCCATCGATACACAGGAGAGACCCGACAGAGCAATAGTGCCCGCCTCATTGTCTCAGGTAAGTCAAAATATCTGCATTATATAGTAGTTTATTGAGGTTCTTTACAATATACAATGGCTCAGCACAGGTTAACAAGTTGATATAGTCAATGGAGTCAGTGATCTCTGGCTTCAAAACCCATCTATTTTTACTTTTTTTTTGTTTAGCTGCTTGTTTTGGTTGTTTTCCAATTGTGAGTGCAAAATAACAGAGGAACATATGGAAATAAAGTCATGCTTGTAAAAAAAGATCCAGATAATGTGAGTAGAATAGAGAGTGACAGGAAAAAACACATGAATTAAAGGGAGGCTGACATGTGATAAAGGTCATCAGAATTGTGCCAGCACAGAGAATTCCCCCTCTTACCTTAAACCATTTAAAGGGACACACCACCAATTTAACACATGAAGCTCAGTTTACTTGTCATAAAGAATATTTCTTAAACTGTGAAAACAGCTGTGCACTGTCATTTGACGCCCTGGACTTAGAGTGTGGCGTTTGAAAGGAATTCACAAGGCATAGCTTGCTACTGGAAATATAGGATCTTGTGCTTTAGCCATGCACATCACCACAAGTCAAGACATTTCAGCAAAATTAGAGGCCCAAAATAGATACTAGTCTTGAGCCACATAGTGGATACGCTAATCCTCAGTCATCCATTTTAAACTCCCTGTGTTTTCATGAGCATAGAAATTGCTCAGAATTAATCAGCAAAAATGAAACCTCTTTTAACTATTATTTATTCCCTACCTTACAGACCCCATCAACTCAGCGCCCCACATCCTGGATAGCTTTGAGCGTCGTGAGGTGATGGCATCTCATCGAGTGGAGTTACCCTGCAAGGCCTCTGGTCACCCCGCACCCAAGTACCGCTGGCTAAAGGACAACCGGCCTCTGGAGCCTGACACACGCTTCAGACAGAGTGTTACAGGCCTGCTGATAGAGAGAGCCCATTCCAGTGACACAGGGACGTATGTGTGTGAGGTGTGGAACAGCTACGGCAATGCTGAGGTGGTTGGCAGGCTACTGGTAAAAGGTCAGTACCATTGGGTTGGTGGTAAGGTATCGGGGTGGTTTCAGTAGTATGATGCCATACAGGGAAAAGCAAGTGCTTGAGATCTTTAAGGTTCTTATGGTAGCTTGTATAGCACATTTCCCAAATTATAATACCATGTACTTGTAATAGTACTAGTAAAACAAGTGAAAATTCTTTTGTAATTTTCTGTCAAAAACAGTCATGAACTTTGTATCCCACAGAGCTCCTGAAGGTGGTGGTGAGTCCGCGGAAGGTGAAAGGCAGCGTGGGAAGCCAAGTTTCACTGTCCTGCGGTGTCACCGGCTCCGAGGAATACCAGCTCTCCTGGTATCGTAATGGAGAGCTCATCTACCCCAGTAACAGCGTCCGCATGACAGGCGAGAACAGGGAGAACCTGGTTATGGCTGGTATGGCCAAGAGTGATGGAGGAGCCTATCAGTGTTTCGCCAGACATGGCAAGATGTCAGCCCAGGACTTTGTCCAAGTCATACTTGAAGGTCAGTATTCACAGTGTCTCTGAGAGACGATATGTGGATGGTGCACGTTTTTTAATATGCGTAAGTTACTAAATTAGCATCAATTTCTGTAAATGCAAACTGTGTGTCTGCATGTCCCTGTACTCATCTAGGGTAGACATGTTGTTTTGAGTGCTGCAGTACAGCAGAGGCCCAGCCTTTTTGATTAGATTGTGTGAAAGAAGCTTGCATACTGTTACAGGGGCTGGGGGTGCTGCAGTGTCTGCCTCCCATGACCACAACATGATAAGGAGAATATTGATAATCAATGATGCTGTGGAGCCAGAGAAAGGAGCTGTATTTATCTGCTTTATACTCTGATTCAGCTTTTTATACAACAGACAAGCAATGCAGTGAAAAGGCAAATCAAACTGGATATTTGAAAGGATTTAGATTTTGGTACAGTCATGCATTTGTATTATTTATTTATATAGTCCTAAAATGTCCATTGTCCTTTGTCCTTCCAGATGGCACCCCGAAGATTCTGGCTTCATTCAGCGAGAAGGTCTACAACATCAACGAGTTTGTGTCGCTGTCGTGCACTGTGAAGGGCACGCCGGAGCCACGGATAACATGGACCCTGGACGACGAACCTGTCATACGGGACAGCCGCCACCGCATCTCACACTACACCAACGGCGAAGGTCACGTAGTCAGCCACCTCAACATCAGCCAGACCCAGGTGCCCAACGGAGGAGTGTATCGCTGCATCTGCAACAACTCGGCCGGGACAGTTTCCTACCAGGCGCGAATAAACGTAAGAGGTGCTTGTCAGATCAACTCTTCCAGCACACCATCACATATACACATCAACATGTCTTGATTTGTTCGGCCTTGACATATTTTTAATTGGCTTAGATGTGCAGATGTTTAAAGAATGCCTGACTAAGTCTGTCAAGATATTTGGATTTTTAGGCCGATGGATTGCTTGTTTCTCTGTTACGTTTTAAAACCTAATGGTGCAGCCTTGGTCTGTGTCTACTTGATGAGACTAGGACAGGGAAGTCCACAGGCTCCTTTAGTAGCTCTTCCCGCCATTAGTCACTGGTGTCAGCATTAACTTCTAATGCCCCGCTCCCATACACCTGCTGATAGCTATATATTGGGACACCATTAAGGTGACTCACTGTCAGCTCGTGCAGTGCAGTCTGCTCTGTACAGGGACGTGGTTGGCTGGATGCTGTTGGCATGTAGCAGTAATACTGGGGAACTCAAGCTTTCTGTGCATAGTGCACTGCCATTAACATTGCTCTGTTGCAGAGAGGGTGGGGCTCAGTCTGTACACTGATTGGTTTAATTTGATTGTGTTCATTCTTGCATGTTGTGAGGCTAAATAGGGTGATTCTCTAGCCCTTTAGCGAGGGGCCATGGATGGCAAATGCAGTCAAGCAATGAAGATAAATCTCTACAGGTGCCATTGCGGAGAAAGTGTAATGACTGTTTCTCACATCGTTGGCTCCTTAATCGTGCTAAAGAGAGTAGCAACCCAGGATATGCTTGTGCTCCGAGTACACTACAGAGCCTAGTTAAACTGTCTTCTGCAGTGCTTTAAAGAGAAACCTAATAGTCCATTTCCCTGATAGGCATTGAGCTATGGAAGCCTGTTGGTTATTCTGCTGGTATTTCACGTGTGTTAAGTGTGCCTGAAAGCCAGCAACATACGTAATGGATATGATAATCGCTCCATGAGTTGAGGAAGGGAGCATTCCACTCTGATGCTTGTCAGAGGTTATCACAGCCAGAACAGACAAGGTGGGGGAAAAGTATTATTCACTATAAGCTCAGACTGGAGGGTACATGAGACCCTGGTTCTGAGAAGGCAAAAAGCTCATTTGAATTTTTGTACATAGGACAAGATTGTGAATATCCCTTGTATGTTAAAAGGTATTTCGCACTAGTTCCATGTTTAGTTGCTTACCACCAGCAGGGATCACAAGCAGATATTAGGGATATTTATTATCAGTTGCATTCTTAAGTGTCCTGTGGTGTTTCAGCCATTTAATCACAAGACACCCTCTGCCGAGGCAGTCCCAACGAAGGCTGAGCTGACCTGGGTGTGTGTCCCTACCATCTTGGATCCTTCATCCTGATCCACAGCCATTGGATGCAGTGTTCTGCAGTCCCTGATGTTTACTTCATTTTCTTGTGCAGGGCTTGTCTGTGGATTCCTCATTCTTTGAGCAACGTGAAAATAAAACAGTGCAGAAAGTTTAATTTAAATTTTATTTAAGAGTTGACTAAACTTTTTCCATGATGATACTTAATCAGGCAGTCTGAAACTCGTATCTGGTAATATTTATTTTTGTTACTATTTGAATGAATTAAGGCATGTCAACTTTGTGTTGTCTTGGAACACACACACCACAGCACAGCTATGTTTTTTCCCACCCCCCTGCCTCAAAATCATTTTAAGAGAGTTGTCTCTCCAATGTGTCCTTCAAGGGCCTGCCAGCATCAGACCAATGAAAAACCTCACTGCCATCGCTGGGCGGGATATGTACATCCACTGCCGTGTCATTGGCTACCCGTACTACTCCATCAAGTGGTACAAGGACTCCAACTTGCTGCCGTACAATCACCGGCAGCGGGCCTTCGAGAACAACGGCACCCTGAAGCTGTTTGACGTGCAGAAGGATGTGGACGAAGGAGAATATACGTGTAATGTGCTGGTGCAGCCTCAGCTCTCAACTCACCAGAGCGTCTACGTTACTGTGAAAGGTATGAACCTCAGTCTGATCAGTTTTCAGTCGCCTGGAACTCTGCATAATAAAGCTGGGCCTAGCATTCAGAAAAATTAAATAGGATTTAGGTACTGTAGCTGCGTGTAATCAAAGCTACTCCATCATGATTATTACCAATCTCAAGTGTCAAGTAAGCAGCGGAGGGCATTTATTTGAGATTGGCAATGACACTCTATAATATACCCGAGTATTTGTTGAGTACATTCAGAGTTGTCCATCATTAATCTCTCCGTCTGCGGTTACTAAAACAGAATCACTTCATCATTCTGCATCCTGACCCTGGTGTGTTTTTCCATCTGGCACACATGCTTGTAAGTCACATTAAGAGATACATTAAAGCATCACCTTGGTATCTACCTTTTTCTTGTAGAAAACACAGATATGCAATGGAATATATGTGTATCACAGCCCATAAAAACACACACACACACACACACACACACACATCACTGATAGCAACGCACCATCTCCATCATCCAGCCAGTTTATCTGGAGCTCATCTGAATATGCAGTGGCACCGAGCTGAGCCAGATGATGATAACCTCAGATGGCTCTTGTTTCTTCAGTGACGATGCATAATTTGAAATGTCGGATGGGCAACCCCTCCCTTGGATCTCTCTCTCACACTCTCTCTCTGGCGGGTCTTGACGTGCTAACGAGTGTGCGAGGGGGAAATCACACACCGTAGACAAAGCTATGGCGCCATTCCGCCTCAGCTAATTTGCCTCTCAGCTGCTTAGCATTCCACCGCTGCCGAGAGGGAATCCCCAGGAGCCTATTATCCCTATTTTGTTGTGAATTAAATAAGCGCTGAAGTGCCGCTTATTCCAATGTTATTTTAAATCATTCATTTTCCAAAGCATCTGGTTCTCACGATGGCTACGGTGTCCCCAGAGAGCAGAAAGAGAGTGAGGGAGCATGTTACATGATACAGAGAATTCAGCTGCTGTACATGGAGAATAAAATATTTCTCTCATTCCTGCAAAATCAAAGCCATAATGTTATACGGAGAAGAGGGTGATAAAGACAGAATGAATAATCAACTACTGAGTAATCATGGGGAGGCTTTATAAAGTAGCTCAGTCATGACAGAATCTCAGCTGAGGTATTTCTGAGACTGGACTCCTAAACCTGATTTTTCTTGATCAAATTAAACTTAAGTTATAGACATGTAACCCACAGGCGTAAAGTACACTCCAAAAGGGGAAATTAATCTCCATGTCTCCTCCACAGTCCCGCCCACCATCCACCCCTTCGAGTTCCCTCGGTTTTCCATTGGCCAACGAGTCTTCATCCCCTGTGTGGTCATGTCTGGCGACCAGCCCGTCTTCATCACCTGGCAGAAGGACGGTCGGCCGATCCCAGCCAGCCTTGGTGTCACCATAGACAACATCGACTTTACCAGCTCCCTGCGCGTCTCCAATCTCACACTGATGCACAACGGCAACTACACCTGCATCGCACGCAACCAGGCGGCCGCCGTGGAACACCAGAGCCAGCTCATTGTCCGAGGTGAGGAAGGGAACATGAATTAGGAAGGACGGACTGAGGTGAAGAGGAAACAGAAGACAATATCTTTTAGTCTTTTTTATGCATCTGTTGCCGTTTGCCACCAAATATAAAACTTTCAAAGATTATCTGTAGAATTGTTGTTGACATATGATACTGATGTCTGTTTTAGTTTTTTGGTTTTAATTTGAGTATGACAACCAATAATTATCTTTGATTTTATCCCTGGTTAGGATAAAACAACCTATGAATCATGTGGTCACTTGTCTTACAGTCCCTCCCAAATTTGTGGTACAACCTAAGGACCAGGATGGCATCTATGGAAAAGCTGTGATACTAAACTGCTCGGCAGAAGGTTATCCTGTCCCTACCATCCAGTGGGAGTACTCTAAAGGTAACATATGGTATATTCACTTTACATTCTGTATAGACACACAACTCACAGCCCCAGGTTTGGTGAAAGTGTTGATAGTCGGGCGGAATTTGTATATGTTCAGATTTTTTGTCCTACAGCAAAACTTATTTGCTGAGGTAGATGACTTATTTCTGAATGCACAACAAATATAATGTCCACAGCCTTAAGGTTGTATTCATAAAAATACTCACTTTCAGTTCAAACAAGCACTATTACATGAGAGAGCCGCAATGGTTTTCATTCTACATGTTTCTATTCAGCCTTTACTTGTAGCAGTGATTCTGAAAACAAGGATTTCCCCTCTAATGAGTGACCACTGCTTTTACTATTTCAGTTTTCATTTGGTTACTCTTTATATATGTAACTGAGGCTCATATGGTGACATGGTTTATGTGTTATTCATTCAAAAAGTTTATTATCAAAGACGCAGAAGGCAAAAACCATTTAACCCTGCCAGCAACTTGTCTCATTCCATTCAGTGGTGTACGACGATCTGGGAATCATGCAGCCTTAGAAGAATCTGATACAAAGATTAATGTTAAATAAAAATCTAACAACTGTGAGAGCAAAATTTAAGTGGTTATTTCTTTTGTCATGCTCAACCCCTCAATGGAATTTCATGGAAAGCAATCATTTTGGTGTAATTCTGCTAATATACAAACAAACGCAGATGAAATAAGGCCAGAGGTCAAATATATATGAATTCATCTGGACACTAAGTTTAAGCGTAAATAAAACTAAGAATGTCCTGTTTTTACGCTGAATGTAAAAAATATTAGGTGCACTGGTGTGATAATGCAAACCAGGACAAATATTGTTCCATAAAGTCCACTTTCATGATGTCAAAATCCTCAGGGTTTGTTTTAAATGCTAGTTCCATTACAAACTGAAGTACAAACATTTACTATTGAAATGCATTGTTATTACAAGTATGACAAGATGATGTAGCCTCCTTCCATGATCGTTCATTAGTTTCTTTCACACATTGATATAAATATGGACAAAATTGTGAGCCAGTGAAAGTATCTGTCGAAAACTCTATTAACAACCGCTCTCTGCTCTGTGACAGGTGCCGGGGTCCCTCAATTTAAACCCATCGCCCTCAACTCAGGCTTTCGGATCGAGGTGCTGGTCAACGGCTCTCTGCTCATTAAGCATGTGCTGGAAGAAGACAGTGGCTTCTACCTGTGTAGAGTCAGCAACGATGTCGGAGCTGATGTCAGCAAGTCCATGTATCTCAATGTCAAAAGTAAGTCTCATGGGAAAACAGCACCTTTCTACACTAAGGAGCGTAAATTCAATGTATTCAGTGTTGGTCCATGCTATAGACGGTCATGTCTGCCTTCGATTATCTTAGTATTTATGGTAATGTCTCATATGTGGTGTCACAGAATGATTACACCTGACTGCATCTGGTCCACTCCTCTCTTGTGGGCTCAGATGCTGGTAACATTAAAGTCAAACATTGTCACTGAAGCACAGAGGTCAAGTGAGTTGATCTGGAGTGGGCTTTGTCTGTGGCAGTCAGGCCACCATCAAGATGCCATCATGGTGCTTTCTGCCTGACTGAATCCCACGAAAGCAACGCACATAGCCACCCCCACCACATCTCCTGGAAGAAAGTACAGCATTTATCCGCTGTGTGGCTAAGGACTTAGCTCCCCTCCATTAAGCCTTGAATTCTGCATGCAGACAGGAGCTGCCATGTGGAAAAGAGGGGCTGAGTGATGGAGAAGAAGGGGGTTGAAAGAGAAATGCCTTATCCACAAATGTTCCCCATCTCCCTGTGCCTTTCTTTCTGTTTTCTGTCATCCTCCCTTTCCTGTGCATGATACAGACATTTTTTATATTCTTATTTGATAATTTTTTTTTAACTCTCTCATCCTCTAAGCACATTCATGTTCCTCCCATCATGTCTATCCGATGTGAAATGTAAATCTTGGGCTGCTACATCACAAAATCATAGGATTGGACCTAACACCCATCATGCTCACATTACCATATATGCATGAAATACAGTTATGCAACTACCCTTTTCAGCTTCTAACGAATCATAGAGCACCCAAAATAGTTTTAAGGTAACTTTAGTTGTAATTGTTGAGATGTGTCTTGTAGAAACACGATTATTACATATGATAAGATAAATTGAGCAGTTTATTTTACTAAGGCATTTAAATTCATGAATTTCAATGAGAATTATTTATCTAGTAATATTTCATTTTTTAAACAGGAAGACTGCCCTCTTCAGGTTGAAAGAACACTTAATAAATAATGAGTGTCTAATACATGATTATTCACTACATCTTCTCTACAACAGAGCTGCTAAAAGCATGGATCTGACAGTCTACATACACCGGTACTTCCTCTATGGCACAGACAGTATCACAAATAATGCATTTCTCAATTCCATGAAGATACAATTCTTCTTGGTTCTGTATGGGCTTACGTTCGTGGATTTACTTGTCTTAGTGTGAGTGTGTGTGTGTTTGTCTACTGTGGCTGGGTGCTCAGTTTGATCTGTCACTGCAAGATGAGGCTTTGCCCTTGTGGCTCTTATCAAGCCTGAGCAGAGTACTCCCTGCTGAGTGTCCCACTGTCTGCCAGCCGCAGCCAAATAGCCGACATGACCCCTCCTGTCTGACTCCAGCCCAACATGCTCCCTCACAAACATGCATGCACCAACTCTCACATCAACTCTCTTGAGCCCTTTATGTCATTCAAATGATATTCACAGTTTGCATGTCTTTGAAAACATACATTTGAAGTGTATTTGTAATTATCTGGTAACTGCTAAAATAATGTATAAATATCCAGATCAAGAGGTTTCACTTCTTAAAGTCCTTCAATACTTGATTGCATTTTGTCCCTTGACATAGAAATGTAGATTGAATCCTCCACACTTTTTTATTTTACAACACTTAACAACAACATCTTATTATATATATTATATATCACACAGTCTTCTGGCCAATCAGAATAGCATTACCATTTTGCAGGATAGGATTACTGCAACATACGGACAATATGACAATTTGGCAACTGAACAATGAGTTTTTTAACCTTAATTTTCCATCTGTCTTTGCTGATGCTGATTACTCAAAATAGACTAAAAATATGGGGACAAAGCGCTTTGTGTTGTTGATAAGGCATTTACAAAACTATTTGCTAAAACCAAAGTTTTCACAGATGACAAAGACCGTGCTGTAGGTGAAGTTGTCACTCAGTGGAGGCAGCGGCTACTGGATTGTAGTTCTGGGATAAACGTTTAAGAAATTTAAATAGTATTTAAGTTGGATTTCTTCTGTAACATATTATTAATGATCTTTACGGCTGTGTGCTTTTGTGCACATATACTACTTTCTTAGCAAGAAAAATAGACAGAGGACATTTTGGGAAAACAATGATATTTTGGCAGATTCTACCAATTTCAAAGGACTGTTTTAGAGTTAGGAATTGGTTTTAGGGTTCCGAGTGAGGTTAAGGTTCGTGTAAGAGGCACGAAGAATGCATTATATTAATGATTATCCTTCTGTCATTGAAAAGTGTGTGTGTGCGTTTCCTAATGTGCAGAGGTAAGGAGCTTGTTAACCCTTAAAGCCTCTCCATGTGCATAAAAGTACAGCGTTGGGTGCACTGTAACATCTGAGGCTGTAATGCTCGGTAATGTCGGACACTGTGATGTTCTGTACACTCTGTGGTGTTTTCATGTTGTTTATCCTGGCCAGCCTACACCACTTGAGCAGTGGCAGCTACTTAAGAGGCTTAGGAGCCAATTAGGGAGCACACAAGCTGACGCATGCTGAAGTGCTCATGTGATAGATAGCATGATCTCCACTGTGTATTATTAGCTGTCCAAGTGAAGCTTGATGTATCAATGTGACTCACCGGATGTAGACTGCAAGTATAAGCCTGCCATTGGCCGTGTTTCTCACACAACACTTTTCTCCCCTTCTACTATCTGCATGCAACTCCATCGTGCATCAGAGAATTTGCTATTCTAATGACAGCAGTCGACTCCCCATCGACAAAATATTCCACCTAAACACTTTATGGCATGCGCAATTTTACTGCCTCATCCATCCAAGACAAATCTTGAATTGGATTATAGAAACATAAACATGCCGAAACATTTTTAGTTTTAGTTTTTAGTAGAAGAGGGAGTGAGGGCTGTGAATAGAGGTCTGGCTATGCGAGACTCATGTATCTATATATACGAAAAATCATTAGATCAAATAAAAACTGAGCTGTACAGTGTAAACACATGCATGGTTATAATGGTATCAGGTTACATAGGTGACACAGATGAGCAAACATGCTCATAAGCACACACAAGGACGGACATTAGCACACAAAGGGCTGCACACATCAATGCAAAGACATCATGTAAAGGCACAGATATAGTGCAGCACAGTGCAGCCATTACAAAAGACTGATGGGCCAGGCTGCTAATGCAGTGGTTGAGATAGATCCCACTCTGCCAGGCTATTGTGGTGGACTCCGCAGGAAATGAATTGCAGCTATTGTGATGTCGTAGCTCTGCATTTTCATTGTTATGAGTGTCTGTGCATAGGCTAATGTCTCGTCATAATACACCATGTATCATCCTGTGTGAACGTGGCCACTGCACTAACAGCCAGGAAAGATTGCTTGCACTCTGTGCACCAGGAGTAAGTCGTACATGGCTGAAAGTCCATGTACATGGATGAGCTAATAATTGTGCAACCCTAGTGTTACATTACACAACCATATCCACATACTGTGGACATGTAAATGTCACTAAGTTAAATATCCAACTCTTAGTCGGTCAGAAAGCCTCCAGATCATTATGATGTTATGTTGTGAATATTGTGAATTTTGACAAAAACAGGGTTGCCCTGGCAACACATCAAATTTAATATGTTTGATAAGAGTCCCTGCCTGAAGTTATCTACTTGCCAATATTTAGTCATAGAGCAACAAAAATGCCTCATGTCCCAATCATCCCTGCATTTACATGATAGTTTCTTGGGCTGGTCTACATGCTATACAGAGCAACAAAATGCATGGTTAGTCCATGATCTTACTCGTTCCCAGTGTGTTTGCCCGTTCTAGGCTGCTTGCCGATGTCAAGTTTAGTTTATGATTTCATGTGCGGCTTAAACAAATCACTTTTTGGCAATTTCCAGTCAAGCATCCCTACCTCCAAAACACATGCAATTCAGTCCATTCATTAGCAATCCATGGTGGATGCTATCAGAGACAGTCAACAGCCACTCAATGTGTATCAGGGCCAATTAAGACCAATCAAGCCTATTAGGCATCATAATGTCAGCAGACAGTGGTGAGGACGGAGCACATAATGAGGCCTCACTGAAGAGAAGTGGTAAATGGTCTTGTGGTCACTCTGCAGTCTCCAGCAGACTAACAATGAGGATATCCCTTCTTCCTCTAGTCTCTATCTCTTTTATCTTATTTACTCATCTGCAATCCCTCCCCCTCCCTCGCTCCTCTGTACAGAAGTCCACCCAGTCTGCAGGCATCCATTTGGTATCATGCTCCACGTCCAAGCCAATTGTGCAGCTAAGAGAATTATTTCAGTACATTGCAGGCTGCCAGTGAACCAGTCATCTTTGTGCGTTCACCACAACCCACCCTCCCCCCACACCCATCTAGCCCGTGTCTTCCCCCTGTGCCCACTTACATTGTGCCTCCAGGGCAAGGGAGCTATACACAACCCGGCTCCTCTTCTGTTGTCTGGCCCTCGTGGACCCACTGAGCTGGGCGTGCCCCATGGCTTATAGACTAGCCTTCCAGGCAGCCAGTGACATAGTGTGGGGTGAAATGTAGACGAGCATCCCCGTGTTCTCTATATATGCTATATTACTGAGGATGAAGCCAGTAAATGTGGACAGAGGGGAAAAAAAGCAGATTAACCAATTTTCATCATTTAAAGAAAATGTCAGAATCACATACGAACAGAATTAACATAATTCCTGTATTAAGAAATCCACAGCAATTCAATCAATCAAACCTCAGATTTTCTACAAGCAATAACTAACAACTTTTAAACACTGAAAGATAACATGAATTTGATTTAGCAGAAAACTTCAAAAATGTATCTTGACCTTTCAGCCTTCTGCCTTGCTAATAAGAAATGTGCTTAGGTAACTGTAATGCATTTCATCACCTGTCACATCTCACTGAACCTCTGCTGTGGTTCATTCTCTGATCTCTGATGAATAGTCCCACACTGAAGAAGCAATTCTGTTATAATTCAATTATGTGTTAACATTATTCTCCTGACTCCTCCGTTTGGCTTATTCTGATTCAAACATCACTAAGACTCAGAAACGTTTTCTATTTGTGTCAGTTTTTTTGGCCCTGCATTGCGACATTCGAGGCGTGATTGTGTAATCATCATCATACTCCTGTGAAAATCAATGGCAGGTCCATGTTCTATTCCTGGCTACTAGAAATGGCCCTTTTTTCGAAGAGTGGAGCCTGGAGATAGAGAGAGCTAGAGAGGAAGGAGGAGAGGGAGGAGGGAGGGAGGTGAGGTGGGGAGAGAAGAGGAGAGACTGTCCGATGCTGGTTGGCATGGTAACCTGGCCAGGTGAAAGGGAGCCTGGGAGAGTGGCGGGAGGGGGGGTTGCTTTTGTCTCATGGGAGTAGCCTATCAGCAGCCAGCCTATCCCCCACAATCCCCTGCAGGCTTAAATGTATCATCACTGCCCTCTGGGTTGCTGTGGAGGAACAGGGCTCTCCTCACCTCCACATAAAAGACACATTGTGCCGTGCAGAAAACACACACTGTGCGCTCCGCTGCTGTTCTTTGGTTTTCCCAAAAGCTGCAGTGGTGATGTTTTCTCTTTTGTTTTCCTTTTATACTAAAGTGAGCTCCAGATACAGTAGCAGATTTCTAGGAATAATCCTAGGGTGAAAATAGACACGTGTGGGTCTCTAACAGACATGACTTGCAACCATCCTCCTCTCATAAACACATCACATTGAATTGGTTTCCATACAGAATCAGTGCATGCATGCTTGTCCTCTGTGTGTCTGCTTGTGTGAAGGGTAGTGATCTCTATTTAGTCTCCTTGTTACGCTTCATTTGAGCGCATCATCGTTGTCGCTTGGTTTACTCTTTAGATCTTTACAGGTATTTATGTGAAAATTATTAACAAATCACTGAGATCAAACTGGAAAAGGAAACATATTTTAGTGAGAGAACGTTGTTGAGGATTAAACCCTTTGTGTTTTGTCTCATATGTTTCCTTTTGTCTCTTACCCTTTTTTCTTCACTTTATTGTATTCACACATTATTCCCATATTTCCACTCAGTATTAAAGAAATACATCAACACAACAATTACAGCGCCACAAATTGTGCCTCAGGGCTGGCTCAGCTGGGCCACTCGCGCACATAAATATTCTTGTTCACATGTGCATGTACACAGGCACAAGTTGCGTTAATGTT
Organism: Pseudopleuronectes americanus; assembly: GCA_038501795.1. Taxonomy (NCBI): domain Eukaryota; kingdom Metazoa; phylum Chordata; class Actinopteri; order Pleuronectiformes; family Pleuronectidae; genus Pseudopleuronectes; species Pseudopleuronectes americanus. The sequence continues at coordinate 3,438,087 of CM076728.1, forward strand.
TTATTTTCTGTTGAGTGTAAGAACATCCAATGGACATATTAAGTTTCAGTCGATAAATTAATGTAGATTTATTTCAGGTTCTTTCAACTGAAAAGCCACTGCTTTGATTGGCTGAGAGATCAAAAGATCAAAGGAACCTCCCACCACTGACACACACACCAAACCTGAGCTGATTGATCGATTGCAGTTAGTCTACAATTCAATCTAACAAAGCTCAGACTTGCTCCTTTGAGATTTATTTCCCCAAATAAAATGTGTAAATTGGATTACACATAGTGAACATTTATGAAATATAAATTTTTCTTAAAATTGAAAAACCAACAGAATTTCCATTAATAATTTTGTGATTATTCCATTGGTGCAGCAAGATCAAACCATTGTAGCGGCTTATCAATAAAGATTGTCGGTTGAGCTATCTAAGTCATGGAAACTACAGTATTAAAGTGATCTGTAGCTTTCATGTGTTTCCCTTCCGGATCCTGGATGTTGAAATGCTTTTTGTGTTTACAGCACAGACACCCTCGACACATCTCTTTTCACTGACCTCCTTTTTGTCACCTAGCACAGTATCCCTGATGTGCCGGTGTGAGTGTCAACAACATGGCCCTGTGCTACCTCCTAGCCACTTACATGGCAAAATGAAAGTAACTGTGCTCTAATACGTTAACGTTTACATAAAGCCTCAGCAGTTATTTTTTTCCCCTCACTTATCCAAATGTGTCTCACAAAAAATTCATACTTGTCATGCAAAATAAATCAGCGTTCTTTTCCACAGCCGAGCCCCAAATGGCTGCAGAGTGAATAAGAGATGAGGCTTAAATGTTTGCAACCTCTTGCCTGACACTTCCCATCACATCACTGGAGTCACTCGTTGTGTGTGTGTCTGTGTGTGTGTGTGTGTGTGTGTGTGTGTGTGTGTGTGTGTGTGTGTGTGTGTGTGTGTGTGTGTGTGTGTGTGCGTGTGTGTGCATGCTCACAAAAGACAGAAAACGAGAGCATGCACAAGCTTGCGTGTTTGTGTTTGTGTGTCTGAGCGTGTGTGAGCATCTGGGAGCAGAGGGTTGTTATACACTTGGCTGGGGTGTAATGAGGCATGTATATAGTTAGTGTGTGTTTAGTGTGGTGTCTTCAGAGTGTTGTTAGATCCTCACTGTACCATTTAGGACCCTTAGATACAAGTTACACAGCATTGAAGGGCAATGTTGCGTTCGTCACAGTTTATTAACAAAGCTAACAATATGTTTGAGGTCTACTCTAATTGGGTTTTACTCCATGATGTGTTTACATTTAAATTTAACAAGGAACCAATTATTAGGAATTTGCATCGTGGTTTGATGAGTAGTTTTCCCTTCGCTGGGTATAACATTAAAATGCCACAAAAACATTTAGACAAGAATACTAAGCCTCAAAGGATTAAATATAAAATATATAAATTTATGATACAAAAGTCATGTAAAATTCATTAAACCTGTATACTCATGAAGCTCTAGGGTTCATTAGCCACAAGGGTTATTTAGAAATATTTGATTTCCAGAGATTATTTTTACTTCATAATGACATTTTTCATGCTGGAGGAGTATTCATCTATCACTTCCCTTCTCCTTCATATCCTCCCTGCCTTCCTCACTTACTTCAACCTCTCACTGGATAACAACCCAAAGAGTAACACAAATTCGTTTTTTACAGAGGTGTGAATTTTTCTTTGAGGAATATTATGAATACCCTAAACACACCTATGTAATTATTCAGGACTTTAACAGCTAACACCAGATGCTGCTGACAACACTGTCAGGAGATTAGTCTTTGCACCTTGGACAATGTCTAATTCAATTCTGGCAGTCACCAGTAACAATGTGTCCTCACCTTGCATTCATGACGTCCAGTCAGGATATCTGATCATTTGCATGGTGGTCAAAGACATTTCAACTCCATGCAGAGAAAAACTCTTACTGTGGGGTTCAAGAGTATGGAGGCAAGAATAGTACTGACCCGCTCTGCTACCCTGTGACTCTAGCAGAGCGGTGATGCAACATTACCCCAAGCAACCACAAGGGTCAGGGAGTTTCTTGCCCCTTGACTTCTCTCCTCCGCTGACACAAGACGATTATGCAGGTCATTCAAAGAAATGAGACTCTGTGTTGTAGGAGCTAGTGAGTCTATTGTGTAACGAAAAACCATCATTGGTTTGCTGCACACATTGTGATGTTAACTTCTCTTTGGCCTTGAACATGCTATTCAATCACATGTCTTCCTCTACAGCGAACTTTTATCATGTTGATCCACAAAGTTTCATTCACAAAGACGAATGTGTGTGCAGTTTGCTTTTCTTCCATCACCATTACTCCAACATACAATGATCCACTGTTTTATTGTATCTTATTCTCATTCTTATTCATAATAATAAGAGTATTTTTCGCTGTTACATTATTAGGCAGAAGAGCTTAATAGTTGATTTCTGTCACACGTTCACCATGTGAAGAGCACAAAGGCTTCATCCTCATTATTTAATATTTCTGTAGGACTCAATTAAAGGAGATTTCCTCTTTGCTTACCATATTCACAATTCCTAAAGTGAAATTGTGGTAGTAAAAGAAGTATTATTGCTCATCACCATGTCAACAATGACAATATCCTGTGCATCTCTTACTCCTTTGGGAAGAAACCTTTGCCTCAGAATGTAAAACATAAAACAATCAATGGATGTTTGGCTCGACTGGTAATGTAGAGAGGATGAGAGGGAGGAGGAGGTGAGGTGTTTTTATGCTCTATCATAATGAAAAGAAGTCAGCAGACTGGTAAACAGTACCAGTGCATGTCATGGTTCATTTACCTTGATGGATGCAATTGCATTTGCATTTGAACCTTATCCATCCTCGAGTGGGGTTTTACTGATTGGACATATTTGTATTTTATTTTATTATTTTGTATCTATAAGTCTAAAGTTGTTTGTCTGCAGCAATGATTGCAGAGAGAGAGAAGTGCTTAGTGTTACCCAGTCTTCCTTCTTCCTTCATCCATGTTTCTAAACACAATCATTCCGCTAACGACACTTTGAACAGCAAACCTGGAGGCATTCAGCTGAAAATGCAGCTGCTCTGTGAACAAATAAAAAAGGATTTACATTTAGTTCACGTGCACTTGCAGCTTATGTGGAAGAGTTTAACATAACTGTGAAAAATAATAATAATTTTTTCACAAGGAAAGGTTGAGTTTTAATAAATAGAAAATTGTTTTACAGTTTATAGCTATGCTTGTATATATTGAATCTTAATGCTTTAATCAATATTGAAAACTTACTAACACTATGTTTCCTTGATCAACACATCTGAATGTTTTCTGTGCGAAACCAATCCAACATTAAATCGCCTTGTCTTTCTCTCCACCTTTTTTTCACACCAGTCCCGGCCATGATCACATCCTACCCCAACACCACACTGGCCACGCAGGGTGAGGAGAAGAAGATGAGCTGCACAGCTCACGGTGAGAAACCCATCATGGTGCGATGGGAGAAGGAGGAACGCATCATCAACCCCGAGACCAGCCGCTATGTGGTTTCTGTCAAGGAGTTGGGCGATGAAGTCATCTCGACCCTGCAGGTAGGAGAATGGGCAACTCAGTGCATGTGGAACATTTGAGTTGGGGACAGTATATTGGATTGCTACTATCCATTACATACAGGAAAGGAAGCCAAGCGTGAGCAAAATAATTTAATTTGAGTTCTATGTGGGTCTAAATCAGTGGTCCCTTGATGGTCAGGACGCCCGCGCTTACTCGTGTAAATTACATTTCAGAGGGTTTTCTAACCCTGCCAAATATAACCTTGCAAAATGTGAAGATATCAAATACAGGCAATTTGTTTTTACATCAACGTCACAATTCCAACCTCCTCTCACGTCTGCATCCATCAGATCATGCCCACAGTGAGGGAGGACTCGGGCTTCTTCTCCTGCCACGCCATCAACTCCTTCGGTGAAGACAGAGGAATCATCCAGCTCACAGTGCAAGGTATGAATACACCTATCTAAACTTCCCAAAAGAGAAACAGCCCATGTAAACCCTTTTTAGGAATCACAGACGGTGGAAGTTTGAGTGAAATAACAATCTGCTTGTCAACTGTGTGACTTGAAGAGCCCCCGGACCCCCCGGAGGTGGAGATCAGAGAGGTGAAGGACAGGACCATTGCCCTGCGTTGGACTATGGGTTTTGATGGCAACAGTCCAATCACAGGCTTTGATATTGAGAGCAAGAACAAATCAGGTACAAGAAAAAAACATGTTTCTATGATTAGTTGATAGTCTACCATAATGCACACATATTTATTTCACATAGAACTAGTTCAAAATACTTGCTCATGTTGTTTTCCTGGGTTTTGGTTGATAAATTACCTCCCTCTGTCTCAGCACCATCACTTAAATTAGCCTGTCGTAATGCACTTAGCGGGATCTGACCTCTCCCCCTGACTGCTGCAACCCCAATAAACCCCGCCCTCTCCCCTCCACAGCCTCCTGGGATACCGCTCAGAAGACCAAAGATGTCTCACCTCAGCTCAACCAGGCCACCATCATCGACCTGCACCCCTCCTCCACCTACAACATCCGCATGTTTGCAAAGAACCTGATCGGCAAGAGCGAGGCCAGCAACGAGCTCACCATCACCACTGATGAAGCAGGTGAGAAGGAACCACAAGAGTATTTCACCGTCAAGCTTATTTACAGCATGATTTTGAAGAGCACAAATGATTTGCAGATTCAGGAATGGCAGAACATTTTGTTTGTAATTCCAATCATAGCAAAGAGAAAAGAGCAGTGAGATGGGAGAGCAGGTGGTGAGTAAAAGACAAGAGGCAAAAGAGGTAAAAGGCCAACAGAGCCAATTCATTAAGAGCCCGGTGACATCAGCTCCATTGGCTCTGTTGCATTATTGAACACACGCTGACCCCGCACTAAAAGCAGAACTTTTCAATTAGCGGCCTCAGTAGTAAATGTCACACGACAGTCAATAGACTGCGGCTGAAGCCCTCTACGCCTTCATCTCCCCATCTGCCCCATCCTCAAAGAGCCACACTCACTCTTTGTAATCTTTGATACAGCTGTTGGATGTGTAAGGTTTTCTGACGTTCATGTGTTGGTGATCTGATCGCAGCTCCTGATGGACCCCCTCAGGACGTGCAGCTCGAAGCCCTCTCCTCTCAGAGCATCCGCGTCTCATGGAGGGTGAGTTAATCCAAACGCTATGGGTTCAAAACGTATCTGTGTTTCTATGAAGTGAGAATGTAGCTGAGTCCAAATAAGTAAAATTAGAGAGAACAGTGCTGATCTTTCCTTATTGGCCAAGAATAAAATAAATCAGTGCTGTTTAAAGCCTGGACATCATTTAGTCATTTAACCTACTGCTGCTCCAGAAGAGCTGCTCAGCGGCAAACTGTAGAAGACTGAAGCCCCCAGTTGTGACTTTATTTTACTGTGTGAATGTAAATCAGGCAAACAGCATGCGTGCACAGTTGGTTTGTCCTGTATAAATACTGTGTGGTTGTGTGTGTGTGTGTGTGTGTGTGTGTTGAGTAGCTACTGTATTTGAGGAATTATCAGTCTTCTTCTCTTGTAGTTTAGGTGAGGTGACATTTATGATAAGTTTTGATTCATTTTCAATTGTGTGCCATTTTTAAACCGTAGATTGTGTCATGCTGAGTTCATAAAAATATGTAATGAATATATTAATTTCACAGGTGGCACCAGAGTGTACATTATGTGGTGCCAAGCATCCCTGACCATCTCTGTCTTTTCACATTGAACACTCACCCTGGACCTTGTAAGGTTTAGGAAAGACAAATTACTGAAGGGAGAGCACAACCACCATGAATAGAGTTACTGTAATATTTAACTGTCAAAAAGTGATAAAACTCATGTCGGCAGTGACTGCAAAGAATCTGTAAGTTTGTTGTCTAACAAATAGTGGTACCCTTGTACCCAAGTACCAAAAAACTGGGACATCCATCCCCACTGTCTCAAATACTTTTTGTCCCTCCTCCCTCAGCCTCCCAAGAAGCACCTCCAGAACGGGGCCATCCGCGGCTACCAAGTCGGCTACAGAGAGTACAGCTCAGGTGGAAACTACCAGTTCAGTGTGATCAGCGTGGAAACCACAGGGGACAATTCAGAGAGCCTGGTGCTGGACAACCTGAAGAAGTTCACCCAGTATGGAGTTGTGGTGCAGGCCAGCAACAGCGCTGGGACTGGGCCCTCTTCCACAGAGGTGGCCGCTACCACACTAGAGGACGGTAAGACAAGAGGATGTGAAGACAGACTTTAAAATGGAATATTGTGTTCAAAAAAGTAACAAGCAGAATATGGAAGTAAAAGTCTCAAAATGTAACTCTTAAAAAGAGATATGCTTGAATTTCTCACTGCACCAAACACGTGATGTATTTATCCAATGTCGTCTTTTTTTCCCTGTGTGACTGACACAGTGTGGTTTAATCTCAGGGAGATTTGTAAGGATATATTACAACCTAGTGGAGATCAGTGGGTACTGCCACTTAAACTCTTCTGTCAGTCCAGTGGTGTCTTACTCAAAATCCCCTGATTTCATTGCTTGTTCTCTGGTTTAACTCTTCAGTGCCAAGTCGTCCTCCAGAGAACGTCCAGGCCACAGCCACCTCTCCAGAGGTCATCTCCCTGTCCTGGCTGACCCCTCCCAAAGATGCTCTGAACGGCAACCTGCTGGGATTTAGGGTCATCTACTGGGCCAACCTGCCTGATGGAGGTACACAGTCACACCTGCATACTTCTAAATAACAAGGCATACCAAAGACATAACAGTCCCTTTGTGTGGGTCATACATGCTCTCTGTGCCATAGAGAAATAAATTACATTCTAGTTCTCATTAATATTTACACCAGCTTTTTACATTAGCGAATACCTACGTTGCCAGGAATCCGCAATTGTCACCAAAATATTCAGGAAAAAACAAACAGAACAAACAGTATATAAAGACACCAGCACATTAATTACCCTGACATTCTTGGTCTGCATCTGCTCTCAGACAGGACCAATCAAACATCAATATGTCATTTCCTAACATAAGAATAAATTGTGCTTACTGTGAAGTAATTACTATAAAGGAAGCATAAACTACTAACTTACAGTGGATTGTGGGTATCTGAGTGTCCTCTACTGTCGGGCCAACGTCTGTGTGGTCCTGTGGAAGTGAGGCAGCATGGCATGCCGTTGTCACATGCCAGGTTTGTGTCAGTAGGATTGGTTGTGACAGCGTGATTACCTTTGACCCCTGCCCTGTCACATCATGTTGGACATAGAGACTCTCTGGGCCTGACAGCTAGGACTAGTTTGCATGGTAACAGTCTCTAACTCAGTGAGCGATTGGTCAAATCATAACTTACATGCTGTTATTCATCTGTGTGAATGTGTGGGGATGTGTATACTACACAATTACAGTTATGGGCAATTCTTCATTATGCGATTTGTGTATTGACAGAATATATTCTCATTGTCCAGCAGAGGGGGATATACACCCTTCTAACACACTGGTGAAGGCTAAATCACTATACCATTGATATGTGAATCAGTTTGGCTGCATACACTGTCAGTCAAGGCCTGACACCACAGCAGACCTTGGATCTAGGGTTGTTTAAACTTTGTTATTGAATATGAAATTATATCCAAGGCTGTTCTATGACAGCCCGGGCCCTGACATCCATTACTATATGTGATTTGCCCTATGATATATGAGTCACATGTTTGGGTCTGTGTCATCTTCTCATATCACTGGATTATTTACGATAAGAGAGTTCCATTGGATTAGGCCTTTGACTGGAGGTGTCATCACAGAATTTAATTGTATCCCTACATTCTCTCATCTGCTGCTTTCTGCTAATCAGAGCTTGGAGAAATCAGGAACGTGACAACCTCCAAGCCCTCTCTGGAGCTGGATGGACTGGAGAAGTACACCAACTACAGCATCCAGGTGTTGACCTTCACCAGAGCAGGAGATGGTGTTCGCAGCGAGCAGATTTACACCCGCACCAAGGAGGACGGTAGGACAATTTAAGTTCCCTCTGCAAAAAGTTTGGTAGTGGGAGTTTGACTCGTTTTTCTGGGGTCACAATGTCTTGAGGACCTCCAGCTCCTACCCCTCAGTCTCTACCTACACAGACGTCGTAAACAAACAGTTATTTAGGCTGTCTAGGACTCAAGTAGCACCAAACACACTATAGATTATAGATTTGGTAATAAATATGTTGGTAAAACCAACATTTGTTTCGTCAAAGAGAACTTTTAAGTGCAGTATGTCTTTAAAATGTGAAAATGTTAATTTAAAACTATTGTAATAACCGAAACCTGTACTGTACATATAGCAGTAAGTCCTGCAGAATATGAAATCTGTCTGTTTGTTATCGTCATCTTTTCCTTTTAGTTCCTGGTCCTCCGGCAGGTGTGAAGGCAGCAGCTGCATCCAATGCTGTGGTGTTTGTGTCCTGGCTTCCTCCTCTCAAAGTGAACGGCATCATCAGGAAATACACTGTCTTCTGCTCCAACCCACACCCCACGGTAACACCTTATATAAATATAAGAAATCAGACGTTTCAATATTTCGACTTTAACGTCTGTGAATATTGGAGATTTCAGATTCACCAGGTAGTATGAAGGATGACTCCAAATGAATGTTGAGGAGACATGACAGATCTTATCAGGGTTTTCCACTGGCCCCTAAAATGATTATGACAGGTTTAACACCAGTTTGAAAAGCACTTTGAATGGTCATTACTCTCAGAAAAGCTCTATATAAATACAGACTGTTTACCATAATGCAGCAATGGAGCAAAACATCAAGAAGTGTAAAAATAACTTGGGATAAATGAGAAATGGTGGACCGCCACAGTGGGAAATGCTGTCATCTAACTGATTATTGTTTAAAAGTAAATGAACATGGGAAATAATTGTTTTATCTGCAGCCTCATGTGACACAATCGTGGATGTTTTTCCTCACCCAGGTGAGCAGTGAGTTTGAGGCTGCCCCAGATGTGTTCTTCTACCGCATCCCCAACCTGAGCAGGAACCGGCAGTACAGCATCTGGGTGGTGGCCGTCACTGCTGCAGGCCGTGGGAACGCCAGTGAAATCATCACCGTCAAACCCATGGCTGAGGGTAGGTGAAGTCTTATGGACGAGAGTGTCCATTGTTTAAGGTTTTACCAGGACGCGAATGCACAGTGCAGAAGTTTGAATGCTAACAGCATCTCTTGGTAGTGATTACCCTGTGTGACCCCATTCTCCTCAATTCACTGCACCCATGTGGATGCTGAAAAAGTAGACTGGCAGGGGAACATGAGCTGAGTGTAAATCACTTGTTGTTTGGCCCTGTCAGCGTTATCATGCTTGGTGAGAGCTGATAAGCTGATTGCATATGCTGATAGGTCCCATAGTGTCTGGAGTGAGGACCCACAGCGCCTGGCACATGCACACCCTGTCTGAGGTCTAGGTGATGGATGCTCTCTCCTCTCTGCTGCACGGCTCTGAGAGAGAGAGAAACACCATCACACTCTGTCCCCAGAGTCTGTGACGTTAGGGGCTTAGAGAGGACAACAAATGGGAAAATGGGAAAAACTCTGTCTGTAATCATTTAGAAAAACTACAAAATTTTTATTCGCTGACGCATCTCCTGATTTGCCTGATTAAGCATTTGTGTGCTTTTGTAGCTCCGGCTCGGATTCTGACCTTCAACAGGACCGTGACGACCCCCTGGATGAGGGACATCGTGCTGCCTTGTAAAGCAGTAGGTGACCCATCCCCAACCATCAAGTGGCTAAAGGAGATGTGAGTTTCTGTCACAGCTATGAAGCTATGAAGTAATAGATGATTAATAAATAAATGCATACATCTTCTGAGTCATTTAAATTTGTCTCTCTTCAAAAACAATCATCTTATTCTAAACTCATCTGTTTTTCAGCAATGGTACCCCAGCACCTGTTGTGATTGACAGCCGACGCAGCGTCCACGGTAACGGCAGCCTCGTTATTCGCACAGTGAAGGCAGAGGATTCTGGGAACTACACTTGCATGGCCAGTAACAGCTTTGGGTCTGACAAGATCGTCCTCAACCTGCAGGTTCAAGGTAAGAAGCCCAACGTGTGGACAAGCGCCACATCTAAGACTGTATAAAGAAGTGTCGTGACTGCCACCTGGTGGCTGGCTGGAGTATATGTCCTAAACTCTGCTCCTCAGTGAGAGCAGATAGGACATGGACCTAACTAAAATGTCAAAGTTAAAGTCAAAAACATTTTATGTAGTTCTGGTCAAGCTGTGTGCCTTATGTTAAGTGTTTTTAATAATTGTGGTCTTGATTTGTTATTTCATGCTATAAAAATGTGGGTGAAAGAGAGGCGGTGGACTAGTGGCAGAAACTTAGACTATGGGCTGAAAAGGTCTCCTGTTCGACTCTGGTTATACTCCACGGAGTAAAAACAAAAAGACGAACCTGGATTGATTTGTCCAAAAATCCAATAGGATTCTCCCTACCCTGTCTAATGCCCCTGAGCAAGGCACCTTACTTTAACATCTGCTCCCCGGGCGCTGTACATGGCTGCTCACTGCTGTGTGTGTCCTGCAAATGTTAAAATGTTCCTAAAAAACTGCATGAGGGTGTCTGTGCATGTCTGTGCATGTGTTTGGGATAAATAAATGGATCTTAATCTTAATCTTAAATGTAATGATTGACAGCTGAAAGTGAGTGGTGATTGGTCAATCACATGTATCGGTGGGACCTTGCCTGACCCGAATGCTGCAAAGTCTCTGGCTGCAAAGTCCTTGCCTCAGGGTGGCAGCGTTCTGACCTGGGATATTTCCCCCTAATTTCTGGATAGTGAGAGGAAGTGGAGTTCCATTGTCCATCTTTATACACAGTCTGTTTCTACCGTAGGATCTTGTTAACCTTTGGAGGCAAAAAAAACGTTGTTTGTGTTCAGATTGTTGTACATTGTTTTTATCCCAAGACTTATCTTAGTGACCATAATCAAAGTAATTTTAGAGCTTTGCATGTTTTTTTCCTTTAGTTCCACCTGACCAGCCTCGTCTCACTGTGACCAAGACAACCACCACCTCTATAACGCTCTCCTGGATCCCAGGGGACAACGGAGGCAGCTCCATACGAGGTCAGACTCTCACCACTATGTATCTTCTTCATCTTTTTCCTAGTTGTTGTTCTTTTTGTCATCCCCCATCCTGTACTCTTCTTCAGGCTACATTCTGCAGTACTCGGAGGATAACAGTGAGCAGTGGGGGAACTTTGCCATCAGTCCCAGTGAGCGCTCTTATCGGCTAGAGAACCTCAAGTGTGGCACCTGGTACAAGTTTACCCTCACGGCCCAGAATGCAGTGGGGCCAGGACGCATCAGTGAGATCATTGAAGCAAAGACTCATGGGAAAGGTATTATTTTCTTTTTTTAATAAATTGCACAGTAGAGAAATTTGAGTGTCTAAAGATGTTCTTCCCAATGATGTGCAAAGTCATCTCTCTTCTCAGAGGATTTATTTGTGTTGAAGTATTTGTTGCCTCAAACACCCATTGGGTAACTTTTAGCAAAATAAAGACCCTGACACACATTATTAACGTCAATTCTTGGATTTACTGAAACTTTTGTCCATGCTTTGCAGTTTTTTCACTTCTCAAGGATGCATTCCTTCTGACTCCACTTACTGAGGCTTTGTTTGTTTCCCTCTACAGAACCTCAGTACGCTAAAGAACAGGAGCTCTTCACAAGCATCAACGCCACCCGGGTCAAGATAAACCTGAACGGCTGGAATAACGGTGGATGCCCCATCACCTCGTTCACCCTGGAGTATCGGTCTGTAGAAGCGCCCGCGTGGACCACAGCTCAGCGCACCTCCATCACAAAGAGCTACGTCCTGTACGACCTGCAGGAGGCCACCTGGTACGAGCTGCAGATGAAAGTCTACAACAGCGCCGGCTACGCTGAGAAGAGAGTCAAGTTTGCGACGCTCAGCTACGACGGCAGTAAGTTCATATTCATGTTGACTTTAGTGTAGCTTAGATTGTGTGTCGCTGGCTATGACACCAACCCTCAGTCCCACTGAATGCAACCACATCAGATCATCTAATGATCTCCGTTGAGATAAAGGATAGCTGCAACCCTGGGAGATCAGTGGTAATCTGCCACCACCACTTCTGAACTTTGTTCCCACCCTCACTGACACGCTGCAGCTGCTGAAGAGAAAAATCAGACTCTGCACGTCACTTTGAAGGATGGGCTCAGTCTCGAGTGCAGCTGGGTAGAATAGGAGCAAGGTATTTTCTGCAAGTTCAGCAAGAGGTCGAGCGATATTAGCAGATTGCAGCTTCTTGTGGTGGAACCGTGCACATGACCAGTGTTTTGCAAGTTCACAACAAGCTCGAGGTTCAGTTGAACTAGATAACATTCAAAGGTCACAATTTAGAATTGACAACTAAGTTCGCAGTATCCCAAAAAAATCAGTTCACATTCAGTTTTTAACCTCTTGAAGCACACCAGGTTGCGTGTTGGTATTACAGACAGTGAAAAGTGAATTTATATGAGAGGAGGTTCTCACTGAGCCTCCTCCACACACACAAGCCCAGACTCCACAGATTCCAGTGGTTTTAGACCTAAACTCTTTAATTCTGCTTCTCTGTTTTACAATAAAATGTGGCACAGATAATGTTCAGACCTTGGGCCATGGTTAGAAGTTTTGGGCTACAAGGGTTATTACGTGTAAAAATTTGTATAATAAAATAAAATCTTTCATTGTATGGCACTGTAAAACATGTGTTGTTCAGTCCCCTGATAGGGATGGATGCTCATTTATTGAATTAGGTGTAAAGCTCCTGAAAAGACGAGTTCCTGTCATTCAGAAATGTCACCATCTGTTATAAGATAATAACATATGACTCCTGCACAGGTACCATCGCTCCTCTGGTGAAGGCACCCAATGTGAGTGAGGACCACTCAGGCGGGGGCGAAGGTTTGAAGATGATGGTCACCATTTCCTGCGTGCTGGTGGGCATCGTTGTAATCTTCATCGGGCTGCTGGTGCTGAGGAGGAGGAGGAGGGAGCAGAGGCTCAAGAGGCTCCGAGGTGAGACGAGGGGGACGTGTGCAGATGTTTGCCTCTGGTCGCTCACATGACATATTTATCTGCTGTTGTTGAACGTTTAACAACTGAGATGACGTTTTCCCTTTGTTTTCCAGATGCTAAAAGTTTGGCTGAGATGCTCATGAGGTAAAACTGTTAACCAATTTGACTGTTTTGCTGTAGTATCTCAGAATGAACACGTTTTTCACACGTTTTTGTTTTGTCCTCCTCAGTAAAAACACACGCCCAGCTGAGCCCATTAACAAACAGCAACAGACGCTCCGCATGCACATCGACATCCCCAGAGCCCAGCTCCTGATCGAGGAGAGAGACACCATGGAGACTGTTGGTAGGCACACCGAGAGTTTCTGCCTCTGACAAACAACAAGCAGCTTTTATTGTCATACAGGAAATGAACTTGGTTATGGAAATCCTGAGGTTGTTTTTGTTGCTGTCCCACAGACGACAGGTCCACTGTGCTACTGACCGATAACGACTTCGGGGAGACCCAGAAGCAGAAGTCGTCCACAGTCACACACACGGTCCACTACCAGTCGCTGTCCCAGGCCACCGGGCCACTGGTAGATGTGTCCGATGCCCGACCAGGAACCAGTAAGTCCAGTACGGACTCCTTTTTTAAAAACTTCATCAGACAGAAGTTGTATGATTTTGTTTTGTTTTCTATTGGTGTCCAGTCATGCACCTTTTTCCCAGTACCTTTTGTTACTTTTCTCTGGTGTGCCTCTTTTATCGCTGGTGCATGCTGCATGTGTTGATGACTGCACAGAACAAAGTGAAGTGAGCTAGTTCAGGTTTAAGCTGCTGCCAGTATGTTGCCTCATCTGAAACCTCTGCTGCTGCTCTTCATGTAGCATTTCATTAGTTCCGCCTCTACTGCATCTGCCTGTAGCTGCAGACCACGTTCCACTTCAGGAGTCTCATCTTCACCTGCTCTGTTGAGCTTAGTGTTTTCTTATCTAACGAGATCAGAGGATTCTACTTTCAAAAAATAAATATTTCCACATGAGATGACTGACTGGAGAATGACCTTCAGCCTCCTTCCCTTAGTGTAGATCAGTGCAGTCCCTGTTCTAAACCTGCCCGTTTGTTTGGCCTGTGTTTTTGCTGGTTGCAGCTTTCTCTCTAAAACTGTAATAGTGACCCGTAGTAATTGAGCCGTGGCGAGTAAAGACAAGCTAAGCTGCTGGACTCAGTCCATACAACCCTGAAGAGCTGTTCACCTGTCTATTCAAAGTTGAATGAAGCTCAACTCAAAGTTCCGCAGAGCCCTGAACTGTCGTGAACTTGCTTGATGTCATACGTTGATGAGTTCCAGTTCCCAGCCACCGCAGCTACAGAACGCTGGTCCCCTGTTTAGTCAAATGTTATAAATATTGAACAAATGCCAATTGTGAAGCAATATGATGAAGGATTCACAAGATAAACATTCCACAGGCAATGGACAGATTTCTGGAATTAATAGATCTATAATTTTAAACAAATAGGTAAGACAGCATAGTGGGATACTCTAGAGATGTTCAGTTATGTTATATTCCACAGATCCACATATAGTCTGTTTATATCACCCCTGAAATGGCTGTCAGCTGTGAGCTGGTTATTATTTCTATTTGTGTCCAGAAGTGAGGTTGCTGGCTGGTGAATCATCAGAATCAGAATCAGAATTCTTTTTATTGCCATGTATATTTGCACATACAGGAAATTGACTTGGTGTGGTTGGTGCACTTTACAAACAACAATATAAAAATATAAAAACAACAACATAAAAGACAACAATATCGAACGATATAAACAACAATATAAAATACAACAACATCGAACAATATAAACAACATCGAACAGTATTAGAACAATATAAAAAACAAAACAACAATATATACAGTAAAGGAGTAACGTTCCAGCAGCCACTGCCTTCAGTTGGTGAAGGCAGTGGCTGCTGGGGCTTTGATGACCACTTCATTATCTTTACTGAACTTTCCGTCCTCTTTGCGTTTCATTTTCAGACCCCACTGCCCGCCGCACAGCCAAAGCCGGCCCAGCTGCTCGCAACCGCTACGCCAGCCAGTGGACGCTGAACCGACCACACCCCCCAGTCTCCTCCCACACCCTCAGCACTGACTGGAGGCTGCCCACACCCAGAGTCGCAGGCTCAGTCGACAAGGAGAGTGACAGCTACAGCGTCAGCCCATCTCAGGACACAGGTAAACAGCCGTCTAGATGGAGTACCTTTAACAGTTTGTTATAACACCGCAACACTTTCTTCATCTCTAACAACAAACCAATATCAGCTGTCCTGCAACTTTAACAAAGTCCCATTCCAATAATTCTGTCTCTAACACTTGTCACTAATCCTTCCACTAACTCCGGCCCACGTCCAGACCGAGCGAGGAGCAGCATGGTGTCGACAGAAAGCGCCTCCTCCACCTACGAGGAGCTTGCACGAGCTTACGAGCACGCCAAGATGGAGGAGCAGCTGCGCCACGCCAAATTCACCATCACCGAATGCTTCATCTCTGACACTTCCTCAGAGCAGATGACGGCAGGAACCAACGACTACACCGACAGCCTGACCTCCAGCACGCCGTCCGAATCAGGCATCTGCCGTTTCACTGCTTCCCCTCCCAAGCCTCAGGACGTCAGCCGGGTCATGAACATGGCCGTGCCCAAGGCCCACAGACCGGGTGAGGCCACGCTGTCCAGAGACCGTAGATCTGTCTGCCTGAAACCCCGCGGCTAACTTTAACTACAACTGGCCTCATTATGATGCTGACAAAACTAATCACTAAACTCACTCTTTGTGTTAGTTAAACTTACATCCAACCATTAACAAGATGATGACTGTCTCACTTAAGTATTACGCAAAAAGACATTCCAGAAAACTAGAAATTATTATTTCAAACCACAGATACAAAATTGATGAGGAAAAGTATCAGTAAGTAGAAGTCTAATGTAGGAAGCTATGGCTGCTCTAAACGCTAAAGTTGTATTTCTTTCTATGACCTTAAATACAGAATCAAACTGTTTCTACTATGGATGTCGGAGATAGTACATATTAAAAAACTTCATCCCTTGTGAAGCAAACACCATTAACACTGTGGTAATGAAGAGATAATGTTCATTCAGACACTAATGACTGCTGGAGGGATCATGTTCTTTGACTCTTAAAAATGTGACAAATGTGCAGAATCTGCAGTTAACAAATGTCAGTCCTGGTTTGTGTGAATGTAACATGCTTAACTGTTGAAAGTCGAGCTTGACAGGATTAATATTAACTTCCTGCTGTGCAGTGAAATTACTCATTTTACGAAAAGAGTTTAATACTTTGAGGGGAAGTGTCAGAGGATGGAGGTCAGCGAGGACACAAGAAGATCATACTGAATAGACTCTGTTGGTTTAATACTTATATAAGCAGCTGCAGTTTTATTTATCATAAAGTTTTATTTAACAAAATGTTATGTAACTTTACTTTACTTTTCTTTAGCCATAAATGTTGGAGATGAGGTGACTTTGGATTTGAATGTCTCCATGTGTTTAATCTTATGTTTAACTCTTTGGTCTGTGTCGACCTACAGGGGGCGAGTTGGTTCACCTTCCTCCGTACCTGCGCATGGACTTCCTGTTGAACCGAGGCATGTCCTGCTCGGGGTCGTCCAGGGGCACAGCCAGTGGGGAGAGAGCTGCCATGGGTCAGGCGTGTCTGGAGCCCCAGAAGAGTCGTTCGCTGAAGCGGCCTTCTCGCATGGCGCCCCCGACGCCCACAGAGGCCCCTCAGGCCAGCAGGGACCCAGTGCCCCAGTGGCAGCCTGGCTCCGCAGCCACGCTCCCCCACAGAGAGGGCTCGGAGCTGGCCCAGGCCGCCAAGCTCAGCACCTCCCAGGAGTCCCTGCTGGACTCGCGAGGACATCTCAAACAGACCAACAACCCCTACGCAAAGTCCTACACGCTGGTATAACAGCAGGGGCACCTGGGGCGGGACTGGAACTCACTCACACTGGACTTAACACTCAAGTGCAGTAAACTGACTTTCACCACGCAGTTCTGTATATATGTCCCCTCCCTCCAAGGGCGGGGTCACTTTTACTAATCTCCTTTTATTTATTTTAGAACTTTATTATCTCGTTTGTAATTCTTTTTTCTTTTTTTGTTAAGATTTTTTTGTTTCACTTTCACAGAAAAAATTCACTCATCGGAAACGACTCCAGCCGGAGCTTTGCCAAACTAATTGAGTAACGAGGGAGCGTTATTTATTCTTCATTCTTGTTAATTCTTTATAATTAATCAGTGATTATTAATTGTTAGTTGTCAGCTATTAATGATCATGAATTATTGATTACCAAATGATCTGTTCTCATCATTGCTACGATGTTTTCATAAGAAGCCGGACATCTTTTGTTTCTGGAGTGGAAGATGACGATTTGGAGTCATGTTTTTTCCTATGGAATATCCTTCTCAAACACTGAATGAAACTTGGGAGAAATCTTGGAATGAAAGCAATTAACACCAGTCCAAACTTTTCAGCTGCTCTCCAATTGTTACTTTTTTTGAAGAAAAAAAAATCTATTTCCTATGGATGCATGGGGACTGACCAATTAAAAGACAATGAGGATTACGATCGTGGCTGGACAGCCCAGTCGAGCATTTTGTCACACTATGAAATGATCCAATGTGAAGATTTATTATTCTTATTACTATAAATATATATATAAAAAGAGAAATCACTTTTATTTGTGGATATTACAGGGAAGAATTGATTTGGTTAATAAAGTCCTTAGTCATGTTTGCACATATCTTGTTTTAATTAGGAAATGGAGTCTCTGTTGATCTTTCTCTGTGTCCCATTCTCTGATGGTGCAATATGAAAAAAGATATGAAAAGTATATGAAAAGAATTGCTCTATACTGTACTGTAATGATGAAAAATAACTATGTTGTGAGTATACTTACAGGGCCGGACACACTCCAGCTATGTATTCAGGTGTAGTTTACCACTGCTTGTTTGCCAGGGTGGTAAATGATGTTAGCTAGAACAGGGAGGGTTTAGAGAACTAATGGTTTGCACTTCACAACACCCCGACTCAAGTGTGTCCAGATAGATCCCCCTGCTCTCAGTGCACTAGGTAGAGTCTCCAAGGCTCTCACTGTCCTCAGTAGATTTACTGTTGCTGCATTGCAGTGATGCTCCTCTACAGGGAAAAAAAAACGTGAGACAATCCAGCAGAATCCCCCCTTCAAACCAAACCTATAATGTCTATGGGAAATATCTAAAAAAAAATGTGGATATACGTAAGAAGCTGTTTTTTTGTTCCTGTCTGCCCTGGCCCATTTCTGTTCTTTTCTGTTTCTTTGAGTTAGCCTGAAGGGAGAAGAGTTTGATCCAAAATGCTGTGAGGTCATTCTGTCAATTTCTATGATTAGTTTCTATGATTAACTGTCTTCATTATGATTATACATTTTAACAAGGAAAAAAAAACAATGTCACTTTTTATTTTTAACATGGGTGTTCACCATGGTGGCACTGGAATAAAGAGTAACTAACACAAAAGTTCAAATTTGATTAATAAAATGGCTGTTCCCCAAAGTGTCCTCCACGGCTCTGACATGAGTGACTGGTGTGTGGAGGTGAGGCGGACGCAGAAGATGGTTTCTCCAGCGTCGCCCAACACAGGTTGATCTTCCTCTGTGACCGTGTGGCTGTCGCGCCTGCAGGTGGCAGTGTTGTCCAGAGTCGTGCTGCTCACTAATCCATCCTCTTCCTTTAGCTTTCATCTCTAACCACAGGTCCTGCTAAATTGCTTCCATCGTTTTAGGTCACTTCACGGGGGGTTTACTCAGCATGACAACTGTATCTGCCCTCTCCCTGTGACGGCCACAGCAAATTAAACATGGTGACATAGATTTACTCTTTACTGGGGAATTCATATTTTAAATCTACAGTTCTAAACATGGATCAAGGTCTCAATGAGCAGTTTGGCTTCCTGAGCAGATTGACAGCTGCTATTGTTTCTGTTTTCCTTTACTTGATTTTGGGTATTAGTTTTTCCCAGCATATTTATTTACCTATAAAGTATTTTTTTGATGTGGCACAGGAAAGCTTCCAATCATTGTAATTTTTCAATTCAAAAGACAAATTCAGTCCACTCATCAATTAACTGTCACTTACACAACCTACGCTCTGTGGAGTTCCTGATACCTGTTTAATTTAGATTATAAAAGCACAAATATCCAAGCAGTAAGTGGTATCTATTGTACTGTCAGGTTTGTCCACAGTTGACATAGTGGAGACACTTCCTAGTGCAGCGGTCGGCAACCCGCGGCTCTTTGGCCCCTCTGCGGTGGCTCCCTGTAGTATTTTACGCGAAAGGTGAACTTAACCAATCAGTTTTGATATGACGAACATGAACGTGTGAGTGAACGTCACGATGGACGTGAGTGATGTTTTTAAATCATCATCGTATCAGGCCATCATGAAATACCAGGAGCGGGCGAATGTATGTCTGTGTGTGTGTGCGCTGCCTGGGAGCGCACACACAGAGGGGGTCGGGACTCCGCCCCCTGCCCCGCCGGAGCGGCGATGTAAATAAAGAGTCGACGAAGAAGAAGTCGTCTCTTCTTTGTGTGTTTTGTCTTCGACAAAAGAACGTTACTCCGCCCAGTGTTCTGGCGGTGAATTGCGTTGCAACACGCGCAGCACGTTAGAGAAGTATAAACCAAAACGAGTCCGTCGAAGCAGCTGCGTGGCCAGTATAATTCGGCCTTAACTCGCTCAGAGAGACAGCCGGTCACTGACTCACCGGCTGCTTCTTAATGTAGCCGAGCGTTTAGTTGTGTTGAATCAGCCAAAAGAAAACAGAAGAGAAGAATTGACTCGGGAAACAGCACCCGTTTATTATCCGTCACATTTCCACTACACTCTTCACAGAACAGACTTCCGGTGAACTCCTCTTCAAAATAAGAATCACTAAATAAAATAGCTTACATTAACAGTGAAAACAGTGAAAACACAGAGTTCCTCTGGTCTCAGCTGCTCAGCGATCAGCGCCACAGCTTTTATAGCGAGCAGAAGCTGCAGTTAGTTTGTTCCGAGCTTCAGTTTCTGTGTCCACCTCCAGTCTGACCTGCTCTTGCTTTTTGTTTGAATGTTTCATCCCCTAAAATATGCGTCACATCCTATTACGTATACGGCCCTTTACCCTGCAGGTGGCTAATCTAGAGTTTCTGACCCCCGGCCTCGGTAAGCTAACGATGGATAAATCCAAAAAAAGAAAAGTATCGGAGGAAAATAGAGAATTTAATTCTGCATGGACTGATACATTTGCTTTCACTGCCAACGATGCTGGCTTACCTGTGTGTTTGATTTGTCATGAAAAATTTGCAAACAACAAAAAATGCAATGTTGAAAGACATTTCCATAATAAGCACACAGCATTTGCTGAAAAGTACAAAGCTGGAGATGAGAGAAAAAGAGCGATTTCAGAACTTCTGCGGAAAAATGAGCAGAGCAAATATGCTTTCAAGAAGTGGACCAAGTCTGTAAAGTCAACTACTGCTGCTAGTTTTGTGGCCGCTCATGAGATAGTAAGGCGTGGAAAGCCATTCACAGATGGAGAATACATGAAAGAATCGTTCATTAAAATATCAGAGCATCTATTTTCGGACTTCAAAAACAAAGGTGAAATTATTCAGAAGATTAGAGATATGTCTCTCTCTGCAAAGACCGTCAAGGACAGGGCCATCAAAAATTGTGAGGCTGTTGTGAACTGTTTAAAAGCCAAAGAAATAAAAACCTCTCACATGGTGTCAGTGGCTACTGATGGGGCACCTAGTATGAGAGGAGCACATAAGGGCTTTGTGACTCTACTTCAGATGTCGCTAGATCGTAAGTTGCTGACGTTTCACTGCATCTTGCACCAAGAAGCACTGTGTGCACAAACATTTCCACCAGAATGTATGGAGGTGATGAACCTTGCTATTCAGATACGGTAGTTAACAAAATAATGGCAAAAGGGTTAAACCACCGACAATTCTGTTCATTGTTAGATGAAGTCGACAGCGCATATTCGGATCTACTGATGCATAACAAAGTCCGGAGGCTGTCCAAGGGAGAGGTGCTGAAACGGTTTGCTGCTTGTCTGGACCATGTGAAAGCCTTCCTGGAAAGCAAAGGCCTCACCTATCCCGAACTGGAAGATCTAGATTGGCTGGAAAAGTTGCACTTCATGGTGGATATGACAAGTCACTTAAACATGCTGAACAAAAGCCTCCAGGGAAATGGAAGAACGGCCCTGCAGATGCTGGAGGATGTTTTGGCATTTGAGCGCAAGATGACAGTGTTTGCCAGAGATACAGAGAGGTACGCGCTCTCACTTCCCCTCCCTGGGAAAGTTCAAAGAAGAAGGTCATCAAATAAATTGTGAGTATTTACAGCGTGCGATAATCGTAATGCAAACTGCATTTGGGGAAAGATTCAGCGAGTTCAGAAAGGAAAAAAACACATTATCCTTCCCTGTTACACCCCTGGACATCGACCCATCCCTGCTGAACATGTCCGCATTCACAGGAGTAAGCCAACCCGATCTGGAAATTGAACTGGCCGACATAGCTGATAAAAACTTATGGGTGTCCAAGTTCAAAAGCCTGACAGCTGATCTCAAAAATGTCGCCCGTCAGAAGGCCATTCTCGCTCAAGAGCACAAATGGAGCGATATGGAAAACCTCCCCAAGACCGACAAACTTGTGTTCGAAACATGGAATGCCATTCCCGACACTTATATGAACATGAAGAAGTATGCATTTGGAGTCCTGTCCATCTTTGGATCAACATACTTATGCGAGCAGGTTTTCTCGAGCATGAACTACATAAAATCCAAGTATTGCTCCCGCCTAACAGATGACAGCCTGCAGTCCTGTGTGAAGATCAAAGTAACATCTTACAACCCTGATATAGAGAAGATCTGCAGTGATGTTCAGACACAGAAATCACATTAAACAGGTGTGAACACTATCATTTAATAGGCTATTATTTAGCAAAAAAATATTTATTTTAGACACTGAGCTGATGTAGTTGTGTTTTATGTCCAGGTGCGACGGTTGATTGCTGTACGTGGCTGAGGGAATAAACGGAAGAGGATGACAGCACACTGAAACGGACTTTAGTCATAATTAAATACAAACTGGCATATTTTTTATGTTTACTCTTCTTAAGCTATAAGGTTGCAGCTAAATGTTTTATTTATTTCATAGTGTGCTACTTCTTATTTTATATATTTACCACAAATATGGGGAGGACTCAAATTGGCCTGCATAGTTCTGTTCTTAATATATTTCAAAATAGGCCTATACATGCCCCTGTATTCTGTTCTTACAATAAAATGTCAACTGTTTTCTTTATTGTCGTTCTATAATTTCATAAATGCAACAAACTATAGTTATTATATATATATACAGTATAACTATATATACAACTTTATAAGCTGTGTTATCAGATATGTTTTGCGGCTCCGGACAAATTTTATTTGGGGGAAGAGGGGGCAAAACGGCTCTTTCGATAGTAAAGGTTGCCTACCCCTGTCCTAGTGGATCAATAAGGAGAAGGTCAGCCACTATGCACAAGGCCGGCGGTTCAATTCCTGCTCCTCCATTCCTTGTGCCGAAGTGTCCTCGGGCAAACACTGAGCCCCACTGGGTCCTGATGGCTGTGAAGGTAGAGTGAGTGTTGCACATAGATGCACTGTATGAAATATGTGTGTGAATGGTAAAAATACTGTAGAGTGCTAAGTGTAAAAGACTCCTTATCAATACAGACCATATATCTTTAAAAACATGAGGCCTGTGTCTGGCCACTTCTAAATCTGGTCTTGGACACAGATTTTTTTAAGCCTACAGATTTACCCGCCCTACCCCCATCCTCTAAGAGCTATGTTTCCATGGTAACAATCAGGGACTCCAAATGAGGAAAAAAGAGGAAAACATGGCTCATCATCTTTCCCTTCATCACAGTGTTGTGAAGTGAGTAAACTGGTCCCAGGTCAGTGTGGCATTCTCTGAAACCTGAGACTGGACAGGGTGAAAGCTCATAACGCAGTAAAATGAAGGAGAGTGGATGAGCTCACAGGATGTGGACAAGCCAAGATGGACTTTATGTACCACAGTCAGAGCTGTAATAACCTAAACTGAACCAGAGGGGACACACATCAGGACACATTCACTGCTGGGGGGTATATTGGTGTAAATAATTCCTGTGGGCATTTTAACTTTGAATGTCCTCAAATCTGTAAAAGTGCAATATACATGTAGTCCTTTGCAAATACTGCATGAGATACATTATTGTCTTCTATTAGGATCTAACTGCACTGATTATAACAGTCTCTAGGGCATCACAGTGATCTTGGGGTCAGGAAAGATTGTCTTCCAATCTAAAATATCTAATTTAAGTATACAGCCTCTTGTTTGAGATACTTATTAATAGAGAGATGTTTGAACAAATAGGGAATCCTTTCAAATATGATCCACTGCACCAGCTGCACATAGACTACTCTATTCTTATGGAGCCAGTTATTATGATTATTATTATTACTATCACCATTATTATTGTATTATTATTATTATTATTATTATTATTATTATTATATTTATCAAATTCCCTTCATGTCCTGCCTTGCTCTATATGTGTGTTTGTCCTAGGACAGGTTTTATCTCAGTAATAACTTCACACACGTGCAAGATGCGGTCATGGAACTGTCTGATTCTGTCTGATCAGTGACTGCAGAGTACTCATGTGAATTCACTCATTGAAAGTCCTGATGTCACCATATCGGACTTGTGGTCTGTCCTGAACCAATCACTGACTGAATTCCATCCTGAAATATCATTTCTATTCCGCCCGTCTATCTGACAAACCGACAATTGCACGGCCGACCTCCCCATCACCACTTGACCTGTCTGATGTCCAGGGACACTGTGCAAAGGTTTTAATCAACCACCCGCTGCTGAGCCCGTCCTGACCTCATGGGGACCCTCAACCCATTAACCATGTAATGCATTTTCAAATATAAAATCCTTTCATGGATTGGCTGAAAACGTAATAGTTATTATTAACATGCTGCTCATATCTATACCAGCGAAATAGATAATTTTAATGTTCATATGTAAGACCATTTCTTTCTTCTTACATAATGGAGTGTTGTAACTAAACATTGACGGAGAGACTGGATCATCATGGTTTTATTTTGTGTTTATCTGAAGAGTGTCATTGTGCCAATATGTTGTACTGTTTCATTTTCATCCACAGAGCAAAAATCCTTCCTGAGCTACAGTTTAGAAACACAAAAGCCTGTTTGTGATCATGAAATGTAATCATTACTTGTATTTCACTTTTGCAGAAGGGATGAGCTGCTGTGGATTCTTACTATGCACAAAGTCACAGAATGGCTCAAGTAGCGTCCTTGTGTCCAGAATCTTGCTTCACTATATGACCTTATTGAAGTTGTATACATTTTTGACACCTACCTAGACCGGGGGGGAGGAAGGAGGACCTTGCATATTTTTCAGGGCCCTACAAACTTGTGTAGTGAGCGTGCAGAGCCGTCTGGCTCTGTGTCAAACCTTCTTGTTGGACATTTCAAGCACTCTTGCACCTCCCTCCCACAGAGGCCCTAGGCAGGTGCTTAGTTTGATCTCTATATTTCATGAAGGTGCTTCACATCGATGAGATTGATATTGATTCTCATCACCAATTTTTTTCTACGCTTTAATTTCATAATGAAATTTATGTCTGACTCACTGCAGCCTCAAGAAAGTGAAAAGAGAGAGTAAATCAACTTGCACTCCTTTACAACTCTTTATTTGTTTCTGTGTGTGTGTGTGTGTGTGTGTGCAAGCTTGCATGCATACGTGTGTGTGTGCTTGTACAGTATACAGTACACGTGTGAGCCAATTGAACCATGATATTGATTAAATCACACCAGAACACAAACAAGGACAGAAACACAATAGGATTGAAACCACGAGCACAAACATCTAGAGTTACACACGTTGTTGACGTTAATGACGTCAGGGGAACCTTATGGAGAGGAGCTCACCCACGTCGACCAATCAGAGACAGATTTTAAAAGCATCATCATACAGTGTGGAAACAAGAGGATATTACAAGCCAGAGGGAAACCTCCAGTGAAGACCAACATATTTTGCTTATGATGTTTTCCCAAGATGAAATCAGGAGCTGAGTTGAAGAGTCAATCACAGAAATGCACATGGCTTTAAATCACCCCTGAATTTAGGAGAATAACTGACTGTTTATGACACTTCAGTTTTTTCTGTTTCCATAGTTATATTACACTGGATGTGCCATAGGAAACACCAATGTTAAGTGTGACCCAAGTAAAAAACTGGAAAATTATACAGAAATTATAGGAAAGTTTTAAATACATACACCCAGAATTTGATCATGTATCATTGTCGTATATAATAGTCATTCTAAGTTATAAATTATGCACAGACTTTCACAAAGATACTGTTTAAACCCCCCACCCCACCTTCAGGAATCCCACCCTCCACCCTTCCATCTCAGTTCATGACAGTGCAGTTTTGGTTGACATGCAAGACCAGGCCCGAATTATGTGCAGACGCAGGAGACGGCGCTCGCTCGCTCTACGACGGCACATCCTGCTTCTTTTTCTGGAATTTCCTAAACTGCGACTGGATGGCGACGGCAGCCTTCTCCGTCTCGGGGTCCTTCATGTCGATGTCGAAGTCCTCCGGCACGTTGTTCTTCTTCTCATCTACAGAGAGGACAGGGACCGAGGTGAGAAAAGGTCACGACTGACGTGTCTCCATTGCAGCTTTAGCGCTAATGAGTGCAGGCCAGGGCTGTTTCACATTCAAATACAGATTATTGTATGTCTCAGGCAAGAGTATGGCTGTATGTGTGTTTACACAGCCATAGAGAACCATATATTTGTATTAATTAGATCTTATTTATTAACGAGAACCTTTGTTTATAAGTATCAGCTCAGTGATTCAACTCCTGACGGATTCATGCTGTTTTCGTTGTTCAGAGATGATGCTGAAAAGTTTTGAAAGTGGAGATACTGGAAAGTATATGTCATGCTCGGATTAATTAACATACCAGTTTCCAACCGAGGAAATGCGTAGTGCATGCAATTGTTCGACCTTCTTTGTGATAAAATGAGGATTCATATTTAGAGATGATTACATTAGAAGCTCTGGTCATTTGCACTGCATCTTTCATCCATCTGACTTGTAGCTCACTAGATGAAGGTTGTAACATCTCATTCACGGTTTAGAGTTGGAGCAGCTCAAAGATTTACAACACCAGGACCTCGGGAAATCGAGTGTGGTTGTTTCTCTTTCTATAATATATGTATCACTTATCTTATCAAGATTTAAAAGTACTTAACAAAATACAAGGGAGTAAAACAACACAGAATAAA
The DNA here is from genome assembly GCA_038501795.1 of Pseudopleuronectes americanus. Lineage (NCBI taxonomy): Eukaryota > Metazoa > Chordata > Actinopteri > Pleuronectiformes > Pleuronectidae > Pseudopleuronectes > Pseudopleuronectes americanus. Next base: position 3,464,674 of record CM076728.1, read on the forward strand.
ACAAGACAAATATAAGAAATATAACATAAAAGGAAATTTGTTAAAATCAGGCATTTAAAAGGCTTTCCCATAAATATATGTTTTAAGCAATGATTAAAAACAGGGCTGGCAAGTCTAATCTTTTCAGGCAATGGATTCCAGAGCCCTGGGCCCTGGCTGGTCACTAAACTGAGGAGCTACAGTAAGTGCTGGATGGAGGATCGTAGATTCCAGCTTGGAGCGTATGGAGTTAGTAGCTCTGTTATATTACTGGGGGCCAGACTGAGCTTTAAATGAATCCTAAAATCAAATATAAGTTGAAATGGGAAATCGTGTTTGCACTGATAATATGACACCATGCACATTACATTTGGGTTTAATTACATTTAATTATCTATTATGCAGATTTTCAATTTTCCTCCAAACTAATTTATTCTATTTCTCCTACATTTTTTATTCTTGGCAGAGAGGAAAAGCATAACCTGTTCAAACAGAGGCTAAATAAACTCTGGCCTATAATCCAACAATTATCTAACCAAACAAAAACTCACCAAATGATTGGAGTCATTGTGTGCAAACAAAACCTAAACGTCTTTGCAGGATTTACTGACAGTTTATTGGGTTGGATTATTAAAGAGGGAATTTGTTCAGGACGGTAGAAGAATCAAGAGAACGGCTCTCCACAGATGAGATGTCAGCGTTTAATTACACAAGACAAACTCTGTCATCATCTTCATACACGCAGCAGATCAGTGGATATTGTCAGACCACTTTTAGTAATCCTCACACTGTCCACTAATGAACAGAGTGGGACATTATCATTTATGGCAAAACCACAATGTCAGTGCTCAAGTTGCAAAATGGTGAGTACAAGACTGAAGACAAGCCAGTTTGGAACGGCTCAGACATGTGCGCTGTGGAACTGACACAAGTGGAAAGGTTGTGTTTTATTTTTTTAAAAGATGTGGCTGAACTTCTCACTGTAAAGAAGGATTTACAGGAAGACAAAATTGCATTGTGTCAGCTGTGTCCAAATTCAGGGGCTGTGTCCTTCGGAGGATGTGGTCCATGCAGCTCATGAAAGAGACGGTCTTCTTAGGCCGAGTGGACCATGCACCTGGACTGAGAAGGTCTGGTCTACTCACTGCAATCTCCTAGCAACTGAGCTGCAGTTTTTTTTTACATTTTCCCTGTTAGCTGTTTTGTTGAACTGAAGCCTTGGACGTTTCGTGACTTGACAGAGGCATTCTGGGAGGGATCCACCCGTTGGACCGTTCGTTTCTCTCGGACTAAAAGACGTATTTGTCGGCCACATCGAAATGGGACAGTCTGGTCGCACCACTGGGACACAATCGGTTTTCAAATGGAACCCAACGAAAGAGGCAGCCCCTGATTTGAGACACAGCTATTCACTCACTGCTACCAAAAGCTCAGTAGTTGCCATGCAGTACAGTGCTCCGTGCATGGTGGGGCTGACCGGCCGTGCAAAGTGTGCGCTCCAGCAGAAACAGGGATTTTTCCAAGTGACCTACTTACGTTTAGATGGAACCTTTGGCTGACCTTGAGGTCCTTGGATGAAACACGTGACAATGGAAACAAATTCATATTTCATGATTGCAGAAGCCACACAAACCTCTGTCTCTCCTCCACACACACACACACACACACACACACCCAACACTCTAACCTGCCCCACAGGGTCGATACCCTTTAAACCACAGAGAGCCACTTCATGGGCCAGGAACATCACAGGCTCAGTAATGTGCTGTGCTGCAGCGTGAATGAATCACATTGCCACAATGGATGATGGGATTATTTCCATAAGAGCTTTGTGAAAGGTCATGTTTAAATTGGTTCCTGTGAGATTTAAGGAAACCTGAGAGTATGTGGACAAAGATTGATGAAGGCTGGAACAAACCACAAAGACACGACCTGTGAAGCCAATCAATGAACACTGAACCTCAAGTGTGGCCCTAAGTGGGAACACTTTGATCCCTCATGGTGTGTGGTTGTGTAAGATGGTGGTTTTTTTTATACATGATGCTCTTCAGGTGATTCCTCTTGTTATAGCTCCCTCAGCAGAGTTAGCCTGTGAGCTAGAAAGGCAGATATCTGCCTTTCAGACTTTCATTATTTTATGTTTGTAAAAAAGAATTCAGTACACAAATTTCCTTTTCCTTTCAAATCCATGAAACAGTTTTGAATGAAGATTTTTCATTTGAAACCTGGACCACGTGTGCATGGATTTTGGATCATTTTAGCTTCAGACAAAAACAATGAGGAATGTTAGGAAAAAATAAGGATCAACTTTGTATTGTCACCTTTATACTGCGTCACAAAAAACAGGGAAATTAAGAAACATGTGGATTTAACAATGAAATGAATGGAATTATAATTTGTATAAAAATATATTTTTTATTATAATCTTACAATTTATTCTATAAAGATGATAATAATAAATATTTTTATTTAGAGCACTTCTCTTAACAGTGCTTCAGGAAAGGAAAAAAACACAATAACACTAAATCCAAATTCACACAGAGATTAAAATGTTTATCCAAGCAGCAGCATTTTGGGCCAATCAAAGGCAATGGAGGGAAGCCTGACTAATACATGTATAGAGAGGTTTATAAAGTTAAAGACCCGGATAACCCTGTGTGTCTCCTCAAACAACCATCTTTACATAGTTCTCACAAAGACCTGAATCTAACACAAACATCAGATGTCTTACAACTGGAGATAGTGCTCCAAACAAAAAGTTTCCGCAGTGTGATTTATTTCTATATCCCACCTTTAATCTGTTCTCTGACCTTCTCTGATCCTCCAGTTAATCCATTGCTCGTTTTCCATATATTTGCATTATAATCTGCAGGCTGTGATCCAAAGTGCCACTGTACAACATAAACACACAATAGATCTGGGCTGGATTTTACTGCAGCTGCCAAAGGGAAACTGATGAAGATTTAGTGCTCGACAAACTTATCTTATTTTCTATATAATACATAATGTCAACTGGATTTGCCTGCAGTACCCATCAGTAATTGAGGGATAGTGTGTAGATGTGTGTAAGATGTGCCTGTTTTAATATCTTTGATGTTTGTGGTCACTTGTACCACCCACTCCCCCTCTTATATGTAACGCCTATAATATTATATTATATTGAGAAATCATACTGTATGATGCAGTCAAATAATTTTGAATAAAAGAACATTTTCTATGCTGTGAATTTATTAGACTGTGTTAAAGTTTAGTAAAAACTCAAAAGAACAGAAAGTGGAAAGAGATAGAAAGAAAAGAGGACACATGTCAAATGAATGCAATCCACGCCTCGGCCAAATTCAATGAAGCCGCCTAAAATCTCTCCCGATCTCTGCCGCGGTGTTTCCCTGCGGACCGAGCCGGAGCCGCACTACACTTCATCATCCCAGAAGTCGGGACAGGAATCCATTTCAGTTTGGCTCCTAACAGTGTTATCAGCGGCCCCAGAGAGACGAGAGGTGACACGTGGTCTCCAGGTGCACAGGAGCTGCTGCTTTATGTGCTGAATGGGTGTGTGGAGCCATTTAGCAGTGAACAGGCTCCTATTAACCTGCTGCAGCCGCTGTGTGAGGAGGAGATTACTCTGACTCCTCTGTGGGTTGTATCGCACGCTGCCATGAAACCTAATTTTTAAAGGCGCAAACTGCAGGAAGTGCTTAAAGGATTTAAAGCATCTAAAGTAGAGAAACCCACAACACGTCATGGTGAATGTTTATTTATGATAAACATATCAGCTTTTCTCCAAGCCTAGTCAGCATCTGTTCATTGTGTGACGGGGGGAGGAGAATGTCAAAGTGACTCTGGAGCGTCTCTCCTGAGCTGAGGCTGTGAACACAAAGCAGTTCACTGGTCGGAGGTTCATTAGAAACAGCCCTTTGTTCCTGTTCCTGCTCCTTTTTGCCAAGATGACAGATCTGCACTTAACACCATTTATGAATTTCAAAGGGTCCTGCCAAGTACAGCGGGTCCAATTTTACCGTTTCTAACTCACGGGATTTGAATCACATTATTATGCCAAAAATACCATGGCCTCGTTTTCAAAGTAGGTCTTCCTGTAAATTGCTACCATGGTGGAGGAAATCATAACCACTGAGGTGTGCTGGTCCTCATAGGAGAACAAGAGAGAGGCGTGTTCAAATCTATTCTTCTCTCCGATTTTCTCAATGATTGTGTGATGTTTAATACACTGATATTTTACTCAGTGTGTGATTAAGAGATTCATTTCTGCTCCTTAGCTAAAGGCAATAACATAGGGAATCAAACACCAGGTCACCTTTCTCACTTTTCCACTGAGCTCAGAGGATCGGCCTCACCTCCAGTTATATTTACTTTGTATACTAGTGCACTTTACTTGTGTAAAAGGACAGAGTCGTAACATCACCAACACACTAGCTCACCTGCACACTAACTGGTTGCTTACTGTTGGTAAGCTGAGTGGTTTTGTTTGTGTGTGTGTGTGTGTGTGTGTGTGTGTGTGTGTGTGTGTGTGTGTGTGTGTGTGTGTGTGTGTGTGTGTGTGTGTGTGTGTGTCTGTGTGTGTGTGTGTCATTTGCTCTGAGCCAATGGCTGTGATTTGTGTGTTGATTGAAACACACACATTGGAGTTTATTTGTGTCGCCTGCAACAAACTCTGTGGTCCCTCCTCTCCTACTCGCCTCATCAGCTGAGGGGAGTAGGATGTATACGACTATCTTAATATAGACTTAGTAAATATGTGCATAGTGGTCTCCTATTTCCTTGTGTGTTCGTCTGTGTGCAGGCCGGGGTCAATACATCGCTGTCTTAAGACCGAGTGGGGCTCCTTAAAGGCTGAAGGTTAGGCCTTGTCCTCAGTGATGATTTATAGAAGACTGTAATCAAGTGATGTTGAATATCTATTCTGAGGAAGCAACCACCCTGACCTCTGGCTGCCCCCCCGCTGCCACAGTGACTGTTTCCTCCTCTTCTACCAACTCCAAGCATAAGATTATTGCCACAAGCCCAAATGCTTTTCCCACATTTTAGTATGCTCCTCTGTGTTTATAAAATAATCTGAACTTTTACACTTTGCTGCGACTGGTTGGCAGCAAAGATGAAGTGATTTGTGGGCTTTTGATTGCAGGAGTTTTACTTGTAAATTGTGCTATTGCTAATTTAATTTGAGTAAACATTTTACTTCTTCAACCAATTCCTTAAATATAGTATTAGACATATAATCAGAAAGACCATAGGACTAGTTCATGTCGTACAATATAAATAATGTATTTAAAGTTTTTGTTGCATTCACTCTTGGGATTTGGGCGTTTTTCATTCTCTTGAGTTAGTATCAGTGTATTGATAAGATGTGAAATCAATGGATCAGTAAAACCAGCTCAAAAATTAATTATAATATCAGTAATAAATGTGAAACAATAATGATAATGGCAGTGCGCTGTTGCATTGGAACACAAGAGGTAAAACAAATGTCTGGAGGTAAAATGTTGGTTAAAGCATTGTCATAATATATATTTCTATTTATATATTTGGGGGGTGAGTTCAGACTGGTGCTCAAAATTACCTTGGCCAGCAGATGGTTTGCTGCTTCCAGTTGTCGCTCCAGATGCTTGTCTCTGCAAAGACAACAGAGAAAAACATCATCATCATTTGTTTCTGAATATGAAACAACAACATCACATGTGGATGAGTGAGTTAAATGAAACCTTCCTGCTGTTAGAATGTGTTTTCATTTATTCCACAAAATGCACATTTACAGTGGCGATCACAAAACAAGTTTTAACACACAGTCTGGCTTGTTCTCCCAACAGGAAAACGATGATGGGAAGTCAGGCTCACGCTGATCTACAGTCCGTCTCGGTGAACATGTTGAGGACAGCCTCTGCTCTGTGTGAGGGCAGACAGGATGAGCTGTGGTGATCTATAATCCATGTTTCTGCAGCGGAGGCACGCTCGCTCTGCTCTAACAGCTCCCAACTGTTCTCCCCTGACAGGCTGGTGCTGCTCTGCAACATTACAAGAAGCACTCAGCTCCCGAAATAAGACGGCTGCTCCACACCAGCACACGCACAGGAGGAGACCTGTCTGCATCAGTGGCATCACTCACGTCCTCAGCGTGGTTTCCCAAGAAAGATCATTCTGCATCGAGGCGAGCTTTCGTGCATACTTTTTTTTTAACTTAACATACTGCTCCTGCAAAAATCAATGTGTTCCTAGTACGAGAGCATCACTCATACAGCTGAGCCATGTGGGTGTGATTTGATTTAGAGCACATTGTATTTCACAGCAGAGGCCGTCCTTCCATCCCGGCCCTCAGCCTGAATTATTAATCCCGTGTGTTCAATGAATTTCAAATGCCAAAGCAGTGTTGATGTGTTTGAGTCGAGTGTGAGCAAAGCGACTCAAGACACTCGACATCCTCCTCCTCCGGTCCCATGTGCCGTCATGAGAGAGAGCCAGAGGAAGTGAAAGTTGCTTTGCAGTGTGGCCGCCATCTGCTTTTCTGTTTACACGCGCAAATCGAAGTGAGCGAACACCACTGGGATTCCCAGCAGACTCTCGACAGTGCCAGACATTGCACCTCCACCCACCAGAGCATGTGTGAGCATTCAGTGGCAGCCAGCGCCCACGAACAATAACGTGTGAGTGATTGTCTCGGTGCGGCTGGAATACGCAATGCAATTTTGAGAAAAATTGAGAAATCAAGACAAATGCACATAGTTGATATTAAAAAGCTGCTGCAGGGCAGAACTTTCTGGTGTCTGCTCCTTTTGTTTGACTCCATTTTCCTTCTTTTCATCTTCACTCCATTCTCTACTGTCCTATCATTTTTGTCTCTCCTCTTAAGCCTTTAGCTTCGCCTGGCACTCATGCACCTTAAGAAGATGGATCATGGCTTTAGCCCCAACAACAGATATGAGAAACTAATCCCAAGTTCAAAGATGTACACTTCCTCCAGCTATAAAACATTCGTGGAATTCACAAGGGACAAGAAAAAAAAGATCTCCCTGATCACACCTCCTCTTGGTGCTATTTGTGTCTGTGTGATTGGCTGTGTAGTGATAAAGGTATCCTAACTGCGACTATTTTTGTCTCTGACTTTGACAGAAAAAAGTCACAAGGAAGGAATTTCATTATAAAACAGTTTTTATCCTGAATTAATGCAAAATCATGTATAGAAAATAGTCTGTTTAGTCTGAAAACTCTGCTGTGAGGCACTGGTAGAGGTCAAAGCTCCCCGGACAACAGCTGGCAGAGGTTTCACTGTGTTGGATTCCCCTTTTCCACTGGTCAAAAACCTCACCAGCACCCACTAACATCTGGCTTTAGTCTCCAATGGAAATGGATTTCCTCATTCACTCAACGTTCAAATGACTGTGGAGCTGAATCCGATCAGCAGTGAACGTGAAAGCCGCTATAATTTGGCAAGACGAGAAGGTGAGAGAGTGCCTCAGTTTTTGGTGGGTTCTTGACATCGAATCGGTCTCACCAGTTTAAAAAAAGCAAACTCCTCACCTGGTGATGGGAAAGGAGTCAATCCACCTTTTTAGGGGATTTGTCCCCATGTAAACAGTGTATACACAATGGTAATGTGTATATTTACAGTACTGCAACTATTTTTTTTACCATCCTCATACAGTAAATCTGTTCACCATGAGGAGTGTACAGCCCGACTCATTCCAGAGATACTGCCTTCTCTCTACGGGCAGTGCCCAAGGTCAGGTTATAGATAAAGGACCAACCAGCAGTACATTATAGTGTGTACGTTTAAGGACTGTCTTGACTAATTCAGATGCCCAGACAGGGAGGCACCAAACTGGTCTTTTGCCTATTATCAGTGGCAAGTCATTAGGACATAACGTGATTTAGGAAGGCATACTTTAGACTTAATTGTCCAATAGGATGCACACACCTACAAAGAGAGTGACTCAATTCCAGCCTCTCATGAATGTGGTGTTGGAATGGGTGATTCAAGTAGAGAGAAATAAAGGTTGATTTGACTTGGGGGTGACATTTAGTCATGTTGGCGATGGTATGTTGACACCAGTTGCTGACTGAGTTCTCGTTTCACCAGCTTCCAGAAAACGTCCATCACAAGCTGCCTGTATGTGCTGCATTAAGACATTTATTTTTGTAAGATTGTATTGCAATATGCATTGTATGAATTCCCTGCCCTGCAAACCACACGATTATAACAGTGTCCACAGGTGAATGGTCAGTAAAACTTATTATTCTAATTCAGAATTTTGAAGCTTTGTTTTGGAGTTACAATCACAGAAAAAGTTTTTGTCCTCTAAAATAAGTGTTTTCCTTTGAAGTTGGAAGCCAATAGTAATTGTCTTTCTTTGAAGCTTTGTTGTTTATCAATCAAAAAAGTAATCCCTATGATTGCATTGCTCTGAAGATGTTAAATAAGTTGGTAAGTCTTGCATTGATAGTACTACTTTCAAGTTGTCATTGAGGTTGAGGTTTTGTCATCTAACAATATCCGCATTAGTATTGTCTTTGGGGTCCTTTAAACATCCACCAACAGCAGAGAAACTCATTATCCCTAATCATGCATAAGTCAAAATCTTCTTTATATTTCTATGACCTCTTCATTCAAAAGCTCATTGATTTATTCAAGCCCATGAAGGCTGGCAGGAAGATCTTCAAACACTGCAAGGCTTTCACTGAGAGCATGGTCGGTCAGAGGTACATGGGTGCTGATGAGATGTCAGAGTGTGTGCAAGACTTCTACCAGCACCTGTCAGAGCACATTGAGACTCAGTTCAATTGTTCATCATGTCACACACAGGACGTGATGGATGATGTAGAGGAGTATGTGATGACTCGTCTCTACAGGTCTGTGTTCTCTTCTGAAACCACAGATGATGAGAACAAGGATCTGGCCATTCAGAAGAGAATCAAGGACTTGCACTGGGTCACCACTGAGATGCTGTGCTCTCCACTGGATGAGGAGATCCTTGAGGTTTCCAACCACGTATTCAAAGCCATCATAGATTTGACTGAAATGGATTTGAAGATAGTGCCCAAGGACAAACTGCGGTGCACGACTAGCTGCAGCAAACACGTCTTTAATGCCATCAAAGCCAAGACGAAAAAGACTGTGTCTGCGGACGACTTCCTCCCGACGCTCATCTACATCGTGCTAAAAACAAATCCCCCACGACTCATATCCAACATCCAGTACATCATCCGCTTCGGCAAATCCATGAAGTTCATGTCCGGAGAGGATGATTACTACTTCACTACACTACGCAGTGCGGTGACCTTCATTGAGAACCTGGATGCTCAGTCTCTGAACCTGAGTTCTGAGCAGTTTGAGCTCTACATGTCAGGCCAGGCGCCCCCCCATTGTCCAAAGACCAACAGAGCTTCCTCCTCCTCATCCTCCTCATCCTCCTCAGGCAGAGCAGCTCTCAGTCAGGTCCACACACGGCTAGTCCAGCTAAAGGAGCTTGAGGAAAGACAGGCGTGTGTCATGGAGAACGCTGGCCAAATGAAGAGCGACCTTATCGACTGGACAGATGAACTGGAGATGCAAGACCTCTCTTCAACCACAGTGATCGGGTCTGCATCCCAGTCAGCAATTGACGCTGATATCATTGAGCATGAGCTCCTGCCTCAGCCACTGCAGCCGTGGGTGCTTGGTTGACATGTAGCTTTACTCCACCCTCCCCTTGTTCCTCGACATTTGTCTATGTAACACCAATTATACATTGAGCCAAATACTAACGCTCCCATTGTAAATAATCCAATTAAAGTTGAATGATTTGATCAAATCTTTGTTCTTTGAGATACTTAGGGCTTAAAATGCCCTAACTGCTGTTTCACAGTAACCTTCAAGGGGTGAGCTGCAAACACAAGATAACCCAAACCAAATGATGTCAACTGCACTAAACAAACTCTGTGTTACCGATCTAAATTTGCAGATTAATGGAGGATATTGTGTCTTGTCTGCTGCCTGCACAGACTCAGTATAGATGATCAGGCACAGGCGTCTTTCCGTGTGTGACATCAGGTTAAAGAAGTGAATTCCCCTCTCAGTGTGTGGCTGTCCACTTTTCATTAACCTGCACACCTGTCAGCTGTGACCTTGACATCAAGCCATCTCGGTCTCATTGTAAGGAAACACAGACATACGCTGGCGAGGGACAACATGCTGTGGAGTCTGCTATCATGATGATTAACATGGGCAGAGGAGATAGTGCCACTGGCGCTTAGGTGAGATATGATTAGAAAGGCAGGAGGAAAGAAGAAGGAGAAGAGGAAGTAAGTTTAAAGCATTTTTCGAAATCCCAGAATGCTTTACACAGGAAGCATAATAACACCACTGGTAGTTTTATAAATATATATATATATATGTCTCTGACCAAATCTGGTTAGAGACACAAGGAACAATGTAAATGTAAATACATTGTCAATCAGAATAAAACTATGGGTGGAAATAATAATCGCACACAACTGCCCCAACCGAGCAAGGTGACAGCAGCCAGGCACCCGGTAACACAAGAGGCCGTCCTCTACCCAGTCCTCAGGACCAGTGGCGGGTCTGGGATTTCAGCTGGGGCCGGCTGCCTGTGGCCCCGCCCCTCGATCCACCCCCGCTTAGGACTGAGGACAGAACCATTATTCAGGACACATACGGAAGGAGTGAAAATGAGACCAATTGCAAAAAAACACAATAACAAAGTGTCATTAATGGCTACCAGGCAGGTCACTGTGTAACTCTGGTGACAGAGGACTCGTTCTAATCTACATTTGGGAGCAGCCAACTGGGATCTTGTACTTTTAATCTAGGCTTTGGAAGAGCTGGTAGGAACCTGCTGGGCTCACACACAGTAAAAAGAAGTGTGATGTAATGACACTCCAGAAATATCCATGTCTTAAAGCTGCATTTTATTACAATTATCACCACTGTATCAGCTTATTGAGTGGGCCACAGTCGTTGAGCTACGACAACACATAGTTTCCTAAACAGAGGAGGAGTTACTCAACAAACCAGCTGTGTCTAACAAGCAGCTTCATTCCCAGAGGTGAACTCTTAAAACTTGGGCATGTATTGGGTGGAATCATGTCTCATATGGCTCATTTTGTTTAGGTCAGTTCAAAGACTTGTGTTTTTTAGAGGCAGTTCAGGTACAAACAACAGCATCATGTCACACAACAACGTTCATACTTTGTTCTCAGTCTCAGGACGAATTAGCCTCTGGGGGCAACAGGCAATATCTAGGGTCTTCTAGCGTCATATCAGAGCCAAGACTCCCCCTTCTGTTCACACTGCGATACAAATTGCCCCTGACAGCTCTGCAGGCAGTGTGTGAGTTTGAATATGTTTGTGAACGGCTGAATGGCAAAACTGTACTGTAAAGCACTTTGAGTGGTGATCAAGATTAGATTAATGGAATATAAATACAAGCTATATTCTGTTTACCTGGGGACAGCCAATGCCTGATCAAATGTGATTGGTCGAAATAGAATTGCAAATGCACAATTTGTTTGTAGGGATAAGTGCAAAACTACACCTAGAGGTATTGTTATTGTAAGCCTATCGTTTACAATCCAGTTATCAGATTGTGAACGCTGAACTCTTTGACTTTCTCAGTAATTGAATGGGTATTAATGAGGAGGTAATTTAGTGTTTTCAATTAGTTCATACACACATTGACCATCTCACATTTCCCCCGTCTGAGACCAATGGGTGTCACTGCGGACAAATACTCCCAACATAGGCGGAGACCCTCCCCAAAAGGATTAGCCATCTGATGTCCCCACAGTGTATACTTGTTTTCTGAATATCCCTTTCCTGTCTATATCAGCTTTTCCTGTGAGGTTTCAAATTAAATCCTGCCATCTTCATATTACCAGTATAAGATTCTCTCCAGCATCAAAGCCACAGTATATGTCACAACTAAAGAGCTGAACATGCTTTGTGAAACTACTCTGAATAAAACAAGACATTCAAAAAGAAAAAGCCTCTTTCAGACAAAGCCAAGGTCGGTGGCGGCACCAATTATAGGGAGGGCAGTCTCCGCTCCTGTGAATTTGAACGTCTCTTACGGGTTTATAATGATAGAACTTTTTCAGCTTCGCCACTGCAGCTCGCCATGTGACCATGGCAACAACAGAAACCAGTGAGGGAAACAAGAAGCTGATTTTAGACTTTCTGAGTTCTCTGAAGGACGAAACAGAAAATACACATCAGTGAAGAGAAACGGTTAAGCAGCAACATCAGCTCAAACATCAGTCTAATTAGTTGGTATGGGGCCATAAACAGCAAATGGATGTTGCCATTTATTAATGAAGTCATATCAGTTATTATTTCCTTTTTACTGATATTAACAAACATTCCTCTGTGTTTAACATTGTGTCAGTGGTGATGTTGCCAGTTGCCAGGCAGCCGCCATGGTAGGAACCACTCGCTGTCTGAAATCTTCTTAAGAGTCTATACAGCAGCAGCTCATCTTAGTATAAATATAAGTAGAAAAATACTTTGAACTGAATTGGTGCTACAATAAAGATAATTAGAATCATTCTCATTAATCCTCTGCATCAAATATTTGCTCAGATATTTAAATTTTTGCCGCTGGTATTATATGTTTAAACGTATATGTCAGTCGTGACAACAGCCTTAATTTTACTTTATCATGCTTTGAATTTTTCCCTTCTCCTGAGCCGAGCTCAGTGAGTAGCTCGCTTTACTATCTGCATTTACTCTTACAGTGATTATTCTTGTTGATTTACTCACACAAACGTGGACAGACACTCCCTCAGTGCTGCCAAACAGGACAGCTCCTCATTGGGAAGCTGAGAGGAGATCACCAGTCTCCAAAGCCTTCAGTGCCAACAACATGGCGAGCTAAAGTGAACCAGCACAGTGTTGCTGGCAGGTGTTTGAATGTGTTGTGCGCAGCTTGTGCAGAGACGCCGTGTTGTCACTCTCCCAGAGGAGGAGCCGGCTTCTACCACCATATGCTGAAGGCAGAGGGAGCTCTACAAATGGATAGCCATGTTGATAATTATGTCGGTAATGATGATGTCCTTCTGTACAAGTGTGTGTGCCACATGGTTCTGTGTGCTATGGTTGACAATGTACAAATCATAGGATGAGTTTTTTGTTCTAGATTAGAATCCACTGATTTCAGTCTCGCCACAACTTCAGTGATGTCACTCAAAACCCTACGCTCGCACTGAAATAAACAGTGGTTGTGTTTCAATTTTCAGCGCTCAAGCTTCAGCTCTTCTCCTCACACTGCTTCTTTGTGCACGTAAGACGTCTAATCTCAGATTTCTCCTCTGCTCTAAGAATTTCGTCTTGGATTTCTTTGTGCAACAAGTCCCCAACAAATACCCTTACCAACATAATGCCAGGCGTAGTGTTGATAAGTCCAACTGTCCCACCAAGAGCCGACATTGAGCGGCATAGAGCGGTTTTTAGTGAGAGCGTTACAAAATCTCAACGTGAAGTTAATAAGTTAATGAATATTTAATTGTAATACTCGTGTCCATCTCATTAGATTTGTAACTTTCCCTTTTCTGATTTAATCAGAGCAGAGTCAGTGATACTTGGAGTGCTACTGGTGCAGAGTGTATCCATACAAATACATTATATACAGCTGTCATTGTAGCAGATAGATTTCTACTACTTTCTTAAAGGTTCAGTGTGTAGTCTGAATACCCCTCACCTCACCCTCCCCTTCCAAACATCTAAGAGAACATGTGGTAGCCTTCAGATGTCATGAAAACTCAAAGGTGCTTAGTTTGTCAAGCCTGGGCTACTGTAAAAAGCATGGTGGCCTCAGTAGAGAGGACCTGCTCCCGATGTAAATATAAAGTATTAGACTATAAAAGGGTCAATTCTAGTTTGAAGAACACAATTGATTCAATTTAGATGATTACAAACTAGTGAAAATATCAGTAGGATTATAAATTATATTCAATATCTGCCAATAGGTCCCTTTCCGCTAAATATTACACACTGAACCTATCAGTGTGTAACCTGAGTTGATAAAACCCAACACTGCTATGATAGTGGTCGGCGTGGAGGGAATTGGTAAAATAAATAAATCACCTTCCCAGTGTGTGGTGGGCTATTTCTGGTGCTTATGGCAGCTCAGGCTCCACAGAGAGGCTCCATGCTGCACTCGGGATCTATTAACAATTTAACGAGGAGACAGCAAAACTAGGTCAGAGACAGCTCATCCCAGCACCACTACAATTCCTCAGCAGCTTCCCCACCACCAGACTGGAAACAGGGATGACAGCGTGGAAGAGTGACACCGCTGAGGGATGATTGACTGAACGAGCAGAGTTCTGCAGAGCTGCAGGCAGTCACCACGGTCCACACTGTACATTCTAATTAAAACAACTCTCTGTTTCTTATAAAGCCAATTGGCTTATTTAAAATCAGGTTTACAGCTTGTCAATATAAACTAGAGCTTGAGTTTCTTGGCTGGTGTAATGTTCTGGAGAGGAAGTGCAGGTACAATCAAGTTTAAACGGTTTAAACAGAAGGTTTTTTTCAGTACGTGATAAAACACAAATTCTTACCCTCTCATTTATCTGAACTAGTGCAGTGCCTGTTTGGAACGGGCTGTTCTCTTGGCTTGAGTTAATGCTCCAGAGTTACTTCAGAGTTATACCTTGTCATTAGTGTGCTGGAACTTTTTCTAAAGAGTCTATGGTGTAAAGTGAAGTTAGAAAACTTTGTGTTTGTCCCACCTGGTTTATCTGCAATGATTTTATAGTCAAAGTTTTTCATAAGATTGAGAAGAATGAGCTACTTTGGGCTTTATATCACTGTTCACATGGGCAGCTTATTTAAGTTAATAATTATTCACTGAACAAGGTCTGTTAAGCAATCGACAAAATAAAAGACGTCTAATTCAGCTCAATATAAAGTGTCACAACTCCTCTTTAATACTCTTTGCCCCCAACTGTTTTCCCCCTTCCCTTGTTCTGTCTCCGTTCCGCAGGTGTGTACCATCTCCCTCTGGTGACTCTGCAGAGGCGTGGCCAGGGACAGCTCACCACCTCACCTGCAGCTCATTCGCTGATCATGCAGGATAGCCACCCTGGTTGTTCTCCCAGTCATCGCCAGTTTGTCCAAGTCACTACAGTGGTGGTATCTCGTTCTCGGCCGCTCAGTTTTGTGTAATCAATTCATAATTCTCTTGTGTATTTTTATCTTGTACTTACTGTGCTTCTCCTTGTTCCCCCAGACATCACAGAGAAATATCCTTCTCCCTCCCATCATCTAAACCGCATCCACGATCCAGCTTTATTGGATTAATAAACACCCTTAAACTGTTCTGTCTCTGCGCTGGGGTTTAAAGACACTTTAAACATAACAGAACGAACTGGCCAGCTATGAGTCAGACATACTCCGCCATACCATCATGGTGCAGGGAAACCTGTTGGGACAACATGACCAGACCCTTAAAGAATTTGGGGACTCTGTAAACTGAGTCGGAGCCATGATAACACCACTCCGAGATTCGTGTTTCAATTTATCCTTCAATCAATGTCAAGCTGAGATGAAGAAGGGTTTGGGTTACACTTGCTTGACAGAGCGTAAGGATAAATTAACGGTCAAAGATGATACAGGATCCTTAGATTCTGAATCTTATTCCTTATTCTTTAGATTCGGTTCACTGCAGCCGAACATCCACAGAGACCCAGAGAGAGGCTCTGGCTGTAGGCCACACCCTCGTCCAGTGCTCCAATTGGCTGAAAGATTATACTTATCAGCAGAGGAGGCACCCTAGTGAGCCAGACACAATCCTCAACCAGCAGAGCCCCATCCCAAACCCTGCTACACGCCAAGCTAAAAACGAATTCTCTCTCTCTTACCCTCAAGGCCCTGGTTAATTCAGGCGCCATTGAAAACTTCATGGACTCAAATCTGGTATCACAGAGCAACGTCCCTCTCGCCCCACATAGAGGTGAATGCCTTAGATGTCAGAAGCCTGGCTAAGATCATCCACCGCTTTCCTCCATGACTTAATCTGAAAAGGAAGTCATGGAACAATACATCCAGGAAGCGCTGGCTGGAGGACCGATTGACCAACTTCATCCCCGGCAGGAGCAGAATTCTTTTTTGTATCAACCTTAAAAAACAAATATCGACTCTCCCCTAAGTGATTCCGGTTTTGGACCCCTTCACGAAGCCTCCATCTTCACCAAATTAGACCTCCACCACACTTGTTCCGGATTAAAGAGGGCAATGAGTGGAAAACGGCGCTCAACATCCTCCCTGGGACACTTTGAGTAACCATTGAGTCACCTATTCCCCTGCCGTTTCAAGCTCCCATCCGACCTCAAAATACAACCCACCTTTCACATATCCCTCATCAAGCCTGTCTCCGTCAGTCCTCTGCCTCGCGCTCTGTGTTCTGTCTCTGTGCTGGGGTTAAAAGACATCCTTTAAATGCAATAAAATGAACGGAATGCTTTTGTTGCTGCAATGAGGGAGTTCAGCACTTGCAGCACCCCTGAATGTCTGTCAGTCCAAAATATAGATTTTTTAAATGATATGGTGGGACATCTATCATTGGCCTCAGGCTACCAGTTGAAGACCACTGCTGTTGTTTTTGCACCAAATTTGTCCAGGCCAAGCCTTTGCCACAACAAAATATTTTATCATCTGACGGTGGTGCAATCACATGCATGCAGTGTCATCCCTCTGGTAGATTACTGTCTACCAGGAACATGTTATTTTTGATTCCTGTTCATCCTGAAATTGATGTGACAAAAGATAAAGCTGCTGTCGTAACTTTCTGAAGTAAAACTAGTTGAAAAGACCACGATTCAACTTCAAGAAGTGTCGTCAGTGCATCTCTACTTTCTCCAGCACAGTATCAGCTGTCAGCGAGCATATTGTACCACCTCACTGGCAACTAGCTCTGCAGTGAGTCTGATGATTAATTAGTTCAAGTGAAGACTTTGAGTTTAGCTTCTTTCCATTGTTCTGCATTTCTAAGACCCTCTTTAGTTTCCAGCTCATTAGCTGTCCACAGCAAAGAGAAAAACACTTCTGTCACATACTACTACTACATACTACAATACTACAATAATACAAGACACAATGACAACAAACTCAGATTAATTACTTGCTCTTCAGGAACATATTTGGAGAACTTTCAACATACTTTAAAAGTAATAATACGAATAGTATTAATAAAGTAAAGTTAGAGGATGGTTGGTTATGTGAATCCTATCTCCAGAGGTGCCTTTCATATATGAAAAACACAGCAGGAGATTCTCTGGGTCAGACACATTCACAACAACAACGTTCAGGTGCAGGCTGGTGAGGCAGTACGTAGGAAGTATTTATCTGCCCCAGAGATCACATGTCTTTGTTTACATTACAACTGATCACCAGACACTCCCGAATCTCTTTTTGTCTTTCCAAATTGTCACTGAGTTTTACTCTTATGGCTCCTGAAGATATTTTTATTCACTCTGTCATCACCAGGCACACTTACTCCCCTGAATCTTCCAGAGAATAAGAGTTTTTACTCAGGGGTTGGCAGGAAAACCATTTTGCGTTCACACACACAGACCCTCGGGATAATTTCAGGTCCAGTACTTCCGAAAGCTGGTTGCAGACAAGGGATGTCTCCCTGCTGAAATGGACATTGCACCAGAAAAACTTCTTGAATCCCAATGAACCAGAGAGCTATGGTATCCAGAAGCACTGTTTCAGTAAAGAGATCTTCTGTTGTTGTGGTAGTTCCCTTCATCCTCACACTGGAAGTAGTAGTCTATTCGATATATAAAGTCACAACCATCTGCATGTATAGATACCACTAAGTGAGATTTGATGTTGTTTTGTCATTGGCACTGTTGTTCTTTTGGCAATTTGAGCAATGCGCCCCTTTAAACCTCATCAGACTATTCTATATACACCCGGTGGCAACTTCTTGGCTGTTGAACAGCATCATTACAGAATGAGGTTGGTACATTTTGTCGTCCAGCTGGAGTCGTTCAACTAAAACTAATGGCATAGCAGCATGGAGCTAGCAGGGAACATTAGCATGCATTAGGGCAGAGTATGGGCCACAGCAGCAGAATACATTAACTGTTAAGTCCTCTCTCTTTCTAAAAGCAACTGTAAACACATCGCCGAAGGGATAATTAAAAGGGGGAATAAGCAACATTTTTACGACTTTGTTAACTGTCTGCAGAACTTGAGCTCAGGTTCCATCCTGTTCTTCAGGTTCAAAAAGGCACCAACCACAGAGAGTGTTCTGATCACAGATTGAAGAGAGCGCTATCCCTGACTGACTGAGTCGTGTGGTGCACAATTTCAGTAACAAAAAAACAAAAACGTCATTGTGTCTCAAGCTAAATAAATATATGAATAATTGATGAGGAGATATTTTTAGTCACATCCTCAGCGTCTTGTGTTGCTACTGTTGGATCTCTGCTTTAATTATCTGCCTCCACTGTGACTTCATTGTTTGTGTCAGTACCAGACGACCACAGCAGTTGGAGACAGGTGAGGTGGTGGGGTAAATCCCGAGGCTGTGACTGGAAGGTAATAAAGTCTTTTTTCTATTTTGGGATGAATTGTTCTAATCCTCAGTGTCAACCAGAGAGAAAAGAAAAGGTGAATGGTTAACAAGGCACACAGGGATGATGTTGTGGTTTTCTATCACTTTTAAGCTAAATTAACATTGCAGACTGGAAACAGGTGGTGGTCTCAAGTGTTTAATGTCAACAGCTTTCTGTCTGCGGGATTACACGGATATGCAATTCCTCAGAAATGATGTACAGGAGCTTTGGGGTGAGGTTCTTGGCAGTTTTATCGTAATCTGCTCTATTTTCTCCTGCGTCGACCATTCACATCCCCTCTCGTCTATCAGTGATGTTTGTCATTTTCCCTCTGCAAAAGCCAGGATTACCCCCTGGAGGCCGGGTTATGGCGAGTGAAGGCTCCACCAAAGCCTGTTGTCAGTTCAGATGGATTACAGATTATTTCAGTGTAATCTCTGCTCATTGTTCAAAGTGGGATTAAGGTCAGTCAACATGCCTCATGACAAATCACAGAGAGTCGCAGATTAAAATGTGTGTATATTTCAGGTCAAAAGGTAGGAGAAAAAAATCTTACTTCATATTAAATCAACACATTTCAAATTGTCCTGGAAGGTTTTCCTCCAAATTTGCAAGCTTTTTGTTTCTAATCACCACTTTAGTTCAGTCTCAATCACTTTATCAGTTGGAAGTCAGCAAAATGGACTTTTAAAGAAAATCCTTCTCTAACCACTTTTCTCCCATGTCAGCTCGCAGCTCCTTTTTACATCGATCAGCAACTTTTAACACTCTTATCTCATTAATTTGATAAAACGGGCTCTGGTCCACTTTGGATGATGAAACAAATGGCTTTGCCAAGTAGCCACCACTCTCACTGTAATTAAAATACGAGGTAGGTGAACACAAAGCCAGAGACCACTTACATGTTGATGCATTGATTGAAGGGCAGGTTGTCTATGACATCTCCTTTAATACTGATGGCAATCTTTTAATAATTATACTCTCGAACAGATTTTATACAGATGAGTGAGGAATGGACATTTATTTTTTTATTCACACATCCCCCCCCCAAAAAAAAACTACGGAAGGCAGTCAATACATCACCATAAAAAACCACTGCAATGAAGATTTGTAGATCTAGCTAATCGACATGAATATAATCCTGATTTCAGTAAAAGTAGCCTGAATCAGCACTATGCTCTACAAGAAATGCTTGAGTAAGTGTACTACCAAGGAAATGTTTGTGTACTATGAACTGGATGAACCGGTGAACTGCTTGATCAAATACGCAGTGTCGGTGCACTTAGGAAAGAGAGATCAATATCACTATACAGCAGGTTGCAGGACGCGTGATCACGGATCAATAGCAACGTGACTGAGGACAGCTGTGTGTTCCAAACTTTGTGTATAAAAGCCAGCTTGTCATCAGAGACGTTTGTCAGACTCTTGAGGCTGCCTTGTCTATAAGAATTCTGTCCCTATTCGGCCAAATGGAAACAATTTTTTTTTATTTGTGCTCTATATGCCTTGATACTCGGTTGAGTGTTGATTCGATCATTCAGTGTAATTGTTTATTTCCTCACCAGGGGATTAAATGCTTATTCCCACAACAACCATCAGCCTGAAGGCCAATGGAATACTCCAAACTCTAATGTAAAATCAGCACTTTAAGCACAATGTGCTACAGTTAACCTGCAGAACTACAGCGATCGCACAAGAAATTTCCACTCATGTCCTAAGTGTTGTGTGCATCAGCTTTTGGCAGCTGACATCAATACTATTCAGTTACACTGATGGAACGACAAAGTGAATGACAAAATCTCTGTTGGAAATGAGAAAATTAAGAGATCATGTCAGTTTGGACAACTTGGTGTCTTATATTTAGATTTGTGGACATCTTCCTGTTGTTTATGATTTCCTTCACAGTCAACTGACTCTGTAATACAGTAGTTGTACACACGGTTCCCTGTACAATAAGGAACTACAATGTAGCTCGAGAGCAATACTTCTCCCAAGGCTAATGTCCTATCTCACCATGTCAAAGCAGTGTTTCCCATATATACCTTGACTGTGGCGGCCCATCACATCCTAATTTGTCCTTAACTCTTTACACTTTTTTCAAAATATCATAAGAGAACTTTGTGTTTTGTTTGGTTGCTGCATTATATCTGCGTGCAGCGCTGTTTGCCATGTGCTCGCCCGCACGCTGACGCTAGCATCCGCAGTTGTCACCGCTGCTACACCTGCAGTCGTGTGTGTACATAAAGGGGCGTTCAATGCAGTTCTCTCTCTCACATTAAAACTAGTCTTTCACTCTTCAGTATGTTGACCTGTCACACACAGGTTATTTAAGTTTGATTGTAATCTGTCCAGTAGTTTTTATTTCTGCAATCTAAGCAGCAATATGGCCAGACCAATGAACATTAGACCCAAGCAGTGATAATTCACAATTATACTACAAAATGTTCTCTGTTTCTCTCTAAACTCTTCCAAACAAGATCGATTTAACCTGACTTAACTTTTGCTATTGGAGCTCTGCGTTCAAGTCAACTAGCCACTGATCTCTTGAATTAGTCAGCAGATAGACTTTATAAAACATGCAGTCTAAATACAGTGTGAGTCTAAAAGCCCTGCCAGTGGCTCCCACAGGCTGCACTGCTGCTGCTGCTCACACTCAATGTGACTAAAGTGATCTGAACACAACTGACTGACTGTGACATCTTCACCGCCCAGCGGAGCAAAGAATCTGATAAAAGTTTAAATTCTAAATTTAATTCAGAAATCCTGCATTTCGTCTGAGGTCGTTCAGGCAGATATGATTCTTGTTTTGACCAAGAGCATTATTTAACTTGACCAAGCCCCTTTCCTCCACTTGCCTCCTTTCAACATACTCTGTAATCTGTAGCTTCTACATGTGACACTGAATCCATTGGACAGTTTTACTTGAACATAGACAGACAGTACAGAGATGATGCATAAGTAACACCAGTACCATGATGAGTACCTTTACCCCCCTGATTCACCCGGGTGCTATATAGGTGCATCTCCTGGTGAGAAACTAACTGGTAATTGGGTACGGGGAAAAAAAGAACTCTTTTACTGAAAACCACTGCAGTGGAACTGACATATCTTGGCAGCTGCACACAGTTGGCTGCAGTCTCTCCACTGAGTGCCATCTAATTAAAGTTTTGTGGAACAACCTGAGGCTCAAAATCGGGGGAGGACTAAGTCTCCAGATCATCATGTGAGACAAACAACATAACATTACAGCAGCCACTAATCACAGGGGGCGACACACAACTCTTTACACAAGCTGGATAGAAAAATATGTTATATGTTTTTTAACATATAAAAGCCCCAAAAATATCTAAAGAACACAATGACTCAAACGGACGCCTTCATTACAACCATGACTACTGGATTACACAATTTGGATTGATTCGAAGCAGCACAAGAAGGTGTCACTGAACTTTAAGGTTGTAGATGCAGTATCTAAAATCAGATAGATGTAAATAGGAATGAGCAGACTGGTAGTGTTATTTCTAAGTGTATGATTGGCCGGGTAGTGCAGCCTGGAAACGCTGCATTGTTCATTACTATGGAGACAGGCAACCCATTTAAGCTACTTTCACAGCAGGAGCCTCCAACTGCCTGACGTTTATGGATCCTACCAGAGATGACTCAGCGGCAGGTCTCACCAGTTATGGCCTCACTTCTTCACATTAATCAAAGCACAGGATAATTAATTATATTGATTTTCAAAACGCTCCACATCCATGCAACTACAATGCTGGCTAATTTGTGGGATTTTATTTTAAATAATGTTAGTAAATCATGAGAGGGCTAAACCTATCCGTCAAGCAGTTGGATTTAGTGGACAGCTTTTAGTGCAGTTACAATAATATACTGCCTGTACTTTACCTGTGAAGATATTATCAATATTTAAGCGTCCCTAGAGAATTAAGACTGTATTTTCATATGATGAAGACCCTAAGACAGCAGGAAATGAAATATAATTAAGCAGGATTTCTCTCTTTGGCCTAAAAAAATTGCACTGGAGTGCCAATAATCCTGATGAGCATCAGGGCATCATTAAAACACCGTGTGGATCTGAACAGCCAATGAAGAGCAGTGAAGTAGATTGAGCCTGTAGTTGATTTGTTTTTATTATTATTATTAAATTATTCATTCAGAGCAACCACAGGTTCATGAATCCATCGCTGACCTGAGATGCAATTTTATTTCTGGGGTTTTTCTCTGTGCAATTTCTTATTTATAAGACTCCAGCTCCACTGGAGAGGGTAGAGAAGAAGATCAGCTACGACTGTGCCGTGTGACACTGAACAAAAAGACAGTCTGCAATAAAAGATTCATAATGACCGATGAGGCAGAGGGGGTTCACTGCAGTTTATATGTTGGGGCAGCTCTGATCAGGGAACAAAATCTCATTCTCCAATGAGTAATATTCATTTTAATCTGGAACACCGTCTACTCCTATATTCTATGCTCCAGGAGTGGACCCAAAGCTCAGCTGTGTGGAGCTGGACACCCTCCACCACAGGCAGCGCGACATGTAGAACAGGACACAAAATTAAAGCAGGATTATACAGTATATTAGTCGGCTCACTTCCTCTGGGGGAACAAACTCATGATAAGGTCCTAGTGGAGCGCTCCCTCGTGTTATTTTTCTGGCTTAGTAGCAAGCCTTGAATAATTCAGTGACTATGTGCTCTTCACCAGTGCATCGTCTTTAAGGGGAGATTCTTGCAGGGTCTTTTCTAATCTCCACTCTGGTCGTCCACATACAAGTTGTAATGGCTCAGCCTCGTGATATGATGCACAGAGCAAAACTGCCTCTGCTTCATCCCACAGAAATTCATGCTGGAATTAAAACATACTTACCAACAGAGATGTATTTAAGTCTCATGGACTCACTCACATCCTCATTGTCATTTGCCATTGGAAGTTTGGCAGATTTGTCACTTATGGTCTGTAACACCCTCTCTTAAAAATACCACAGTCCTTAATGTGTCAGCCCATCACAGAAGGAATCACTGACTGGGACACAGAAGGTGATTGACGGGTCTGATGTTATAGTCCAGTAGCCATATACAAGAAAATTATGAAAATAAACTGTGTGTATTCGACTTATTATATGGTCTAACTCCTGGCACACGGTGGTTAGGTGAAACGTAGAAATGCTGGTATCCAGAGAAGGATTTCTATGTAATCTCCTCATCTGAACATCCACCCCTCAGCCCATTCTTGATCGAACATTGTTGCATTTCACACCCGAGCTTTAATTCTGTGCGTGTTTCAACAAAGTGCCAAACGCTTAAGAGCGCATTAACCTGATAGTATACCCGTGCGTCGCCACATGTCTGCTTCTGTTCCTATCCTGTGAACTTTTTGTACATTCAGTCATCCATCAGGCACCTACCTCACTCATGGCTGCGCCGCGTGTGTTTTCGTGTGGGTCCGCTGATGTGTGGTGCGCTCTGCTCCGGCTGAAGGCACAGTCCTCTCCAAGACGCTGCGCTCGCACACGCGCAGGCAGCTTTTATAGCGCGCACAGCCTCCGTAAAAACCAATAGGCTGAGGCTCTGCTCGCCTCCAGCTCTGCTCTGAACACCAGCCTCCTTTGTCCACTCAGCTGCCTCGTGCTTGGTTTGCAACCACTCTCTGTTCCGCGTGAGATATAACGGGATGATAAAGATGTGAGCAAAATCATCAAATACGGAGGCTGTTGGATAAATTCATCTGACAGCAATGTGAATAATACAGTGCACAGCCTGCACATAGGTTATTGGAGTATCACCACAGCCATTGGCTTCATCATTTTGAGAGAAATCCTCATTTGACTAATGTGTACTTTCAATTTGAATTTATTGTAATGAAGGGTTAAGGGCAGAGGATGTCGCACCGTGTTAGGACTATGAGGCAAATGGGATTTGTGAATATGGGTTATTCAAATGAAAAATGGTGGTTGGTGACAAAAGTCAACGTGAATCATTTCCTGTGGATTCAGAACATTTCCAAATATTTGACAGATTTGTTCAGATTTTGACATGTAGGATGGAGGTAGCCTATATTCAGTAAAATAAAAATATAGTTTAAAATCGTCAAAGACCTGCTATCAAATTATTACTTGAGACAAACATATAGTCATATGTAGGGCTACAGTAAAGTTTGTATTTGATAATATTATACATTTTAGGAGGATGCATTTAAGCAGCATTTTGGAGTGTTGTTTACATTTATCCCACTGTAGTTTAATCGATAACATTTTTGTCAATAGTTATAAAATCCTAGAGCAAACACATATTCTGCAGACATGCATTTTCACTAATGTTGCTCCATTAGGATTCTTCCATCCATTATCTACACCTCTTCGCCTTTTGAGGGTCATGGGAGCAAGTGGGGCTAACTCCCAGCCACATTGGGCAGGAGGCGGGGCACAACCTGGACAGGTCCCCAAAACATAACTCTCCTGAAAGTAAAGTTAACAAAACAAAATGTCAACTTAATTAACACACCTAACAAAATTAGTCATGAGGGCAACATATATACGAGCTGACCAAACCAATAAACAAACACAGGGGAGAACAACAGAAACAGTAACTTCTCCCGGCCCCCCTTAATATCAGAGTTCTTGGTTTGGTCCATTGCTAGCTCTGTCCACAGCTGGGGTCTTCTGCCAGACCAGGAAGAAGAACTCCAGGCAGGTAATTCAAAGCAAAGACAAATAAGTGTATACAATTTAAACCTGAACTGTGATCTTTAATGACTGCAAATGAAAGTAGCTGAATATGTGGTTCGTGATGTGGGTGAAGGTGTGGAACTAGACCTCCAGATGTGGGTCTCTGTCAAACACACTCACACACCTAAAGTCAATTTATAGTCAACTAGATTAGATGAAAACATGCACTTGCATGAGTTTCAAAGTAATAACCCAGCTGACAAATAGGCTTCAGAAACTGAAGTTGAATGAATATTATAATATTTTCCCTGAAATGTTGAAACACCATGCATGCAAAGAACAGAACTATACTGTATAAAGTGTTCAGTATTTGAATTAATGAGAATTAAACATGTTTGAGGAACTGGAACACTATAAAAAACTTGAGTCTTCACAGTGCAGGGGGTCCAGTGTGTGACAGAAACAGCATTCATGCCACTCTGTGTTATGCACAGCCCCTCCCATCTCCTGCCATGATAGAGATAAATACTTGTGCAATCACTTATTTCACACTTTAAATCTGGCCTCATTTGGATGCATTTGAAGTGACGTTTTTTCACTTTAACATTAAATCATAAAGCTGGTGCTATATTGTTTTTTATTATCCGCTCCAGGCCTCTCAGCTCTGAGAAAGTGCTGAGCTGTGTCCAAGGCCCATCAGCTCCCTTAAATTAAATCATGCCGCACCACATTACACACACTCATAGATATTAGTTCCTTAAATATGTCAGATTTTTTTCATGAACATACATGAATTATCCCTGGAAAAAGGTGAAAATGTAAAAAAAAATCCTGTGACTTGCAATGATAAGGAAAGTGGGGAGTAAAAAAATTCTCTATCCCCTCCTTTCTCTGGATCTGAGCCAAAATTGAATGCCTTGTTTCTTGGTTTATGTCCAGACCTTCCGCCAAGTTTCCTAAATAAATCTGCTCTGCATGGAGTTTTTTTGCGTAATCCTGCTGACAAACCATTAATTAAACCAACACAAACCATATGGATTGTAATGAGAGAATTTGTCACCCAGGGCAGGAGTGTGGCTCTTTTATATGCTTTTAGTTTTAAGTCAACAGCTTTGTAGCAGAGGGATAAGAACAAAGGTTGCGCTGAACACCTAAAACCTAAAGTAGATATTTTTAACTAAACACCACATAAAGAAACTAAAACAGAATGGCCTGCTTGGGATCAACCTCTCAATTTACACTATTAAATGCAAACATCTGCGTAAGTTGCATGAGAAAGATGTTCAGTACAATCTGTGATTTGTTTGCATCTCCAAACTTTAACTGTCGCTGAAACTCTGGATGCTCCTCCGTGTGACTAGACACAACAATCTGTCATTTCAGCTATTTCTGCTATAATGACTTCATTTATTTAACGGAAGGGGTTTAACTAAGTAATGGTTATTAATTCAAAGGTATGATGCAATAATATGATCACGCAAATCATCAAAATGAATCAAACTCCTCCTGTTTTCACATGTTCCACATTCCAAAGTAGCAACAGAAAAATCCTGTAGGAAAATTCCTTGTATTGATTTGTGTGTGTGTGTGTGTGTGTGTGTGTGTGTGTGTGTGTGTGTGTGTGTATGTGTGTGTGTGTGTGTTTGTGTGTGTGTGTGTGTGTGTGTGTGTGTGCGTGCGTGCGTGCGTGTGTGTGGGGGGGGGGTCATTAATCAGGCTAACTGGCATAAATCAGTCAGTTTTTAATCAGAGCACTCAGCTGCTCAGAGATCCCGCGGAGCCAGGGTCCCTCGGGATCCTCGTTTTGGGACTAATTGATCACCAGCCAGTCTGAGCATTGATTTATCTGGACTGCCTATAGACACATCATCTCGCCAACGAATTGAACTAAAGCTTATCTCTCTTGCACGGTGTGCAGTGACAGTGTACTCGGGAGCTCACATCATTATCATCATCAAAGTTATTCCCATTTGTCACATCTTTCTGTTTTTGCTGCAAAGCCAGTCGATTATTTTCCAATTAGTATTCAATTCACATGTGTAACAAGCAGTGATTTTCTTTTAAAAGCTCTTAACTCTTTCACCATTGTAAACTTAATTAATGTCTCAGTTTGCAGTGGAGGCTGCAGCACGGTGCTAAGAGAAAGAAATATAGGGAATTGATTCAAAGCCTCAGTCACTGCTAAAAAAGTAAGCGTAATATTATTTTAGTTCATTCTGGTTGTAAGTCTTTGAACACGGCGCTTGTCAGAAGTACACAAACGGGCTGATGTTTTCTATTTAAAGCTGCTCAAAGTATTTTTGATCAATCTTTCAAAGAAGTGAAAGGCTTCAGAAATGACAGGACTCATTATCGTAAACAGTACCTTTAATAAGTTCCTCGTTTTTTGTTTCCCTATAAATATAAAATATGAATATAATGAAAATGGTTGGCTGTCGTACAGGATTATACTGTAATCTTAAATCCAAGCGTGTTGTGCTGCAGAGAGATAATGGAAGAAAAGGACTTTTTGTGATTCACAGTTTATCACTTAGAAATGTGTTGCCTTGATATTTAAAGCAGCTATAATCCACCTTTTTAGATGAACAATGGATCAAAGGACTATATGTGGCTAATATGTTAGAGATATCCTCCACAGCGACAAACAGAGAGAAAACTATCCCCGTGTCTCCAGCTTCCCTCCAGAACATGGGTTTCAAAGCTTTAAAAACCCACCAAACACTATTTACGTTCGACATCGAACAGAAAGCTTAAAGTCATGACATCATGCATGTCCAGGAACATGTGCTTGACTAACCATGTGCTCCACTAACCATGTGCTCCACTAGCTCCTTAATCATAATAATCTGTTATCAGGCATTTCTTTAGTCAGTCTCTGAAACCATGTAGCATCTTCCTGTAGTTTAGTCTAAGACAAATCATCATCCAGTACACCAATAGTAATTTACCTTGCAGCATTTTAACGCAGTTTCCTCCAAATCAATAAAACGCACTAACTCTAAATTCTAAAGTTATTTTTGTCAGTTGACTGGTCTTGACCGCCACTGTTCTGTGGTTCAATCCTCTCTTTCCTGCTGTTATTACAAACGTCTGAACCCACCACAGACACTTCTCTCTCATGGGTTCACCTGAGCTGGTGTTTGATGGTAGGCACTGTCATCACCACCGCTCTGCATCTGCCTCACCTCATCTCTGCAGTTCAGCTGCCCCAACTCCACTGCACTCAATGTGTCACTGACTACAGGTTTTTAAGGTTTAGGGATAGATTAAAATAATTCAATAATTTTTTTCTGTGGATATGTTCCCTTTAAAATACAATCTACACTGTGCAGCTACTTTAGAGCTAGAATCATAGGTGAAATATGTAATAATGCGAGCCAGGGGGTGCTAGAGGTCCTAGGTAGACTTTCAGTCTTCTTGAATAACCAGAGTCTTTACAAAATAAATATCATGCTAGACTTCAAAAGAGGTGACATTTGGACTTGTCATAGCACAGGGTCCGTTTTATAAAGAATGGCTCAGTTGTGAGTTCCACCATGAAGCGATGTCAGTGTGCCAGCATGCACAATACCAGACCCTCCACATAGCTCAGACTGGAATACTATTTATATTAACATCTGTGTTTGTCCTGCTCTAGTGTGCCATAACGCCTTCTTTTTAAATTGTATATTTAACCTATCCATCATCAAAGTTACAACTGTAAATCCTTCTTCAGTAAATGTCAACACATAGTTTTTAGTAGTGGTCCTTCTCTGGAATCAGGTAGCAGGCTTTATGGGAATTCATGTGTCTACCACATTGAATTGTATTTTCATACACAGGTATTTACAGGGTGCACATATAAGTGAGTGAGATTACATCCACTGCTCAGCACTTGGTGAACATATTGGCTTTTGCAGGGATCAAACCTGCAAATCTTTTCTAAACTTGCTCTGCCCCCGTGTCCTGAAGACATATTGACAATCTGACAGAGCGAGAGCTTCACTGTGTTCGCTCTCTGTAAGATTAGTTGGAGGGTGATCCATTACTAGATACATGCCAAGTGCACCCCCTCTCCCTCAGTCCCACATTCATGCTGCTTCAGTCTGAATAATATTACTGAGGCATTTATAGCATACTATCTGCTACCTCTAGACCTGCTATTTTTAGTGCAAGTCTTCTGAAGTATTGTCTTTAAAAAAAAAGAGGACAAATATTGGCTTGCTCAGTGCACCGTAATACACGAGGTAACATCTAAAGCAATTGTGTTTGCCTCTCTAATGAGATGAGTCAGCATTGACTTGCACCATAATGTTGTAAATCCTATTTGAAAATAATCAAAATAAAAAACAGTAATTTTGACACATACACACTAATAATAATGATAATAATAATATTGATGGTAATAATAATAATTATAACTTTTTACAGTATATTATGCAGTGAAACATGACTATTGTAAATGCAGCAATGCAAATTTACTCCCTTTGATAAATCCTTGTGCAGCTTAAGACACTTGAATCATCTCCATGGCAACTTTAATCCAACCAACCTTTATGTGTTGCACAATAATGTTCCCTGCAAATCAGTGCATCACACTGACATTTGTATGAGAGAAGAACATACAAATAAAATCTACAATAGTTCAAAATTGAAACGGACCCACCGAAATGTAGTTTGAACAATTTTTTAAATATATGTTCAAAATCGAAACCTGCATGACGGAGGAAGAATATAAATTATCTCTCAGAAAACAAACATGCAACTGATTTTGAGGTGACACTGTTGCCTTTGTTTACAGAAAAATCATCAGCTGTAGTATTACACAATAGAAGCCTGTCCTTTAAACTTCGAGCAATTTACTTTCCATTCTGTTTTGCAGGCCTGTGTCTTGCCAGCGGGAGGCAGATGTGCCATCCCAGCTCCCTGCAGGGCCCATTTGATGACCTAGGTCTGCTTTGGGAAATTCATTTGCAAGACATTTCTTATGTAATGGTAAATCTGCTTAGGGAAGGGCCCTGAAAGCCTGCATGGCTAGACACGTCAAATTATATATATGGCTTATCAATAGCAATTACCACAGCTCTATTTATTAATTTTACTGGTTCTATTCATTAACTCATTCAGCCACTGCCAGCCTGCTGCTTAAGTAATTATCTGCACAGTATTTATGAGAGCCAGGAGAGCACTGTTCCTCTGCCACAAACATGATCTAATTACAATGCTACAAATCGCAGCCGTTACATAAACAGGCGTGACATGTAACAGTATCATGTCAAATAAAGAAAATGATATAAAGGACACAGAGGATTTTCTTTCATATTCATGCTGTTTATCCCATATAAGACAAGCTAAATGCAGGACAACGTTACTGACACATGTGATTTCCTATGTGGATACATAAACAGAGCAGGTAATCAGATTTTGTGTTTGGTTTCCCAGACCTGAAGGATTCTTACAGCAGGAACCTCACTCCCTGTTAAGACACAGGACAAACATCCTCAGCATGTCAGGCTGACACAGCTGTCGACTGCAACAAAGTGAATCTGTGAATGAGCTTGACTCAGAGGATGCACTACAAGGAGCCGCCAAGCAAGGAGAGGAGACATTATCCTCATCTTCTGAAACCTTCTCCTCTTCCACTCCACTTTGTGTCTCATTCTCTTTAAATCATCTCCAAAGTCTTTTATGCCGTGACCTATGCACTGATATCATGTGCAGATGCTTTGTCTTTGGTTATAATGCATGAGAGAAAATGAATCAACAGGATCAGTTCAAAGAAACATCAATGAAAACATTTCTTCAGTTTGTCCTCTAGATAAACATGATATAATTTAATTGATAATACAAAGTATGTTTTTTTAGAACGTAGGACAAGATGGAGACTATCCCTTGAATAAAACAAAGCATTCCCTAAATAATCTTGAAAAGATGAACCGCATACAAATTAATCCTGTATGTTATCACTGATATATGTTCAGGATTGTTCTTAATATGAATTGTGATGGAAATCTGGAAATACAAGAGGCTGGAACACCAAATTATCTATGTGTGTTTTAATAGGGTCTTTCTGCAGAAAGGATCAACACAGAGAGTGACAGGGATCTCAGAATGAAGATGGAGAACAGTCAAATGCAAGGATTTTATATAGGAGAACTAAAACTGTTTGCCAGAGCCAGTTCAGACTGGTCCTGTAGGCGCAGTTTGAGACAGGAATTAATACACAGGAAACTGATTTGCATACATTTCCATTGGGTTACTTGGACAGTCAATAAGTAATGGGAAGGTCATACAGGTATACAAAAAGGTCATACAGGTTTCAGGTCATAAACATTTCAGGTCATGGAGTCGTAGACAGGTATGCAAAAAGTTACTCTTTAACTATAAAATAGGTTTCAACCACACTTAGTTTTCCATTATACTTTTCCACTACAGCATTTTTTCTCTATTCTGTCAAAAACCATAGACTGTATGGATTTGGATTGACATGAAAGTGAAGTAAAATTGCCACCATGGGGCTGGCTGCAGAACCCAGTAGGTCACAAACCCTGCCTCCTCCATGATAGCGGCCAGAATCATGGACCAAACTAAAAAGTCAAATAAAAATGTCTTAAATATTGTTCCTGCCTTTTGAGGTATAGTTCATGGTACTTATTGAAGCACATTGTTGTACTAGGCCAAGATAGATCATGCTGTACTCTTTAATCTGCATGTCAACAACAGGGCCCAGTAAGTAACTAGTAGGTGAAATGGGTCACATTACCGCTCTAATCCTCGGCTCTACAAAGCTTCATGGGGGTTTTCAGGTCACTGTTTTGGTTTTGCATCCCACAGCTTTACTGTTTGATTCAGTAACCAGCACTCTCATCAGTGCTTCTCCCAGATGCAGCAGAAAAGCTGATGCTGCAGTTTAAAAAACCCAAGGGTGCGATGTCCATGGGGCTATTTTAAGGTTACACACTTGTAGCTACACAGCTTTACCCTTAGTGGTGTAAGCTGTGGTCATTGTTGGGTGAATGGTGGTGATGAATGCTCACCGCTGTCTCACCAGAGACTGGAGTATCTATCCACTGTCCCATTTGTAGGACTGGCAAAAGATCCACAATCAGATACTTTCAGTTTTAGTGAGTTTGATACAAATCAAGTTTACACTGGCACGTACTGCTTCCATGCAAGAGATTAGCCTTTACACTCTGAGTCTGACTGTGTCACTCTGCACCTGGGAGAGAATAGTCACACAGTAGCTAGTGGGCTATGTACACCCAGCTCCCTGCTACATTCAAACTAAAACAGACCATATCCAAGTAGTACAGGTAGTCACTAAATGAATCAGGTTCTTATGTCGTTGCTTTCCGCAGATGTATGACCTCACCTTCGGAACATAGATGTCTTTAAACAATGGATAAATGGACAGCTCCCAAAAATGTAACCAGTGCCTTGATCGCCTCCAGGTCTTGAAACCCGCCTTCTTCATGTCAGCTGTTGTCAATGTTGATTGTTGAGTAGGAGATTTGTTTATTTACTGTAAAAGTACACACATCAACACTATTAAGCCCATACAAGACATGTTATTGTCCCCTATCAAGTAGCAGTGTGTTGAACTCAACAGCCGTTAGAGGGATGGGTCTTTCCAGGAACCCAAAGAACTTGTGAATCTGCTGATTGGTCAAACATGAGTCTCAAGGCAGAAGTAATCATTCACTAACTTTTAACCAAGAGGCCGACCCTTCGAACCTCATCTCAGGTGTGCAGAGCCTATTGGAAAGAATTCACATTCAATCCAATCACAAATTAAATTAAACCACTAATGAGCAAAGAAAGATAATGATGAACTCTGCCCCAGCACAGTAAACATTATGTTATCAGCTAATTGATCCATGCTGAGTTATGCCATCACTGGTTTGTATCTGATCCTAAAGCTCAGCCCGGGTGAGCTGGTGCCCTGCTGGTGCATCTTAGGCCGAATGTTCCGCTTAGTTTGTTTACGAGCCAGGAAAAGGTTGTCTGAATTCAGCTGACTCAGCAGAATGAAAACCTAGCTAACCCTCACTCTGAACCTCAGTTAGGTGCATTTGAGAACTACACGTATTTCCATAGTAAATATACTGATCAACTAAATGTGGAGGAAGCTCAGATAAACTCAAGCTGCACCAGGGAGAGGGGATTGGCACAGAGCAGTTGGCCAATGAATTCTCCCTGGATTCAAAAGGCAGCAGCTCCCCTGCTGCCTTTTGAATCCAGTTCATTGGCCAACTACTTTTAGCTGGGCCATCCCCTCTCCCTGGTTCAATTGGAGGTTCTCTGAGCTTTATCCACACTAAATACTTCAGTAATTCAGAAAAAAACATAAAAAAAGAATAAAATCTGAAAAGTTAAACATCTGAGTCGAAACTTCCATTAAAAATATAATGATTGAACTAGCTCAATAGTGCCACCATCAGGTCGAACGTGTGTGTATTTCAATAACTTTGTCTCAGAAAGTTCAAACTCTGTCTCCAGAGACTTGGACAGAGAGTAGAGAGGTCTGAAAAATAAAGATTTAGTTGTGAATCAATCTGTGAACAACTCATCTCACTGGATTTGATGGAAACATTCAATATATCTAGTTCATCTCAATGGGGCTGTAAATGAAATGTAAGGGGAGCAGAGGCCCGACCAGTACGGAAATGAAAAGAAAATCTATCTCAGTTGTATGCTCTTGACAGAAATATATGTCATGCATCCATTCCCGTTTCCACAGAGAAGGGGGAAACTATAACATTAGAGACAACAAACCTTACTCAGTGTTTTTCTTTTAGACTTCACTACTGTGTCCAAAGCACCATGATGACAAGAAAATATCATACATGATATACCAATGACAGAAAGGTAAAGTTTAATGGCCTCTATTTACATTTTCATACAAGTGTATGCAGACATATGGCTCAATTATATAAATTAAAATGCTTTTCATACCAAATTATACAGTTCATAAATGTGTAATTCCACATATGGACTGTTTCAAACATTTACAAGTTTACAAAGTTTTATATGTAATTATTTTATCACATTGTAAAAATAAGCTGCCGGTCACAGAACAGGCAATTACGTGTATAACATTACAAGTAATTTAGAGAAGTAGGAGGACAAAGGAAGTCGAACACAGTCTCTTTTGAATACTTTAACTCAATGTAAAGATATGGTATAGCGTGAACTAGAATAACAGGGCTGAAAGAAGTATGGCCCCAGTCCCATTAGTCCGTTGTGAGTACAAACTCACCATTTTATGCAACAGCATCAGACGGCTGCTAAAGTTGTTTGTCATGTTTGTCAGTGCTAATCTGTCATGATGCTGCTGCTGCAACTTAACTTTAGTACAGAAATAATACCCAGTAGTTTTGCAGTATCAGCCTCAACTTGGGACTCCATCCACTCCATGTTATTCCATCAGTCTTTGCTCTGGGCAGATTCAGGCCTTCGTCCACCTTTTTTCAACGTTTACAGCTCAGTTTGGCTTCAGGCTGCTGTTCAAGTTCTTGGTGGTTTTCTTTCTGTCCTTACACAAAGGTGAGATGTCTGTGTTTCCTAAAGCCTGATCCGTCCAAAGTGTGTTGGGCACTGTTGTAGCCATTTCCTGTCTGGTCACCGTTGAGGATTTCAGGCATCTACAAATCAAAGGCAAAACAAATGTCACATCAATAATGCATCCGATTTGCCTCTCACTATGGGAGCTGCTTCTTAAACAGTGCACACTTACCCCCCCTCCTGAAACAGTGTTAATATAACACATGAAATATGTTACTACTGTACATTGCTCAGCTGAGATAGATCATATCTCAGGGTATAGGCTGTAATTAAATCCATGTTCGTGCAGAGCTACCTCGTTAATCATAGTACTTAATTGAGTTGAATGATCAACAATGATCAGCATTGAATTATTCATGCTGTGTACGTACCATGCCTGATAAATGACACGTTAAATGATTAGCAGCTTCATAGTTAAACATGATCAATTCACGTGGTTGATACTTAGTTTATTTCATTTTCAGGAGCAATGAAAAGGGGTCGATATAAATAATCTCTCCTGCTTTCTAATGGCACAATCCAGCGTGACCTCTGAGCTGTGATAACGTTTTCCAAAGGTGAACACAACACCAACTGTGAGGCGTCTATGTGTGTGGTGGATGGCAGTGTGGGTGCAAAGTGAGGGAGTGTTCTCCTTCATAGTGCATGATAAAGAACTGGTATACAGTTACATGATTTGGAGGAGTGCTGCCCAACCTTTTTGTCTTTTAAAAAAGTGCCAGTTTAAAATAACTATGTACAGATTGTATAGCCATGTTCATTAGGGGACTATTGATGGCAGTGTCGGTCATGTTGAGCAGTACACTGAATATAAAGATTGACACGTGTCTCCAATTCATCCCACTGTCTAGATCTAGAATTGAAATATCCAATGCTCCCATCTTGCACCGATGGCGTCATTTGGACCCAGAGTAAGTGCAGTTCATCGATGGAGCCACAGGGAATCGACGTCCTGCCGATGCATGCGCCCCACTAATAGCGAGTCAGTCTCAGCAGTCAATCATGTTTAACCCTGTTTTTATAGCATTAAATAAGTAATTAAAACCGAATTTACAATTTATTTGACATGTACTTTTTAGTTTGGGGCTTAATGTCCTCTGGCTGGGGAGGTGTTTTACAGCCTATACTGTAGCCAGCCACCAGGGGACGATCAAGACAATTTGGCGTCACTTTGTGGGGAGCCATTATGGTGTACATATTTATATACAGTCTTTTGTTCGTTTACTACCCAAGACCACTGTCGTGACAACAACTGGATGGCATGCCATAAACATGTTGCATGTTAGCATGTTGAATTTAGCATTTAGCTCAAAGCACTGCTTTGTCTTAATTACAGCCTCACAGAGCTTAAATTGTCACTTAAATAAAGTGAGAATATCCAAATTATTCAATTCCGTAACTGTGTGAATGGAATACAATTAAATGTTATCTTTTTAAAATCCAAATCCCCCCCACAGTATGCCACGTTCCTTTGACTTTACCTTTTAATCTGTTAAAAATTGTTCTACAGTTAGTAACCATTATTTACAAATGATGCTGTGTCTCTACCACAGGAACTTCTTTATTCTCATGCCCATGATCTTAAAGGGTCTTTGTACACTGCTGTATGCAATAATTTTCTGTATTGTGTATTGTCATTGTGTATTACAGAACCACCCCACAAACCTACCTGGTAAGCAATGGGGCCATTAGTCTGGTAAGAGCCACTGTCTGTGAGTTCACTGGGAGCGACACCTGTGGACAGAGACAAGAGTTTGGACCTGGTTTGGTAACATGTGATAGAGTTCACCTTTCAACTTTCAAATTTGAATTGAAATGTACAGATTTTCATCTAGAACTTGTGTATGTGTTAGTGTAATTTCACCCGTCGCTCTTACTTGTTTGACCTTCTGGCTCAAATCCTGCATTCGCTTGACCCCGTCTCAGTGCAGCTTCACTGACTGTACTGAGCTGGCTCTGTGTCCTCACCCTCCTGCTACAAACACACATAAATCACAACATAGTATTGGTTGTAGAAACACACCAAAGCTGTTGAGGTGGAGTATTTAACAAATGTTCTCTTGTTCTCACCTCATTTCATCTTTGTAGTTGGATTCTAAAGGGGGATCGTGAGATACCAAATTAGTTTACAAATATTTACATGTAGACAAGACGTACACAACTGTTCATCTTGAAAAACACTGTAACGATTCTCGAACAAGTTTGACACATCAACTCTTTTGCATTTTTGCCATGTATGTAAGAATATATGTTTTTTGGCGACTCATTGATATTTTCCAGCACTAAATACCTGCAAAAAAATCACTACCACGACCCATCATATTTTTTTATAAAGTGTGAGTTGTGTTAAAATTGACGGCCTCACGTTTTTCTTTTCTGCGTTTGTAGCAGAAGATGATTCCGAGGATGAGTAAAGCCAGCAAAGCAGCACCTCCAAAAGACAGGACCACAGCTATCAGTACCGTCCAGTCAGGAGGTTTGGGAACTGTAGCAAGAGAAAAGACCGGAATTCAGAATAGAACACTCAAAGAGATAAAAAACGTATTCATTATTGTCAAAACAAACTATCAGAATTACAATACAAGACACAAAGAACCAATCTAAATGTCCATATTAATGCCTGTGATGCATGTAGATATCCATTTTCTCTATTTTCTCCAGTGGGTTCGTAGGTTTTCTGGAGATGGATCATTGCACCATCACTGGCTGAACAGGAAATATTGCCGACAGTTTAATGTCAAACACTCTCACATAATGAACCAGCCTGAGGATTCAGTCACACAACTGTGTGATGGGGTGAATACAGAAGTGTCTCCGACCCACAATAACCCCTCCCATTACCAACACATGTCTCTTAAACATTGTTGCTGCAGCACTTACTTCCTGTCTGGAATATCAACTCAAGCTTCAGAAGTTGTTCAAGTCTACATAGGCAACTGAACTTGCTCTTGTTTCTTGAAACAGTTCCCTAAGCACCATACACGTCTGAAGATACCATGATCTGGATCTCTGAGAATATTCACAGATATCAACTCAAGCTCAGACAGATATGGTCACTGCTGCCTGTGACCACATCCTGGTTGCATTCAGGAGAGCGGTGTCAAACACTGCATCATCCTTGGACAAAGCCTTAAGACAAAAGCAGTAATGGTACCTACTTTCACATCTTCTTTTAATATTAGGACAGTAATGTTTATTAATGATATGTCGGAATAACTATGTGTATGTGACGGTTGGTGCTCTACATTGGCGGGTCTCTCAGTCCCTCACTTCTTGTTTGAAAGGCGAGTCTGATGGGTGTTTGTTGTGGCCCCTTCGAGACAATCCACCCATTATCTTTAGTGCTTATCCATTGAGGATCCCAGCCACCATATCGGCAACATACAGAGACACAACACCATTTACACCTGTGTTGTGTCTTTGGAGTGTGTGAAGAAGCCGGAGTGACGGGAGTAAACCCACAAAGACACGGCGTGAACATGAAAACATGAAGTAAGACCCAAGCCAAACTCTGACTTGAACTGGGAACCTTTTTGCTGTGAGACGACAACCACAAAACAACAACCCCATGTCACAACTGGACAAAATTAATCGTCTTATTGATCAATCAATTACTTGAAAAAAAGTGTATTAACTGTTCTCTGGCAATGATGTCGATTTGAGATTGTGTAGTGTAGTGGTGAGCTGGATTTCCAAGGTAATGGGAGGTATTATATGAATTTGTGTTGTTTTTGATATTACCAACACAGGGAACCAAAAGAATAAATCACAATACATTAAGCTCACTTGTTCCAACTTTGAATGTAGCACAGAGGCAGAAAGTGACAAGTTGACTTTCTTACCAACCACCAAGGAGACGGAGCTGGACTGTGGGTTTGTTAGCGCTGGAACAGTTGCCCAACACTCCACCGTGGTGCTTTTGACTGCCTGGAACTTGAGGATGCTTGTGGAGTTAAAGTAGACCCCATCCGCCATGATGCTGGTGTTGTACAGGCTGCTGTCTATAGCATTACTGTTTTGGGTCCAGCTTACTGTGGGTGTGGGGAACCAAGCTGTAGTAACACACTGGAACTCCACCTGCTGGTCCTGGTCCACGGTCATGTTCCCTCCCAGGATGTTGACTGTGCCACTCTCTATGAGACAGAGACCGGGACAATGAAGAGGTTAGTTCAGAGAATCAGTTTTTTTTTAAAGTAACTGACCCAGTGGTCTGAGGGAATTGCCCCCATTAGGTTCCTGCTTGTTAGGGTTGGTGCTGCGTGACAAATCTGCCTGCATGTCTGTGTGTTGTTTTTTTGTATTGTGTGTGTTCTCTTTCAGCAGTACAAGTTCCTGATAAGGTTAAGTTAGACACCATCAAGAAACTTGGGGCCACTGTCCCCATGTTACGTTAGCCCTGTCCCATCCTGGTAGTTTAGCTTGTAGGGTTTAGATTTCAATTTCTTTTAATAGTTTGCTTATTTCTGTCTATGTTAGTTGTCGGAAGTAACATTTTCGTGCTATCTATTATACAAGCTGAATCTCAAGTCCCTTATTTTAGTGAACCCTAACCCTTTTCTTGCGATGGTCTCTGAGCTGGACCACGACATAATAACCGGTCGGTAAAAGTACTTTCTCTATCACACAGCACACACTCAGAGCCATCGTAGATAATCTAGGGTTCAGTACCTTTCCTAAGGACACTTCAGCAAGCAGAATTGGGAAGAATGGGATCAAACCGCTGCCTCTAGTGATGACCCGTTCTACCTCCTGAGCCAAAGCCACCCACACCCTACCACACGCAAAGGCCCATGGGACTATTAAAAGTACTAGTTGCAAAATTGCTGTTTTAGTATTGTTGTGTTAATGCATTTATATTTATGTGTTCAGACTAGTTTTAAGTTTGCGGTTTAGGCTACGCGCTCCCACATTCCTGTGTCTTCCCTCCCCCCTTAACTCTTGTCTCTGCTCTCCTCTCTTCAGGTATGACGGATCAGCTGATTGTGGCCCTGCCCGGTATGTAAGGGAGGGCAGAGGAGGCTTGCTCTCTCTTTCCCAGCAACAGCAGCAGCTTGATGAAGATAATGATGATGACGGTTCTTTAGTTTTCTTTCTGTTTGAGGCTGGAGGTCTGGTAGTCGGTCAGTTATCGTGCTCTATTTCTATAGGCTGACCTCAGGGTGTATTCGTTTAGGGGAGGGAACTCTAGGTCCTACGGTCCCTGTGGGCTGGCCCAGACCTCCTCACCTTTGTTATTTTTGGCCAGACCTCCAGACTCCCATAGTTTTGGTAGGTTATTGTTTCCCATTTTTGAAGATAAACTTGCTAAAACAAAGTACTCAGTAGGCGTTCTTATTTAATGTTTAGGCCACAAAGTTAAGCCAGGTTTTCATTTTCTGTTTGTGGCTGTAGCAGTAGCTACTGTGCCAGCTGGGTGTGGTGTGTTTGACAGGGTCTGGCCTCTGTTTGTGTGATAAGATGGAGAACAGAGGATAAAAATAAAACTATGTAGCCTATATGTCATGCTACATGTGGAGAACAAATTGTGAACATCAAGTCTGCATACTTCCATTCTAGCTAGCCATGTACCTTTTGTAGAGACCATGTTAAAACTGATTTGAACCTGCAGTTTGTTGATATTCACATAAACATTGCACATTCATGAATTATTGGTGAGAAATATTAGAGCAGCAGTTTCTTCTAAAACCATGAATTCCCTCTTAAACTTGCATAAACAGTGCATAGGTTAAAGATTGTATGGAAGGAGCTGCGGTGGCAAATGATATGTGTTGGCATGAAGGTTTGAGCTCAGTATATCCAGTGAGAAATGAGGTTATACAGGTCACTGTGTGCACCTGCATGACTGTGGCTGGATAAAGGCACAAGGCTGATGAATGGGGCAGTGATGGTGAAGCATGAATAAAGCCGCTGATGACAGTCAGTTTATATAAGTGTGACCTCTGTGCCCTGCCTGAAATAACACAATACCCAATCACATGGGAAAACATATAAAAACTCAATCTAACTGTGCAGCAGATTAACACATGGCTGCTGCTGCTGCATGGCTAATGATTTTCTATAGGTTGAACAATAAGATTACTGATGTGTTCCCACGTTGGACAATGCCGTTCATTGTATTGTTAGTGTGGATAAGAAGGGATCACCTTGACATCAGGTGAACCAATGGCACAATCTTACAGTTGTTAACAGAAGACTTTAATATGTTATGAGCCTGCCTGTAGTTTGCTGTTAAACTTTTGTTGCTATTGAACTGTCAGTGTCCCTCATTAACACCAGTCTTGCAGAAAAGCAATGAATGTGCCCGGATGGCAGGTCTATTAGCCGGATTTATTAGTATTAGCTCCATGCAAGGAGAATATGTCTGTAATCATGGAGGTCCTAATCAGCAGCATGAGATAGAGCTCCAGCACCTACACGATCAATATCCATTCACAGCCGGGGAGCAGGGCCCAGATGTTTCACAGTGAGATCACCTTCAGATTGCTATCACGCTGGGCAGCGGGCATGTGTGGTGCTTTGCTGGATTTGCTTCATACTGCTGTGTAAGTGGACTGGTTTGTGGCTGGTTGATAAAACTACCTTAGAGAGACAATTATTTATTGGGGGGTGTGCTCACTATCATCCCTCTGGCTAATCCAGAGGTTGAGGCTGATCTACTGATGTATGGAAAGGCTGGAAAGGTATTTTCCCTCTGGAGAAATACAATGTTTCTCAGTTTGGTTTTAGGGAGGAGTAACTGATCCAAACATTGGAGTCAGAGGTTTTCTCCGAAGCCACATATATGTTCATTTCTGAATACCTGACATCAAATCGATTTTTTCATCTATTATGTATTTCAATTACATTTTAAATCTCTATATAACTTTATTAAGTATGCTCCATTTAAATTTTTGGGGAAATTCATAAAGCAATGTTTGCAAAGGAATATTCATCACTGCAGTCAAGTATTAATGACACTATCTACAGCACATTTACATTTTGTATCTATGGTCTGATGGTTCACAGTATTAATGCCTCAATGTTCTTCTTTTAGTAATCTTTGTTATTTTTCCTGATGAAAGATTTTAGTCAAGGATGTAACTCATGCACACAATGGGAACTACAAGCGTTTTCTTTCTCTTGGGTTTATTTTCCACTAATAATTCCCTTTAGTGCTTTTATAAAATTG
Source organism: Pseudopleuronectes americanus (assembly GCA_038501795.1). Lineage (NCBI taxonomy): Eukaryota > Metazoa > Chordata > Actinopteri > Pleuronectiformes > Pleuronectidae > Pseudopleuronectes > Pseudopleuronectes americanus. Next base: position 3,506,616 of record CM076728.1, read on the forward strand.
AAAAAGATGCATCAAAAATGTTTCCTTAGATTATTAAAAAAAAATTGTTCACCTGTATATATGTTTGAATTCCAGGTCTCTGATACTGGCCGCCAACGTCTAACTAAATCAACATCCCCCCATTACAAAAGCAATTATAGTTGCTCTCTGTCTCCCTGAACAAAAAGCTGTTATGTTATAGGTCGCCCACCCCCCGACCCAAGGAAGCCCCCAGTTTCTCTGACACCGCTTTCCAATAAATGTGATGGGGGGATAATGAGCCCCACATAGGCCATCTAGCACAGGCAAGCAGGTGTGTATGTGTGTGAGTATAATGTGCATTGTAATTTTTTCCTTCTGAAATTTATAATATTGTTGAAGCGTCTTTGGTGTTTGTTTTTTTATCCCTATTCCCTCAATCCTGAGCCAAGTACAGCATGAATACTTTGATTATTCTACAACAACAACGTCCATAGCACCAGAAAGCTCAGGCTGAATGTTGAATGTTAAATCGCTTCAAGTGTGATTATGTTCTTCAAAGAGGTTGCAGGTTGCAAAGTTGAAAAGAGCACACTGCTGCCCCCCACAGTGCATTCTAGTAACTACACCTTCTTCAAACTCATCTTTTTAGAATTCAATGTCTAAGCAGACTGCAGACAACTCCAAATTAGTGGCTTTCGATAGGGACGTCCTGTTTGCATACACAGTGAAGGACATGTACTCAGTGGTGAATCCAGGATTTCTGTATATCAGGAGCCACAATTTCCACAGAGGGTCTCAGTATTAGCTGATTCAATTACTTTTTTTAAATCACTTCTTAAAACCCATTTTTCCATACTTGCTTTCATATGATGCCGTTTCTATTTCATCCTTTTATGATTCATTGCTATTATTCTTTTTATTTGTTTTTATTTGCTTTTAATTAATGTTGTCTTCTTCTTATTGTTCCTATAGGTTTTATTTGTAAACACTCCTTTAATGTGATTCTTTCTTTGTATTGCTTTTATTTATGACTCGTTTTTAATCAATGTGACTTGTAAACCATTTACAGGTGCTATGTCAAGTTGTTATTATTATTGTTGCTAAGAAAGCTTTGAAAATAAAAAATATATACAAATTGTCACTGTAGTGGCAAAAACTCCTGAAATTGATTCCTAAAGAGTTTTCCCTTTAACCCCTATTTCAAAGTCATATTGTTTTTACCACGTAGTGAGCTTGGGTGCAGTATGTCGGACTAGCAGCCTTGTTACCAAGAAGAGATCCAGAGAGAGCGCATTGTTTACTGTTGCTTAGAATTTAGTGCAAAATTAACATAATACGAAAATCAGAAGCAGTTGTTTCAGTTTTTCACGGGAGCATTGCTGATTCGCCAGCTGACACTTTCAGAGCGCTGAGGTCAAATATGGTATCTGCTGTCACCCGCTTTCTCTCCCTTACCATGCATCATGCCCACAAACTTATAGGGGCGCCCTCCTCAACTGTGGAGCTGTGTACTTCCAATACTTCCAATACTCTACCAATTGCAAACACAAATAGAGAAAAAATTTGGATATTACATACATAGTTTAGAGTAATAAACTTAAATATGGCTCCTTCAGTCATATTTATTGTTAGTAAATGACTAGCTTTTTTTTTAAAGAAGACTTCTGACAGGACAGGGACAATTGAGAGGCCTATCATATTTCAGCAGGGGCCAGTGCCCCTGCTGCAACTAACATATTTATACATACACACGTATATATATATACTAACATATACGTGCAGCCTGATATATGTTTGTGACCCTCACCTTGAACGTTAAACTTTGCAGTCTTGGTTCCAAAAGCCCCCTTCACTTGGCAGGTGACCAACCCATTGATACTGCGGTTGACGTTGTGGACGGTGAACTCCACACAGCTGGGGTTACCTGCAATGCAGTTTCTGGCAGAGACATTATATGGTGAGGATGAGCTCTCGTTGCTGCCTATAGAGACAATGAGGGCCAAATTATCATCGATGCTCCAGGTCATGACCTCCCAGATTCCCTCCACGGTGGCGTTGACCTGCACGTCCGAGCCCTGCAGCACTGCTTGGTTCGCAGGCTCCAGCTGGAACTGTTGGGACACCACTGAACATACAGAGACGAAATGTAAAGCATGACAGCCATATTGACAGATGAAACAGACTTATTCCTTGGTTATGTCATGACAGGACACATCCCCATACATTCTGTTTTGTCTTCCTCTTGTGATGTGCAACAGTTGAGACTTGGTTTAAATGCACATTGTTCTTGACTGATCATTGAGCTGATTTCAGCTGTGTTGTTATGTCTGATTTTTCTAGCTGGCCTAGATTTTCTATTCATTCATTTCTATTCATTTTCAGCAAAAATTCCAACGTTATATAATGAATATAATAAAGGTCTCACAAGGTCTCACAACAGACAAAATGTCTGCTGTAACCTGTTATTTTTCTATTTTAGTTATTTTGATAATTTATGCTATGTCCTGTCGTCAGTAAGTGAAAGGCCGCCCATTTGATGTGTTGGTGTCACTGCAGTAAGTCCTGCACTGGAATGCAATCGGAGAGTCAAGCTCTTGAGTCAGGGCACTGGGAATGATAAGCGTTGTGGAAACACATAACTTGAGACACTTGTTTGACTTTGCTCAAGGTAAGTCAATATCACAAAGGCCATTGGTTGTGTTTTGTTGGTTTTCGACAAGACTGAAACTCAAACACAACATCCATCCCTCACATGTCGACAGTTTAAATCTGAGGTAGAGATTGTGTGTGATTGTCTCACTATTGTTGGTTTTGAGTGAGAGAGAGCAGAATGAAAACAGTCTGGAATGAAAGGAGTGGTTACATTTAAATTAGAACAACTGATTGTACCGTTTGGTTTGTTCAGCTCTTTTTTTCTTCAAAGCAGCATCTAGGAGTAATGATTAGTAATGATCATGAAAGATAAGAAATCTGTCTGACCTCGTGTGGTGGAAAGAAAGTTTGAATTCAAGGTTTCAGCCTGATGATGAAGAACCTCACAGGTCAGAATTGCTTATTAAAAATATTACATTTCAAAATCATTTCACGTGCCAGATAAAGATCAGCTGATAAAAAAGTGGGAACAAGAACCTCTTGTACTTGAATAACCTTTCCTTTCACATCATTTCCCTACAAGGACCCAATTTAATCCTCACGCCATTCATCTCCCATGGCTTTTAAAACTGTGATCATTAAATTAATCCGTTTAAAAATGTAGTATTAAATACAAAGATTTACTTGACATGAACAGCAAATAGGAAACTGCTCAGTTAATGTTTGGACAACTAATTAATACATTGCTGTACAAACATGACGCTCCTTCGCTTTTGACCTTATCAGACAGACTGTTATTTGAAAAATAAATTCTGACCTCCAGTGGTGCACAGGAATAAGCAGATGTGGAGGAACGTGGGCAGTGATTTCCAGGAGACGGTCATGCTTGTGTTGCTCTGTTGATGATAAGAGAGATAGCTGATAGAATATGAAGAAAATCGTCCAAAATGTCCTGAAAAAACAGATTTAAATGAGAAGCGGGAGATGGATAATAAGTGGCTGTGTAGATGTTGGCTGTTATGTCCCCTCTTCCTCTACTTATAAAAAAATAACCTAACGAAAACTTATAGTTTGAGCTTTTACTCAACAGCTTTGGCCGAGCACATTCTAAAAAAACTGTTATGTTGTCAAATGAGTCGACTCTAAGCTAAAAATGACTCGGCACTCGGCCGAAGCGTGTGAAATTCACAAATAAAAAAATGCTGGTAAAAATTAATACATAAAAACAAATACAATTTCAGTTATAAAAGAAAAACACTACATGTCTGAAATAAATTAAAGCATGACCTCCTGATATAATGAGGAAAAACTTGAATAAGGTAAAGTCAGGGAATGTGGTAAATTTCCAGTCAATACACAATGACAATTAAGGTTACTCATCATCAATAGGATTTTTTTTACTAAGAACTAAAAAAATATTCGTAACATGAAAGGGTTCATTGAAATCTTCCAGTTAATCTCATACCTCTGTACGCCAGCAAAGAATATTTAACACGTCAAATGTTTTTTATAATTATCATATAGTGCCTCATTTATACAAGTAAATCAAAAACGTAGAAGAGCTACATTATTACATACTGAATTTATTGTTACTTCCTCACCACTGTCAGGGTGGTGCGTAGCGTCTGTACATACAACGCTTTTCCATTCTTTCATCCTTTAATAGTGCTGATATCAAAACCTATAACTCTAATTAGATAATGAAACCTCTGTATTCATATGAAAAACCATTCTTCAGCATCTTAAGTTAATCCAACTCACTGTGTGGTAGCGGCAGCAGAGCTGTGTGGACTGGATCAAAGCCTCATTTCCTGGAACGGCAGGTGAGCGACAAGACTCCACCTGTGGCTGAGACAGGGAGCAAGGTTCAGGTCTTGCCGCCAGAGCCAACCCATTATAGACACAGCATACCTGTCAGAGAGTTATGGTGATACTGAGTCCCAGTGTGTGTGGGAGAATGACGTATATTGTTTGTGAGTCAGTTCATGTTTTTATTGCTCGAAACTAAATGGATATTATTGCTTAATTTGATTGACAGTCCACACTGTTTTTCCACGTATTTATTCTTCAACAACCAAATTTGGCATGAAAAAGAAATCTGTCAAGAATACATTTCTTCTTTAAGATGACGAAAATATATTTTCTCAATGAACGCAACATAATGAAAGAAAGAGTGGATATTTATTACACAACGTTAGATATTAACGTGTTTCAGTGACAGTCCCTTCGACCTCAGTTGGGATTTGTCTTCAGTCCTCCTTCACAAATGTTTACATGCTAACAGATAAAGAAGTTTAAGTTTAGATGAGTGTGATGAAGCAATGTTTTATAAGTCCCCCTCCATCTGTTTCTTTGTTTTTCTGTTTGTTTTGTGCACTCAAACCAGGGGTCTGAACTACAAAGCAGGATTTGTGGTCATCAAGGAAACTCCAGATTTACTTCAGGTCACTTATATATTGGGGAAACAACATGGCAACATAGTTAATAAATAAATATATGTAATTCATAAAAACCTAAATAGCCCTTCTTTCATATATTGAGCCATTTATTAACTTATATTAACATTTTTGTTTTGACCTTAAAATGAGATATAACAAAGATCGGCAAAATTATTAATATAAGTGGAATGTTTTTTCTGTTCCAGAATTTGCATGTGTCCACCCTGGTTTTAAAAAAGGAACTAGTAACTGGGTATTTGTATACAGCTTCATTGTTACATTTACCTTTTCAGAGTTACACTGCAGAAAGCTTCTTCCAACCTATTAAAGTAATTGTGATGAATTCATTCAATTTCACTGTTCTCTCCGAACCCTTTTCTGGAAGCTCTCAATTATAGTTTCAGTGTAAACGGTTTAAACAGACAATTTTTTTGTCATGATAACAGCATCTCTGTCGAAGTGGGTTCTGACATCTGACCCCGCAGGAGGTAGAAAAGAAGAAAGGGCCTCCAGCTTCAATGCAATCTCATTTAAAGTGCATGATCACCAAAAGTCATAGTTCACTCAGCCTCTCATTAACATTGCCTCTCTGAGCACTGATCAGAAACATCCTGTATCTTCACTATCACAAATTGGAAACACACATCTCTAGGGCAGTTGTCCTGCAGCTGGTTGATGAACAAAGAGGGAACAACACCTTCACCATCAAGGTCGTCTCCACTGTCGAGTTTCACACAGGCTGCAATGTCTTGATAGCAGTTGTTCTGCTCTGCATTGAACTCCAATAACCATAACAACTGAGTGATGCTTTGCTTTCTGACCAGTAGAGGTCACTGTAGGACTATTTTGAGTTGATACATAATGTAACATTGAGTTCACGCAGAAATGCATATTTATATAGTTCATTTAAAATGCTATTACATTTTATTTCAATTGTTTGCCTATTAACACATTTACTGTTTGTACAACTTTACCATATGATAGACTGTTTCATTTAAAGCTGAAGTTTATTTGAATTATATCTGGTATATATGTGGTGCCAAAGATTCAAAGGTCCAGTATGTAAGATGTAAGTGGTTTATTTACTTATTATAAAATAGTCCTAGTGATTTGTTCACGATTGTGTGTCATCTAAATTGTATGAATTGTTGTTTTCTTGAGACTAGAATGGGCCCTTTATATTTAAAAACGTTATATTTACATCAGGAGCGGGATAATACATTGTTAATAATTTCTCATATTAATGAAAACATAGTATGGAGATTAAGTGACGAAAATGGACACTTTGCACATACATGAGTTTAAACAGCATTTAAATAATTATAATAATCTAATGTTAGTATTGAATTCAGGTTAAAGTATAAAAATGTATATGCAAAAGGCAGAATGGCCCCTGTCTGTGCTGTATATCATTAAAGAGTATCTTTGGATGTTTTAAATCTTAATCTTGAAAATGAGCTTGTGAAACTGCAAAGTAAATCTTGCAGGGTTAAATATACAATATGTCCCATTACAGTGGATACACGTAAGTAAAATACACATAATTTCCAAGTACTGGGGCGGCTGTGGCTGAGCGGTAGAGTGGTCGTCCTCCAACCTGAAGGTCGGCGGTTCGGTTCCCAGTCTGAACCATCTGCATGCCGAAGTGTCCTTGGGCAAGATGCTGAACCCCGAATGGCCCCCCCTTAGAATAACAAAGTGCTGGGATAGATGCACTGTATGAATGTGTGTGTGAATGGGTGAATGTGAAACTGTAGTGTAAAGCGCTTTGAGTGGTCATCAAGACTAGAAAAGCGCTATATAAATACAAATCCATTTACCATTTACCATTTGTTACACAGACTTTTCCAAACTATTAGATTCATTGACATTCATTTCCTAAGAGCACATGTTGTCCATTTTAAATGTGGATAATCAGACACAATGACTGGTTTCAGCTATACTAACAGGATTTTACATCACATGGTTTTACGTTTTTTTTGTGTTTTAGCTTGATTCATTTGCAGATAGAATCTTCCAGTGTTGAAAACCTGGCAAAAACAACAACAATGTGCTGGAGCTGGGGCGGGAGAGCTAATAGGCAGCCAAAGCGTGTCAAAGATGGCCTTCAGTGGAACAGCCTCCTGATTAGCAGGTCTCATATGATGCAGAAGGGAAGCTGCCAATGTGATCCGTCCCTCCACTGTTCTGCTCATAAGCTGCTCTGGCCCACACTCATGGCGTTATGAGGGCAGCAGTATAGCAGGAGCTGGAATGTCTCCAGACACAGCTGGTATTGTATAGGCAGAAGCAAGCAGACAACCATGAAAAACAGGAAGTAGATGAACGTGGGGGGAGGGTCAGCGCTCTGATGCCCTGCATGTGGCCCTGCGATGGAAGTGGTTCAGAGGCCTCCTCCTCCTCCTCCTCCTCCTCCTCCTCCTCCTCCTCCTCCTCCTCCGCCAGGACAGACACTGTGTCAGGGATCATCAGTCATAACTCATCGGGCTCGTCCTTGCGTTGGCCGCTTGACTTAACCCGCCCATTGTTTTATGTGTTTGTTTTCAACCACAAATTAGTTCCATACAATTGCCCCCTTTATTTGAATGAATAAGATATGAATCCTCCATACCTCCCTGAGAAAGGGGCACGCCTTCAGAGCATGCATTAATCACCATTGTAGGATTTGTTTCCTTGGGGTCAGGAGTCGGCCAATCAATGGTTAAAGCCGACTAAGGTTTATTGTTACTGAGCTTATTAGGCCATGTAGCCATTGGTACAAGTCTCCGCCCCCTCTACCATGTAAAGGCAGGTAATGGGTACTCCCCTCCTGAGAAGGCAGCACATTCCTTTCACTGAAAAACAACATTGTTACACATGTTATTTTTAGAAAGGCAGTTGAGACTCTGTTTCTACTGTATGTCATAGTTAATGCATCACCATTAAATATTCATGAGACTCCACAAATGTCTCAGTATGCACAACGTAGCATAATACAGAGTTTACAGAGAGTCATTCAAAATGTTGGTTTCTGTGTTATTAAACAAGTCGATCTCTGTGTAGTTCATCTTTGGTATTGAATCGTTTTTCTTTTCCTTTTTTCTTTCATTGACGTCTCATCATACAGGCCCATACAGTGGCTCTGCTGAACTATAGTATCAGGCCTTAATGTCCTTGTGGATTCATGCTGTGCGATCTGGTGATGCCACAGCCCCTCTAACACAAACTGGCGTAATCTGGTTTAACCCATACTGCTCCATATGGGAAGGCCACCATCCGCTGCGCGGGAGAAATCCACTTAGTGAGAGAGAGAGAGAGAGAGAGAGAGAGAGAGAGAGAGAGAGAGAGAGAGAGAGAGAGAGAGAGAGAGAGAGAGAGAGAGAGAGAGAGAGAGAGAGAGAGAGAGAGAGTCAGAGAGAGAGAGAGAGAGTCAGAGAGAGAGAAAGAGAGAGCCTCAGCTTTTTTCTTACGTGCAGCTGATCCATTCACAGTCATCTCTGTGACCTCTCCGACAACTGATTGTGAAATAGACTGTGGTGAAATACAAGTGTGACTCTGCACACAACAGTTGCTCGGCCTCACCTGTTCCTGGTCCACAAGACGTAAAACCAGCAACAAGTGGCAATTGTGTGTGTGTGTGTGTGTGTGTGTGTGTGTGTGTGTGTGTGTGTGTGTGTGTGTGTGTGTGTGTGTGTGTGTGTGTGTGTGTGTGTGTGTGTGTGTGTGTGTGTGCGTGTGTGTGGAGGCACTGTAGATAAACAAGTAGCTGTCCGTCAGAGAGGCTTTAGATGAGGTCACCTTTACCCTCATCCTGTCACCTTCCCCTTTGGGATTATGCCAGTGTCCATGTCCAGTAACCTCTGAGACAGCTCAGTGCTCTTTTTATTCTGTCTTTTAAGTTATCACTTGGTCACATTGCGTTACTGTCTTTTCTAGTAGGTGGAGCAGTAGTCCTCTCTCTGCACTGTGACGTCTCATGCGGGAGGACGAGTGAAAATGGAGGGAATGGCAGCAACAGGCAGCAGCTGGGATGGAAGGGCTCCTCCATGCATAACACAACAACAGCATTGTTATCTGACACCTACTTAATGGCTGTTACCCTCCTCCTGCCATTCCCTCGTTTTAAGCCCGCCTCTACCATACACATACATCTGTACGTAGAGATATAGAGTCACGCCACAGTCTGCATGTTTTTGTCTCAGTTCAGTGGTGGAAGAACCCCCCATGATCATGTCATACAGCAGGCTTTTGATGTTCATGCTGCAGTACATATGTGTTTATCTAAGCAACCTCCCTGCACAGTGTTCTTCTATTTATGAGTATTCTAGCCATATAGGAAAACACAGTAGGCCATAAACAATCTCCAGAGTTGTTCTGGGCACAAAGCCGATCACTATGTTGCTACAGTGTTACACTCCCGATTAACTTCTGTTAATCGAAGAAAATCTATGGGTCATTGTACAGTACTACATAACCAGTGGTGGAGGAAATAATCAGACTTACTTTACTTATAAGTCAAATTACTTTTACATGCTTTTGAGTTGTTTAATATAAAAGATTGTATCAGTTTTAAGCGTTTCTAGATAAAACAGGTAACAGTACAAAAAAGGGCCAATGGTTTACAATACATTGTAATGTCCTCGTAAGTAATAATAGTAAAATGACATTGTAAGAGTTTATTAACTATGATCACTCCTATGAGAGCATATTGTTATATTAAAGCTATTTTCCTACTGCTGTTTCATTTGTATTCATTTATTCTTCTTAGTAACTTTTTAGCACAACACATATTAATATTGAATAACCCTAGCCCTAACCCTAACCCTTCTAACCATACTCACATAACACTTATATACAGTATAAGATACAATAATACTGCCTTGTTAGTTGAATATGAAGGCCCATCTTGATTATAACAAATATGTATCAGAAAGAAGCTCTCATGTCATACAATACACAATACACCAGGGCTTGCATCACAGACCCCATTTGTTCTGTGAAGGAAAGGTCGTGTTATTTCATAGAGGTTCGGACATGTTTCTAGATCATGTAAAGATGAGGAGGACGGGCCTCCAGCCCTGTATTTCCCTTGCAGCTCTAAACTAGAACCTATGTATGTAAATAGTAAATACTCTTCTGAGCTGAGGAGCAAATACAAAGAGAACAATCTTGTAGAACTGGTTACATTTACTACAGAGTGGGAATTATTTGCAAATTGTTGACGCTTCTATAGAGCTGGTTGTTTTTAGTGGCCACAAGCGATACAGGTACCTAATTTATGCATCGCACCCCCTGTCTCTTTGTTGATGAATGGGGCAGTGGGGTGAAGTAAAGTTCTGTTGTCATTACCATAATAATGCAAGCAAGCATCAGCATAGACTTGGTCTAATTGTTAGCACCTCTCTGCCCACAGGCATCAGGCAGAAAGCTTTTATTTGGACAAAGTGGGTGAATCTACAGGGTGTCACACGGGGTGAGGGACTAATTATCTCTGCTATAAACTTGCAGCCCACTTTTAGGAAATATAAGTATCTATATACTGTATTTATTAGCTAATGTAACGTGGGTCTGGGTCCTTCAGTTTTTACCTTAATTTTCATCTGCGATTTTTGGTATACTCCTGACATAGTGTGTAATGTTGTGACTCACTACCACATTCACATTTGCAAGTCTTATCAAATGATAGTGAGTGTGTTTCCAACTACAACAAATATGCTGCAATTTATTTGAAAAGATGAATCAGCAGAATATACAATGTCCACCTCAATCTTCTAAGAAACCTGGTCAAGAAGAACAGCCTCAGATGTCAAAAGATCAGATCTCCATGTATTCCAACATTTGTTAGCAGCCATGTGTCACAGACAGGTCCGACATGGGTTTGGAGAGTTCCCCAAACATAATCAGATTTGCTGTGTTCGCAGATGGCTGTTGAATGCAACCCTGCAGGAAATACCACTGCACTGTGAAGTCAGGTCTGTTTGTGTAATGCTGTTCACACCAGATGAAGGAGATGCAAGTTCTAGCAGCAGCAGAGCGGCTCACAGATGCCTTCAATGAAATAGACCTAAAGCCTCAATATACGCTGCATTAAAAGATCAAATATTTTAAATTTTTTTTTATTTATAGATTTACATAAAATACTCGATTTGACATTTCTTTAAAGGAATATTTTCTAAAATGAGAAAAAAAACATCTCCATTACTAAAATGTCTATTGCCTAAAAACATCATTGATCATTTATATTAAAACATCCCAACTTAACAAAAAATTCACATGTAAAATAATGACACATGGTTTAAAGCATATAGATTTAAAGGGTTTTTCTTCAGTTTGTTTTGTTGCATTTACATGTCATAAATATTCAAACAGAGTTGACTTTGCTCACTGCTCTGGTTCAACCAAATAAACAACGTGCTCACAACTTTCATTATCGTCTTCTTGCAAATTAACAGTACGTTGCCACAAGAGTGTGTTGCAGTCATTCAACTCAGTTTCCTATATAGACGTGTGTCAGTTACACGTATGTTTATATTATGCAGCATATGCTATGTTTTCATCCACGTGCAGGATATACTGTGTGGTCGTTTTTTGGTAGTGCAGCACTTTGTGTTGAAAAGTCTTCCATAGAAACAGAATTCGATATTGAAACAAACACAATATGCTCAGTTTAACTCATGCCTAACGACAGAGGAGGGATAAGTCGACCACTGGCTGTGTCAGGGGAAATGACTGAAATGTCTTTGAGCAAGAAGCTGCAGCAGCTCCCTCCATTGCAGACGTGCTTCGCGCTGCACTGTCACAAATGGCGCAAAGCGGACGGTGACAACACCGAAGACGAGGTTGCACAAGAAAGACACAGACACAAGCTGAGCGCTGCAACCAGAAGTATCCTGTCGCCATTTTCCCAAGCTGAACTACAATAGAGCTGGGTTGAAGAACACACCCCTCTCTCTCAATCCTCCCCGGACACACACACGCCATATTTCCCTTTCTCCGCCGCGCTGAGGACGCACAGCGGCTTTGTTTCTAACGCACAGCTGATGCAGCACTTGTTACAGTCACGGTGCGACACGTTATAAAAGGGAAATAAAAGCATTAACGAGCGGGATTGACTCCATGACAAGCTCGCCTCGTTGCAGCAGATGGCCGCACAGACAAATTGCTCGCCACGTATGTTGAGTGACGTGTGACGCGGCCAAACGGACAGGGGGGCTGGATTTGAAATCGTCTCGCTGACCACCACCTCCTCCAATCGGCGCGCGGCGGGGGCGGGGCGGAGCGCCGTCAGTCACCGAGGAAGGATAACGGTTTGAATGGGGAGGGAGAATCCAATCCGGTTTGAGCTAGTTTCTCTTCCAATGGAACATTAAGTCTCAGCGCTGGGTTAGATTGTACTGGCACAGCTTTATCCAGAATATAGCGCTGTGTGTTCCAGTCTGTAAGCTGTTAAACACACCTCACACTAACCAACCATGCCTAAAAGGAGCAAAGTGAGTACACCGATATCTTTCATGCATTCAGCGATACAGCGTTTATGCCACACAAGTGCAGCAGTGCTCTTGTCGCGATCCCAGTTGTGGAGATGTGTATACATAGGTCGGTTTTGTGTAGCTGGTGTTTATCAACAGTGGAGCGCGGCGCGGCTCCGTTTAGCGCGAATCTGGTTTGATTTCTTCTGCAAACTCCGTCTCGGTGTTATCTCGTGTGCAGTGATTGACATTTTTCCCGTGTTTGGGATTCTCCCCTCGTCGAGGTGCACGGCTGCATGCGTGTTTGTGTACACGTCCGCTCGTAGCGTGCGGGACAAAGCGGGGGTCGCTCCTCTCGGCGGAGGGGTCGCCTCTCCGCGGAGAAAGTTGGCGGCGTATCGATCGCCTCCGACGGGGGAGCCGTCACGCTGGACGCTGAAGTTTTTCGCAGCAAAAATGGAGGGAAACGAAGAAGCGGCGGGTTTATTCGGTGAAAGTTGGAGTAACGTTTTTTATTTCGTGTGCGCGCCAAGTCCTGTTAATGTCTTTCGTGTGCAGCTAAGCCACATTTAACACGACGCTATTAACGACCGTGTTTCGCTGACCTATCGTGCATATGTGCTTTGATTGTTACTACGCGGCTTCCGTCGCCGTCTTCGTTGTGTCAGCTGCCCCCTGTCTCTCAGTGTGTATCGTCGGGTTATGCAATGGCCTCCGTCAGCGCAGCTCCTGTTGCTGGGGGCTCTGGTAGATTCTGCTGCCGCCACACCGACACTGGTGTTCAAACTAATGGCGGGAACGCTCACTGCACAGCTCGGTTTTCTCCCCATTTAATACCAATGAATGGATGTGTCGTGAGGAGGCGGAGTCCGCCTCCTCCTCCTCCAGCGGAGTGTTACTGTAGGGATTTACAGGAGCAGGGGGAGCACAAGCCACACGCTGCCGTTCAAACTACAGTAAACTGGTAGATCAGACTGGAGTTGTACTAAAATGTCCACATGCTCTACACGTTGATGCACATGGACTCTTCAATACACATACAATAGTTTTTATGCAGATAAGCTCCTTTGCATGAGATTTAACAACATACATGTCTGAATGTGCTGCCATAGGCTTATTTTCAGGAGGGAACGCCCACTTTTGAATTATATAACGATCCCTTGAAGCCAATGCCCTACCCACCCCCAAGCAATTAAATCCCCAACCTAATTTTTCTCTTTTTTTTCTCCAAACAGGCAGCTGCAGGTGATTCACTGGTAAGTAATACACACAACAACACACATTTCTTTAATATTATTGATGTGTGTTTTATTCACCGTCGATTTAATGTCTGTACAGCCACCAGGGGTCAGCAACGCCTCATTAGTCAGCTGTTGGAAGATGTTGAACGTTAGAATTAATCTCTCTGTTATCTGTTTTCTCTTTCTGCAGCCCAAAAGGAGATCGCTCAGGTTGAGTGATGTAAGTGCATATAAAAGAAACTTTCTTTAAAAAAACGTGTTTTCAGAGTGTTATAACACTTACATGTTATTCTGTCCAGCAGGCACCTTCATCTGCAAAGGCAGAGCCCAAAGCGAAGCCAAAGGTGAGACTTCGCTGTGATTACTTTTGAATGGACTCATTTCTGACACTCTGGAATTGCTCATTCTAATAAATGTTTGAAAAAATTGTTTGCAGAAGGCACCTGCTAAGCCTAAGAAAACCAAGGAAGTGGAGAAGGCCAAGCCTGAGGAGAAAGCACCCGAAGCCCCTGCTGAGAATGGCGAAGCCAAAGCTGAGGAAGAGGCAAGTGCTATATTTTCAAATATAGCTATGCATCATAAAGTTAATATCTATTGTGATGTAAATTTAACACTGTTAACTTTTGTCTTACAGGCACCAGCTACAGACGCAGCTGAAGACAAAAAAGAGGCAGAATAACATTTCTCAAATCACGTCTTTTACCAGTGCTCCCTGTACCTCTTTTCTTGTACAATTCAGGGGAATATTTTTATCAACTATTTTCTAAATACAGGTTTTTTAGTAGTTTGATTGTAGAGAACACTTTTTTTTAATGGAAAAAAAGTCAATTTGGAGACGGGAATTTCATCACATCCCACAATTTTGCATCGCCATGAATATTGCGGTCATTGTTGTTGCTGTCAGTGGATTTCATTTCAGTTTTAAATGTGAAGGAAGGGAGGGTGCGGGACATGTTACCATGTCAACACGCAAGCACGGCGTTCACCGGGAGCAGGGGCAACAACCAGAAGAGCTTGCCTGCGTGGATTACATTCCATATGCTTTATAAGGGACAGCGTATGTAATCTGTGCTGGGGTGGGGATGGACAAAGTCACAGGGCAACTTGTTTTATTGTTTATAATGAAGAACAGTGTTTTAGAATGTTTGTAAGCTTTGTTCCTACATGTTAACCCTTGTAATCATGCAGTTTTTCTTAACGAACCTGATCAATAAACCTAAAATTCCTAGTACTGGAGCTCTCCTTATCAGAACTGCATCGCGTGTATTGGTTGTGTCTCTGTCCTGTGATAGCATCGCAATAAATTTGTATAGCTGCTGTGAAAAGGGTTTTCGATCTTTCTATATGCAGTGTTTAATGGTACATTGTAAGGATGGTAAAAATGGAATTTGTTTTCTTAGCCAAGCTAATGAGATGTGTAACCATAAAAAAACACTGTTTGAGACTGGATTTTTAGGCCAACAGTCAAACTGTACATTTATTTGAGATGTCAAATGCATACCAGCAGTAGCAATATTCATGTGGGTTTTAGGTATCTGTATCAAGTACAAGTGTGCAGTTTCTTTTTATCTGTTTATAGATGTACCTGTGTAATGATTGTTATCAACAAACCAATAAAACTCGGTTGGTAGTTGTTATGCTGTTTCACTCTGAATTGGGTTTCTGATACAAGACTGCAAACTTAAAAGTTCAGTAGAAAATGAGGGCTCCATTTAAAATTCAAATGGATAATAAATTTAGCTGAAAAGGCTATGAAAGCATGTCAGATACAATAGAACACAATGAAAGCTCACAGTAAATTAGTGCAATGAGATCTAAGACGTATGCATCAAATATACAGTGCTACAACCACAAATATAAAACCCTAACCTTAATTCGTTTTTACACACTATTTAAAGACAGGTACGATTTAGTTTAACATGTTAAGAACAAAAATGGAAACTCAGTTATAGAAAACAATATAGTAAACCCTCTGATAAATAGCCTACTTTTGGATCTGTGAAGTTAACTCTAGAAGGATGTGATCACAATGTCTGTACGTCCCATTACACAGAGGAGGTTCTCTTCAGCACCATGGACAGCTTCACACAGATCCGCAGGTTTAACAACTGTTCTTTTTGTGTTGTCTTTTCCCATCGGGACACATTCTCATCCCTTCTCACTGAATTGCATGTTGCTTCTTGTTAGTAAACAAAGTGATGACGTCGTACGTCCTTGATGCACTTCCGGTCGGCAGCACGTTCTTTTCCGCACTCGAAGCTCCACTTCCTACCTACACGAGCTGTGATTGAACGAGAGGACAAGCGAAGAGCAAGGTAGACGGGAGATTCACCTGAGCAGCTTTAGTCAAATCTTTCCCCGAGTACACAACACAAACCCATCCCTTTATAATTCTGTCGCATTAGTCACTGTGTATCTTACTTTATTCCAGCTCAATCTTTACACCACTGCATTGATATACAGCTAGGGCTTTGACTATTCAAATAATATTAATTATAATACATGATGACCTTGTTCTTTACAATTCCCTGAGATAAAATCAAACGAAGGTTCTGCTCCACCTCTACCTAGCTGATCTGTACCATCTTAGAAATTGTTTTCAGATAAACAGGTATTTTCACATATACTTCCATTATAAGCAAAAACAGCTAGCATTCCATTGTCATTGCATTTCTTTTGTGTCAGTACTTCTAACAATGATAAACCTCTCATTTAATGGAATACACTGTCTTTTCTCATCAATATTGTAATTGTGTTAGTCTATGTAAATAGAACCTACATTCTGATTGACATTTGTTTTAACACTGGAAAAGTGCTTAATGGATGCAGTCCATAAATACAGTGCATCTACCTTAGAACCGCACGTAACTCTCTCTCTTACTGTATATATTGTTGTTTTTATATTTTTGTTTTTATATTGTTGTTTGTACAGTGCACCAACCACACCAAGGCAATTTCCTGTATGTGCAAATATACATGGCAATATAAATAATTCTGATTCTGATTCTGTTTTAGCATTTAGCATTACCATTTCACATGATTAAATAATTAAATACAATTGACCATTTTCCTCTGACATCATCCTCATGGGGTGAAGCACATACGCTGTCATCAACATCCTGTAAACCAGGTTACAAGTCATATAAACATAAGGACCCTGAAAAAGTGTTATCAGTTCACTGCTTCCTGACTGATCAGGAAGTTTGTTGTAGTTTCCTCAATTTACATTCGACAACCTTCTCACGGGGAGAAGTCAAGTGTCTATTTAGAGGAGCGCCTTCTCCAGGACTCTGTGGATCACTGACAGAAACAGACGGTTTCCTTCCTGGGTGAAGTGAACTTTGTCGGGTAGACTGAGGTTTTTGTTGAAAAAAAAACTCAGGAGAGGATGTTGAATGACTTCACCTCTAAACCAGTTCGCAGCATTGGTCACCATTACGTTGACACTCCTCCCGTCACCGTTGAGGATCTTTAGGTGACCATTCATTGAGGGTAACTCTTCATGGAGCATCAAGCCCCTCCACTTGAGTCCAAAGTTCTCGCCGAAATCTAAGTGTCAGTCTTCATTTCAGTTGTACAACTGACAGTTGCTCTTCAACTTCAAGAGGTTCAAAGTAAACTCATTTACCACCAAGTCAACCTTTTTGTGATGAATGTTGTAAATATATTTACTATGTCGATGTGCTCTGCTACGCGTGGCATCTATTGAACTGAGAGGGATTCCTAACTTGGGACACTGAAATTTCTACGTAATTTCTTTCCCTGTTCTAAGTTGGGGAATATTCTCCTCACTTTAGTTGAGGGTTAACATTAGAGGATGTCACACCTTGTTAAGCCTCAGACTAACATCTGTTAATGACATTTCTAAATGTTTTCATAGGCATCACTTGAATTTCTTTTGAAAGCATGTTGAAAAAACCAAAGGACAGTATAAAAATATGAGTAATGCAGAGTGCTGTACCATATTTAATCCAAAATATGTTTCTTTTAACTGTGTTTCAACAGAGCATCTCATATCTGAATTTTTGATCATTGATCAATTGAGTATTTTGGATCTTCTTGTTTAACGTGTCAAATGTGAAATACATGCAATGTTATAGTGGACAAAAGGGCTTTAGCAACCAAGGAAACAAACTAAGAAAAACAGCAAAGCCTTATTAAGTTTTCCATGTTTTCTAAAAATGACACGCAAACTTAAACCCAACCTACAATTTTTTTTCAGAAATTGTCTAATAGTTACATTACTTTTAATACAACTATATAGACTCCATCTTAGTGTGTTCAACAGCATTTCCTGGCAGAAGGTAGAGGGATAGTGACACAAAAAGTGCATTACAACAAAGAAGGAAGCATCCCCACACTAGTGGCAAGATGATCAACTGACAATATATAGTTTCATTCAATTTCAAATTTATTATTAGACTTCTTTTGGCATTTCAAATACATTGTACAAATTCGATTAGATATAGATTTGTTCGAGTGTCTGTTTTTGGACCACATTTGTTATTAGAGATGACACAGTTGACTCAGATTGAAGACATGAGAAAGTTGTCAGTTTATAAGTTGTAACTGCAGTACACAACTACAATGGCAGGGACTAAACACCTGTAGCAAAGGTTTCATGTATTATATAGGGAGATTTTTAAAAACGCATCACATCAAAAAGATGACATGGCCTCAGATTATTGCAGTTTTTTTCCTGTAGAATAAATATAAAAATCCCATGATCTCTAGTTACCTAATTTCAGTGACACAATGAACCTATTACATTTTACAAATACTTGAGGTATTAGTAAAATGATCGATGACCATGATACATGCTACATTTGTGCAAATAGAAGTCTATAATATACAGAACCATCGGTAAACATTCAATAAGTTAAATACCTCCACTGAAGGCAGGGTATGCAGTGAGGGGCACACATTCACTTTATCTCCACTGAATCCACCCAAACATTTAAAGACTTGTTCTTGTTTTCTTTAGCACACAGATGTCATAAAGCAACTTTGAAATATCTCTACAGTTCATGAAAATGGCTTCTTGATCATGTGGAAGCACTAAAATGTAAGCATGTGATTCACAATAATGATCTACTGTAGTTTTGTGTTAAGAAAAGCGCCTGATTGTGAATTAGAAGGGATTTGACAACCTCCACCCACCCTGAGTATGTACATTTATTGGTCAGATAGGAGATGTAGTAATGTGCAGTATTCTGTATACGGAGCTACCAACAGTTTATCATCACGGTCTGTCTATATTCACACCAAAGCAGGGGTGGCTCATTTCAGGCAGGTACTTTAGTCCATTTTCTCAGCGATCCTTCCCATTTTGGTGCGCATGTTACGTACAAGGAAGAAAGCGATGGTTGCGATTCCCATTGTCACCTCGGCTACCCAGAAGGCCATGTCCCAGCTGTGCTGCTTGGCAATAGTGCTGAAGGGAAGCCCCGCCATAAAAGCGCCAACTGCAACACAAGGAAAATGGATTATATGCAATGCTGGAACATCCAATTTAAGATACTATGAAGACATTTGCCCACCAATGGAGCGATGGACAATCTACTGCTACCAGAAATCTCTGCCTGTCTGTATGTGGAACGCAAATCTCAGAAACCCCTCTTCACACCAGCTAAACACTTGGTATGTGGATTGCTAAGGGCCCAAGTGTCGACTTTGATATGATTTAAACATCTGTTTCATAAAGAAAGCTGCAACCAGCATCACAACAGGCCAGTCCAAACAGGCGTGTCTAGAACAGGTACTCCACTTGTGTTTTAGAAGTGGCCCCCTGTTGATTGATAGTCCTAAAGGACACAGCATGTTTTGTAAGAAATATGTTTGCTCAGCACAAACTACACAGGGCACCGTTAAATAATACTGTTGGAAACATGAACCGGCAGCTTACCATTCGCCATCAGGGCCACGACAGCATGAGAGGTTCCACAGAAGTTTGAAGGAGCACTTTCACTGGCTATCACCCCAAACAAGGCAATTGGTCCGTAAGAAGAAAATCCAAACATAGCACCAAGGAAGAGGATCCAGATCTGTGAATGACAACAAATAAATAAACTGTGCTGTTTTCTGCATTCACTCCATGAATTTAAGAATTATTTATCATACCTCTTTTTCTGTCACCCCGATGAGGACGGACAGGGGATGAATGACTTGAACCCAAAGAGGAGCCTCCTGAGCAAATAAATTAAACTCTTGTAATCATGGAAGTATTTTACAAAATGATTGTCGAGAGTAGGAGGGTGAATTACCTCTGGGATTTCAGTTGTGATGGTGACTCTGAAGAGGAACATGGACACGTACATACCTGCCATCATGACAATGAGCAGGCCATGTCGGGGGTTTCCATGGGTGCCCAAGCCTTTCTGGAGAAAAAGCAAACGCAGGGACGTTCATAGCGATGACAACGAATTGATCGATTAAATATTTGATACGATCTGTAACCGTTACTCACCCGAGCCACTGCTCTGTCTGAGATGAGGCCTGATGCGAGACTGCCCACAAATCCTCCCACCTCCAAGGCACTCATGTAGGTGCTGCCTGTGAATTAGCAGGGACAAGGTCAATACCCTTAGCCGGTCAGAATAAATAAAAAACAATGTGAGCAAACCATGTACCCATAAGAGCAGTTTGGCCTTTCTCCTGCATGAGGAATAGCTGTCCCCAGTCGGTGGCAGCTGTCTTCACCCCAAACACCACCAAGTAGCCCAGAGACAGCACCCACAGGAAGGGGGAGAGGAGGAACTCCTTCAGGGTGCTTTCGCTGTTGCCTGTTGAAGAAAGTACAGACACAAGTTGTACATCCACATGATGAAAAGAGATCATTGTTTGATACACATTCAACCGAATGTATTGCAGTCACATGAGTAAGCAAGTCCCACCCAAGTCAGAATATGTACTATATATCTATAAAGTGTGTCCTGTAGGCATTTGGTGATATAGGAATCAGACTGTTGACAGGTTATAGTACATCAGCTCAGTCATTAAAGGCTACGTCAGAAAAGATACACATTTTAAGACCTAAGAGGTCCTATATGGTGGGCTGCCACAGTCTAGATAGTTGATGGGAAACACTGAAGTTGATTTAACGCTTATGGACTTACAGCAACAAAACAAAAACAACTGTGAGCACATGCTTGAGATGCAGCAATATACATTTGCAGTATGGTTTGTGGTCATGATATATGAATCTATGTAACAGCTTATCTTTGGAAATGTACTTTAGCGATAAAGTTTCTAAATAACAGAGAATCCAGAGAGAACAAAAAGAACATTGCTGATCAATTGTTATTGATAAGACTGGGATGACTGCTCTGCCAGTGTGTGTGTGAGGAGATGGTTGATGGTGGGTTCAGGATCATGACTGATGAGCAGCTCGGCCTGATGTGGGTATCATTATAACTTCCATGGTGACAGCAGTGATCATTGTGGTTGTTTGAGGAATAACAATGAGTAAATAATACTGCAAATAATATGTATATATGAATTCTAGTCTGCAGTTCTTCTATATTCTTTCAGACTGACGGATTAGGATATTGGCTTTTGCAGCTGATGCATAAAATCTTCTTCATAGCACAAAGACCTAACTGAGACTGAGCTCCAGCAGGTTCTCCAATAAGATGAGAAGTATCTCACACTAGTGGGATAAAGTGATTATCCTACGAGCTGCTGCATCTGACCCACTACTCACACTTGCAATCTAATTTCCCCGAACCAAAAACTTAGAAAGTCAAAAAACAGTCATGATGTGTATTCCCATGAAGAAAAGCAGCAAATACTCACAAGAAGGAACCAGAAACTCTAAATGTTCTGTCAATCAACAAATTGGGTACTCAACTAATGAATCACATATTATTAGTAATTCCTGGTGATTTGAGGTAACAATCTTCAGCTACACAGGAAGAAGCTACTCGCAGTAATTTTTTAGCCAGCACCACTTTTCATGGCTTACCTCCCTTCGCCCCCTTCTTGGCCGCGGGCTGGATGCTGGGAAGGCCCACGTCCTTTGGCTCATTCTTTATAAATACCAGACAAACAAAGGAGAAGGAGGCACAGAAAATGCCGGACATGGTCAGGATCGTCCGCCAGTCATAGTACTGCAGGAGCACCGTTGCCAGGATTGGACCCAGACTCCCGGCCAGGTTCATACTGCACGACAGCACCGACCACCATGTTCCAAACTGGGAGGGTTCAAACCACTGATGGGAGGGAGACACACAGGAGAGAGCACAGAATAGTCAACAATTCCACAATCATCCACTACAGGCTGAGTCAAAGAAAGTTGAATTATTTCCCCCTCATATGCACGTTTACAACTATCATGTGTTGTGCATAGTAATTGTTATTTTCCTGCTCCACTTTTCTGATTCACACAATTTATTTACAATTTAGATTTCCTTAAGAAGTACTATCCCATCCTGTCATGATTCTAACAGCTGAGGATGACCATAAACATTCCTCACCCAGTCAGCACATGCAACACAGTTACAGAACAAACAACTTGACAATCCACTGGGCAAACACTTAAAGCAGCCAGTTAGGCTGAGAGCACAGTTAGATCCACAGTGTGTAGCTGTTAACTCAGCTGGGGAACAGGAGCTGCAGCTATGTGCTTAAAGCTCACAGATTAAATGTTTCCTCTCCCTGAAGAGGGAAAACACCTTTGGTTAAAGTTTTTTTCTTCTTTTGGAAAGATCCACTAAGGATCTACTAAAAATACATTCTCCTGTAATCTGATCCCCCACCGCACACTGAGCACATGCCAAAGCCTATTTATTCCCCACCTTTTGAACACTGCTGCTTTGAAGGCAGCTTCTTGTGAGACACAAGGCGCTGGATGGCAGAGTACAACAGGCTTTGCTTAAACAACATGTACTTTTGCAGTCCTGACTATAATGCCTAAATTCTGCTGCAATGTGAAAGCAATGCCAAAATGTTTCAAGTTGAAAACATAAAAAGGAAAAATCCCAAAATATTTACATGTTTCACAACATTAACTCTGCTGATGTTAATGTAAACTTTCAGTGTCTCTCACAGCTAACATCTTCTGCTGCCTGACCTGGCATCTATTTCCTCTCCTGTAGTTCCTCGCCTGTAGTCCTCTCTCGGACTACAGGCTGCAAAAAAACACTATATCTGGCAGCAGGAGGCCTCCACTCTGGGTTAACAGCCTGCATGTCAACACGGACTTGCATAAATCTGTCTGAATATGGAAATCTGACCTCGAGAGCCAGTCCACTTATCAGCTTCACACTTGGCATGTGTGTTGTTTAGAACCCGAAGATGTGCAGTGTCAGATTTGATGTGATATGTTCAATATAAACAAACATTGGATAAACTAGCTGAGACTCATCGACGTAAGTTAGTTTGTTGATGCTGACAGCAGCACTTCCACGACGACAGCAACTGGGTTCTGGGTACTGAGTCAAGCTTTACCAAACTTTGTATAAACCTGTAAACTGCAGCAGGTCTTTTCTTGCCGTGGCTCAATGCAGGTTCAATTTAATTTAGTTTTATTTGCATAGGGTCAAATCATAACATATATTACCTCAAGGCATTTCACATAGTAAGATGGACACTTTAAAAAAGATTAAGAAACCCAACAATTACGACAACAAGTAAACACTTTGACAACTGTGGAGAGAAAAATTTCCTCCCATGTCACTTTTACAGTTTCAGAAAGAAAGCTGCAACCAGCATTACCAAAAACCAAGCAACCAGGCAGGCTCATAATGGCACTGCACATAGTTACAGTTAAAGCTGATTTACATCAGGTGACAGGCAGGATGGTATTACCTTGCGCAGCACTTTCCCACAGGGGGGCCAGCCACAGCCCTGTCCCAGGCCGTTGATGAACCAGAGCAGTGAGAACATGGATACAGTGGAGGACCAGGAGAAGGCGATGTTGATGCCCCCCACCAGGAAGAGGCCGATGGAGAACAGCCAGCGGGCGCTGATCTGATCAGACAGCACGCCGCTGATAAACTTACTGATGGCGTAGGCCAATGTCTGGCTGCTGGTGATCAGACCTGCAGACACACCATGAGGGTTACTTTTGTGTAAAAAAAGAGTCTGTACTTTATAAAACCTTAATCTTCAGTAGTATTAAAAGTAGTTTCTTGCTCCACTATTAGATATGATGACATTGGCAACAAACATCCCTGTGCTCAGCCTCAGAGGTGCATGGCTGTTACTCATGAGTGGATTCCATCAAATACCCCTGACTGTTCTTATATTTCTCTTAAAGTGTTATAACTTTTCATTGAAGTCAAATGAAGAAATGAGAACACTTGCAATAGCAAGGTGCTGAATAAGACATTCATACATTGTATGTGCAGTGAGAAGGTGGAGGGTCTAGCTGAAAAATGTAGCACCTCCATGAATAATAGTTTATGACTGGACGCAGTGTCACCTCTGTGTCCAATAGTTGTCAGTGTGCCACTCATAGTAGTTATTTTGCATTGTGGCACCGAAAAGTGATTTGGTCACACAATAGCCTCATTATGGGCCTATAAAGAGCCAGAAAGCTCAGAAAGTACAGTAAATGCTCTACCGCCTTACCCAAGTCATCTTTGTCCAGTTTAATCTCCTCCATCACAGAGGGCATGACGAAGGAGAAGGTCTTCCTGTTGAAGAAGTACAGCGAGTAGCCCATGAACATGCATGAAAAGATGACCACACGATAGTAGCCGTAGCCCGTGGCCCCCATGATGGCACTTGATCCGAAAAAAACTAACAAAGAAAACTTCAAGGAGGAAAAACAAGTATTATGTCCTCAGACTTCTCTTCAGCAGCGTCTGGATGGAGCAGCGCTGTTCTCACGACTGCTCTCAGGACGACGTTTACAAATAGGTGTTTGCACTGGGACAATAGAGATTTGAAAAAAAGGCCAAGCATTGGCTGGGTGGCACTGATTAAATATATTCCATGAAGAGTCAGTCCTGGGAGCCCTCTTCTTGCAGGCTGGTTGCTGGTTGCTCTGTCTATCTGTGAGGCTGCTGCGTGCAGGGGGTGAGGACAAATGGAGTTACACCAGCCTGGAAATAAAAGACAAAAATAAATGAGACTTAAGACAGAAACAAATTGTCATACAAGATATGCTTTCACTTTTGTTAGGTCAAAAGGTCAGATACAAATAACTTCTGGTGGCAAGGGGCCCCCAGGTGAAATCTGATAGGCTCATGAAGCACCAAAAAAGGGTCACCCTCTTATAAGTAAGTGACCTTTATATATATATATATATATACTAAAAGTCAATGTGACAATGAATTTTGCATGCATGTTTGTACAACAACACGTTTATAGAGGGGTATAGTCAGTGTTGGTGGCTATGATGTTGTGTTATGACCAGCTGACCCAGTCCTCACACATCCTGCACTGTGACCCCAGCTTCTTCTCTAATTCCACTGGTCGTATAAACACCGAAGCTTCTGCAGGATCTGACCTGGGCCTGAGGTCTGGAGGTGTCCAGTCAGCAGCCCTCAAAATAGTTCAGCTCAGAAGAACCACTATTCAAGTGTCGCCATTTCTTTAAGGAAGCGCAACTGGAGAGTAAACTGGTCCTAGTAAAGATTCTGCAGAGGGCTGTTTAGCTTGGACACTGAAGTGTTACAGGCAACATAAGCAATGCAGCTCAGACACTGACCAGAGGTCTGTTGCTGGACACAGCGTCCCCATCACCAAACCCCAGCAGACTGAGTGAAACACGCCGCCTCAAACTCACTGCTCCCCTGGTTACTTGTTAGCGAACCACCGGCCTACGTTCAGAAAACACGCCGTCAAAGGGCGACGCTGCCCGGGGCTCGTCGCCGCCTGATGCCGCGGTGTCCCCGGTGTGGAGGACACAGGAGGAAAGCTGCTGTTACCTTTTACATTCGTGTCCCCGTTTCTCCTGCTACCGCTGCTGCTCCCGTCCATGCGAGAGGACGAGGCGCGCTCATGAGTCTGCAGCCCTCTGAGCGCGTGACCGTGACACGACACTGAGACACCGTGGCAGTCACATGCACGTTGCCGCGGAGTATAGTTTCCTGCGCTCATGCACGAGTGCGTCTAATATTAGCGCTCGTCTCTAACACAAACTCCTTTTACACTTCCGCGATTTTACATTTGAAACATCTCACTACCGGATCTAACCCAAGCCCACGTGCCGTTCAGAGATCACGCAATGAAATATTGACATTATCTCACACAGCTCACTGTCGCCCCCCTGTGTCCGTTGAATCAACACATGTAATGCACTGACTGAGAAGTGTGAATGTTTAGTGTGACAGAGCACACGTTTTTCACGGCAGGCAGTTTGGGTTGTAGCAACAGGGAAAGAAAACATAAGAAACAGCTACGGGGCGTTCAGGTGTAACCATTCCAGTCAGGTTTATGTTGCATGATCTCTAACCATTCCCTTCTGATTCCTCTTAAGCTTCTAATCATCCCCCAAACATCTCCAACAGTTGTTGATCTTGCTATTTTTTTTAATAAAAAAAGCCAACTTTGCCTTTCTGCTGTTTGTACTAGTTTCTTTTCTCTTGCTTTCGCTGGCTTATACTTCATTTCTAAGAGCTTTACTCCTCTCTTTCACTTCTTGGCCACACTCATTCGTCCACCAAGGAGGAACCACCTTTCTCTTGAGTCTTCCTATACCCTCATAAATTGACTACTTCTAGAATTACTGTTTTAAACTTTTTATCAATCTCCCTAATATCTTCATTTAATCTCTTTGGAGCTTTTCTGAAGTCTTGCAGTCGGGCATCCACCAGAAAAAAGCCAGAGAGAGGACGAGGTTCAGACTTGACCAGACGCCATGTTGTGAGCCCAGACCGACATTCCTCAAGCAATGTCCACTACTGAAAAGATGAAAAACATTGAGACTCCTCACACCTCTGCAGTGGAACCTCCACCTGTAGTCGGGGTCAAGATGAGGAGATGGAAACCCTTCTTTTTAAAGGTAGCTTTTATTGAGTTATTTTCTCCTCTTAAGTAAAAAAAAAGGTTAATTATGAACAATTAACAGTCAACACCATGCAAAAGGTTTAGTTGTTAAATAACTACAGCAATATATGAGAGAGCAGCCTATTAGTGTTTTGGCAAGAATGCAAAAGTGGAATAGTTTGGCAAAGGAGGCCTCCTGTGGAGTGGTGTCCTTTGTTCCACCAGACATTTTGGTGATCCAACGATCAGGGACATTCGCCCCTGCCAACCAATTTGCCGCTACAATGAGGAGGGCCTTGATGCAGCTAAACCAAGAGTTCCCCTCAAAGAAAATACTATTCTTCTGCATAAAAGAGTGGCAAGCATGGTGCTACTGTCACCCAAAGAACATTAATGGTGACAGGAAGACTGTCAACGTGCTGATGACCATGGCTGTTCACTGGTTTGGAGGTAAAGTCATTCAAGATCCACTCATGAGCTTTTTTAACAAAATACTTGATCTACCCGACAAAGTGCACTTCACCCAGGAAGGAAACAGTGTGTCTCGCAGAATCCTGAAGAAGATCTTGGAGAGCACCTTCATAGAGGATCCATCAGCGTAGGTGAGAGCTGTCAGCTGATTGATCCTCTGGTTCAAGAGCCAGCACAGAAAGACACACTCAGAACGGGAGAACAGATGAGAGACACTGTTGACAGAGACACAGAGGAACGGGGACGAAGACAGAGACACTTGGAGGATCACAGACAAATGAGAGACAGTGAGCTACAGAGCCAGACACCAGCAGAAAGTGTTGGTGAGTTTTGTTTTGCATTAATTAAAGTATGCTGAAAAGCATAGAGCCCTGTGGCATCGTGAGTTTCCACAATGTAAACAGAACAAACATTGAACTGAAAACACTTTGTCGGAGTCCTCCACACCCTGAGGATGATGTCAGAGAAAAATGGCTACCATATTAATATTGTGAATTTCATTTAATTATTTGATCTTGCTTAATTGGTATTTTTCTATCACACACCATTCATAAGCCGTCGATACAGCTTCCAGACACAGTTTGGTGTTCAGCTGCTTGTCCAAGGAACCTTCAGAAGGAAGGGTCACTTTACTCATATTACTGCCAGCTGGAAGGATGCCTCATAATGTTACATTCAAAGCTGAAGTCACTCAGAGCCAACCCAGTCTCCTGTATGTTTGTAAGGCCTCAAAGTGAGATATCCTCCTACATAACATCTGGGGCTTGACTCACAAAGCAGGAGTAATGAATTTAGATTGGTCATGGTGCTGAGGGCAAACCCAAAGCTCAAACCAAAATGACTGTGGACTGAATAAATACAAATGCTGATGAGGGATCTATAAATGCAGTAATATCCAGCTGAATCGATAGAGCTTATAAAAATATGACCCAATGTCAAACAGTGGTGGCAGCAAAAGCTAATCCAGAGGAAACAGAAGCTCATATTGTAAAATGCAACAGTCCTTGTGTTTTGGAATGTCTACTCACTGCTTTCAGACATGCACAGAACTCCGGACATTCTCCGAAGGGGCTGTATGTGTGAACCCAAATTTCCAAGTGAAACTTTCTGCAGACTTTTCTCAGGCCAGCCCCCCCTAGTAAAAGTTCTGCTGAGAGTCCTGCTTAGCTAATGTGAGAACATATCCTCTGCAGGGCTCATCACGACTGAGTGGTCGGGTGGAAAACAAATATCTCAGCGGGGCTACACTAGAAGACATGAACGAACAAGTCAAGAGTGCTTTTGTTGATAAAAGCTGATGCTGCTGTCAATTTGCTGTGAACAAAAACACTTCCAGAGAAAACGCTAGCCCTCTGCCTGCTGCTCCTGCCCTCACCTGAACGCTCCAGAGATTTCTGTGTGAGATTTTCCTGCTGCGTTGTTCTTATGTAAAAAAAAACTGAGAAAGTCCATACCTAATTCTTCGGAAATCCTCCAGAGGTCATGTCGGAAAACAGCTTATGTCTCTATAATTAAAAGAACAGCTGGACATTTTGGGAAACACACTCATTTGCTCTCATGCCCCAACATATATGAGCTTTATATTTCAAAGTTTCGTGTTAGTTGAATATGAAGCCTAAATATATAAGCTTGAAATGCAAGGTGGCTGAATTCCTCTCAGTGTCAGGGCCTGGTGTTGTTCATGCAGGCTCTGTCACATGTTCATGTCTCACTGGAACACTTGAACAGAACAGAGTCACACCCACTGTGACATGTCAAAGTATCTGATATCTATCTTTCCTTTTTGCTGTCTTTCTTTGATAATTGTGGTCAATAGACTTTAGTTATTCTTGCACTTCTCCAGTCCTATCAACAACGCAAAGTACTTGAGAGTACAAGTCACAATCACCCATTCATACAGCTTTCCTTTATGTAGTGCTTTTTTTATCACACAGCTGTCACGCTGTCAGGGGAAATTTGGGGTTCAGTATCTTGCCCAATTCAGAATGCGTACTGGAGGAGCCAGGGATTGAACCGCTGACCTGCTGGTTAGTGAGTGATGCCTATGCATGATTTTGAAACATTGTGTAAAATGTATTATTATCCAAGTAGGAGTAAAAAGCTACAGTTTGGCCAGCACAATCCTTAGTGCAACACAAATGCACTTGGAGCAGAGCCTCGCCTGCTGCTACGAATTACAGCCACTTTATAAATATAGAGTGGGCACTATATTAGTAAGAATTTTAGAGTGCTGCTAAGGATTATTTTCCTCTCCTTGCTTCACCATTTAATTTACACTTGTTTGTGTCACTTCTTGCCAACAGATGGAGCTATTACAGTGTGTAACCTGGAGATGATGACCCAACAGTCACAGTGACGTGTACATACCGTGAAATCCTTTTCGCTTAACCAAACGCTTGATAGTAAATCTGCATCAGCATGAAAATAGAGATACAATGTGATGTCTGATTGAATTAGAAATTATTTTTAAAGCTTTTACTCCTGCCTGGGTTTTGGATTTATTAATTTTTTTCCAGACACAGATTGTGTGTGTGTGTGTGTGTGTGTGTGTGTGTGTGTGTGTGTGTGTGTGTGTGTGTGTGTGTGTGTGTGTGTGTATGTATGTGTGTGTGTTCACCACAGTAATTGGACAGCTGTTCCAAGGGCTTGTCTGTGATCACCTTCCAGAGTTTGTTGCAGGATGGCTGACAGTTTATTGAACCAATTGAAAAGCAGCACAGAGAGTTTCTCCATTAACCATAATATGACAATATGACTCACGGAGCTTCTTTTTCCAGCTTCTCCTTCCTCTTCTCCATCCCTCATAATGTAATTCACTCATGTTTGTTGTGAGGTGTCAGTGAATATAAGCCATTTCTCTTTGTGCTTCATTTTAAAAATATCCCCACATTCTTTTATAGAGTAATTTAAGTTTTCACAATAAAAACAAAGAATGTTAATAATTACTGTCCATCAGTAGCTCTTGTACACAATAATAAATGAATAATAATAAGAACTCACTAATAAATGTCTTGCTGGTCCAGCACAATGTTTTCATTTGGACCATAATATTAACTGAAATCATAATCTGTGGAGGTAATTCAAAACCTTTGACATTTTATGGTAAGAACCATAATGTTAGTTGTAAATGTTCCGTATTTATAGAGCTTTTTTTGTTTTGATGATCGTTCAAAGTACTTTACAGTACAGTTTAGCCATTTACTCATCCACAAAAACACACACACACGCATACACACACACGCACACACTCACACACACACACACACACACACACACACAAATCCATACAGTGCAGCGATGTGCACTGTTTCTCTAATACACTCACGCAGCCGTCAGGGGGACTTTGGAGTTCAGTATGCTGCCCAACACAGGCACTCGCAACGGGGGAGCCTGAACCTCTGACCCCCTGGTTAGTGGACAACCCGCTCCACCTCCTGAGCCACAGCTACCACTAATGACTGATGTTTTGACCTGCTGATATACACTAGATTGCAAACCACTTTTACACTTGCCTCACTACTCTGTAACCTGCACACCGACCTTATTGATTATAAGAGACAGTCTGCAGCAGGCGACCCAGAGAGAGCGAGAGAGGGGGACCTTACTGCACTGCATCAAATAACAATAAGCTTCTTGTACTATTTATATCCTGCTCAATGCAGAGGAGACCATGTTCAAACAAAAATGCATGGGGCAACATATACTTCAACCTGCTTTTAAATTATTGAAGAGAATGTCTCTATATAACTGGCGTGGATGAATTAAAGATGAATTTATTTCCCAAATGGCCAACAAAGCATGTTATGTGTTTGTGTGTTTTACTATAAGCTTAGGAGCCATCATTCTGAAATAAAATACATTTTAATCAAACTTATATGTATCCATTTATCTACTGTATCTATCTACACAGAAGTATGTAAAGTTTGGTTTTAATTAGTTATTTGATGATATACAAAAAGGGTGAAAAGCTATGATTGTCATCTAGGACTCGGTGGGACCTAGATACCATGGCTCAACTCCACGATCACTACTAAAAAGACTCCAAATAACATCAAAGATGATGGCACCTATATCCAGCATTGTTTAGATAAATTCTTTTACAACGGGAGGAATAGGAGACATATTGTCCATCTTTATACATAATCTACAGCACATCACAATGACCATTGAGTAACAAAAACACACACACAAATGAACTTGTGTATTTTATGTACATGTAGCATTAGCTCTCATCTGTTCCTCTTGTTAATTATATCGAGGTTCCCTAATTAAATAACTAAACAACTAACTGACTGACTGACTGCTGTTCTGTGTATAAAATCTCTTACTTGTCTGCCTGTTTAAGATGACGGACTGCTCCCCACAGTTACATTTATTTCCTGCACATCCAATTTCACCTGCGTGTGGCTGTGTCAGTCATGCTGTCAAGGAAATGTCATCTGCGCTTCCCTCTTTTCTTTTTTTTTCATCCCTCTGCACCGCTGGCCCATTCATCCCATTGTCGCGGACATAATATCTCAGGAATATCTCGAATTCGAGTAAATTTCTTCAAGCTTTCCACAAACATTCACTCGGACTCAGAAATCAGCTGATTTTAGTTGACAAAGGTCAAAGGTTAAGGTCACTCTGATCTCAAAAATCACATTTTAGCCATAACTCTAGAACTCACAAGCTAATTATGACAAAATGCCCACACATGTCTAACAGGATAAAGTTATGGAGTGATGATATTTCAAATCAAAAAGGTCAAAGGTCATGTTCCCTGTGACATCTTAATGTGTGGGCAGCTTTGGCTGAGGGGTAGAGCGGTCGTCCTCCCACCTGAAGGTCGGTAGTTCGATCCCCAGTCTTTCCCATCTGCATGCCGAAGTGTCCTTGGGCCAGATGCACTGTATGAATGTGTGTGTGTATGGGTGAATGTAAAACTGTACTGTAAAGTGCTTTGAGTGGTCATCATGACTAGAAAAGCGCCATATAAATACAAAACCATTTACTATTTAATGTTCTGCAATAACACATTTCTGGCCATTAATCAACACATAGCTTAGGAACAGGAGGTCAGGTTGTGAGCATAGTTCATATTTAAGTCCCAGTCACGCCAATTCAAACGAATATAGTGGGTTAAAGTTCAATCCACGAAGCAGGATTTGTCTTGTCACAGAAAGCAAATGTATTATTTGCCTCCTTGCTCTCACAGGCTGGAAGGAGAAGGTTCACCTCTGAAATATTTGTTATGACCGGACTCTTAGACAGATAATGGGAGACACAAATGTTGGCTGCTCACCAGTTTTCAGATTCTTTACAGCAACATCCATATTTCAAGCATCGTCTACTTTCATGGCTAAAAGCCTTCAGTGTGAACACATACAAGGAATTTAACTCCTTGCTCAGTAGTCTCTCTCAACAAATTTATAAAATAATACACCAGAAAGAATTATAGGACAGTTTTAGACTGGATGAGCTGAAGCAACGTAAAAACACAACCAAATAAAGCAGCTACAGAGTTTCAAAAGTAAAACGGGGCCAACAACGTTTTACTTTTCTCTATTTTAGGGGCTAAGAGATGTTAATTTAGCAAAAGTGCTGCGTTTTTCAAACTAAAACGTTTTAGTGCAGATGTAGCCCAACACAAGCAAAAATCAATGATCGGATTTGCGAAGAGAGAGTCAACAGATGAGGTGACTGAGATTAAGAGAAAAAGAAAAGAGGATCGACATGCAGGAGGAAGAGCTGGTACACTGAAAAGTGAAAATCCATGTTCAGTATTTCTGAAATCGTGCTGAGAGGCGGTGATTCAATTGAATCGTGTTGTGGATGAAGGGAAGTTAATGAAATCCTACGAGTTGAAATAATAATATATGTAGCCTACATATGCAATAGGTAAAAAATATACATTATACTCTCCTGCATGAAAAGTGTTTGTTGGGGGGGTATGTCGGTGTATGTGTGTCTCATTGAAGGTTCATCACAACAAGTACAACACGGATTGGGTGTATTTTATTAAATATTTAAAGTGAAGCCTCTCTCTTCTACATCAAAGGCCGATGTACCCACTGAGTGACTCTGCATGAGGTTTCCCCTGCACTCTGTACCACCTGATGCTGCGGGGCACAGACCAATGAGAGGTGAGGGAGGCAGATCACAGGTGCTGTAGGGAGGAAAAAAGGGGGAAATTTAATAAAAATGTAAATCTATCTGAATAGTTATAAGAAGCAATATGAGAATCTGCAGTGCCACATTTGGATAATTGGACGGTGTAAGCACGCTGATAGGCTGAGGTGATTGTTTATTGAGGCAGAGCGTCTCAGTATTAGCTTCCTGAGCTATTAAAACCCTGGTGTGTTGGATGGGAACACACCAATAGAAGCACTGATTACATGGGGACGGAGGGTCACATCATTGTAGCACTTACTTGTCATAGTCTTATATGTACATAGTGTGAAATATACTGAGTTGGCCTGTCACTTATAATCAAAGACTGATTAGACATGTACTGGACAGTGGATTAATTACTTGTCTATATGCAAAAGTGCAATGATAAACAGATGGCAGAACAATTATGATGAGACCTTAATCACTGCATAGTTTCACCATCATAAATGAGGCTAGCATTGTTTAATCATGCAGAAATATCACAAGAGTGATGCAAATTTCAACAGAATAAATGATTGAGAAAATGACTGAAGGTGGACTAGAGAACTGTGAACAACAATATGGTAAGAGGTGTGGAGCTATAGCTTTCTAGGTTTCTCGAAATAGATTTTAGTAGACTTTTTCCAAACACTCACACATCATAATTCATAATCATATTTGTCACAAAGTGGGTGAGATGTCCTGCACTTATTAGTTTCTCCATAAGTTCATTACAATATAATTTACCATTCTGCCACATTGCATCACTTACTCAGGTTTGTTTGTGTGGGCAACACGACACACAACTATAACTTAGTTTTAGTTATCTTTTATTATTAGCCTTTCTTTTGTTGAGAATAGTTACAAAAAAATTGTTTTAAATTTATTTGGAGTTTTGGAGAATACTGTTAATACAACTAATCACCTTTAAAACCACAAGAGGTCTGCTTATCTGCCGGCCTACCTTCTTTGGTGACCCTTAGGCTACTATCTCACAATCTCACAATTCTAGGGTGCTCTTTTTATTGTTTGCTGTACTTTAGCATTTATGAAACAACCAGTCTCAGTCAAATCTATACAAGAGGAGCTTGTTCCCAGCTTTGTGCTGAGAGAAATTATATTGACATATAATTACCATGTGAAGTCAGAGTTTATCCCCATTACACTGATCAAGCAGTAATGTCAGTGGAGAGTGTGGTCGGTCGTGCCAAGAGTGGGTTCAGAATCCAGTGTGAGCGGCTGACTGTCACATGAACTCATTTTTTAGTGAAACTGAAATAATAAACCTGTCGCTCACTGTCCAGCAGCTGTGAGCTGACATTTATACAAAAGGGAAAGTTGTATCCCTCCTACACTGTCACACTTTGAAAAGTAGGTCAGGTTAGAAATCTGTATTTAAACTAAACATCATGCCTTTGTTTCAAGATGTAGCAGCTGATGAAGCTATGAGTTCCATTTACCTTAGAAGTCACATGACATCACACCTGAATCGATCGGATTCAAGTTCAGCAAATTGGAAAACCAAGATGGACGCCTCTAGGAACACTTTTGTCGTTCTTCTTTTTGCCAGCAATACTTTTTGATTGACACATTGCTTATTTTACATGTATGACCACTGTAGAGACATGTGCCTAGAAGGAAGTTGGAAATTACTGTGTGTATGATGATTTATGAGACAACAGTTTTCTTCGACACATGTCTGGGCTCCGCCTTAAAAATAGAACGAACACTGTGAACTCTTGTGCTCAGCTTGGAGTGAGATTTCCCCGGGTCAGCAAAAAACAAGTACTAAAAATAATAATATACCCTTTTATATAGCTCTTTGCTAAATCAAGCTTACAAAGTGTTTCACAAACATAGAAACAGAAAATGGACATAGACAAAGACTTAAGAAATCTAGGTAAAAGCCATATTATGAAAATGTGTGCAGGTGTGTTTGGAACTAGACGTTCAGTGTTATAAGATATTTAAAAATTAACAATACAATTTTAAAATCAATTCTTAGCGTGATAGATAGCCAGTGCAATGATGCGAGAATGGGGGTGATGCGTAATACTTTAGATTGTTTGTCAGAACTAAGGCTGGGGTATTTACTCACATCACAAGAGGTGAACATCCTGTAAAATACTTCTCAGTCTTATTATTATTTACAAGCTAAGGTCTGTAATTTTGCACTAGCAGGTAGTGAAGAATTACTGTATATAAATGAAATGCTCAGACTGGGATGACCAAAACATATGGATCAACTCTCCATTTTCCTGGATTTCACCCTCCAGCTGATTGAGGTGTTACCTCTGATAGTGAGTTAACAAGATTTTAGTTCTCATTATTGTTGCTCTTGTTGTTGTTGGCTGAACTATTCACAATAATCCCAGGCATCTCTTCAAATGTTGTGTAATTTAACCAGGCAGTAGGAATCAGAAGTAATATCAGGCCAGCAGACTGATGGTCACTGGTTTTCCACACACATCACTGCCCTGTGGTGTGTTTGCTTCACTCTGCTCTCTCACCCTTCGCTCTGCTTCACTGTTCAGGTGATAAGCTCCTTCTCCTCTATGGGCTAAAACAAAAGGTAACCATATTCAGTA
This sequence comes from Pseudopleuronectes americanus, assembly GCA_038501795.1. Lineage (NCBI taxonomy): Eukaryota > Metazoa > Chordata > Actinopteri > Pleuronectiformes > Pleuronectidae > Pseudopleuronectes > Pseudopleuronectes americanus. Next base: position 3,542,423 of record CM076728.1, read on the forward strand.
ACTCTGGCCCTGTGTTTATTGTGAGAGTCTCTTTTGCATTTTCTGCTCCGACACAGTCTATGCTCTCCAGTGCCATTGTGTAAAAATTATATAAAACCTAATTAAAGAGGCTGGTCTCCAACGAAGCATATTTTCCAAGACAAATACACAATTAAAGTAAGAGAGGTTTTTAATCTAACAAAGAAAGAAAAAGAAGAAATCATCCCGTTTCAAATAATGAAAAGATTCCAACTTGTCTCACAAAGTACATTTTAATGAATACTAAGGGTGCACTTAAGTATTGATCTTTTGGTATAACAGTCTATCTATATCATGACTAAATAATGAAGATAACCCATTTAATGCCATTTAATTATAGCATTGTATCTCAGGCCATCACTTAAAAAGAACATTGTCAAGATAAGTGTGGTTCTGAAAGATAATAACTTACATTTAAACTTAAGTTAATTGGAGACTCTTAATTGAGTCGTGAATGGTTATATATCTCTGTATACCTCATGTTGGCCCTGTGATGGGAGGGCGACCACTGGGATTATTTCCAGCTCCACCTGCAACCCTCAAAGGAGAGGTGGATGGACTTCCAAAGTGTAATGATCATTGTCTAATAGGTTTAGCAGACAATCAAGGAAAGAGATACATCAACAGTTTCCGATTAAACCATAAATTAATTCAATCGTTCATTTTCATTATTTGGGAGTAATCTCATGTCAAGGCAGTGCTGGGACAGCAGTTCACATGCCTTCTGAAAAAAACAAGTCTGAATAACCATCTAACTAACTGACTGACTGACTGACAGACTGACTGACTGACTGACTGACTGACTGACTGTCTGACTAACGCTAGGAAAGTCTCTGATAAATATAAAATCCATATAAATACTGTGCATATAAAATGTCATAAAGTGTCATTTTTACATTTACCGAATATTGAATTCCCCTGATGATGCTGAAGAGTCTGTTGCAGTGAGTCTATTGTTTAAATTCCAGCAGTTCTTCCGTTGCCTGGATGTGAGAAGTTGAGGAGTATTTGTTGAACTAATAGTTGACACCCACACAGTTGATTGCATATTGAAAATGCATGAGCTCCATATTCGGTAATATGTGTATATGTAGAAAGCCCATGCAAATATATATTTATCTGTAATGTTCATGAAAGACGATCGTTTTAATCACATTGACAATTTACATACTTAACATTTTTCCATTTCTTAGTAAAAATTTTCACTATAAAAAAAGGATAAATTGTCGTTGGAGATCTTCAGGTCAAATGTCTGGAACTTAAGATCATTTCATTCTATCCAGTCCTGGATAAGGTCTCAGCTGCCATACCTCCACCAGTATCTCTTACAAGTATATTTAGAAGGGGCAGTACACATTGATTACCATTGACATTTACAGCATTAGTGTCAGGTGTCCGCTCAACATATGAGAACGGACATAAAAAACTGCATCAGCTGAATACAGATAGAAATGTGAGCCTGCTTTTAACTGTTTGTGTAGCGATGTGCAGGTGTTCACAGTAGTTAATGACTTGATCCACATTTCATCATTGATTATAAACAAAGCACTGAAATTTAAATTCTCATGAACTCTTGCAACACTTCATGTACAGTGAGGTGTTCACATTGAAGTGAATGAAACATTGGTCTCAGGACAACATTAAGAGTAAAAGTCCTTTCCACTGGACTGCTCGAAATGGGAGTGCGATCGAGCCTTCATTGAGCTGCTGAACAATGCTTAGCCTGCCATTGCTTGTTGCCTCAATCTCTCACTTTGTCCTCATCAACACACCTGGAGTGAAACTCATTGTCAAGTCTCATGACCCTTGGGATGTTGCAGGAAGACAGAGTTGGAAATATGAGTGACAGAGAGAGTCGGAGAGAGGAGTTTGGATTTCACTGAGAGAAACTATTACGGCGGAATCTGTATCTGATGTGGACAATGTCGATGAAGCATTTCACTTCCTACTTGTTTGTGTTGGATTATACAAATGAAGAGCCTCCCACTTTTGTGGAGTGTAAAGAACATTTACAGACTCACATTCATAATGTAATATCCAGGTTGAAAAATAACAGATTTTCACATTTTCACGGTATGATGTCACAATTTATTGAAACCAGCTAAATTGATACTGAAAAAGCTTTGTTGTTGAAACATTTTTTGGCCGTTCACATCATTTCCAATCTGCAACATCCAGACAGCGATATTATTTTGTGGAGGGTCTGATTCAGTTGTTGAGCTGTCATGCTTCACGGTGATTCACTCAGCTGTATCAGAGCTGGGAGACCAGCGGTGGGATTGGCAGAATATTTATTTATCTCTGAACCATCTGTATTCCTCCTCACTGCTGCACACATGCTGTAGTCTGTAAGTCCAAGACCTGCCATAAACCCTGCAGCCATTACATTCAACACAGCAGGTAACCATAACCAATATAACACTGTGCTCATAACGTGTTCTGACTGTGTGAGGCCTTTCTGCTCCAACCCTGAGTCTCCTCCTTCTTCTTTACCGTCTTCCTCTAATAAAAGCTCTAATGTCTCCCTGCAAGGCCTTTGGCTATTACCAATGAATGAAAAGTGTCATCCAAAGCCATGTCTGTGTTTCCTCATTCACCAGTAAGGACACTGCAATAAGAGCAGTTGCAGAGTGTTCCAGTGGAAAAGTACAGACTTGAAAACAAGCTGTTCTTGGATGAATGACAGCAGGGGGAGAGAAATAACACCAGACAATCTCAGGACTCGATTTTCTCCTGGACACCTGTCAGTGATAGAATCATGGAGGGACTTATTTTGTTGTCAAGAGCATTTTCAAATTAAAATATCACAACTTGTCTTTTTTGTGTCTCTTTATGGTCTCGGGTGAATAACTTGCTGTGATACCTCTTTACAAATGCTGGACTGATTCATACTGGAACATGGGCTCCCACCCACAGACTGCATATGACAACCTTAACTCTTACATCCATTAAAGCACAACTGCCATGTGCTTTAAAGCAGGTGGCACAGTACAGTTTCAAAATCCTAGTGAGTAGTTTCCTTTAAGATATTGTAGAAAAGGAAACCACACATAAGGAGATTTTGCATAGTATTGATTTGACATCTGTTTCGTCTGGTCCTGTCATTCACACAAAGCCAGTCCATGGTCACATTGTTCACACCAGGCGTCAGCTAATTGTACTGCAGCTGGCACTGGCCGACATAATGAAGGACATTCCTGCAGGCGGACGATGGAAGGGTGGAAGGATCATTCAGATCGAAGCCATCCCATCCCTTTTATTAGCAACTTTCAGATGGTCCAGACATTTGCTGTGGGGCTCAGTCCATTCTACACTCCTAGGGATTTCTCACACCCCACTTCAATTTTTGTTCTCAGGGAATATGTTACTCAAACACACTCTTATACCTTTAAATATTGTGTATGATGCCTGACCTAAATTATGTTTCACAGATGGTTGACCTGGGCAACCTGAAGGCCTCTGCTGGAACACCCTGGATTAGTTATCTTATGTTTTGTGTTCCGAGTTGTCATCCTGGTGTTGTGATAAGGTGAACATCCACAATCTGTATCTCCTGAGGATAAAGGGCATCTTGTCATAGCTTGCTCCTGTATTTGCCTGTGTGTGGATTTAGCTGAGTGTGGATTCAATCATTCTCCCAACAGCTGCAGAACTGAAATGGGATGTTCCGGGTTGTTCCTTCCGTCTTTGCCAGATAATTCAGTCACCAGTAGTTGTACAAACATTTCGGCCACATCTACCTTTTATTTTACATTTTGATGTGAGCTGGGTTTAACCTGTTTTTTGCCTTGTTTGCCTGTACCTCATCTTCATTATCCACCAGTTACCAGCCAAATGCAGCACAATCTTTTCCTGCCTGTCCCATTTGGAGTCTCTGAGGGTCTCACCATCTGCCTGGTTTCTGAACCTCAGTTCAGACTCTGTCTGCCTGCCCATCTCCTCTCCTCCTCTCCCAGTCTCCAGTCCAGAGCCTCTGTAAAACCAGTCTGTAGAACTGTTTTACAATAAACATCAAAGCTGCATCCGTCTCTGAGCCTGTGTTCTGCAGAACATTAATACAAAAAATAATACATGAATAAATCATAGTCTGGCGTCAGTTTACACAACTGTGTAAAGTGTAAATATTTAATTGTGTTTAACATTGTCAGTTATAAACAGCATAAATATGGCTTTTAGTATTACTACATATGCACTTAGTTGTGTTTTACAGGGTCAAGGTTTGGGCTTGGTTCTTTTTTGCCTGACAACCTTTTGTATTGTTAATGCCCTAACGTGGCTGTTGTTTGATAACTGGAGAATGAGTGGGCTGTAGCTTTGCAAGCAGGACCCAACTCAATCTTAATGTGTCCTATAAAAAATAGCTGCATGTGGCTCCTCCATGTCCAAATGTCAGAAAGATGCAAGTGGAGGAGACATCAGACACAGTGCATTCACCTGGTACACACTTATGTTAGTGTAAATAGAAAACCTACTTAGTAATAGTTTTGTAGTCATCATTTTTTATTTATTTGTGCGACAAGTAGGCAGCCCACACTCATAAGATTGAATAACAAAATTCAATCTTCCATGTCTTTTTTTTATTTCTAAAAATGAAATATTTTATTGTCATCCAGACAAATAAAAAAGATCCTGACCTTAAATCTTCCCTACATCACATAACAAGATTTCTTTATGCGCCATGTTGCTTTCAACGTACACTTTGTAACTGACACTCTGCACCGACAAGTAATTCTGTTATGACAAACGACAAAGAGAAACTGTCTGGCAGAGCTTGGAGTGTCTGGTTTACATGCTTGTGTACAGATGTGCACATACTGTATAGAGTGCACATTTCATATTGCCACTGTCAGTAACATGGTAATATGCTGCTGCTGCTGCTACTGCTGCTAATGATGATGATCTCCACCTCATGCAGCACCTTTTTAGCCAGCTGGAAACCACTTCCTTTGGAACATGTGAAACCCTGGGTGTGATTTATACCACGACCAGGACGTGGATGAATCTTTTTGACAGTGAGGCAGTATCACTGCCAGGTAAGAATGAGTCCTTCAGACCTGGTACCTAACTACTTTGTCTTGTAAGATGGCTTTTCATGTTTCCATGGAGCCCAGGGCTGTAATGTCATTTGTCATGTTGGCACGGCCGACAGTCAGATGAAGAGGAATGGATCACATGTGTGAGGCCTGCGAATAATCTATTGCCCCAGCAACCTGAATATATGAGCTTTGGTTGAGCAGTTCACAACATGACCTCAAGAATCTTTTACGTAACCTGTCGCAAAAATACCTAATATAATGTACAGAATTGATTTTGCTCAAGGCAGAATTTGTTCATTATTATTTTTCCAACATTAAAACATTGAGTAAACTAGTGTTGGGTCTGTTTACAATGTTCTGTGACTCAGTCTGTTGTGATGCCTCAGAGCTCCATCAGAGTAAGATGCAGAAACTGCTGGAGAATGTAAGCTGAATTGTTTGAATTTATGTTTTCGCTAGTGTTTGAGACAAAAATATGCTGAAAAGCTGCTGGTCCCTCTCTGGCTGTTGTGGGGAGACCCCTGTGGCAACGTCCTGTGCACACGTGACCTGTGGCAAACCCCATCACCTGAGAGACATGAGGAGAGAGACATGAGGATACATGAGGAGAGCATTAGGAGAGAGACACAAGAAGAGACACATGAAGAGAGAAACAAGACAAGAGACACAAGGAGAGACATGAGGAGAGAGACATGAGGAGAAACATGAGTTGAGAGACACAAGGAGACATTAGGAGAGTCATGAAGAGAGACACATGAAGACATTAGGAGACACATGAAGACATGAGGAGAGACATTAGGAGAGTCATGAAGAGAGACAAATGAAGAGACATTAGGAGACACATGAAGACATGAGGAGAGACATGAGGAGAGACATGAGGAGAGAGACACATGAGGAGAGATATGAGGAGAGGAGAGACATAAGGAGACATGAGGGGACACATGAGAGACATGAGGAGAGACATGAGGAGAGAGACACATGAGGAGAGATATGAGGAGAGGAGAGACATAAGGAGACATGAGGGGACACATGAGGAGAGACATGAGGAGACACATGAGGAGACACATGAGAAGGGGGGGGGCATAGTGATTGTCACAGCAGCTGTCTGTTGTCAAGCTGCTGATTCGAGGCCTGTCAACCTCTCTGGTTCTTGTGTTTCATTCGACTGATTACACTTCACTTTGAAATCACTCAGCACAGCGAGCTTGTTTGTATTAGAGACATCGTTTTCTCAAATTAAAAGAGGGCTCAGAGCTGATTAGAGGTGATTGTTTCAACACAACAACTCACAACAACATGACAGTGCAGTGCGAGCTGTGCATGATGCTCCACATCCTCGACACTTTCCAGGAACGGCAGCTGATAAATGCTGTGTGTGTTTCAGCAGAAAGCCACAGGCAGGAGGAGGAACAGATCAGGTGGAGTATGTTTCCACCATCCACAGCAGAGTGGTTTATGAAACAGCAGGGGATGTTTGTCCTGTCGAAAATAACCTGCTTGTCAACAGCTGCTTTAAAATCACTTCCTGTCAATATACTGCAGGCTTTTGTTGTAGACTGCACAAGTTACATATTAAATGGCTCAGTAGAGAAATATATCAGGCACGTTACGGTCCTGTTTCTCTGAAGTGCTTTTTTTAACCTTTGCCAAGAAAGTTATGTTTTCTTATCCATTTCTTTGTTTGTTTGTTTGTCTGCTAGCAGGATTAAACAAACACTACTCATCTGATTTCCAGTCAGTTTGGAGGAGGCGTGGAAGAACCCATTGGTGTGGCTCTGATCTGCCTCCTTCCAGAGACGTTCTGCCCTTTGCATGATGAAGTACTGGAGCGACTCTAATCTTTGTCTGCTCAGGTCGTTGGATTCACTGCTGCTGCTGACTAGCATGTGGTTTCTTTTCCTACCTGCTACCTACTTTCACCCTTTCATCATGTTTTTGATAACAAAATCAACTGGGCGGATTTTTTACAAAACTCAATGGAAGGCTGGGACGTGGCATGAGGAGCATGAGAGAGTGAGTGTTATTCAAGATTGTGCTTGATTTCTCAGACATAGTTCATGTATTTTGATTGAAAATACCAGGCCTGTTTAGTGGACAGATTTTTGTTAGTGTGTCCCATTTGGTGCGATTTCCAACTCAAATTTTGGATCAGGTATTTTTAAATGTGTTTCATAATGGGACGGTTGGGTTTATTCAGATAAGGGTTCTATAAAAACTATGACACTAATTAACATGAAACCTTGCGGAAGGGTTTGTGGGTGAGGGATTAACGGACTCCTTATCACTTTCTTTGACATCGTGAGATATGAGAACTCTCCATGGATCACATTCAGGAGACTTTAATTTATGCAACTTGGTGCAGCTTAATTGAATTTAATCTGATGGTTGGGCCTTAGCGGAGGTATGCGCTCTAGTGATATTCTAGTTGAGCATGTGGGCAGGTGTTATTAAAACAAACAAGGAAAACAAAACCCTTATTGAATCCTCCTCATTGAGGGGCCCTGTGGCGGTGCACTGCAGTTTCTCATTGCAAAGGGCCCGGATGACGGTGTAAACCTGTCGGAGGTAATATACTTTCGGCTCTGCATGTGGGTAGTAACTGTATGAGCTGTCAGAGCATAATGATCACGCCTCCCTTTCTTTTTGCTCGTGTTCATAAATTATCAAGGCATAGTGATTTACTGCGAGCTGTCACAGTGGCACCAAGTGTGCAGCAGCAGCCGCTGGAACAAATGCTCTACATTCAGATTAATACGTTGCAAAGTTACAGCACTAAATGATCGGTTATGATCCCCCAGTGACGACCGATCTGTTTCTGATTTCACGCTAATGATTAAAGTGATCGGAACATAAAAAATTCATTATTTGTGGGTGACTTGCATCTGTATTTGGATTCTTGACTGCATGAAGAGCAGAGCAGCCGCAGCTCTCGGTACAAAACAGTTTCCTGTTCCCCGATGTGTGAGCAAAGCATGTCAAACCAGGCAGCCGTGTCAATTTAGGCAGAGGAGGAGGTGGCACATGTGGAGCTGGAACGACTGTGGGGGTTCTCGGAGGTCTCAGTGAGGAGTAACGCTCTGCTAATTACTGCCATTATTTTCTGTCGGTCTCCTCCAGAGATAAAGGTCTTCTCGCTCGGGCTCGCATTATTAAAAACAAGGTTGTTTGTCTCCTCATGTTGTGGGAGGACGTGGAAATAAAGGCAGAGGGTCTGATTAGATGTGGTGCTTCTTCACTTTGTGTGCGTAACTCAGGAGAGTTAAGGAGTTGAGCCTGGACACTGGATGTTTGATTCAGACACTGTCAATAGAGCCTTAAAAAAGTTCACATTGGCCGAGGTTGTTGGACGTGGATGTAGGTCTGTATGAAAATGAGCTCTTAGCTAAATTTGGAACTATTGTATCCGGTGTTTTCCCTATTTTCAAATCACCTTATGTTCGGTGCATAAAGTTTTCACATCACACATTATATAGGCAGACACCCTTATATCTGTGATAGGTTGACAAAGACTGGTGGACAGGCGCTTGCATGGCGTGTATGTTTTTGTTGACTAGTAACAAAATTGTGACACGAGGTTGGTGCACTAAAGCTGCAATGTAAGCAGATTTAATCACAACTACACTATAGTCAAACTATAGCCTGTGAATGAAATTGTGTATAAAAAATAAATCATGATGAAAAACAATTAATGGTGCCTGCACAGTCTGTCATGTTTTAGGGATAACCTTTATATCAACCTTTTAAAAAAACCAATAGATAGCAAAATAAGTGGACATGAGGTTATGTATTTAGAGGAGTGTAGGAGGTGTAAATTGTTATGTATCCAGAATCACCTCTTGGAGACGACTGGGAAATTCACAGAGCCTTTTCCTGCGTTTCCACAACATTTACAACTCAGCAATTGTAGTCAGTTCACTCAGCAGTCCTCCTCTCCTCTGCCGGAGAACAGGCGAATAGTCCTGAATTGTAATTACTTGCATTGCTTGTGCAAGCACCACAAGTAAACACAAATATGGCCAGACTTGCATGCGGAACACAATGTGAACGTTGCTTCACGTTTGGTGTGAATGCAGCAGTAGGGTGAACTCCCTATATCCAGCAGATGTGAAATGTAACATGACAGTTAACATGTGCTACAGTATGTGTCCTGTTTTTTAATGCATCATGTTTTATAATTTATTTATTTCATCCTTCTGCAATATCGTTAACATACCATACATGTATATTTCCACGCAGCTTATTGTCAACTTTGTGATTTATGAGATACAATTACTTTTAAACTGTGGCCTATAACATGAAGTAGTACAGTCTCTATAGGTAGTTCTACTCTGGAGGAGTTCCACACAGAGTGTCTGCCCATGTGACTGAGCCTGTCGCCATTAGCTTGATTATTCTGAGCAACATATGGCTGCTATCCATCATGTGGAGAAGCAATGATTGGACCTGATTTCTGCTGGTTTCATACACGTCAGGGTAGGAATGTGGGGGACTGATGCAAGTCAAGTCGGTTGGTTTTACAAATCTCCGACTGTGCACCGTTTATCATCATGTGTCATTACACCTGTGACCTGAGAAGGACAAACCACCAACAAACTTAGACAGTCAGAGAGAATAAGTAAAAACATTCAGGGTGGAGGTGTAATAAATAGGAAACAGAGTGGACACATGGGCTGTGTCTCAAACGGAGCACTTGTGCACTTCGAGCACTGACTTTTAGGGCTTAGGGCGTTCACACTGACAGAACCAGCAGAATTCAGGGCACTGAAAGTACCCGGATGGCGCACTGCAAACGGTCAAAAAATGCAGTGTAAAACAATGGACACTTCTCGCCCTAAACGGGCGCCATCTTGGCTACGTAGCGGAAGAGGAGGAGCCCTTTTGGCAGCTTGATCGTGCACAGATTTGCGTCCGTCACTTCCGCCTTAGATTCGCGGGTGCCGTGAGCAGATTTGCGTCCGTCACTTCCGCCAAGTGGTTAACGTAAGTGTTCCATTTGAGACAGCACTAATCAGCGACGGAGTGCACTACAGATGTAAGTGCACTGTATTGCAGTGCACTGTATTGCAGTGTACTTCGTAAAGTGTTCGGTAATAGACACACTCATGGACTGACACACAGAGAATTCACAAACATACATTATACATGTTCACGTTTAAGTAAGGACTGTGTGAGTGTGATTTCACGTGTAACCTTTTAAATTATTTCACTCACATGTTCCATTTAAATGCATTTGTTCAAAGTTCAGTTTGAGTGAGAGGTTCAGTGAATGTTAAAAGGTCCCGTGACCTGACTTTGTAGGTTGTGTAATTAAAAGTAACCAGAGAACAGAAGTTACTGTGCAGACTGTGCCGAACAGCCACATAAATAATCTTCTCAATGCTGCTCCCTACAGGACCATCCAACATTTTCATGTGAGATGAAATGGTGAGAAAAGTATCACCTGTGATGAGGGGCAGTGCACTGGGATGACGGTCCCAGGACTACACTCTTCTGGAATGAGATCTGACACGTGGTTCCTGGAATCTGCTGGAGCCGAGGTTTGGTTCCCAGTCAGGGCGTGACAAGTTCAGTGTGGACTAAAGGGCAAAAGGGGCTTGATCACACAAAGGGGCTCGGATATATCATCCCATGCCCAAATATATCAGGGGTGAACCTTAGGCTCCCATTGTCTTCCAATCTCTGTGTGAGGGAGGAGGCATATGTGTATACTACCAGCCTGACCAGGCATGAGTGTAACGGTGAATAGGAGAGTCACACCTGCTCAAACATTGTGCGGGACTATAAGGTCCTGTGAGGTAACCTGGTGGAAAAGTGGGCCACTGGAATAGGAATACATTGACTAGCATGGAGAACATTTGGTTTCATTGTATCCTTGCTTCTCAGAGTGAAGGACTATCTCTCCATTCTTATACATTAAGAATACGACTAATGGAGTGGAGTGATGGTCTTGATATAATAGACAATGGAATATATACTGTATATATGGTTTATTTTTTAAGCCCTGAGGCAATGTGTAATAACAGCGGTAAAACTGTTTGAAATGTCGTCCACTCTGCAGCTCTGAACCGGGAATTACTGGTTTTGTTTGCTCATGTATGAGATTGGATTTGCTGAATCCAGCACCAACCAAGATATTTTGAGGAATGTGTTGGACTTCAATGCGCACAAAAGTCCCCATGTCTGCAGGAAAAGAAATGTAATATACGTTTTTACAGTGAAGTTATGTCACATTTATGGCAGCAGTGTTTTTTTTTCAGATTCATAATTTAAAGTCAGAGTAGATATACTGGATTCCACTGGGTAGCTTATCTGTCAGGAGGTTATCATCCAGTTTAGCCTTCTCCAGAAGAAGGAGTAGAACTGCAGGTCATTAATTTTACAGCCTCTCAGCATTTTGTGGAAATAGAACAATCACAACAAAGTGTTTGCAGCTTCATTTAAACCTTCTTCAAACGTATGACCATTGACAGGGACCTGAGGGGTAGTGAGGTTCACTGGCTGCACAACATCATGTATTTATGACGTTCATGCAAAGCAGTGACAACACCTCTCTTCAGTACTCTTTTTATTTAAAGCCTGTATACTTCACATGTATTATTGAGGAGATTTTAGTGTATAATTCATAGTAGGTGCATTCATAAAATGCAGGGCATGCAAAAGTGATGTACAAAAGATTGTTTCTGATTGAAAAATAATTAACTTTGGTGTTTGTGCACTCTCAAATGTGCCCACACTATATGGAAACACACTTAGGATGATGAGATTTATATTGCAAGTTACGCAGGTAATTCTGGTATATAGGTTTATAAAGATCCATCAAAATAGCTGATATGAATATTGTGTAAAAGTCTGATGCAAAATCAAGCATGCATTGAAATGTTGAGATCTGTATATAGACATTTGTTTAATCTTTATTTGAAGACTCCATGTTCCTCCACACTCCCAGTGATATGACACATAAATAACAGTAAGGACATTGTGATGCAACATTAAAAAAAAAGCACAACTGGATGAGACAGAGCTGAGCCCAGTGTGCCCCCAGAACAAAGAACAGCTATAAATGAATACTGAACAAGGTTTTTTTTTGAGGAGTCAACAGAAAACTATTTTGCTTATGACCCTCATCCAGTATATTTGTATTGATCATTGCACAAAGGTGTATTTGTGTGATGAGATTTTCTATTTGGCACTAAACAGAAAGTACAGCTCAGTCTGATGGGACCGTAGTTTGGAAAGTAGTGGACCAGCCAACCAAGAAACCCTGCTGTACCTGCAAACTAACGAAACCGGTGGAAATCTGAAGGTTAACAACAGAACATGCACCAAGGATTTCATGAATATTTTAATTTCTCATCTCGGTCCAAACCTCTGGGCAGTGAATGAGAACAGAGGGCACACAGGGGGCATTGCACAAATACCTGTTTTATGAACTGGTTCACATTAGGTTTAGTGTATTTTTTAGCTACTCGCAAAAAGTCAAACATCACTTGTAGTAGAACACAAACATAGTTAAAGGTTAACGTTAATCTCTCCCTGAGTGTGGATTACTCTCATAAATACTGACCAGAGAGAGGTAACTGGAGTTTGCAGAAAGAAATGACCACCATTAATACCAGCAGGACACAGAGAGCAGCTTGTATCATGTATCTGTACTTTACTGAAATAGATTTATATTCAGGTACTTTTTCGCTTTTACTCCACTAAATAGATAAACATATCTTTACTAAGTCCACTACATTTTTTATCCAATCAGAGTGGGCGGGTAGACCCCCCCCCCTTTCTTCAACGCGAGCAACGCAGGTCTGCAGCAGCATCAATGGTGAAGAAAACTGATTCGCTCCAAAACCGAACACAATGTCTGTCCTCCATGTTTGTATTTCTTCAGAAGTCACGTTTAATCATGCAAGCGTTCCACATTCCATTTCAGAAGGTGGCGGCAATGTACCTAATTTATTGTCAACCTAAACTGAAAAAGGAGAAGATGTAAGAGTTTCTAGGAGAGTTTCAAGTCTGCGGAAATCACCACTGTGAAATTGTCTCCTACAAACGCAAAGTGGGTAGTCTAACGTTCTGGCCAAATCCGTAAAGAGTTGAAAATCCTCTAGTGTGCAGCAGCCCTTAAGGAATAGGCTACACTCAGCAAGTACTTTCACTTTTGATTAAGTCAATTTCAAAGCAAGTACTTACTTTTACTCAAGGTGTTACGGTTTGGTGAAGGAGGAGATGGACCCAGGATGCGGAGGTTGTAAACAAAAAGGTATTTAATGTAAAAAGGGCTTTAAACAAGCCAAAAACAAAAACATTATCAATAACAGATAGTTCTGCCGACAAAGTGCACGGAGAACAAGGACACAGGAGAAGCTGGTTCAGACAGCAGGTACAGACAAACCTTATCTCACCACTTGTGGAACCGAGTAGAGAGACACCTAACAACGAGTACAACTCGACACCAGACAAAGGGAAAACAGAGGCTTAAATACACAGGAGGAAGGCAGGGGCAATTACACACAGGTGAAACACATGAGGATTGGAGTTGACAATCACAGACAGGAAGTGAGACACCAAGAAGCTGGAAACAAGACACAATGAAAGTGAGGCTACAAAATAAAACAGGAAATAGAAAACACGAGACAGAAATACATAAACATAGGTGACCGAGCGTCACACAAGGAGGAAAGTTAACGTGGTACATTTGCTTTTATTTACGAAAAAGTTTTTATTTGATTTGTAGTTTTACTTCAGTACAATGAAGGGGACTTCCTCCACCACTGGTGTCTAGACGCACATAGTTGCAAACATATTGTAAATCAGAACAGGAAAATTCAGAAATGACACTATGACAGATTTCCAACCATCAGGAACATGATCTGATGATGGTGATAAAGAATGAATTGTTTATTTTAGTAATAGATAAGTATTCAGATTGTGCATGAGTCCAATTTTTAAGTCCTCATTAATACATAGACTGTTTTGATGGATTTTAAAATTGGAACCCCACCCATCATCATATTTCATTATACTTCATGATGATAGATTTATTGTCAGGACGATAGCAAAACAATAAATGGTCAAGTTTAATTTAATGCAATGTTTTGCTGAAGGGAAATCAGGTGCTAGAATGATGAATTAGAAATGCATGAGGTAAAAATAAATAAAACCAATAATCTCATGAATTCAAAACTAGAATTTGCAGACAAAACACGATTCACAATAGAAAGCAATTTTCTCTCTTCATTTATATATTGATTGTCTCCAATGTCGGCTCTTCCAGAACCCTAAAACCACGACACATCAGGGGAGACAAGACACTTACCCTGCACCCTTTGTTATTGAATAATGAAGCAAGGGCATTTGGTTCATTAATTATCCACACTACACTGTGAACTAACCTTGAACCAAGCCTTGGCTCAATGTATGAAAATAAAGAATCATCCGAATGCTAGAATATGGTATCACAAATGTGAAGTTTGATTAAGTTGCCCTGATTTTTCATTTTTATATGCAAGTATCTTTTGTGAGAGTTTATTTGAAGAATCCAGTTTAGCTTGCTTGGCTGTTACAGACATATTTTAAAATAAAGTGCAATTCTTTCTCAACAGTGCAAAGAAATTCAGGGACCATAGTACAAGATAGTCATTTGTAGAGCACGTTCTCAGAAATAAACACTACAAGTCAACAAGATGCAATACACACATGAGCAGTTGGCAGTGTAGAGGCAAATTGCCATTGTCAGGACGTGGTTGATTTAAGGTCCTCTCATGCAATCTACAATGGATCCATCAATTGCTTATTCTGCCATGGTCTCAGAAGAAACCACAGGCTAACCTTTTCCTATTATAGAATGCAAATTTGGATGTACTGGGATCTGTGGTGTTTCCTCACATGTGTGAAACAGGCGTAGTACAGAGAAAGTATCGCAAAGAAGCTCAGAAAGCATCTTGTTTTCTACATGAACGTGTAGCTTCAAAGTAGATATCTGACTTAACTCCTCATCCTCACACATGTAGTCCAAGGTGATCAAGAAATTCAGATTCATGATTTATAACAAAATACATTGGTTCCGCTATGTTCATGTCCTTGTTCTGACACCACACTCTTGCCTAAACCCTGGATGGCACTCTAAATATTAATCCTGGTCTCTAAGGACAGGTTGTGTGCTCTGTGCGTCTGCCATCCAACCCCTGGTGACTGCTGCAGTTAAATCAAGGAGGGCTCACTTCACTGTTCATGTTCTATTGTGTATTTTTTGTTTTCGGGGTGTTTGACGCTACATGTGTGGATCTTGTTTTTTTCTTATTTTACTTGCCTTAAATTGAATTACCTTAATAAAATTGAATTGTATTTTTTTTGTGTTGCCAATGAACAAAATCCAGCCACTAACCACTTTCCCTTCAAACCATACACTTGCTGTATTCCTGGGGGAGACAAGGGTGTTTACAATGCATGAAGGTAAAAAAAAAGTCACCTCTCAGTAAGTGAAGTACACCTACAACTTGAATCTGTTTGTTATTCCATGTGTTCATTTTACAACACAAAGGCTGGAGAATCAGCCTTAGAATACCAATTGAGCCGGGGAAGTGATTTGTTTGCTGGATTGGGAAAGCCTCGCTTCAAGGCTCTTTGTGAAGAATGAATTAACACACATTGTAGGCCGCCCATTGAGACACCCGGAGACAAAGCCCCCCGACCATTCAGCTCGGCTGAGCCGTTTTATTTCTTGCGACTTCCTCTGCCTTGTTCTCCCTCCCTCAGCCACCATTGCTAAGGTTTGTGCAGCTGTTGTCTGGAAACAGTGGCAGTGAAAAGGTAGAGGACGGTTTCCCATGAGCCCTATCCCTATCAGCTGCTGTAAATCTACTGTTCTTGAGAACAACCTATAAACCAAATAAAGTTGAAATCCTCTCATGAAAGCATCAGACTCCTTACCCCATCCATATATCAAGCTCTCCGTTATATACACAATATACATAATTTCATATTTACAGTATTCATGTCTTATTAATATATGATGTGTGTTTATATATACTGTATACGTTCATATCCCCAGTTTTCACATGCAGTAGCTGCAGGAAGGAGACGACTGTGCAGGCTTTGCCCTAAATATTGCCTCCACCCCTCTGGAGACTAACTTCCAGGAGATCTGGAAGTCTGTCAAAAGGCGCACAGGGTCCCCAGGCGCATTGACCTACTTGTTTCTTTTGCAAGGCAAACAGTGGAGACGTAGAGCAACAGAAAAATGTTCGCAACTGTAAAGCATCCAAACATCACCGCCAACACTCGGATGGAACAGAACGATGTTATATTGCCAAAAACTTCCCACAGCTCATAGATGTATTGCGTAATGTGGGTTACATGCTCACAGATGAACCATTAGGAATTAAGAGACCATCATATGTACATTCCCTGTTCTGATAACACCTGACCTGTGCTCTCTGTATATGTTTTTATAGTTTCTACCCTTCGAATTTCATGCTGATTGAGAATCTCAACAAAACATTTGGGTTATATATTGATTTACACTTACTTCTGCTTTATAGGAACATCTATACACCTGCTAATTAATGCAATTATCTCATAGTCGTACAACATATACAGTAAAATCACACTGCCACCGTTGAAGAGCTGATGTTCATATTAAACATTTGAATGGGAGGGAGGTGGGACCATAGATACCAGAGTAAGTTAATTTCTTACTTCCTTCGTTGTTTCACAGCATGGAATCTGATGTGGTTTATGAAATACTGTCATGACTGTAACATTGATCCTATAGTTGAACCATTCATGTGATTTCTGTTTTGTAATGTCACTGTCAGAGATTCGTCTGCTGAGACGTAGCCTGCCATTCTCGGCTCTGCTCAGTACTAGTGAAATATGAATCTTTTAATTCCGAAGATTATGTCTGGCATCTTGTCTCCAAGTTTAAAAACACTGACACGGATGAAGAAGATGTTTGATATTTGAATGTGTCTCACTCCTGATAAAATGGAAGATACTTATCTGTCAAACCAGCAGTGTCTTCATCTCCTCATTAAAAATAACCATTAAAAAAAGATACAGAAATCATTTCATCAATACAACTTGTTCAGAGAGCATGCCAAGTGTTAACATGGTGTTCCTAATAAACTGCTCAGAAAACACAAAACATTGTTTTGCCTGGTAATTCCAATAACTACAAATAACTATATTGACCTTACACTGTGTATAATTTGGACAATTAAATTCATTTCGTTTTTGATTGAGATGAGACATGATGCAATCCTTTCACTCTCCGGCTACAAAACAAGGAAAGGCGTAATAAAATGTTTCTCTTACTTTTTCTTTGTTCACAATTTGCAACCTTTGTCTGAAAATAAACAAAACAAAGACAGCGCTCACATCCAGCCCTACCTATAAATTACTGTTATGGGGGACAACATTTAAAGGTCACCATTTAAACTTTGAAAGGCCACAGCTGCAGCACCTTCGGGTCTCGTCTTGATGAAGGGAGGAGGGAGCATCTCGTCGCTCACTGGCTTGAGGGAGGACTGCAGCATGAAGCATATCAACACAAAAACATGTTTATTAACACATAATAATCTGCTTACACAAGCAGGCATTGATCTTTCCAGTGCATCTGACATGCAATCTGCTATATACCTTTTCATAAGCATTTGCTTTGTGTTTTTATGATGGACTATACTTAATATAATGACATGGGCTCTTATGGAGACAGGTATAAAGTACTTCCATCCTGTGGTGTGGAGGAACGTCGTCAAACAACTGGAGCGGAAAGATTCAAAGTATGATTGATGGCTTCAGGAGGTGGTTTCACTTCATCACTACTTGTCTGAGGTGCTCGTCTGACTTAAAACAACACTGTTGTCTCACTATTAATCAGTGTATTGCATTATGGAGTCTCCTAATGTGCACACATACTGTGGCACTACGACTGCTGAGGTGTTAGTTTTTTATGTATGTTTCTAATTACTGAAGTGTCACATGATGCGTATAGCCACAATCCATTATTTAGTAAAGGTTAGGTGCAAGTGTTGTGTGTTGCCCTCGGTAGCTTAGCATTTCTCCTAAATGTCACACCTTTCAAAAACAGGAAAAATAGCACTTAATGGTTCTTGAGGGGTGATCACTCAGCGTCATAAACTTTAATTACACCGCCACTTGTTTGGACGGCAATTTTGTGCTTATTTAAATCAGTGGCTTTTCCATTTGGCACGCTGCATATAGAAATTGTATCATCTCTCCTTAATCTATGAAGTGTGTGTGTGTTTGTGAGAGAGAGAGAGAGAGAGAGAGAGAGAGAGAGAGAGAGAGAGAGAGAGAGAGAGAGAGAGAGAGAGAGAGAGAGAAAGAGAGAGAGAGAAAGTCAGACACATGCTAAAATCTTTCCTCCTCATCCTTTTGTAGCATGTAGGTTGCCAATCCCTCTCCAGTACGGCCCAGTGGCTGTTTGTTTCACAGAGGATGGGGGTTGGTCCTGTCCTCAAAGCAGAGACTCCCTTAGTCCCATATAAATACACTCAGAGTGTCTTTCCCTCACACACAAACACACACACACACACACACCTACACACACACACACACACACACACACACACTCCTGCTGGAATCAGACAATTAATACAAACAGCAGGCAGGAGGAAGTCGATGGAACTCGTTTGGTGCAAGAGCCGAACAGCGGCAGAAAAAAATGGTTTAAGTGGAATGAGAGGAGAGAAAGAGTGACGGAGAGAGGAAGAGGGGAGGGAGGAGAGTGGAATAGAGGGAGGGATGGAGGGAGGGTTTAGTGCCAAATAAGCTGCCCCCTC
This sequence comes from Pseudopleuronectes americanus, assembly GCA_038501795.1. Classification (NCBI taxonomy): domain Eukaryota; kingdom Metazoa; phylum Chordata; class Actinopteri; order Pleuronectiformes; family Pleuronectidae; genus Pseudopleuronectes; species Pseudopleuronectes americanus. The sequence goes on from CM076728.1 coordinate 3,561,279, forward strand.
TTCTCCCACATCTCAGTCCGTGAGCACTGGAGCAGAGCCCGAGCTCCGGCGTGCATTCTGGACATGTACACCTGTAAGCTCTATTCATTCATTCATTCAGGGACGCAGCGCTCACATGTGAGTGGCAGACACACCATTGAGACATTTACGGCAGCGGAGAGCATTTTACGAGTGTGTTGATGAGATCAGACTGAGCTCGGAGGCAGAGGCAGCAGAGGAAGAGGAGGAGGAGGAGGAGGAGGCGACGTGCACAGTCTACATCACAATTAAGGTCTGAACCTTTTCCTCTTCTTTCTGTCAGCACATTGGAAGATTCAGGAGAGACAGACATGACACATACTCTGCCTGCCTGTTTTTTGCTTTGCTGGGTTTAACATCATACTGTAGTGCATGTTGACTAAAACTCAAGCTACAGCAGGGATGAGTTTATCCAACCAGCTGTCTGTGGTTCAACTACACAGAACTTTGATGCTGATTTATAGAAAGCTAGAATTGTTGGTTTTTCAGATATGTTTAGCATCTTTTTAAATATGAAATCTGGTCTCGTTTGTGAAATGCCTTTGGTCCCTGTCATTCTTGGCTCTGCTGAGCACTGTATATGAACATGAAAAATTTAATTAGACTTTGGACGATCTTGAAGATTCTGTCTGGCATCTTGATACCAACTTGCTACATAATTACATCTTACTACAGAGTGATACATGATATAAACCTAATTGTTACCATAGCAGGAAGTGTATTCGTAGAATTGTAATATATATTTGTTTAATATCTATTTGTTTCATATATATTTGTTTCAATAACAACTGACTATTTGTTGACTATTTGTTTCATATATATTTGTTTCAATAACAACTGACTATTTGTTGACTATTTGCACAGCCTACTCAGACAAATGCTTTACATCAGTAATTCTATTCACAATATGGTCTGTGTTGGTTTAAGGTTATGTCTCCTTTCACTTAAGTTCAGTATTTCTAAATATATATATATATTAATTGACAATTTGTTGACTATTTGCACAGCCTCCATAGAAACACACTTGAGCTATGCACAATATGTTTGGATTTTAATTATATCTATCTATCTATCTATCTATCTATCTATCTATCTATCTATCTATCTATCTATCTATCTATCTATCTATCTATCTATCTATCTATCTATCTATCTATCTATCTATCTATCTATCTATCTATCCATCCATCAATCTCAAACAACAAAGCGCTAAAACAATGTTGTTTCAGTGGTATTGATACAATCGCAACACTACTGAAATATTTACAAAATATAATTTTTGCATATGGAGTATACTACACTCAAACCTCCCCCAGAGTGTACAAGTGAGTCAGTAGAGCTAGATGTTTTCCATACAAAGCACGGCGTAAACTGTGGGGAGCCACAAAAAACAAATAGTCTCTTCAGCATCTGTGTGAAGTCACCTTAGTGTTTGTCATATATATATAATATTTGATTGCCACAGGAGTAGATCATAGCTCAATTATATTTGATAGATTGTTAAGTCTAAAAGAGTTGTTTAGTAATATGTTGCTCATAAGTAGTCCCTTTTGAGTTTGATCTAGAAGGAAAACCTGTCTGGAGATTCATCAGAAGAGAATTTTATGGAGAATTTGAAATCTTTCCCAAACATTTTATTTCCTCATCAGTTCCTATGGAAACCAAATCCAATGCATCAGAAGCTCAGAAGGAGGTTCAAGAGAAAATCTTTACACTTTGGACCAGCTCTGCGCTCTTGCCATTTTTTTTATCTGCATTCTGTGCTGAGCACAGTACGTTACTAAAAAGTGCCTTTGAGTCAGATTGTTTGAGGTTGTTTTTGCCCTCTTGAAAGCTGGTTAGGATCAGAGGCCAGCTCTCACTTTAAGCGGGAGGAAAAGCTGTGTGAGCAGATCAATACACAGAGCGCGTCCTCGCTCAACCAGCATGAGCAGAAAAAAAGAGTAGTAAAGATTACACTGCATCAATCAGCATCGTACAATGCAGGAGGCTGAGTGCTCTGAAGTCAACATCAACTCTGCTACAGAGAGTACCTGGCATAGTTTGGAAACGCTGCCGGGCCTGTTTTAGTTTGAAAACTCCAGGCTGCATTTTAGTCTGGATGGGCAGAAACTGAGATGTTGGAGAAGAGGACAAACGCTTGCTGATTGGGTCTTTTAGCTCAAGTGGTCGTCAGGCTTATATCAAGTGACTCCTTTGCAGTAGAAAACAACCTGCATTGACCTCTGTAACCTCGGAGTAAGATAATCAAGTACAAGCGTTGCTGGAAAAGAATGGAATAGACAGTGAGAGTAAAAGACACACTTAATACTCAATCTGATGAAATGTAACAGGGCATCCGTCCATTTTGATTTATATTAATTGATGATGAGATGATCGCTGGACGCAAATTTCCAAATGCAGTATTTGGATACAAGTGTTTTTAAAATTCCGAAACTTAATGAAGGGATACAATAATATTTAACAATTTCTCCATGGACAAAAATTGTATTATGTACTGCATTCTGGAACACTAAGCTGCCCCAAGTCCACACAAGTAAGCTAATGATGCATCTTCAATGAAAGAAGGACACACAGAAAGATTCTGAAAGATGAAAATGATAAATAAATACATATAAATATTTAACCAGGTTGGGAAGTTTGCATTTGTGGAACTGATTTACATGTGTTCCACTTGCTTGGTGCTGGTGTGTGGATTTGACTAGACATGTGTGAGTACTCAAATTTACAAATCATTTTACTCTTTATGTATCTTTATTTTCAGTTGTAGATCATTTGTAGATCAGAATAACACATTTTATGACTTATATCTCAGGGACGCTCCTCAGTTCCTCTCAGGAAGTTCCCACAACCGTCTCATCCAAAGTAACCTACTTAATACAAACTGGAAAATGACTGGATCAAGAACAGTAGAGGCTACAGTGAACAGGCAGTGAAGTGGTTGTAGACTTCCTGTAATGATGTTATTTTACTTTCCTAGGTCCTGTAAGGAAATTGGCAGTATTATACTTGGTAAGGCCTCTAGTGGTGTGGTTCTATTTATGGCCAGTCTCATCGTCGATTTGTCAGCTACGTTGCTCTGAACTACATGATGCAATCACCTGGATTGTAAACCTTATGATTTTCATTTTCATTTTCGTTTAGTTCCACTGTGAAGTTCACATTAATGGTTTTGAGTGAAATATCTCATGAACTAGCGCCATCCTCAAGAGTCTTTTATCCATTTGGTAAAACATTTATTATATATAGAGTTATAAAACACAATCTGGCACATTTCTGGTTGAAAGACGCTGATTGGTTCATCATGGTTTATTTGGTTACACATGTTCAGGCTGATGAGGCCATGTGTTAGACATGTTGAAATCTGCAGTACGTTATACACCATGTAAATTTGCACATATCATTACATTATTACATATCATAATAGAATATAAGCATGCCAGTACAGTACAGTAATAATTCATGTTTTATGGACCTTTCACTGTTAATGTGAGTGAGAGTGGTCTTTTCTCTTTGTATTTTGGCCCCTGTGATACATTATGGACCTGTCCAGGGAGTACCTCACCTCTTGCCCAGTGCCAGCTGGGATTTGCAGTGTTTTGTATCAGTTGTGGTCTTTGGTTGTTCTGCCTGCTGACACTGGAATGAAGGGCGTTGCAATAGACAGGTTTGGATGAGATCAAAGCATGTTTGACCTTCTCTGGATCTGCAGATGAAAGTAATGACTTGCTCTTGGTTAAATGTGTCAGATGGACAAAGCAGGATTGTACAACTTTAGTCTACTGACAAGTCTGAGTTGAAAATAACCCAAATGCCTTTTTTTTCATTCAGCGATCTTAGATTCAGAGGCAAAAATCATTAGATGACACATCATGGCACCAGGCTTTGTCTGCCACGAAATAGTGTGCTTATTATATTTTAATAAAATGAGACCCAGAATACAGCCCTGTGGGACCCCACAGAAGGGCATCATGAGAGGAGGAAGCGTTCCCAAGGTCTACTTGACAATTAGGCTCATATGGAATAATTGAAAAAGAATGTGATTCGGTCTCTGATACACTTACACACGCTCACTCATGTTTGTACAGCTATCTTAGTGAGGACACTCATTGGCATAATGCATTCCTTAGCCTCTTATCCTAAACATCCAAACTAAATGCCTAACCCTATCCCTTAACCTAACCTAAACCTAATTCTAACCCTAACCCTAAAACCAAGTCTTAACCCCCAAACAGTCTATTAAAGGCGGGTCACAAAGTGAGGACCTCAGTTTCCCAAAATGTACAAAAAACTCTGTATGTTTTAGACTCAAACTGGTCCTCACAAAGATAGCTGTACAAGAGAAAACACACACACACACACAGACACACAGACACACACACACACACACACACACACACACACACACACACACACACACACACACACACACACACACGTACACACAGTAGACATCTGCTTGATAGGAATGGACAAACATATCCAATCTTGCAAGAACAACAACAAAGTGATTGCTGACTATGAGTGCACTGACCTTGTCCTGCTTCCTCCATCAGTATCACTGGTGACTGACAGAGAACGAGCAGCAGTGTGGGTCTCCTCAACTAAATGAGACATTGTGGTGACGATTGGACTACTCAAATGTCGCTGCACTATTTTTCAAGTATGTTCACATGTTGGGAGACACTTTTTCAACAGCTGTTTTTTCAATAAGGATAGTTACATTCAGAATATGGTTGTATAATGATTGATGGTAGCCACACTGACTGTTTGGCTGTATGTAATATAAAGCCAAGCCATTCACTTCATCCCTGATTGTGATTGCTTGCTTTGTTGTGTATGTGGTTGCGATTATGTTGCATTATTTTTTATTTGTGTTTGATGATAAAATCTGTTTGCTGTTGCATCTGTACTTTATGTGAATCAGATGCATTGTTTTCTTTTTTACTTTAGCTCAAGGTCTCTAAAAAAAACCTGTACATCTCCTATTTTTGAATATTGCCACATGTCTTCCAAATGTAGAGGCAAAAATATTCCCTGACTTCAAGGCAAAATGAGTTGCTGCTCCAGTAGCTGTAACTACTTACACAGAATTGCTGTTTCTTGCTTTGATCATGAGAATAATTGGATTAAACTAATTACATGCCCAGCAGAATATTACACTTGTGCTCAGCAATCGTGTATACACTCTGATTTCTGATGGAACTGATTGTCATTCGCCTCTGGCTGCTGATTTAAATTCTATCATAAGAATGCAGCGGGTACAACATGGCCGTATAAGCATCTCAACATAATTATTACTTTAATTATGGCCATATTTAGTGAATTGATACCGGGATGAGACATTCATTTTTATGAATGTGGATCTCCTCAAGGGAAACAAGCACATCATTATTTACTTCATCAACAAATCCAGTATGCAAAATAACAAGAACATGGGAAGAGGCTGATGTTTTTACACGTGGCATCTATTGCACTTCTGTCCGTCCTGGGAGAGGGATCCCTCACATGTGGCTCTCTCTGAGGTTTCTACTTATTTTTACCTGTCAAAATGGTTTTTAGTAGTTTTTCCTCACTCTTGCTGAGGGTTAAGGACAGAGGATGCCACACCCTGTTAAAGCCCTATGAGATGAATGTAATTTGTGAATATGGGCTATACAAATACAATTTGATTGATTGATTGATTGATTGATCAATTATTCTGCAAGTGTTAAAGTCCAAGTGCATGCAATAATTAGATCATAGTGTGCCTATAACCAAATCCAGAGAATGAGAATGAGGGCAGGTGTACTGGTTCGTTTTTCATTCCCGAGCAGCTATCTTGGTTGAAATTAATGACTTTAGTTTGACATCAAGTTCAAAACTTTTAAGTGTATTCAATTAGTCTCTGGTGTTTAAGAGTTTCAGTTGAGCGCACAAACAACAAAAACGGTGAAACAAACAATGATAAAGTCTAAATTTAACATTTAGACGACTTGGACAATGAAAGTAGATTTTATTGTGGAGAGATTGGACTCCTCATGCATGAAGGGGGAGAGTAGTTCAAAGTGGCATTGTTTTGACTTCACACCGATTTACAGTAGTTTACAAGTAAAGGTACTTCATGATTTTACTGACCATCACATCAAGACTGAATATTCATGGCTTAATATGGGTATTGGCTGATTTGGAAACAAATACAATAAATAAAATATTTTTGTACTATCGTCATTTCAAAAAATAATTGAGCTGTTTTCTGTAAGGTTTTTCAAAATCAAACTGGGCAACGTTGGAAATGTGCTTGCCAAAGAGATTTTTTTAATCTTTTGACTTGTATGTGTCAGTGTCCAGCTGATGTAGAGGCTGGTTGGCATTGGAAGATGAGGAGGCTGACAGTCAGCACGATCCTGGCTCTCACGTTGCTTCTGTTCCCACGTGAAACGTCTGCTCTCAGTTTTCTCCTCTGTAGTTGGATTTTTTCTTCTACGCTTGGATTTATTTAATGCAGCAATAGTGTTGGCAGGTGTAGTGATGCCCCGCCTTTTTATATACAGTCTATGTGTCCCGCTTTCGTTATGGGTGTATTTCTCTTAAGCCGTATTTAGACATGACCTGCGATATATAGTTTTTATTCACAGTTTTCTTTTCACACTTGCACAACGCAACAGGAGGTTCTCTGCACTGACGCGTTCACAACAGCAACAAATCCCTACATTATTCAGGCGAGAGGTGGAGCTGCAGGGTGCAGCAGGCAGCCACAGGAAGTTACGTATTCATTCTGCTGCAGAGATCACCTGATTTTATTCACAGCACATTGACAACACCTTCTTATTTTTTCGTTGTTTGCATCTGACTCGTGATAGAAGCGTCATTAACTGGAAATGAAAAAAACATGAATTAAAGGACACAAACTGATGCCAAACGCTCTGTTAATTAATGTGCTTGCACAAAAAACACTTTTATTTTATTTTTTATTATATTCTTGACCTTCATTTAGATTTGTTACTGGTCTGTATTTTTAACAGATTTATTTTGGAACCAAGGCTATGTGAGTTTCACTGAACAGCAGGCACTGACAGTGATGGAAGAATCTATGCATTTAAACGACCGTTTAACATTTATATAAAATGCTAAACCATTGCAACAGCGCTGCAAATGGAAGAGTGTGTAGTTTGATAACTTTAGCTAAGATTAGCCACAATTCGCTCCTGGTCACACCACAAAGGCTTGAGCTGCAAAACCCCTGAGTGCACTGAGATGAGCAGGGATGTGTTTCATGCTTATTACTATAACCTTTCCTTTATAAGAAGAACATTTATTATTTATTGAACAAGTCTATATTAGTTCTTTAAGTTGTTACTTGAGACTTAATAAAACATCCAGCCCCTGTGGTATTTAGCAGCCAAAGAAGTTCATCTGTTCATCATGGTTCCAAAGTTATGTTTTTTTAATCAAGCAATATGCACACAAGATGATCGTACTTACCAATGCAAAGTGGACTGTAGGTGATAACATTTTCCATGTGGGAGCTGTGAAATGCTTTGTTGGCACAGTGCTATCTGGTACTCATTAACACATTCACTGAAATGACTTCACGCTGTCTGTGCTTGTGAATATCTTCACAGTCGAAAGCTGTAGTTTCATATGCCAATATATTAGATTATTTAACTATTTCTCACTTAAATTTAATTTTTATTTCTCACAAACTATATCTTTAGGGTGTCGCCTTGTCCATTGTAGACAATAACTTCATCTCATCACATTTCACCACAAATAACTCCAATGCATTGATGATGCTGCAAGTTTTAGACACAATAGTATGAGAATAATACCAGTAAAACAATAGTTTTAATGTTAATAATTTAGATTTTCTTTCTTCCCTCATTTCTAGGGCCCCTTTGAATGGATAGCGCCCCCTGACATTTGTACACTAGTTCTCAAATGTCATATATATATTATTATTATTATGTTTTTCTGTGAGATGCAAAATCTTAGCTGCCTCAGAACCCCTTGGTGGTCATGATCAACATGTTAAATACAATCTCTTCAAATAGATCCAGAGAACCTTTGTTCTGCTGCTCTAGTGCAGCGTCCCTTGCCTTCTCCTTTCAGCCTGCTGTTTAAGAAGGGCCACCATACTGCAACCGTACTTTTCGTGGGTGTCTGGGACGAGGTAGAGACCATGGGCTCTGGCTCCTCCTCACTATCTGTGTCCAGCTGTGCACATGTAAATGAGGAGATTTCAGCAGCAGTCTGGCCATGGTTTGGCACAAAGCATGAGGCAATAAGGGGGAGAGGCAGAATGGACGGCCTTTCCCCTAGTGCCTCATAGATGGCATCAAAGAGAGGCGGTGGTCTAGTGGCAGAAACTTGGACTTTGGGCAGAGAAGGTCTCTGGTTTGTCTCTGGTTCGATTCCACGGAAAGACAACAAAAAGACGAACCTGGATTGATCCGCCCAAAAATCCAAGAGTCTGTCTAGACCCTGTCTAGTGCCCCTGAGCAAGGCACCTTACTCCCCCAACATCTGCTCCCCGAGCGCTGTACATAGTCGCTCACTGCTCTGTGTGTCCCTGCACAAAGATGGGTCAAAAGCAGAGATAAAATTTCCCTACCTGCATGAGTGTGCCTTTGCATGTCTGTGCATGTGTGTGGGATAGATAAAATGCATCTGCTTAATCAAACATGGCCAAGAAGCTGCTGTTGCTTCACCACTGTCTGTTTCTGTGCCGGTGGGGGGGATTATTCAACTCCTACTCATCCCATGAATAACAGAATGTTAGACAAAAGATAGTTGAGGCAGAATGCAGGGTCCCCTACGCGGAACTGTCAAAACTGTTACAATAGGTTCTGCTTAGGGGCTAATAATTATTTCTTTACAACTTTAATAATGGGCGGTTAATCAAATTACCTTTTTTTGGAACATGTTTATTTATTTTCCGTTTAAACAGCAAGTATAGCCAATGTAAGCCTGTACTAGCTGTACAAGATACTATTAATGGTGCCTAATCAAATTAAGTAAAATACCTTGTATTTGGTTTTAAGCTTGTCCCACTTTTTGGAGACAGTGACCTGCCCCACCAGCCCCATACCCTGAACCACCTGCCTTCAGGTCTGAAGCAGCTTGATTAGAAAACAACACTAAAACTACTAACAACATGTTAACTCACTGATGTACTTACTGCACACCTGATAGGCTTCATTCCTCTTCCCACTGAGGAAACGATCCAGTTTAACCCTTACCTTTATTGAGGCAAGAGTTTCAGCATCTGTGACTGCATGGAATTGAATCAATGATTATATATATATATATATTCAATTTGATAATTTTACATCAGCAGCATGAAATGCATTGTACGCCTGTGGGTATGACATACTGTTAAAAGAAAAGGTCCCTTACTGACAAAATTATTTGCACCGCTTTAAATGTCAAGGTTTAAATTTTATCATCTTGTAAAGGCTGGTTTCCTTTGCTGAAGGAGATGAGTTAGGAAGCATTGAAGCTCCTTTCCTTCAGAGAATCTGAACAGCTCATGTTATTGCGGCCGGTGAAATACTTCCAGGTCATTTCACTCAGTTAGGACGATTCCAAAGCAAAATGGACTTTCAGAGAGCAGCCAAGCTTACATGTTCTTCTTCTTCTTCTTTTTTAGTTTTTGCAACCCAACCCTAGTACCCGACCAACTGGACTGGAAAGTGTTGAATAACGAAATGTGCGTATCTAGAGTGAGCTTGGTGACACATTTTTGGGCTGCACGCGAACGAGTGGATGGCGACATTTACATCACAAGGACCATAGTGGACCCAGGCAGACTGGGCCAAAGCAAAAACTTAGGTGTACACCTTAAAAAAAAATAATGCAGCATCTGTCATCTTATGATATTAATACCATTTCCAGTCTCAAGACACCACTTACATATGCACAAGATGTATCTAGTAAATTAAAATACAACTTAAGTGGGAGAAATGACACCAGCGGAGATAGAGCTGTCACAAATTATCATCAGACACATTTCACCTGAAAATCCACAGTGTTTTCCTGACATACACTTTAAAGCCGCCAGATGCAGGAACTATAAATTTAATTAGAATTTGAATGATTAGCATCTTAATATCACACCTCTGCTTCTGCATGTGACACCTTTGAAACTACATCATTAATCACCCATCTGTCAAACGCTGAATGGCATTTCTCTGAGCCTCAGCACATAGACAGATGCACACAGAATATTGATGGATTGACAGAGGTGATAAAATGGCTGAAGTGTGTGAGGACCAGAGGAGCTACCAGAGGATAATGTCAAAGCCTTTCGTACAGGGGGCACCAGAAAATACAAATGTGTCCCCAAACCTCTGATTCATCTCAAAAAGTCTCTTGCCGCATGTGTGGGCAACATGAAGCGTTCAGTAAGTCAGGTGAGGACAGGGCAGCATATTGACACATTGGTTAGAGATTATTCCTGTTTGGGGAAACTGGAGCTGAGAGCAATTCTTCTTCTGCTATCCGTCTATTTACAAGCACACGTCATTTCAAATAGCACTGCAGATAATAAAGCAGCTAATACTCTCGGCCATGAAAGGCTGTTTATATTATTCTGCTGCCTATAACCATATGCATGGGTAAACAGCAGAGAATAGATTTTCTGGAGGGAAATGAGACGATGCAGGTGATCAGGTGCATACATATCCAGGGAGTATTTTTAATTTCTAAGAAACGTTCTAGATGACTGATCTGAATTATTCACTACTCAGATAATAATAACCCAGACGTAAGAAAGACGTAAAAATGGGAAATGGAGTTTGGGCTGGTTCATATGTGAGAGCGAGTGGACATTGAGAAGTAGCTACATGTTTTTGCATTTTAAGGATGAATGCTGTTCACTTCAATCTGTTGCCTGATGCCTTTAGAAAGAGGCAGCATGCATTGATGTCATGGTGGGATGTGTGATTCATTTTTAAATTAGACTTGATTTGTTGATTGCTGTGGGGGCAGAGCAGCTCAAGAATAATATCCAAACATACCTATTACCATAATAGTATAGCTGTTCGTTTGAAAATTGCACATTTCAACCAATGATGTCTGCACAGCAGCCCATTGGATTTTATATTCATGGTGGGTTTTCACCTGAGTATTTTCCTAAAATATCATCTGACCCGATTTTACAAACACGTGATGCATCACTTTGAGAAGCTGTGGACTGAATTTATATTTAAAACATGTAACATATGTTATTTATCATATTATAAAAAACAATATGAGCCTTTCCTGATTCAACAATATACTATTTATCTTGAATGAGGTGAACTAAAATTGTAAACTGTTAAAGCCTTTAACAGCTTCTATGAAATAATACTGATTCATTTTTTATTTTTCTGGTGCGGCCACAATATGCTTTAATTGATGACATATTCCAAGATGTTTCAACCACTTCCTTTCAGTTGGCGTATCGTGAATAGACGCTTAGTCTGGGTTTGGATCTGTAAATCAGAAGCTGACATGAATATCTTTTATCACATTTTGGAAAGATATGAGATGAACACAGTGTTACATCTTTGATTTTAATTGGGAAGAGCTTTTATTAGGTTGTTGTTAAGATTCACCATTTATTCTATTTCCTACTGTCACAGTGCCATTACACTGGTCAACAAATAAACCTTTCTCCGACTAATACAGAGTCTAGATTTGATCTTAACTAACACAGTTTCATCTATAAGGCAGTGTGGCTCACGGCCACTGCTTTTAACCATCCAGCAACCTCCTTACTAGGTGACATTGTTGTTCTGCATTTCAATGCTTCCTCTGCTACCTCTAAGAACGTCTTCTGATCAAGGCATGTGTTTACCCTAGTCTCATTATTAGACTTTTCAAGCATAGGGTCCATTCAGAATGTAGTCCTTTCATATGCCTTTCAGGAAATGAAAGCAAAGTGAATAGAAATGCTCTTACAGTATGACTAGTGGACCATGTGACTCAGTGTTTATGCCTCAGATAAACAACCCCCTCGTTATGCATGGCTTTCTCAATTTCTCAAATCCTGCTTCATCCCCGAGCAAGAATTCCATTTGTGGGGCTGTGACATTTTTTATGTGATTTATTCTATTGTCCTGAGTCCTCCGGCCATGGCTGCCCCTCCGCCTGTCCCCTTGCCACCAGCTTTGACAATCCCAGCCTTTGTTTTTGCAATGAGAAGCAGCATTCTTCCAGAGGGATGACCTCCTCTGTCTCTACAGGGGCTGGCACTGAGGACACAACCCTACCCAAGGATTGGATAGAACCCACCGGATGCAGTGAACAAAATCCCTTAGTCGTCATCCCAACACTGCAGCTCGTACGTTCACCAACCGAGTTCTCCTTCACTAGGAAGACTTGATGGATGCCTGTGTTCATCCCATCTGACACATTGAGGCTCAGCAACATTATCAGCCGCCTCCATCATTAACACAGCACAACAGCGTTAGACTGATGGGGAAAGAGGATCATCGTTGATTTATGTGAGTAACATTTGATTATTTTTACTGTAATGAATTGAATTAACATTCTAATTGAATTAGTTAAATTGAGAGTCAGTGCTCATTCATATTATGACTATTAAAATGCTGTCTAATAAGACATTTTTCATAAAATAAACTTTTCTGTGACCCAAAAAGCACAAATACAATTTGAGGAGAACCTGCAGGAGAGAGGCAGACAGATCGCATCCTTAAAATCCCTCCTGAATATTAAAACTCTGGCAGAGCAGCGACACCTTGCACCAGCTGTGTCAACATATGTAGGATTCTTATGGAAACAGAAACATTAACACATCAGACATTACCTGCAGCTGTCATAAACAATCACACGCACAGGTCACAGTAGGTGTTTATGTTAATGCTAACAGCTGCCAGGATAAACAGTCCTTCAAAGTTCATCATAAGCTTCCTCTGCAGTGAATTTAATTGCAGCCATAAATCCTATCTCTATCTTTGACAGGACTCAAATATACTGCAAAAGTTACTTATTTATCTATTTATTCAACAGCAATGACTTTTTGTGCTTCTTAAATTATAAAGTTGTAATTATTTGAAACAAAATTCATCATCTCCTTGAAGCTAATGTATTTTCAGGCACAGAAATCTCAGGAGCAGCTGAGAATCCTGTCATTTATATCGACGATTTCTCTCACATCAGCCTTGATCTGCTAACTTTAATTAACTCCTCTTCTAAACCAGCAACTTATCTCGTAGACCTGATTGCAACAAATCCACTCAAAGGAAATGCGCTCTTTATAAATAATACTTTACTCAGTACAATAAATCATCATTACCATCAGGGTATGTATCACAATAGTTGTAATTAAAGCTATTAATCAAAAAAATCACCCTGAACTTTGAGGTTTTAGCCAACTATGGACCAACCTCCGCTTTCCCTCTAACATCCTTGAGAACGTTGTTGCTAAGCAGTTGCGTGGCTTTCTCCAGAATAATCATATAAATGTAGAATATATAATGTGTATAATGCATCTATATGTTATTATTTTGTTAATATGCTCTGCTACACACATCCTCTATCGTGCCTCTGTCTGTCCTGAGAAAGGGATCCTGCACTTGTGACTCTCAGATTTTTCTATGTTTTTTCATTAAAACAATTTGATTATTTGTTGATTAGTTTATTGATTGATTGATTGATTGATTGATTGGTTGATAGGTTGATTGATTGGTTGATTGATTGATTAGTTTATACATTTGTCTGTCTGTCTGTCTGTCTGTCTGTCTGTCTGTCTGTCTGTCTGTCTGTCTGTCTGTCTGTCTGTCTGTCTGTCTGTTTGTCTGTCTGTCTGTCTGTCTGTCTGTCTGTCTGTCTGTCTGTCTGTCTGTCTGTCTGTCTGTCTGTCTGTCTGTCTGTCTGTGACTGTCACTGTCACTGTGTCCGCCACCTGCCTGGATGACTGACCTTTGTAATGAGGATTTGCGCTGGACACAGTTTAGGCACCAGGGTTTCGAGGTTGATCACAAAGAAAAATAATGAAAAGGTCTAGACATTAGTGCTAAATGTAACTGTATTTACATTCCACATCACAGGCCTCACCTATCTTTTGTTCTGCACAGTGTTCTCCAGGCTTATTGCTCTTTAAGTGGAGCCTCTTTCATCAGCCTGCCCTGGGTTTGGATCTGCCTCATAGCCCCCAGCAGCCCCTGCCATTTGACTGTCATTAGCACTAACAACATGAGTATGGATTTCCCAGCTGAGACTGGATTTAAAAGACACGTCTCTGCAAGGTTTGATGTCAAGAGAGACCTAAGTAGGATCTTTCAAGCCTTTTATGTGTTAAGTGAGGCTGGCAGCACTTTCCATCCAACCTCCCTTCATCCTGCCTCTGTGATCCAGGTCTGTCATCACTGAGCACTGGCTGGGAATCATTAGATTTGTAATGTATACACCTGACTAGGGTTGCAAAATTCCGGGAATATTCAAAGCTGGAAACTTTCCATGGGAATTATCGGGAATATACGGGAATATACGGGAATATACGGGAATATACGGGAATTAACGGGAATTAACAGGAATAAACTGGAAATTATGTGGGTAATTTATACTAACTGTATTTACCTTGTCATATACAGACTCTGAGGAAGCTTTGGGCACTTGACTATATGCTTCTGGATCTTTGTGTCACACGTGGCATCTATTGCACTTCTGTCCGTCCTGGGAGAGGGATCCCTCACATGTGGCTCTCTCTGAGGTTTCTACTTATTTTTACCCTGTTAAAAGGGTTTTTAGTAGTTTGTCCTCACTCTTGCTGAGGGTTAAGGACAGAGGATGCCACACCCTGTTAAAGCCCTATGAGATGAATGTAATTTGTGAATATGAGCTATACAAATACAATTTGATTGATTGATTGATTGATCTTAACATAGGTCTTTGCACAGTATTTGCAAATGTACAAATCCTTTCCTTCTACATTGGCTGGGGTGAAATGTCTCCACACATGAGATAGTGCACGTAGCATTGCTCTGTAGAATAAGATGAGAAAAAATCTTGTAAAAAAACACTAAAGCAATGCCAGAGATATAAATAGTTGGCCAATTGGAATCATCCTTAAAAATATTTACAATTGATGGATAAATGAATACAAATAGGCTAGATGGACAGATGAACAATCCTCAATCAGCATGCTAACATATTTTCCCCAGTAATATCATCGAAACTTACCTGACTATTCCTGCACACTACAGCAGGCCTCAATAGCCCTGCTGTAGTGTGCAGGATGCTGGCAATTATCTGTGCATGTGATGGAGAAATGCACAGTGCAGGGTTGAAATTCAACGTGCAGCTTGTGCTGCATTCCATACGTCTTTAAAATAGAGTTTTGAATGATTTTTTTAGTGCTCAGCGTTTAATTTGTGTATATTTTTTTTTCAAAATTCCCCAAAATTCCCGAGCTGAATATTTCCATGGAAACTTTCCGGAAATTTACCGGAAATTTACCAGAAATGTTCCGCCCCTTTGCAACCCTACACCTGACCTGAGTTTTTTTTCCAGAATTACAGCAACATTCACTTGTCCCTCTGCCTGTATTCACTCATACAGTACACCGCCTGTGATGTACTGACCTACAGATGTGTTTATTTATAGCTGCTTGGTCATTTCTTATGTCTGCTGCAGTTGAAATACGGAACAAACAGAATGACACACTGTGTGCCAAAGAAGCCAGCTTGGTAAAGCACAATCATAGCATTGTAGCCAAGTAGACACAAGTTCACTGTGCAGTCACAGTCAAATAATGATGCACAGTAATTGTGCAGAGGTCAGTTCTGTGTGGTTTCCCTCTGGGCAAACAGGTTGTTGATTGTTGTTCTCATCATTAGACGCCTGTCTTTACTTGTGCCTTGTCAGCTGATGGTATTAAATTAAAAAAACACCATTAAACATAAATGGAGCTACTGTATTTTCATTTGTGACTGTTTTAAAATATATTTCCCTTTCCCATGTATGTTTGAGCAATGAAAATGGAAAGATAAGTGATAGTGATGGTGTTACCATCTTGCGTTATGCATTTTTGCTTGAAACACTATATCAGTGTTGGAAACAGATGGGAACTGCAGATTTACATGTATATCCCCTATTAAAAAACAGGGAATGTGAACCTGTGTTACCTTAACATCTGCTCCTTACAGAAGTTCATCTGTAGAAGATGACAACATCAGACTGTCAGCTTGAGTAGCTTTAAATTGTGTGTTCTAGTCATTTAGTTTAACTGAATATTTCTTTTTCAGGGACCTTTTATTTGTTGGCTGCCACTGCTGTGAAAACATCAGTTAAACAGTTAATAATGTGGATGCTGTTAAACATGGCTTGTCTGGTTATGAACGCTGATTGGTTGTTGGTTGGTTTGTTAGTTGCCGTCTTTATATGAACAACAGAATGACACAGATTTGCTGGTAAATAACATAATGTGGAGTGTTTTAACTATCAGCATGCGTACATATCATACTGGCATCGACTGTAATCTAAACCATCAGCCAGTTTGATGCGTTGGGACTTTGGGTATATTTATAAATGTGTTGAAGCGACTGGATGTTAGCGTGAACAGAGTCACTGGTGCCCACCGGATATTCAGACAGCCAGACGTGACCAACTGTAACAATCAGATCCAGTCAGAAAGTTCACTGCGTTTGATTGACAGGGAGAGTGGTGCTTCACTGCAGCACATCTGTCCGGACGACAGTCTAGTTATTGTGTTTTTCCTCATTAATTAATTCCACCAAGAAGGTTTCGTTTGTGTTCCACTTTATCTGTTCTTTCTCTGTCTGTTAGTTTGCAGGATTTGTGACTGAACAGATGGAGTTTAGTGGAAAGAAAACAGATATTATTGTTCAAGGCCGAGAGAACTTTCAATTTGCTGAGAACTCTTGAACTGTTAAATGTAGTTAGACTTTGTTTTGTCTTCAGACTGATGACAGCCAGTGGACGGAGGCTTGTTTTCTCTGAATGTCCATCCATTCATGGAACAGCAGGGTATTTCTTCAAATTGTGTACAAACATTCAGTTGAACTCAAAAATCAACTGATTAGATTTCGCTGTCAATGTCAATGTCAATTTTATTTATCATGTGTCTTATGTCAACACGTTATCTCAAAAAGGTAGATGGAGGTAATATCTTCAAATTTGGTGCATTCATTGGATTAAATTTAGATTAAAATTTGGTGCTCAAAGATCAAGGTCACTGTGATGACATGTGGTTGGTGGAACAAGTTATTTCAGGAACACGAAACAGGAATTTCAGTGCATCTGGTAAAAACATTCCCTTGGACCAAAGGATGACGCCTGAAGAGCGCCTTAAGAGAATCATTTCAAATTTGACATGAATGTTCACTTGGATTCACGGATTAACTGATTCGATTTGGGTGTCAAAGATTAAAGCGGATTGTGGACTCTTTGAATATGACATCAAGTCTGCCTTTGGGGAATTTCTCCATATTTGAACCAGTTGTCATTTGGATTAATTTATCATATTTTCTCTATTCAGATTTATCCAACATTATCAATTGATCATTAAAACTACAGCTTTCATGTTTTTTTTGTCATTTAATTTGTTTACCTTCTCCTACAGGAGTATTTTCACAAAATCAATTTAAGAAATAAAATATACTTGGATACATTTAATAAAGTGTGTTTTGCACGTTTCATCCACTGATTAACATGCTGCCGACATGACCTCTCTCTCATAAATTGCCATAATTTTTGAACACATTGTGAAAGTATAACTGCATTTAGATGATAAATGCTCATATCAACTAAATCACTGCTGCTAATTTTGACAGCATTCTGCCTGTAGCTCATACTTGTACAGTGCAATATTCCCTGGATTTAGCTATTTTCCATAAATCAGCTTGCGACATTATGATACTATTCATAGTGATACACACAGCATGGTTTAATTAGACTCTCTGTATTCACTGTACGCTGCCTCGCCCGTTTTTCACCTGCAGTTTGTGGTGTTTGCTCTTTTTTTTATCATCTGGTCTCATATTTGTTTGTTCTGCAGTTGCTTGCAGTCAGAACGCTAATTCACCTTAAAATGGTGATGCAGAACGTTAAAGAGGTGAAGAACGCGATGTGCATGGATAATTAGCTTGTCTACACCAATGCCATGCTGTGTAAACGTGACCCTATTAAACCCATCCTGATGTGTTAATTATCCCGCACAACCTTTGATCTCAGACTGAGCTTGATCCTTTTTAATCAGGGATTAATTAGGTCTATAGACTTGTGATTAACCAGCAGAGGATCTGCAAAGAAGCACACTGAGGGGTTGGAGCCCGTGTAGTTGTGATCACAGATGTCTGCGGTGTGAAGACTGAGGACTGAACGGCATTTTGAGAAAATGGAGAATCAGTAACCTGAGAAGGGACATGCACATACATGTACATTGTGTAATAAGTCTGCATTTCTTTGTTAAGAACCACCTAGAAAAACAAATATACAGAATAAATATCAGCTAAATCTGCTCAAATTTTGTTGCTATAATTTTTTTTCCTTGTTCTTCCCTCCATTCAAGATCAAGCATCTGTATCCCTCATTACAATTACTGATTTAGAAAAGATTAAATTGATTCAGATTTAAAGCACCAGTCGCGGTGATGCCTCCACAAAAGTGCATTCATTTATGACTAACATTTCAGTTGACTGTATCAGTTTATCACCACCTTGCACCAATCCCATTCATTTTTCCATTAACATACGTCTTGTTTTTGACGTTAGTTGGTGTGATTTCATATTTTCCTGTGCAGCTTCAAATCAGTCCTTTTTCAGTTGTGTGTTTGTGTTAAAAATATACACAGAGGATGACACCTGAGAACAGCGTGCATGTCTGGTTCAGCTATAACAAGCTAAAATCATTAGAAAATGTGTGAACTGGTCCAGAACAGTGCCACATCTATTACCAATATGTGACCCGTTGTGCCCAATTGTTGTCATTACCAAATCGGCAGAGAGAGCTCTTCATAAAAAACAGAAACGCATTATAGATTTTTTAGGTTGCCATATTTTTGACAACTTAGTTTGTTTCATTTTTTAAAGTAACTGATCAGTTGTCAGTTTGAAAGTTGTATCATGGCTTTAGGTCGTCATGGGCTGAAGAATGACTGAACATAACGAAACATCATGACTTTTGTAATGAATCACATCAGAACCCCACAAACATGTAAATTGACACAGTTGCTTCCACATTGAATGTCAAATATTCATCATATATGTAGACTTTAAATACTGTAGGTCTTGTGGCATGCAGTTATTGTATCATCAACATACACACTTCACTTCTATTTCTGCATATAGCCCATACCATTGATATTAATATTCATAAGATACTTGCCTTTATACTTATAAAAGTCTATACATAGCATATATATGGATACATTTATTTCAATTTCTGTAATACTAATGCAGAATTCCCTCTGTAGTGAAAGGTTTATATTATGCACATATTCTCTATCTTATTTTTTGTCTACCTCATTCTGAGTACCTGCCTCTGTAACAAGGGAATTTCTAGAAGGTTACATGGCCAGCAGAGCAGCTTCAATAGTCTTAACACCCTGAGAAACATGACATGCTGTCTAATGGATTCTCTTCTTTCACATGTGTTCTCTCTACAGGGAGAATGGAGTGAAGTGAAGGTGTCTTCAACAAAGTATCCACCCCTGGAAGGACCATGTCTGCTGGGAATAAGTTTAGGTAAGATGGAATGGAAACAGACTGCATTTATACGTATTACTCTAGTGTGTTATCCAAAACTTCTGTACTTTCTGTATCTCAGGTGGGAACACACGTACACACACACACACTCACACACACAAACACAAACACAAACACAAACACAAACACAAACACAAACACAAACACAAACACACACACATAAAATCACTCAGGTTTGTACAGCTATCCTTATTAGGATTCTGCACTGACTTACATTAAAAACCTATCCCTAACCTTAACCATGACCAATTCATGCACAACCACAATACACATTTTACCCCTAACCTTCACCATGACGACAGAAATTATGTCTTTTCTCATTAGGACTAGGCTTTGGTCCCTGTGAGATCTGCTGGTTGTGACAGGTTCAGTGTTTATCCTGAAGTGGCTAAGAGGTAGCAAAAGAAAATATACACACAAACACACACACACACACACACACACACACACACACAAACACACACACACAAACACACACCAGGCTGGTTTGACCATTAGGATACATTTGCTGAAGGACACTTAAACCTGTTGAGGACATGCTGGAGGCAGAACTAGCTAATTTTCCTCCTGAGCCACAGCGACTCCTGTATATTGCACTGTAAAAACCAAGCCAGTCACTGATGAAGAACTGATGAGAATCGCCTGTAGCCAACTGTAGCAGCTCACATGGTAAAGACATATAAAGTTCTTTCCACTGCACTTACTCCATTAATGCAACAGCAAGGTAATGGTATACCAGTGGTGTAAAGTAACGGAGTAGAAGTACTTCGTTACAGTACTTAAGTAGTTTTTTTGAGGATCTATACTTTCCTTGAGTATTTCTATTCATCAGGACTTCTACTTTTACTCCACTACATTTAAAAGAAAAAATATATACTTTTACTCCGTTACATTTTCATTGAACACCTCGTTACTCGTTACAAATTAAAATCTGAATATAATTATAATTGTCTCTCATCGCGTAATTTACCCTCGAAATCAGTTGAAATAAAGTCTGAATAGAACAATTTCGGTTGTTTTGTTTCTGTGTAGGCCTACTATAAAAAGCACTTTACATTTTTTATTTGATACTTGTACTTTTACTTTTGATACTTAAGTACATTTCAACACCAGATACTTTTGATACTTAAGTACATTTAATATGAGCTACTTTAAGACTTTTACTCAAGTCATTTTCTGACTGGTGACTTTTACTTTTACCGAAGTCACTTTCAGGTAAGATATCTGTACTTTTACTCAAGTATGGCTTTCAAGTACTTTGTACACCACTGTGGTATACTCACCTCTCTGCTGCTCTGACTGTCTCTCTTATTCCCCAAAATGCTTTTTTGTCTTCTACTGAATCTCCGTCATCTCTTCTTTGGCGTACTTGGGTTGATAATCTACTTGCAGACAAGTTTTTTCGCAAGGCCTACCTATAAAGTATTTTTAAATGGAAAAATTCTGTCAATTATGTTTTTATATGTTATAGTCTGTGGACTTGGTGATCTTGGAGGAGTTTGCATCAACAGAGGAAGATTTAGAAATAAAGCTCTGTCCATCTCTAAATAAATAAAGCTCAGTATAGAATGGATGGAAGACCTCCAAGTAGCAGGCTATACTTGAATCTTTAGAAACCTATGTCTGTGTCAACCCTTTCAACCCCCTGCCTTCTTCCAATCATGAGTTCAAATGTTCTGTGTTGTACACAAGCACGCTTTCAAATGAGACAAAAAGAAAGCTCAGAGCACTTTCTGACCTATTTTCTGTTGAGAAGCCGCTCCAGCAGGCGGAGAGTGCTTCTGGTCAAAATGCCTCCTCCCTTGTTGTATGAGCCCTGCAGCTACAGCATGTTGCTGTTCGTAGAGGGCCACCATGAAGGCAGTTCAACATGCAATTCACGTGATTTGAAAATTCAATAAACAAACTCATTCACAGGCTGAAGGTATATACTGAAAGCATGTTCCATTAAAAGATTAAACTCTATATGGAGTCTGGTGCAGACATCATTTTGTCACCATGTATCTCTCAATCTAAGAGCAAACACAACATCTTAATGACATCAGTCTAAACCTGGAGAAGCAGCTTTTACCCACTATGCAGCAAAGCACTGGAACCAACTGCCTGAAGGTCTTCGTACGCTCGATTCCTTGCAATTCTAAAAACAAGGTTTAAATTGTATTTATTCCCAAATTCCTTTAACTAAACGATTTTACAAGGTCATGACCATCATTGTATTTTAATTGTATTATTTGATACAGTTCTGTCTATATGAATTGTATGATTTTTTCCTTCAACTTAAAAACAAATTATGTTTATTTAACTCTTAAACATTGCTTTAAACTGTGCTTTCTGATTCAAAGTAGTTGTATTTGTCCTTGTACAGCCCCTTGAGTCTACCTCGGTGTATGAAATGTGCTTTATAGACAAAACTGCCTTGCCTCAATATATAGATGATGAAGAAAACTCCTAGGAATGCATTCATTTAATTTATTGAATTGAGAAAATATTGAAAAATATAAAAGAAACCATTGAAGGAAAAATACGTATACATGAAATACAGAAAATTGTGTCCACCTGTATCTAAAACGTGTTTTCAGAAGATATTTCACTGGCTTGTTCTCTTCTGTGAGATGTGAAGCTGCAGCAGCTCAATTCACAGCTCTCCTCCTTGTGATAATGCAACATGTCATGTGTTCATGTCTCACAGGTAGTGACATGACTCAGGTCTGACCCTGGAGATGCCGAAGAGACGAGACATTGTCGCCATCGTGTTGATCGTGTTGCCTTGGACTCTGCTCATTACTGTTTGGCACCAGAGCAACATGACTCCTCTGCTCGCCTCTCGAAATGGTGAGAGTCAAATTGACTGAGAGTTTCTTCCCATCAATATTCCTCATGGCTGCAGGATGCACCCAGAGGCCCGTCTGTTACCTGCAGCATGAGCATTTGTTCTTACCTGAGGGAAAAAATGCTATTTGGCGATGGAATGCTATGCGGCAATGTGTACAGATGGTTAATTCTTGCATATGATTTTTATTTCCTACTAGATGACAGACGCTCCAACTCCAGGAATACTTTTGCTATCAAGGAGTCCTGCTCCATGCAGAGCAGGGACATCGTTGAGGTGGTGCGCACCGAGTACGTCTACAGTCGGCCCCCCCCCCTGGTCCGACTTCCTGCCCACGATCCACGTCATCACTCCAACTTACAGCCGGCCGGTGCAGAAGGCCGAGCTGACGCGCCTGGCCAACACCTTGCTCCACGTGCCCAACCTGCACTGGATACTGGTGGAGGACTCTCAAAGGAGGACCCCTCTGGTCAGCAATCTCCTCGTGGAGACCGGACTGAACTACACCCACCTCAACGTGGAGACGCCCAGGAACTACAAGGTACGTGGGGACACGAGGGACCCCCGAATACCACGTGGCACCATACAGAGGAACCTGGCCCTGCGGTGGCTCCGGGAGACCTTCAGCAGAAATAACAGCGTGTCTGGGGTCGTCTACTTTGCAGACGATGACAACACGTACAGTCTGGAGCTGTTTGATGAGGTGAGGAGTCTAATGAGAATAGCTTTATTCATAAAGCTCCTTTTGAAACATGGTTTACAAATAACTTTGACAGACAACTGCTTGAGTGTTTCTTCCTCCTTTCCCTTTCTTTCTACTTGTTGTGTGTATAAGGTAGATCTACATTTATGGAGCTTAAAAAGACTTTCATGAGTGAATTGTATCTCTGTCTGTGTTTCTCACTGACAGATGCGTACCACCCGTAAGGTGTCGGTGTGGCCCGTGGCTTTTGTGGGCGGCCTTCGGTACGAGTCCCCTAAAGTGAACACTTTGGGCAAGGTTTACGGCTGGAAGACTGTATTCGACCCTCACCGGCCCTTCGCCATCGACATGGCCGGGTTCGCGGTGAACCTGCGCCTCATTCTGTCCAAACCTCAGGCTTATTTCAAGTTACGTGGAGTGAAGGGAGGATACCAGGAGAGCAGTTTATTAAAGGAGCTGGTGACTCTCGGCGACTTGGAGCCTAAAGCTGCCAACTGCACTAAAGTAAGAGAAGGAGTGTGTGTGTAACCCCTGTGATCCGGCAAAAAACAAGTTGCATGTGTAAATGCCTGTTGTGTAAGGAGGACCTCTCTTGATGTACCTGGCTGTCATAACAAGTTGTTCTTAAAGTCAGTAAACTGTCAGCTTACAGCCAACCCTGCACCCTTACAGCTCACATTCTGCCTCTAGATATTATTTTAGCACTGCAAAGCCTTTCAAACCAAAATATCTGTCTTAGTATCTCATCCCCTGACTGAATTTCTGTTCCATCCTCGTCTTCCTACCCACAGGTATTAGTATGGCACACGCGGACAGAGAAGCCTGTGCTGGTAAATGAGGGCAAGAAAGGATTTACAGACTCTAACGTGGAGATATGACATACTTCATCTCACGCAGGTAATAACCGAGATTTTGAAATGCAAATTACAGCCTTTCCAGACTCCAGTGATTATTTTGGGGGGGATTGATCAAAGGAGAGCACACATGTGCATCGTGAGATATGGACTTTACTTCAAACAGATGCCTGACCTTGTATGAAATGTGAAAGTTCTCTCTCTGCCACACCATCTCTTTGGTTCTGATTGAAATGTCTCAACAGGATGTAATTTTTCCTGTAATCAAATAGAATCAGAGTTGAATATTGGAACAGCTATTGGATGGATTTTGATGGTGGTCATATCTAATTGATGTTTGGGTTGATTTTAGAGGAGTAAAGGTTCCTGGTTTAACTTTACCTAACTTCCAAAGTGCATGGAGGAGGGAAAAAAGTCTGAACATGTTAAAATGTCAGCAACACTGAAGTATATGGAACATCTTTATTGACAGGCCGAGGTGTTTTACCTCAGGGCCTTCATCATCACAATCCCAGAACGTACCTGATTTTAGTGCTCACCTGACTTTGTCTCTGGCATCATTACAATTACAATTCTAATGTCTTGACAACTGTTGGATGATTGCAATGTAACATGGCACAGAGGTCTATATCTCCTATTAGGATCAATTCTTATCATTTCATTGATTCTTTGACCCATCAGGTCACCATTTTTATTATGTTCCACAGTTTTATGATTTATGATCAAGTTTTAGATTGATTGTAGTTTGTGTTTTGTGCAGATAAGCACATGCTAGCATGTTTATCAAATGTGGTAAATAATTACACCTGTTTTCCAATAGCATGTTGACATTTTCCTTGTGAGCATGTTTGAATAGAATTTAGCTCAAAACTCCATTGAGCCTGTTGCTGCATTAACATTTTAAGTATGGTAGGAATAGGAAAGAGTCCCATGTCTTGTAGTGTTTCCACCATCAGAACTATATTATTATTATAATTATTATTATTAGAAGTGGTAGTAGTATTGTTAGAATTAGTAGTAATAGTGTTGTTGTTTTAAGGATTATAATACTGTGCAAATAACGATATATATAATCAAGTTGATTAAATTTATTTAAAATTTAAAATAGTCTCTTGTGGATTTTAATTATCCTTGTTTTGTGTTCAGGTACTTGTTGTAATTAAGACTTAGAGTTGACAGGATTGACAATTCCTAAATTCGTAATTACGATAATTACTATATGAAATGAAAGAACCATGTTCTTTGTTGTAATGATTAATTGGAAACTTGTTGTTTCAGGGGACTCAACGTAGCTCATAGGAGCCAGAGTCGAAAATATTATCACAGCACAGTAGCTGTTCTTCAGTGCAGCCTAGAAATGGAGGAAACACCCATCCGACCCGGGATGCAGCACAAAGCAATGTGCGTGTGCCGACCAGAGCATCAAAGCACAACTGCACAAAAACAAGCCTGCCTGTTCTGTGTCTGGAGCACAGGCCGATGTGAGACCCCGGTGGTACTTGCCAAAAGGAGCCCGGCGAGGTCTGCGAGGACAAAGGATGTTACGTGATTTAAGCTTCAAGAAGAGGAGGCAAAACGAGCAATAAAGAGCCCTCTCAGCACAGACATCACCAGCCAACCCTCCAATCAGGATCAAATAGGACCCTTTTGTTCCGAGGCACGCTGGCTGTCAGGCACAGGGCTGCACAGAGGAATAAAAGGGTTCCTTGTCATAAGTGAGACAGACTGCACTGGGGGATCTGAGCCCTCCCTGTCTGTACTGTACAACACTGAGCTTTTTAGATAGCACCCTGAACCCAGCACTAATGAGGACTGGTACTCCTCAACACACATTCAACATGCTCAACTGCACATTATTAGCACACAGACGCACATGCACTCAAAAACACAGTGATTTATTATTGTGCAAAAACAATGCCATGCCACACAGTCTTTTACTCCAGGGTTTTCTTTGATATGTTGTGGTACTACTGAGCTCTACTCATTTTAAAATAAGTTTCAGTATTCACCATACATGATTTTTTAATAAGCTAATATAAAAAAGTGAACTGAATGTTTCACTTCAGAATTATTTATTGTTTCAGTGTAACTGGTACTATTTACTTTTGAGAGACAATGGGATATGAAGCCATTAACCTAGAAACTGGATGTGCATCCTTTCAAATATTACAATGTCTAATTATTCCCACCATGGATGGCTGGCTGGAAAGTGATGATTTCATACCCCACTGACTTACAGCAGCACTGCTCACAAACACTAATTGTTCTCTCAGACTCTGACTGTTCAGAGTTTGGTCAGTTATCCATGTGGCGAGCATCTGAAACCTTCATCTTGTCTCTTTAAAGTAAGAGTCATCACATTGCTGCTTGTGTTTCATTTAAAAGCTGTTCAAACCACTTCTGCCATTTTTGGTTGTACTTGTTGTTTTACAGGCTGTTTCCCTTTCAGTAATACATATTCAAAATTTTCACACAAGCAATACAAATATAATTGTTTGATGTATAACAGCCATCCTCAAACAGAAACTGTTCCCCTTTACAGGGAAACCACAGGAAACGTGATGTCCACAGTGATTCTGCTCTATACAATATGTCACTTGAACTAAAGGTACTGTATGTACATAGCTATAAACTGCTCCCATACAAATATGTCTCACTCTGTCTTTGATACATGAAGTTAAATGTTTGGCTGTGTTTATATGTACATTTTTAATATATAAGAATAAGAAGATGACTTAAAAAGTGATGTTTCTGATTGGAAGGTTTGATTTGATGTGATAAACACGTTTTTACACAAAGGTTCATACAGGCGCTGGTGACGGTCACTGGATGTCTGCTGCCATCCCAAGATCAGGTGTGTCCTCAAATTGGACCTTGAAGTCTCCCTCTTGCTCCTCAAACACAATGACCTTATTTATTTGAACACAAAGTACAAAGTATGGGACAGAGGGCCTGCTGAGTTCAAACACTGTTAATGTCAAATTCATCTTCTAAGTCATTTTTGATGCAAGGGAAAAGAACTTCAGAGGAATAGTTTAGCATTTTGGATTATGCAAGATCAATATCACTCTCATGTCTGTTCACAGAGCGCATTTAGATGGATAGAAACATGAAAGTTATTTTCCTTCCTCAAGGACAAGGAGAAAATACAGAAATGCATTGTAGCCTATTTGGTGGTGTGCGGACTTCTCCACATCAGTAAATTATAATTATTATAGTGAAACATTTCACTTTAAAACACTCTTACGCTGACTTGAAGGACTGTTGAGCCGACAATAAATATGTGAGTTGTGTTTAATTGCTCCATTACTTTATAGTGATAATTGGCACACTGTGTAGCCACGGTGGACCAATAGGGCCACTTAGAGGGGAAAGAATTTGAGATTTCAAGAATACAGTTTTAATATAACTAGAATAAAGTCAAACATTTATGAGGATAAAGAAGTATCGTTACATTATCATAAGTATCAGTATTTTGAAAAGATTGTCAAAAGACACTGAGTCTTTTCTGAAGACAGAGCCACACAGACTTAGAGGAAATTTCGTCTTTTGTGGAGGATCAAATGTGTTTTGAGTATGTGTTCTCTTCCAAGAGATTTCATAGTTTCTCGAGAAACAACGAGATTGGTAAATGGAGCGACGTCTGCGAGCTGGTTCAGGCAGCCAACTCGAGCTGCGCTGCTCCAATCATGTGACATGCTGACTCTCAACAACCATCTATAATACACTTCCACCTTATCAGGTGGTCTATCTTAGCAAAGAAAAATGTTCTATCGACCCCTTTGCTCGCACTGCTGCTGCAGTATGACTTTTTTTTCTCAAAAAGTTTAGTCCCATCTTATTGTGTCTTTTTTCTCATCTACTTTATGATTTATTCTTTTAATATTACAACGTTATTCTTGAAATCTCCGATATATTTCTTCCCATCAGGGGCCCTTATGCTTCCTCGTAGTGTCACACTCTCAGCAACACTAAGATAACATCATTGGTCTATGTGTGCGTAAATAAGTTATATTAGCAGTAATTTTAAAGTAACTTTTCCTGTTTCTTTTTGAGGCACTTATCTGTGCATCAACTCAATCTCTAAATCAAATTTTTGGCAGGAAAACAAATCAGTGTATTTCCAAAAGGTCAAACTGTTCCTCCAGCTGTACCTGGTTGATTCCACTGTTGAGATAGGGACTGGGGAGGTAGAGAGCCTGCTGGGGTCCAATGGACCAGTATCGGCCCAGATTCAGCCCATTGATAAACACAACCCCTTTCTCCCAGCCCTGTGGACCCAAAGACAAGGTCACTGCTTCACAATGCATACATTGTACAAGTACATACAAGTAATTCGCATCCCAAAATGTAGAAAAAACACAAACATCATGTGTTTGCTGTGACTTACTGGCAGCTTCACAAAAGTGTCACTGGGATACCCGTACGCAAACATCCTCCCCATGAAAAATCCAGGGAAGCTGGGATTCTCAGGAAGAGATTTCCATGGTGCCTGATAAAGACTGGAATAAGGCATTAAATTCAAATACATTATTAACACAAAATGAAAGTGATATGCAGCCAGGTAGATTAAATAAAGCATACGAACCTATCAATAAAGCTGGGTTTCATATCCAGACTGTATATTGTAAAATTCCGCAAGGGAATACTGTTTAATAAAATGTCTCCCAGAAGGCCTGTAAAAAGCATAAATCAAAATTGACTTGTATACTATCCACTGAGTGCTTGAGTGGTTTAATGGCATGCAATAGCAATGAACAACATATTGTCTGTCAATCACCTTTATGTTGTTTGTCAAGGTCCCTTCCCTGGTGAACTCGTCCACAGTTCTCCACCAGTAAACTCAAGGTTCGCCGCTCCTGTAGGGATTATTTGCTTTTATGTCTTTTGCAAGTTTTGACCGCCAGCAGTTCAGATTCCATCACCTCCAATAAAACACTGTGAATGACGTTTATTGTACATCTGCCTTCGGTGACCAACTTGATACCGAGTTGATAAAAGCGTCAGCTAAATGAAATGTAATGTAATGTAATGTAATACCATACCTTACCATCAGGAACGGCCAGCTCCACGCTCTGGCGCTTGAAAAGGCCAATGTAGTTTCTGTCAACAAACACCTAGGAAGAAAAATATTGCTGTAGATGATATTGTTTTACAGTCAAGAACAGAAAGTCTGCTTTGAATGATGAGAATGCCTCAAGACTGGTCTTTGGCCTGTGAGATACTTTGTTTGTTTAACCACACGCACATGTTGGCAACCGGCTGCATCATGAACGTTCATGTTTACGTACTTGCTTCGATGCTGCGCGTGTTACTGGAGAACTCCAGTAGAGGGCATACCCTCAGACTTAAGATTGTAGGGCTCTAGGTTCTATAATCTTTGACTAAGATGGTGACACTCAAGGAGGTCAATATTTGGCTGATGTCAAGTTCAACACAGGAAGAGTAAAGCAGATCGTGTATTTCGTAGGTGGTTTGTCAGACCTCTTAATCCGACACGTCATGACAACGACGAGTTCGATTCTCTCGATGTGGCTCCACCCTTTCTGTTGCTGATGACGTACCCACTGACCCTGTGGAGGACTCGCTCCTGCCCTGACATTTATGAGGGTGTTGCATCTTGCTAATGCATCACTTTCATTTTCTGAGGACCTGCACAACCTACGCACCAAATGTTATGCCAAGCAGCCTTTGTGCGTACAAGTAGGTAACATCTACGCTAACTCTTAAGGGAACATTTGTTCCAATGAGTAAAACTTGTTGCAAATTTGTTGCAACAGCTACAAATATATCAAGTATCCTAATGTATGAAATTGCAGTCCACCACATTCATACTGCATATCGTCAGAACAAGTGAAATCATGCCTTCATGCACATCGAGGACTCACTAAGGCTCTGTCTCGGACATTGTCTCCAGACTTCAAGAATCCTCCGCTGGTGATGGTGGTCTCATACAGCGTGTACCCAAACGACTGGCCATTCCCGTTGTTCACAGGGAGACTCTCCATGTTTACAGGCCTTAGTGACTTAAATGGCTGTGGAGCAAATTGAAACAGTTAAGATGACTTGATGGAGAAGCACCGTTCTTTTCATGACACATGTAGGCTACAGATAATCTTACATAGAACATACTCCCTCAGTGAAGCTCAGAGCATCCCATAATGACAGGTGCTGGTACATGATAGCTGGTTCATAAGCATCTCTGTAATGCAGGGTTGGCAGGTCAGGGATACTCTCAACTCCTGAACAGAGAGGTCACAGACGATATCAAGCCACGGGGTCAGTCACATCATCGATGTTTTCTCATCCATATCAACTTACTGTTGAAGCGGTGAAGTAGATCCCTAAGGAGATGGTACTTTGGAGTGTACTCCCCAGCTTCAGACAAGGGAGCATCATAATCTGGAAAACATGGTGTGACAAACCGTAGATTAACTATCATGCACTGCCACCTGGTGGGTGTGAGTGCAATGCCGTTCTCTCGACAAGTGGGAAAACACGCCAGTGCTACATCAGTATAATCAAATTTGTTTAACATTTGCATAAAAGACACAACTGATTTGCTTGTGACAGAGCACAGGACACAGAGGAACCAACCATAGCTGGGGACCAGTGCTTTGTAGGACGGATTAGTGAGTGCTCCGCTCATGAAGCCAAAGCTAGAGCCTCCATGGAACATGTAGAGGTTGACAGACATGCCTCGTCTCAGGATTTCCCCGATGGTGGACACCATATCTGACAACAAGGTCAACGTATGTGCTGTTAACAACTGACTCCTTGAAGTACAGGTCCCTTATGATTTCCCTGAAGCAGGGAAATCATAATGCTAAATATACACCTTGAATGTAGTTTTTCATACTATTTTCATGCTATTGAAACCTTTCAGTTCCTGTGCTGACTCAGGGGCTGTAATGATTCATGCAAAAGTAAGTTAGCCCTGTGTTAGTCAGTTGTATTTGCATCGTTGCCAGGTAGCTGATGTTCCTCTGAGAAAAAGGGAAGCCGTCAGAAGATATGTATAAATAATGAAACAGAAATTATTTGTTGCAGGAGCTGACTGTGACTAGTAGTTAATGTCAAATAAAGAAAAATTACACTGGCATAAAAACAAAGGGTTTTAAGTGATAACTAAGTATCTTTGTTCAGGTACAGAACTGGATTCATCTCATACAGGTTTTCAAATGTGAATCTGCTCTACAGTTTTTGTCAATGTCAAAATAAATCAATAAGCATTTAGACCAATGGGTACTAATTATGTCAATAGAATCGTTAAATATATTAATTGATTTCAGGTTCTTATAGTTTGCAGCTGCAATTGAGTCCTCCGCAAAATCGCACTTTAGAACTCTTCTCAGCAATGACCTGATATTTAATAAAAGGTTCAAAATCAAGGTGTCAAATCCAAACAAATAATATTTTTGATTCTCATTTATCTTGGGTGACATTTTGTAGTATGTAGAAAGTCTTACCCTCTGGAGGAAGCACATGGTGGAGGTCACCCCACACGTCATACCAGCCAGTCCAATAGTCCATGACGATGTTAGGGCTGTTGGGCTGACAGTTTGAGTGCAGAAAACACAGGTTAACTTACACTGCTGATTAGTCCACACTCACCTGTGTCATGTCCTTTGTGACAGCAAGTGAAACCATGTAGACAGGTGAGCTACAAACCTGGAGAGCATTCAGATCCTGGATGTCTCTTTGACTTAGCTTTTGCAGCTTCACTGATCTGATGGCTGCAAAATAGGAGATTACAAGTTCAGCAGCGTGTGTGTGTGTGTGTGTGTGTGTTTGTGTGTGTGTGTATTAGGGCTTTTACGTGTGTGTGCATGTGTACCTCCAATAACACCCCCAGACTTCAATGCATTGCGGCTATCAGATGTAAGTAGGAGCTCGCTGATCCCTCTGGACTGTAAAGCCTTTCAAAATAAAACAGAATGTCAAGCCCTGGTGTTTTGGACATCGTCAGGATGGTCAATTTTATCAGCATCTATTCTACATCCGGGGCATTTAAAAATATATAATTTTGATCACACTACCTCTTTGACAAAAAGCATGTAACTTTCATCCTTTGCAAAGGATCCATAGTCATTTTCCACCTGCACGGCAATAATGGGACCACCTTTCTTAAACTGAATCAAAAACACATCAAACATCTTGTTATAAGAATGACAAGTGGCGTTACAATACACATTTTTCTAGCATCACTGATATAAAAAAAACATGGACCTGCAGTGGAACCAATTTTGGTATAAGTTTGTCAAAGAATGTGTTGACAGCCTGAGTGAAGCCTGGGTACGTCGTCCTCAGTCTCATGCTGTCGTCTTGGAGCAGCCAGCTGCAAAGAAGGAGACAAAGAGATGCTTATAGGTGTGACGAAAACCACAGGACTGCAGGGACAATGTAGGCACAGTACGTATACCCAACAGAGATTTGCATACTGGACCAGCCCTTCCTTTCAGCAAGATGTGACTTTTTCACCCTGGTTGCACTTAATAAATAAAAGTGTCATATTGTGGTTCAGATTAAGTGGCTGTCGGGTAATTTGCCTTAAACTTAATTATATTTATTCAGGGTCATAAACATTTTGGAGCTCCAACAATAAAGTATTACACAAGCCTCTGTTTAAATTCTGCATCCTGCATACACAGGGTTTTTGCATTTACTTGACAGAAGTAGATACGACAACAAAGATTTCAGGGGGTTGAACCATGTGTTACACAGTATGCATTTACTATTAAACAACAGAGGCAGCAAGTCTATACACTAATGTACTTTATTTCCTCAAAATATTTCAAACACAAGCATTACCTCGGCAGTCCTCCGAGGTCCAGCTCAGAGGATATGTACGGCCCTGGTCGTAAAATTACCCACAATTCCAATTCAGCAGCAAGACTGATGTAGGCTCTGCAACCAAGACAGGAAAAAGACACAACAAGAGGTTTCTATTTGCACTAAGACATTAAGTTAGACCCCAAATCCCATTATCTTAGGAGCTATGCTCTGCAACAACAGCGTTATGCGCCTCGTCACTCATCCTCGCTGTGTGCTTGATTGCTTGATAAGTTGCTGTTGCCATGGAGATCCCACTGTTGTCAGGTGGGACTCTAGCCTCTATCTTCTCCCCCGAGCACCAGGAGAGTATTCCCAATTCACCTTGGGGCTGGAAATATTGAAGGTGGTGTATCTCTTTCCTTTGTCTTTTTAAGGTCAATATTTGCAATGATGAAAGTACGATCTACAGATACAGGACCAGCACATGCTTTGGTGATAAATCAATGTTTTGTTTTCAAGTCAGATTCAAACTACTCCTTACACCAAATCCAGCTGTGTTTTGAAGTTGAAGGCTCCTCTCTCTGGTTGGTGCAGACTCCATGGCACATACCTGCAAGGAGATTCTTTGTTAATGCTCAAATGTCAGCCGAGCGTGTGACACAAAACACATGTAGCGGGAGTCCTACGTAGTGAGTGTGTTGATGCCACAGGCCTTCATTTTCATCAGCCGGTCCCTCCAGTAGGCCCGGGGCACACGGAAGTAGTGGATGGATCCCCCGATGATATGGAAGGGCTCTCCCCCAAGGGTGAACTGCGAGGAGTTGGAGCTCAAGCCCACTTTCCTGCTTATCCTCCGTTCCCCTGCTGGCACTCTGGAAGGGGAGTTGTTGTTTATTGTAGCACAGAGGCCATTGTATTGGAACTGACCACATGACATGATTGGTAGGAATTTGCGGACGCTTGTGTTGGAAGCAGCAAGAGAATATTTGAATTTTAGTGGGAGGTACAGGAAATATAATTCTATATTCTTTATTAATGTCCCCAAGGGAAAAACATTATAAGCAATATTTAAAATAGGGTAATACTGTTGCACTTAATAATAGCTTTTCGTAATCTATCCTGCCATATTTTCCTTTCCTATTTATAGAGATGAATTATAATATCTGTAGTGTTTAGTGTCTTTTGGTATTTTCATCTATTTAATGGTAAAGTATTACACTTGAATGTACAGTATACAATATTCAGATATTGCCTCGACAACATAAAGGATTATTCATTCACAACAAGGTATAACATCTACCACAATATGCCTCTTAACAACTTTAACTGAAATATATTGAACAATAGCAAGAACTTTACTTACCTGAGGTATCTGTAGAACATGATGAGTCCAACAATGCACAGACAGATGAGTGCATATTTCCTTTTCTGCACATTTCTTTTCCTCAGGACAACCATGGATGGTGTGTGACATGGACAGTGGCAGCAGGGTTAAGTGAACAGCAGCATCTGAGCACAGACGAACGCATGATGCAGGCGTGAACAGTGCACCGCCTCGTGGGTGTGACCCTGCACCGCCATAGAAATCTGATACACCTCATTAACAGGGTGCAGCCTTAGTTTGTGTCTCTCGATGGGTTTTACAGAAAAACTGACTACAACCAGTGTACACTAATTTATATTTCTGATAATATTCTTGGTTTATTGAAACATATAGTTGGCATTCCAACTTTCTATAAATGTGTCCAGTTTGTCTTAATATCAAATAAAGTGTTATTCAGTCTTACAATATGACATCATCATAACATAAACCTATTTATGGAAAGACTTTGAAGTATATAGCATATACAGTGTACAGTCTTAGTTTTAGCAGTGTAGCACCTTTCTGAATGTAGTTCACCTTATTATGAAATTAACCATCAGAGATTATGAAAAAAATGATACCTGTCATATGGTGGATTTTATCAGAAAGGTCTGGGACTGAACCCTCATATTTTAAACCAGACAGCAGCGCAAAGTGACGTTATGAGGGTAATGACGTAACCAGTTGTCCCCAATGAAAACTGATGTTATGTTCTGCCTTCCTTTAACACCAAGAACGTACTCAATCTGTGAAATTAAAATGTAACTTTACCATTAAACATTACATCTTGTGTAAAATGAAATCTTATATATTTGCTTCACTTAGAGGTTCAGCAGTTGATCACTGAATGCTAATGAACAGACTTTAATTTACACTTTATGATTAATTGGTTCGGGCACTGTGTTTAAAATCCTGTTTCCTGAGGCTGCCATTAAATAACATAAATAAAGAGAGTATTTTAGAATTCTCTCTTTTCAAGGTGTCCTGTTGTAAGAAACCATTTCGGGGGGTTTGTGGGCAACAAAACATCTTCAGGTGAAAAAAAACAGTTTGAGCACAAGTGGAGAAAATAAGCAGAAGCGACACTATATAAGTGAGAGTGGAGAGTTCTGAATGAAAGCATTTCAAGATCTGATCGTGAAATCAATAAGTCTTACTCTCAAACGGAAAGACCATGCTCTTGAATGAAGATAGAGGGAATAAGCTAATTCAGGCCGTGAATTTGACTCGTTTCAGGGCCACACTTCACGCAATGGACCAGACTTCTGATTTTGTAAGCTAACCCTGTTTGGGTTATATCACTGCCCTCTCTTTTCAGTGATGTCATCTTTGCCGAGTGCCAAGATAATCTCCATTCCTGATTCTACAACCAAAGACTGAAAATATGATATTTCTAAGCACTTTTACTTTGAAAATTTAGATTGTCCTGATATTGTCTGGATGAAAATCTGAGGTGTGAACTTTCATTTCGAAGGTAAATTAGTCTGTCAAAACAAGTCGTTTCTCAATCACAGTATATTATTTTGTTGCATGAATTACGTTTTTCTTCATTATAAAGTTTATTCATAATGTGGCAATGAGAAATTAAAATAGTTTTCTGTGACTTCTTTAAAATTAAACATTTATTTTTAGAAAAAATATCACTATGCATCAAGAATATTAAAGTCTAACAATTGGAAAACACAAAAGACATTGTCTTTGTGCTCCACAGGCTCATGTGTCAGGTGGCTCGGAGGAGACTCAGCAATGCTCACGAGAGAGGAGGAAGAGGAGGAGGAAGAGTAAGAGGAAGATGATCCTCCAATTTCCATGAAGACCAGGCTCAGGAAGCAAGTTGAGAGGGAGAGAGTATAGTATCACATACGCAGAAAAATTTACCTATAGACAATTTTATGAAAACCCTTAACAATAAAGCCCCTTCATATATCAAAAAGCTCATATATCCCCATATTATCCAAATAGATCACTTCGCTCCCAAAACACATGCTCTCTTGTGGTTCCAAGAATCTGTAAGATATTTCTCCTTCTTCACCTCCTTCTTTCTGCTCGTCTCTGCTGCCACCTCTCTGCAGCTCAGCCTCTCAGTTGGAGTCTTCTCCTGCTGCAGCTTCACCTCCAGCGTCTCTGCTCGACTCTTCTTTAACTTCTTTTCTTTGGCAGTGAGCTCAGCCAGGCAGTCGATGTAAGCGTTGGTACGTAATAGTATACTTCAATTTGGAAATTTGTATAAAAGAAACATTTCTCTCTCTCACACAAACACACAGACACACACATACACACACACACAAGCACACACAAACTAAACTCAGAAAGAGAGAGAGAGAGAGACTCCCTCATCAGTCACCATGGCAACCAGATACTATCAAGTATAGCTCATTAATTTAAATATAAGCAGAAAACACTAGCCAAGCTGTCAACAATATTCCTCACCTGGTGTCCAATCAGATTCTTCCTGTTGTCAGAGCCACAGTGGAGTTATTGATGGAATGTAACCGTCAATCAAAATCAGCTTCAAATTCAAATCTCAGCATTTGGTTGCTATGGTGATGGAAACACCTGCTGATGAAGGCATGCAGTCCTCCATTGGCAGAGTGGTTGGTAGATAATGAGTGAATTATAATTTTTCAGTGAACATCCCTTTAACACTGTGGATTAGAGAGAAACTTCACTTCCTTCTAAGTCCTGAACAATTGGCTGAATTGACAATACAGACTTTGCGATGCATCCCTCCATCTTTCGCTCTCGAGTCAGGAAGACTACACTTCCCATGCCCCTTAGCGTTCCGCGCTTGCGCAATATGTTTTGAACGGCCCTGGCTGCTGGTTGTAGTGTTGTTGTTGTTGTTGTGACATTAAAGGGGCTAAAAGAAAGAACCGACGAAGTGAACCCAGCCCGGAGCCCGTCGCATGAGGTAAGAAACCCGCCGTGGTGGAGTGTGTCCTCTGCCGCAGACTGCACGCGCTCTGCTCGGTGTTGTCCTGGAGGGAAAACTGTTATTTTAGTTGTTGAGCGTCCACAGTTAGCAACACATGCTGGTGAGCTAACACAGCACTGAACAACCCAGCAGACACAGAGAATGAGAGTGGAGGCGTTCTACTGACCAGGCCAGACACACGGTTCTAAATATTGAACTGTTTCTTAACAATACGTCCGAGTGGCAGCTAACACAGTTTACCCTCCTGAGCTAACACACTGAGTCAGCTGCTAACTAACACTGTCACTGAGCTGAACCAGCTTCGCACTTCACCCTCTTCTAAAACGTCTGAGAGAGGTAGAGCTGCGGTTGTATGAAGTTAACATGTGAGGAACGAGTGTGTGCGTGTCGTCAACTACACACTAAGCATGATAACAGTATTATTAATCAAACATACAGTTAATTAGCATCCATGTTGTCAGTTAGTTGTTGAACGCTAACAACAACAACAGTAAATCCTGTTGGATTCACCATTTCCTGGGATAATCAAGTTGTTTCCTGTTTTACACACTGTTTACTTCAACGACAATATGGAGTCATCGGATTGTCTTGAAAAAAACAGCCCCTTGTTCCTTGTCCAGGACAAAGGAAAGACTATTTAACATTGAAATAGATAATACTATAGGGAGAAGGGAGTAATCACACATTGATATTGATTAAATCTGGTTTATGTGGTGGGTTGATCAAGTATTCTTTAAAAAAATAAAGTTTTATCACGCATGAATCAGCACAAAGAGGCTCCTGAATACTGCAAACATGTGTCAAAACAGCTCTGATTAATTGAACTGTTTCAATGCCAGAAGGGTTTTGTCATGCATTTAGTTACTGTTATTAAACTGGAAAGTTTGGTTCTCATGATACATAACAAGCTTCCAAGTGTATAAATTACCAAGATCACTGTTTTTAAAACCACACAGAGGCCTTAAAAAGCCTTTACACAAAGGGCAGATTTTCTAAGAAAGTAAAAGCACTTGTATAAATACTGTAAAGTCATCAGGTTGATAAAGCTGATCTTGGTGGGAAAGTTATGTATATAACATAACTATGTAGGGTATACACTAGTATGTGTATTGGAAGTAAAGTGTTGATCTCAATTGTAATTTGCTTGTTCCACCCTATAGCTCTTGTCGTCACTTTGTTGCTGTGGTGTTTGGGTGTTGCAGGTTACTGGGTAAGCTCCTCCCTGCCATGACAGCTGACCACCAGGTCACCTACCCCCCCTCCTTCTGCAGTTGATGGATCTGCAGCTGGTCCAGAGATGACAGACAGCGTCAGGGCCTTCCTCCGCAATGTTGCGACGGTCAGCGCACACACACACAAACACACACACACACACACACACACACACACACACACACACACACACACCAGATACACACTTATTTCTGATATTTGTTAAAGATATGTCATTGCAAACTGATTATTGGATGTATTAGAATGTACCTAATAAAGTGGTTAGCAGGTTTGTTTGTTCTGCTGAGCCGATACACTAATAATCAAGAAACACTGACATGTGATACAGTCAAGAAAACAGGTGTATGTTCAGAGCTCCACACACGACCCACTGATATGTTATTAATAACGCTCCTACAATAGTTCTACAGTAGATGCTGCCTGTAATGTATTTGTTGTAGTGTTAACAGGAATTCAATACAAACGAATCCAACTCTCTGACTGAGGTACAGTGTTTTGCAAATGTTTAAGGTGCAAGAAGTAAAGTGAGGATGGCATGAATTGTACTTATTAACCTCTCAATTTCATACAAAGTTTAGTAAATAGGAAATATTTAGTGTTTAGTATTTAGTGTAACTAGCAGATAGCTCTAGTTCTCTTTGGGGCACTTACACTTTCAAGATACATGGCGGCGAGGAAGCATCTTGGAGAAGTTGTTCTTTAGCAGTTCATCTGTGGATTTAGGTTCTGTCAGTTTCTTGTGTCTTTGAAGGAGCTTCTTCATCACTCGGGCTGCACTCTGCTGTTATCATGCTGTAGAATAAAGTTTGGATTAACTAGACATTTCTCTGATGAAGTCAGGTTCTTTGAAAACGTAAAAGTTGCACGGTGCTGTATGTGTGATGTAAGAAGGACACACTTAACAGACAACTCTTCTGAAGTTACTCAGCTGTCTGTCCACAGGCCAAATCAAGATGGTCAAACTTATTTTTGACTGTGGACTCTCCTGAATGTGAGCTGGCTCTAGTCCTAACAAGTCCAAAGATAATATTTGTCTTTGGAATAATTCCAGGTATCTCTGTTCAGACCCCAGCAATGGTCGCTCTGCTACCTGTAAAGGAGAAATAGACTTTGCCTTTTCAATAAACAGTGTACATTAACTATTGGTCAATACTTGGTATAGTTATCACCTTGACTACAAATTGGACTTCAGCATAATTTTCCTTACATCATCCAGCCTCCATTAGCCAAACCATTCATATGGAGTCACAGGAGTGTTGTAAATAAATGTCTCCTGAGCAGTTCACTAAATGGCTCTAATATTAGCATTTATTTTTTTGCAACTTAGAAAAATGTCATAACTGATATTGATTTCACATAAAGATTAACATTGACCCAAAGCATTAGTAACAGTTCACACAATGTTGTATATATTGTGCTCAATAGGCACTTGCTGAGTCATCTCCAGAGTTCCTTTCAACAAGTTAGAAACATCATGTTTGTTTTCTCTCTCCTGCTCTGGGCTGTC
This sequence comes from Pseudopleuronectes americanus, assembly GCA_038501795.1. Lineage (NCBI taxonomy): Eukaryota > Metazoa > Chordata > Actinopteri > Pleuronectiformes > Pleuronectidae > Pseudopleuronectes > Pseudopleuronectes americanus. The sequence continues at coordinate 3,601,209 of CM076728.1, forward strand.
TAGGGGATCAAGGACTCCATATTGGGGATTGGAACAATCTCCAAGCTGGATGCCCGCATCCAGCAGAAAAGGGAAGAGCAGCGGAGGAGAAGGGCTAGTGGGGCCCTGGCACAGAGAAGGGCACAGAGTGAAGAGCGAAAACCAGACAAGTAGGACTTGGGGGGGGGACCTTATATTTTGGTTGCAATGCTATTGTTATCTGACACTGCCTACTGAAGAAAATTCTCATGGATCTTTTATTTCACTGATTATTGTTTTTGGAATTCTTATCCTCTCCTAAAAGCCTTGGCTTGAAACTCAAGCACTTAGCTTTACAGATTTGTCTTACCCTGACAAGATTGTCAAAGATAGAACTTTGGTTTACCTTTTCCAACAAACTCTGCCTGAAGATGTGGGATGTTTTGGGTTGGTACCCTGCAAACTATGCAAACAAGTTTACACAGCTTGAAAGGAAGTGCTTAACTCATGTCAGCAAAATCCAGCTAGCATCCATTTAGTCTCTGTAGCCTTAAAAACAACATTTGGTTTGAAATGTATCCACAAGATTTGCTTAAATTGCCATTTTTTAAGTTTTTTAATTAAACTAGAATTTAAGTAAAACAACACTATCATTCGATTTACCTACATTGATGTCATTTTAATGATTTATTATTTGTCTTTCAGTGAACCCAAAGTAGCCAGCAGGATTTTTCAGTGCTGTGCCTGGAATGGAGGCGTGTTCTGGGTAAGATATATGACCTAGTATCACATTAGAGCCTTGTCTCTAAGACACACACTGAACTCTGGACATTTTCCTGAAATTGTTTGGAGGAACTGTGTTTGAGAATGCAAATTCATTCAGTTGCTTTTGACATTTCTGGAACTTTTTGCCAGCCCCCCAGTAAAATGTTCAAGTTAACCGCAAAACATGACAAATTCGAATAGTAAGAATACACAAAAGAAGAAGTCTGTTTCCACAGTGGAATTTATATGTCACGTCCTCCCTCCTGCCTGCTCTGCCCAGATGCCCCCCCCTCACCTAAATGCTCCGGAAATGTTCCTGTTGTTTGAACACGTCTTACCCAAACAATCTCCTGCTACATTCTCTGAAAACTGAGTGCAGATTTTTTGCAGAGTTCAAGTCTAAAAACTTGTTTTTTTGCCATGTTTAGTCCTTTACTCATCCTTTAGCTTTTGAACAATTTTGGGAACATGTCCTTCTCTGACTGCTACATGTTAATGAGTTATTTCCCTAAACTTCTGGGTGATTTCTGCATGTCCCAAAAGTCCTAAAGTGTCCTGGTTGGTTCATCTTTACAGATTAATTTACCCTCAAATGTTCATGAATCCATCAGAGCAAAATACCAAATACTGAAAACCTGAAGAGGCACTTCTCAGTTATTATACTGTTTTACAGAACACGTCTTGTTGTCACCACACATCAGTTTTTTCTTTGAAGCTGGGCACATTGTAGTACTCAACACAGCTTCACGTATTATGAGTGAAAGAATAATTGTAGCTCTTTATCTCTTCTCCAGCTCAGTCTGTTCCTCTTCTACCGGGTGTTTATCCCATTGCTGCAGACTCTCACTGCAAAAATCATCGGTATGTATTGATGCTAGTTAATGTGAGTCAGGGTCTCTGTCCTGTGGTGGGAACCAGTCAGCCAACAAGCTGTTTTTGCTCTAGGTGACCCCTCCCTCCATGGCAGTGTGTGGTCCTGGTTAGAGTTCATCTTGACCTCCGTCTTCAGCGCTCTCTGGGTTCTGCCTCTGTTCGTCCTCAGCAAGATAGTCAACGCCATCTGGTTCCAGGTGAGGCCCTGCTTTGTTATGATGTATTGATTTGATTTTCACCTGCTGATGTTTCATATTATCACAAAGTTATCAAAATTGTCTTCTTGTCTTGAATACATTTTTACACGCTGACTACAGGTGCATCATATAACATATTTTATCGTCAATAGTGTTTACATTAGAATTACAGCTACCGTTGACATTACAATGGGCTGCTCTGTTTCTCCCATCCCTTACAATGAGGTCTGTTATTTCACATAATGTTTGAGGCTGATTCTTTAGCAGACAAATCACACAAATTGCAAAACACACAGTAGTTTACATATGTTTTTGTCGGAGCATCAAGGAACAATAGTAAAAAGTATATACAAGTACAAGTATGTTTTATCTCTTTCCTAAAACTCATTCCTAATTTTACAATTTTTTTGTGGTTTGCTTATTTGTAGATTGTATTTGTGTTAACACCGTCACAGATACAGACAATGAGTGTGTGTGTGATTCTTTTTGCAGGATATTGCTGACCTTGCATTTGAAGTGTCCGGCTGTAAAGCTCAGGCCTTCCCCAGCGTCAGTAAGATCATCGCAGACATGCTCTTCAACCTCCTCCTCCAGGCACTCTTCCTCATTCAGGTACATTTAAAACACAAACATGTTTTTGTTTGACGTACAAAGACAGAGACATTGATACCTTGTGTTTTTTTCAAAACCACATCATAGTGAAGACAGACACAACCTCTGTATCTGAGTCTTCTCACAGTTTTAGCTGTGGTTTGTCATTGTCGGCCCAGATTCACTGAATGTTTTACCCAGTGTGCGCTTTTCTAAATGACTCACAAAGTCATGCTGTCCATGAACAGTGTGCAAATGTCTAATTGCACTATGCCCCAAACAATATTGTCATTCAGAACAAGTCTTGCCAACAGCAAATATTTCAAAATATAAAGAAGCTTTTTGTTGTCACACATAATGAGGATGTGTTTTTTCTGAAGTTGTGTTGTTACTTGTTTTGAACCACAACTTTCATTTTCAACATAAATTAGCTGAGAGGCGTCTCTCCTTCCTGAGATGAGACCAGTGAAAGCACAGCCTGCTCTGTGAGTGCAGTCACAGGGAATATAATTGTGTTGTGTATTTGTGGACCTCCAGGGTATGATCGTTAGCCTCTTCCCCATCGATGCCATTGGACAGATGGTGAGCCTCCTGCACATGTCTCTGCTCTACTCCCTGTACTGCTTTGAGTATCGCTGGTTCAACCATGGTGAGATACTGACTCCATAGTTCATCACATTGAAAAAGAATAAATCTGCATCGAATGTAGATCTCAAACACACATGTGTCTGTTTGTTTCAGGCATCGAGATGCACCAACGACTGTCCAACATTGAGAGGAACTGGCCCTATTACTTTGGCTTTGGTTTACCTATGGCTCTGCTGACAGCTCTGCCCTCCTCATACATCATTAGGTAAAGTTGTAAAATTGTATTCATCAAGTAAATACCTGCCGTGTTAAATAATGAAAATCCAGAATTTGCAGGAAAACTTTTATGTTTAAATTCAAATCTGTAAACAAGGTCCATTTTCCAGAAGCCCTAAGGGCTACATGAATTATCAGAGAAACAGTTTTCAAGCTCTGAAATGTTAGTGAGATTACAATAAGGCAAAGTTTTTTTTCAATATAATTCATAGAAATGTGTCTTTGAAACGTGTGTGGGGCTTCTGTGAAAGAAAATTACATTCATGTAGATGAGAAATATGTTTTGTTTGAAACATATTTCAAACAAAATAACATATTAGGATTTACCGTAGTCAATAGTGAAAGATAGAATTTATATAGCAGAAAGAAAGGGATCATTCTGTGTCAAATAATCACACCTGTGTATCGAAATGTAACAGATCTTATTGTACACTTTCCGGCTGATTTGGTCACATAAGAAAACTAATTGAACAGAACCTTAATGCCTCTCGGAACCTCATCCGGGATTGATGAGGTTTGAACATTTTGGGAGCACAGAGAAATTGAATTAATTTAAAGGTTATGATTCTGTACATGTTGTATTTCTTATCCAATGGCCTGGGCACCTTTTACAAAGTAGAGCATAAGTATTTCTTTGACTCTTCACTGATTACTAACTGATCTTCAACAACACTTTAAGGGGTAAATGATGTGATACCGTTCAGATAAATAATTATGTCTCAGCAACAACTCAAAAACCAAAGACTAACTTTCTGGAGGTCTACATGACTTTCTAAACTAACATAAATATTTTGCAATTGAACTTTAACTGTTATAATCAGTCATAAAGCTCTTATTTGTTTACATTGAGGATAGCCAACTGTTTAGATTAACATGGAGCTTGGATAAAGCTTTTAAACCATCTGTGAATCTTTTCTCCATAGTGGCTGCTTGTTCTCAATCCTTTTCCCTCTGTTCATCATCAGCGCTAATGAGGCTAAGACGCCAACTAAGCTGTAGTAAGTGAAAGTAAAGATTCTTTTTTGAATGGTTTCCTTTTCAGTGTACGAGACCCTGATCACATTTCTTCTCTTTCAGCCACTTCCAGCTGCGTCTCTTCTCCGTGGTCGTGCTGATCAGCAACAAGCTTTTTCACAAGACGGTCCACCTGCAGTCGTCCCTGACGTCCTCCACCTCCTCAGAGAAGCTGTCCTCCCCTCACACTTCCCCGAGCCGCCAGAGACTCGTGCCCACCTAGTTATGGATCCACTTTCAAGGAGGCGAGATGGCAAAACAGCAGAGTGGCTTCACTCACTGTGAAGAAAGATGATTCTTCCAGAAGGATTTCCCTCAATGAAGATGATATGCGGTTTAAGACGAAGGGTTTCCATGTTTTTAATCTAATATCTGGCCGTATGGTTTTTCATTTTGAAGTAAAACCACCAGACACATTTTCAGTGTGACACAAAAATCGACTGCCCTGTGCCTCACACTCGAAACACTTGATATACTCAGCTCTCAACTTTTCTTCTGTGAATTTTCTTTCATTGTTTTTTTTTGTATAATGTGCCATTTGAGTGAATCTCCTTTAATAAATTACAGCACAATAAATCGCCTAGTTTTAATATGTTGAATCAACCTTGTGACTAGAGGATTTACTTGCTTATTTGCATTCAGGAGCCAAGCATAGTCTTGTTTTACCTGTTGACAACTATCATTTCTTCATGTTGCAAGTCACATTCTTCCTCTCGGGTTGAATGCTTTCTTGCACATGGATCCATGTCCATTTGTCAAATGGTGTCCGAGAAGTTCCATGAATTCCCTTGGTTGGTTGATGGGGAAACTGCATTTTTATCCTGTTACAGCTTTGTTCATGGTAGAATTCACAAATCAAATCTATATCAAGTCAATCTAAAAAGAACAGAGGAAGGGTATACACCCAATACTCTTCCTCAAACTCTTGTTGTGTGCTAACTAAAGGTTTGCCTGGTGTCTCTTCCCGATGAGATGTAGATTCTGCAAACGACAAGGTGACACCAGCAAAGAAGAAGAAGCTGCCTCTGTGTTTTCAGTCTGTGAATTCAGTAGATGATAGTTGAGATAAACACTGCCAAACTGCGATGTCTTTGTTTTGTTTGACCACTACAATGCTACACTCTGTAATAAAGGAAGGCGCCTTATATCAGGTGATCAACCTTATCCTGCTTGCTTTAGTTTTTTCCCCCCAGAAAACACATCCTGAGTGTTCAGCCCTCCATCACCACTGATCAGCCCACTCACCCACCATTTGATCACATGTAAAAACAAAGACGACCAGACAACATCCAACAGCATTATTATATCATTGTTATTTTGAAAAATCATAATTGAATCACGATAAATAATAATTTTCATGATAATTATTGTTTAAGTTTTATATTCGGTAATAAAAGTATTATTCTAAATATACTAAATTAACTGCTTAAGTATTATTGTATACTTTTATAGAATAAGTCGCTGGAACCTGTAATATATTTTCTGTATATCTGTGATAAGTAATGACATCGGTGACATTTTTAGGTCATGCGTGTGTTCAACCAGCAGGGGTCGACACGTGTCCTCGCACTAAGGACACGTCACTACACTACAGTTACAAGGCAGGGAAGCGGGTTTGACGAACAGCCGAGCCACCAATCAGACGCGCGCTTGTTTTCTGTTGACCGACGTTCGACCAATAAACGCGCAGAGCGGCGCCGCCGGGGGCGGGACACACAGGCAGTGAAGCTTGTGTGAGAGACTGTTTGAGTGCAGGAGCGGAGCGGGTGAGTCTGAATGAACGTTTTATTCAAAGCGGGAGCGAGTTGTGCAGCCGCGGGTTTGATTTCTAACTGTTGTTCCTCTGACTCGCGTGAAGGAGCCTCCGGGTTCTTACTGAACACGTTTGTGACGGGAGGCAGAGCAGGAGGTGTCCATTATACAGCAGCTAGCAGGTTAGCCTCGCTAGCTACTCAGTCACACACTTCAGTCTGGATGTGAGCAGCAGCAACAGACCTATCCGGCCTGACACTTCCGAACTGTAGCAATGCGTGTGTTTGTGTGTCGTAAAGTGTGTTAACATGTAGTTAGTACATGCTAGCTGCTGCTGGTGCCTTGCTCTGTGGTGTGGGGAAGCTGTCGGCACTTCTAATGCTTCCTCTCTGAAAGTGCTGCCTTCAAAGTTAGCTTTAATCCCAGCTCTGTCCACCTGAGTGGTTTGTTTCCTGCGTTGCAAACGGCCTCTAAATATAAAATCTGAAGACACACAGAGACCCGAGTCCCTGCTGAAGTTTTCCAGAGTGGCTGCTTCCTGGTTCCTGACGCAGCATCCAAGTGCGTGGCCTTATCTGGTTGGGCTGGACATGGAGGGTGACTCCTGCAAGACTTTGAGTGCTCCTCTGAACATCTGGCTTGTTTCATTAGGACCGTGAAGACTTGTCCTCAGTCAGTGCTGGGCCACAGAGACCGTTTCAGGGCTTTCCCCCAAACACTGGTCACAGTGTTTGTCTTCCTCCCTGCAGGTTGTACGGTGAGCTGTCCCTAACCTCGCCAAAATGACCAAGCTGGGCTTCTTGCGTTTGTCCTACGAGAAACAGGACACACTGCTGAAGCTGCTCATCCTGTCTATGGCTGCAATCCTCTGTGAGTCCCCTACTAAGTTCTGACGCACACCACTGGTATCTGTCTCTTTGATGGTTAAAAATAAACATCTGGATCCACTGTGTGCTTTTTCTTATTTCAGCGTTCTCCACCCGGCTGTTTTCTGTCTTGAGGTTCGAAAGCGTCATCCATGAGTTTGATCCGTAAGTTCTGCTTGTATCCCAGTTAGTTGTTAGATGTTGTTCCTCATCGATTGAATGTCTCACTTTAACCTTAATCTCATCACCAGGTACTTCAACTACCGTACCACCCGCTTCCTGACAGAAGAAGGATTTTACAAGTTTCACAATTGGTTTGATGACAGGGCATGGTATCCTCTGGGCAGGATCATCGGAGGCACCATCTATCCAGGTAGGAATCCGATTAAATGACCAGAGAAAAGTGAAAGTCAACAATTGCAAGCTCATCAGCCTATTTTCCTAGGTTGTTTAACGTCAGGTACAAAAGTTCCAAAGTTGCATGAGGTTCAAATAAAGAGTCAATGTCATTCTGGACATAGGTGGCAGTGCAGCGAGTTTATTTCAATACGTCATGTATCTCCCCTCTTCTCTCCCACCAGGACTCATGATTACTTCTGCCGTCCTGTACCATGTCCTTCATTTTTTCCACATCACCATTGACATCCGTAACGTCTGCGTCTTCCTGGCTCCCTTGTTCTCCTCTTTCACCACCATCGTTACCTACCACTTCACCAGGGAGCTTAAGGTAAAACACGTACTAAGATACACAATCAAAACATTATGAATTCTTGATGTTATAAATGGTTTGGTTTTCTTTTATGAAGAACTTTAGCGGTTTTAGCTAATCACTTTACTTAAATTAAAGGACAACAAATTTGAAACTTACTATTCTAATAGCACAGTTCTGTTGTATATACATGACGCCTGGGACATAATGAATGCATAAGAGGCACATGCTCTTTACAGAACCTCTTGCTTCCATTTCTGAGACCATGTTTTCGGGTTAGAGCTGCTCTTCTGGAGAGTAAAGGGGTCTTGCCTTTTTTTCTCTGCTCACTGCCAAACAGAAGGTGAAAAAGATCTTTCACCAAAGTTTCAGTGTCTATATATAGTGAATATGTAACTAATAGAAAAATGTCCAACTCTTCCAATACCTGTTTCAAATTAATAGCACTCTAGAATTGACTGAATCCACAAGGTTTTTATTTTTAAATGTTTACTGGCCTGGAAGATTGATAGCTTCATGGCATAGAGTCCTGGCATTTAAAAGTGTACTTAGGCCTACTTTTAAACAAGTAAATATAGTTATCATGCCAGACACCTCATGTAGCACCTCTACAGCAGGCATACAGCATACATACTCCCTGTGTAAACAGGAGAGGCGTGCGAGATGCAGCAGATCAGCAAAACAGCTAACACGTGCTACATAGTCGCCCAGTGCAGCCCGGACAGGAGGCTCCTCTTGGCTAATACATGCTTAGATTTTCAAACTTCATAACCTCAGTTTGTAACCCAGATTTTCCTTGGAAAACTTCAGTCTCAAGCCTGATACAGGATAGCCCAAATAACTTAAGATAGCCACCATCAGAGCCAGAGAGGACATAATATAATTGATTGCATTGAGTGAGTGATAATCATTGCAACAAGTAAACTAATATGAATGTGACAAATCTATGGAGTGGCCCTTTAAACCATTAGTAGCCTCCCTTAAAAGTGAGAAGTCTGCTTTCTGACTATAAACATACTTCCACTGAATTGTTGTTTGTCTCTGCAGGATGCAGGTGCCGGGCTCCTGGCTGCTGCCATGATCGCAGTGGTGCCTGGGTATATCTCTCGGTCGGTTGCTGGCTCATATGATAATGAAGGTATGTGCATGATGTGCAGAATAATGTTGTTAAAATAAATTATCTGTAAAAGATTAATAAGTAATTTTGCCTGTGCTTTATTAAACAGGAATTGCTATCTTCTGCATGCTGCTGACTTATTACATGTGGATCAAGGCTGTCAACACCGGGTCAGTGTATTGGTCATCGGTGTGTGCACTGGCCTACTTCTACATGGTGAGATCTAAAAATCTGCTTGTTTAAAGGTTCAGTTTGTAGAGTTTAGTGACATCTTGTGGTGAAGTTGCATGTTGCAGCTGAATACCCCTCATCTCAGCCTCCCCTTCCAAACATGTAATAGAACCTTTGGTAAACAAGGGTCATGATTGAGTGTTTGTGTGTACGTAGGTTTCCTCCTGGGGTGGCTACGTGTTCCTGATCAACCTTATCCCCCTCCACGTCCTGGTGCTAATGCTCACAGGCCGGTTCTCTCACCGCATATATGTAGCCTACTGCACAGTCTACTGCCTGGGCACCATCCTCTCCATGCAGATCTCTTTTGTTGGATTCCAGGTAAGCTTTGAGGACAAAGAAAAGACCAAACATTTTCCAAATCAAAGCATCAACTCGGCCAAAAAGGATAAAAACGTAATGGTTTTGCTCTGTGTGATTCATATGGTTCACCTGTGTCTCTCCTTTCTCTTACACCAGCCGGTGCAGTCTTCAGAGCACATGGCAGCCTTCGGTGTGTTTGGGTTGTGCCAGATTCACGCCTTTGTGGACTTCCTGCGCAGTAAACTCAACGCCCAGCAATTTGAGGTGTTGTTCAAGAGCGTCATCTCCCTGGTGGGCTTCGTCCTGCTGTCTGTGGGCACTGTTCTCATGCTAACAGGTAACAGTTTGTGTTTGGTGACATGATGGTTAGAAAAATTCAAAATGGTTGCTTCAGACCCTCTTTGCGTTCTTCTTTCTCTTTTTTTGCCAACTGATGTGTTCTCTTGCTGTGATACGATAACGTACAACCTGAATTATATTTTCCTCAGGTAAAATCTCTCCATGGACTGGCCGTTTCTACTCCCTGCTGGACCCCTCCTATGCCAAGAACAACATCCCCATCATCGCGTCCGTCTCTGAGCATCAGCCCACAACCTGGTCCTCGTATTACTTTGACCTCCAGCTGCTGGTCTTCATGTTCCCAGGCAAGTGTGCACTCGACATAAACTGTTTTCACTCTAAGGGAACTCATATCCTCTGGTACGAATAAGTTAGCTGGTCTAAAGTGTAAAACAAGAACCTTTGTTGATGCAACTTAGCATTTTCGCTCCTAGCCCCTGCTAAACCCTCCTGTGATAGCAAACTAGAAACTTTTTTCACCCACTCTATTTATCATAATACTTTTATAATCACTTTTACTCTTGGCTCATTGGTTAATTATGAAGCTCTTTGTAATATGCCTACCCGTTGGAAAGGTACTATACAAATAAAGTTTGATTGATTAATCACTATCTAGGATAAAACTGAATACATCATACTGTAAGTCTTTTGGGCTTTTTACTGACTGTGACCTTTTGCTTTCCTCACAGTTGGTCTGTACTACTGTTTCAACAACCTGTCTGATGCCAGAATTTTCATCATCATGTATGGAGTGACCAGCATGTACTTCTCAGCTGTCATGGTACGTCCTGTATAGAGCCTCACATGTGGGACATGTCAAACGACTCCTAAGAGAAACTGTTATTTGCTTTTAGTTTACATGTATTCAGGGGTTTATATGTAACGTGGGTTGATGTCCTTCTTTTTGGTTTCCTCCTCAGGTGCGTCTGATGTTGGTGCTGGCCCCAGTTATGTGCATCCTGTCGGGCATCGGCGTGTCCCAGGTGCTTACCACTTACATGAAGAATCTGGATGTGAGCCGGCCCGACAAGAAGAGCAAGAAGCAGCAGGATGCCACCTACCCCATCAAAAACGAGGTAGGAGGTCTGAGGGACTAGTAAGTGTTGTTCTAGCTGTCGGAGGGTGGTGTCAGCCAATGTGAAAAATGGAACATATTTGTTTTTCTCTCTGTTCATTTTGTTATTTCTTTTTCCAGTGATGGTCATTTAGTTTTTTAGTAACATGTATTCTACTCCAATATTTTCTCAGCTTTGTCTGGGGTTTTTTTCGTATCATTAAAATGTTGTTAGGGTTAAGTAAAAACTACTGAACCAATTTTCACTTGAGGTTGGATGGGACATGAGCCAGGGAAGAACCCATTACATTTGGTTAAAGATCCAGGACGTTTTTTTATCACTTCCCTTGACATTGCAACATTCTCGTTTGTGTCTGAATTATGTGGATCTTCATGTACAAAATCAAACATGATAATCATGTTGAGATCTATGAGTTTGAACAATGTTATTCAGATTATCAGACCACTTCCCTTTTCCTTTATCTCTTTATTATGAGATCTGGACAGATGTTGTATGGATTGTTTGGCCTTGGTGGAGGTATTTGCTCAGAGTGCCAATCCAGTTGATTTCAGTTGTCAGAATAAAAGCAGGCATACAGAAACCCTAACCCTGTGTTGCCTACCCACCAGGTTGCCAGTGGAATGATTCTGGTCATGGCCTTCTTCCTCATCACATACACCTTCCACTCTACCTGGGTGACCAGCGAAGCCTACTCCTCTCCCTCAATTGTCTTGTCCGCCCGTGGAGGTGACGGCAGCCGTATCATCTTTGATGACTTCAGAGAGGCCTACTACTGGCTCCGCCACAACACCCCTGAGGTCAGTCATAAGAAATAAAGAAGTCATTCAAGTTGTACTACACATTTAAATGTTTGAGCTATAAAGTAAATTAAGACTGTTCTTTGATGAAATACATTAATGCTGGTTTTAATATCACATTTATTACCACATTTATAAAGAAATCTACATTTATAGGTTGAACATGGCTCATAACCAAATCCAGTGTTTCAAACAGTTTTGGACTTTGCAGGGCCAGTGCTTACACAGAGGCAACAGTTTCTACATCATGATATTTTATATATATTTGAAAAGGTTAACATCCTCAAATCAAAGGTCGACAGCTTGCAAGTGAGAAAGCTGTGCTCATTTCCCCCCAGGGAGGAAGTCACACTTTGAATCAGGAGGCTGACCTATCTTGTGTAAAGATTGTTTAGCTCGGCACAGTCAAAGCTGTAATGTCAAAGTGTTTCCATTCAAATACTTGAGCTAGATTTTTGTGTTTCCAGGATGCCAAAGTGATGTCATGGTGGGATTACGGCTATCAGATAACAGCAATGGCCAATCGAACAATTCTAGTGGACAACAACACATGGAACAACACTCACATCTCCAGAGTTGGACAGGTGAGTCGAGTAACCTTCAGGGTACCTGTGTTTATGAAGTGCGGCTTTATTGACAGGGGCTGTTTGTTCTGTAGGCCATGGCATCTACAGAAGAGCGGGCCTATGAGATCATGAGGGAGCTGGATGTCAGTTACGTCCTGGTGATCTTTGGAGGACTGACAGGTTATTCCTCAGATGGTACGTACTAAGTTTCATTAACAGCATTAATTACCTAATTAATAACCTGTGTGTGTATAACCTGTTGTAGATGTGTCAAATTAAAATCATTCTCTTAGCCATAACAACTCTCGTACATATACATTTTCTGCTACATACTCCAGTTATATATAAATATATAGGCACACAGACACCTCCCATTGTTTCAAGTTCACTATGTAATAATTATGGATTTGTACAAATTTGCCATACTATAAATTATTTGGTTCTTTTAAATCTGGAGGATTAAGTAATGACAGCAATTTCACAAAGCTTTTATAACTTTTTCATTAAATAGTTCTTTTATTAAATTGTCATATTAAAGTAAAAAAAATGTTTTCATAAATATCAATGTAATCGATCTCTTTTCATCACAGACATCAACAAGTTTTTGTGGATGGTCCGAATTGGTGGAAGCACAGACACAGGCAAACACATCAAGGAGCATGACTACTACACTCCTACTGGAGAGTTCAGAGTGGACCGCGAGGGCTCGCCTGTCCTGCTCAACTGCCTAATGTACAAGATGTGCTACTACCGCTTCGGCCAGGTCTACACAGAAGCCAGTGAGTGACTCTACAGCCCGTTTGTCATCGTATTCTCTCGCTGTCAAATATGTTTTGAGAATTAACCCTTGGTTACGTTTTGACTGATCAGTGCAGCGCCTTCGTTTATATGATGCTCCATATTTTTAGTGAGACACAACTGTTAGACACAACTGTTGTGCAGGCATTACTGAAGAGTCAAGCTGTTTTCAGACATGCACTGAACTCTGGATAATCTCGTAACATTCTCTGGAGGGGCTGTAAGAGAGAAGACAAAGATCTCAGGAAAAGAAAGTGGTGTCATACGTAGACTTCATGTAGAAGACAGACGAAGATGTCAAGAGAACTTTTGGTGATGAGGGCCGACGCCAGTGATGATGTGCTGCAAATAAAAAGATGTGATCTCCACAGTAGAAGTTATATATTAAGCCCTGCCTCCTGCATGCTGTGTCACCTCTCACCCTATGTGTGAAAGGAAAACTCCGGAGACAGCCAAGACCCAATTTTGAGTTAATGTCTGAAACGGCTTCAGTGGAAACTACTGTATGAAAGATTTCAAAGATCAGGCACTGCAGTATCAGCTTCTGAGCTATATGCACCAACATAAGATAATGCATTAAAATTAATTTTATGGTTCATCTTATTCAGTGTAAATTGTTGTCAGAAGATATTTTGTGCTGTAATTGTGATGATTCTCTCTGCAGAGCGTCCACCTGGTTATGACAGAGTGAGGAACGCTGAAATCGGAAACAAAGACTTTGAGCTGGATGTGTTGGAGGAGGCCTACACGACAGAGCACTGGCTGGTCAGGATATACAAGGTAACTCTGCCGGCCTCCTTTCTTTGACATATTGGCCAATAAGAATAATTTGTTTGGATTTAAGATCAGATTCTATTTGGGAAATGTTAGAAATCACAAAGTAATGTAGAAATGACAGATTGAAGGAAATTGGAATAACCAAAGTTTGAATTAGAATATTTAATTACAAATTAAACCTAAAATTAGGTTGGCATTAATTGTTCATTAATAAGTTGCGAACATAAAAAAAGTCTTAACTTATGTAACTAATCTATAGAAGACGTATCTTGGTAATTGATTCATCACTGAGATGATTTTTTCTAATTGAGACACACATATTGTCGTCAAATAAATATCTTAGAGGGATAGTTCACCTAAAAAATAAAATTGTATTCATTATCTACTCCCCACTATGCCAATGGGGGGGTGGGTGAAGTGTTTGAGTCCACAAAACACTTTTGGAGTCTCGAGAGGAAAAAATCATTGCAGAAAAATCAAATACAATTGGAGTTAATGGTGAATCCTTCCTCAGACATAATTAACCTACAAAAATGACACAGCATGCCTCTGTACTGCTCCTGTGGTGTCATCCAAGTGTCTGGAAGGCTCCGACATATTCAACCTTCATTCACATCGTCATGATTTTTTTAATTTTTCATTGAATAATCCCTGTGGCTCTGACCTGTTGGTTTAACACAACCTGGTGACATCACCCTGGTCAAGAAGATATTTTTATATAATTTGTTTGTCATCTATTGTCTCACAGCCCAAAAGAATACTGTATTTAATCATCAAATAATGTTACCGTTAGTTGCAGTCTCTACTGAAATAAATTATAATTAACACATTTATAACCCTAACTGATTATTTTATCTGAGGGTGGTAACTATACTGATACAGAAGGATATGTGTTTATGCAAAAGTATAGTATGAAGTTTGAACAGATACATTAATAACCTTGTCCTGTTTTCCATCTTGTAGGTGAAAGATCTGGACAACCGAGGTCTTTCAAGAACATAAAACCTTCAGATGGCAGTGAGGATTCTTTTAGCGCACAGCACTGAACACCTTCCCCTGTGGTCTGCAGATGAGTGGGAAAAAGAGTACTTTTTTATACTTTTTGTTTTGGGGAAGAAAATTGCATCAGAGATTGTTTTTTTTTGTGGATGATTCTGTTTCTCTTTTTTTTTATTTTGTTATAATGAAATGTCTCATCTGGGATCAGAGGAAGCTAGTGTCAAAACATCCGGGCTGATTTCAGGGGTTTGCCATGAATGTGGTCAAAAGAAAGTAGTGTTCATTTGAGCACTTTAGATTTTATAATCTGGTCAATTAAAGTGGGATTAAACATGGAAAAAAATATGATTTGTCTTTTTTTCTCACAAAAGAAATGCACTGAATTATTTGGAACATCTCATGTTGAATTTGTCAAATACTCGCAAGAGTGCTGTTGTTACATTTGGGAATCTTTCGTTTTATGATGAATTAGCCTCAAGAGGGGACTGCCAATAGCACAGAATGCTAAATAGTACCAGACATACATTGAAAGATTCTGTAATATTCCATATTCTATACTCAGTAGATTCCACACACATCATGGGTGTCATTGTGCGACAGTTTCTGACTCAGTTAAGGGGGTATGAATTAAGAATAGATTACATTAACTATATCTAAAGTACTGCCCCTACTATTCTGAAGTATTATTATATAATTTTAGACTTCCAGCATGGACAGCAGACATCCCATCCTCTGATTTTCATAGAAGAAACCAGTCAAACTTTTCTCCAAACAAGTGTGTTTCAGGTCTAGACAACGTTAAGGTATATCTCCATAAAGCAATTTGCATTTGAATATAGATAAATGAAAAGGCATAGCTGATGCATTTCAGAATTCGTTCCACCTTTTACCTGTCGACAACCAAAGACTGCTCAAATGTCATCGCTGAAACTGAATCCAGAGGACTTCACTGACAGATTCTGCATATTCATCTGCCGAATCTGTGGAGAGTTCAAGGCTGACTAAAATCAAGTGGATACTTATGCCACCTAGTGTTTCCTATTGAGAAAATGTATTTGTCAGAAAATGCTAGATGTGTTTCTGGATCCTCACCATGATCCTCACCTGATATCGTCACAGATTTAATAAGCAGCCTACAAAGTAGACAAAATTCACAAGGCTAATATGAAAGCACAAATGACCTAAATAAGGCAATACTTTTATTGTAGTACATTTTGCAATATGTGTCATCTTTACATTTAAGTAAAAAGCTATTGGAGGAAAGTATTTACAATACATTCAAAGCAGAATAACTAGACGTGAGTGTTTTCGCCACAGTACAATAACATTTTTAATATGGTTAAAATTCTTTCAACAAATGTATATTAGTAAGACCATCTTAACAATAGTACTAGTGTCCATTAGCCAACCGTCTCTTTTTTTAATAACAGATATACAGAGGTCCTCCTCACAGTCTTGGGTGGTCGGGCAGATCTTCTAGGAGAGCAGGGTTTTTCCTGTAAATGTAGGCATTGGCATCATCATCCAGCTTCACCAGCTCTGCCAGCGATGACACACAGGGGTCATGGTCTGCCAGCATCGATGGCAGGCGGGAGGATTGGCGATTGATGCGCGTGGAGCGACGAACCGGTGTCAGAAACTTCAGATCTTTGATGTTGCTCTTCCTCCTGGATGAACTGACATCTCCTTCGATCGTCCTCTTGACACTACACGCAGAAGAGATTTTTAAAAGGTGAAACAAAACAGTATCACAAGTGAAAATGAATCACATTTTGGGTATTTAATAAAACAACTGATTCAAATTTTGAGGAAAGAATATTCTCACCTTTGCAGGTATGGAGTTGTCTTGACACTGTATTTTACTACTGAAGCATCTCCTATCGGTGGTGTGGTCTCCACAACATCATCATCATCACTCTCTAATTCCTCTTCATCCGTCTCGACTTTTTGTTCTACTTTTTGTTCTGCTTCATGCTTCACCTCTTCTTCATATTCATCCTTCATTTTGATATCCTCCTTCACATCATGACACTCTTCTGTCACCTGTGAGTATTCGCCTGGAGACAAAAAACAAGGTTAGGTAAACCTGAGCATCGGGGTAGAACTGAATTGACTAAACAAATCAGAGTGAACCGAAAAGGCTAAACTTACTTTCACTGCATCTGGAGGGAGTCGCCATTGCCTCCAAAACCTCACACAGGTTCACAACAATCTGTCATTACAGGAGAGAGAGAGAGAAGATGCAGGTGTTTAGGTGTGTGACGGGGGGAGGGAATATTTTTTAAATGCAGCTAAAGTGGCAGGTAACTGTTCACTTACATCATCCACACTTTCCTCTGGGTCACCGGACAGATCCACATCAGAGTCTTCCAGCAGCTCCAGTGTGGTGTTGAGGATCCTTGGAGTTTGGTTGCGTGGTGGTAACACTGCTCCCTGTGTGTCTGGTTTGTGTGCAACAGGCCGAGGTTCAGCATGAGACTGGGATTTCAGATTGGTTCCTGGTTTGGGGGCGTTGGCTTTTGGAGGTGCTGCTGTTGTCATAGCCGGTCTCTTGGACGTCTTGCCCTTGGAAGCCAGCCACTCAGCCAGTTTTGCTCTGGAGACAAAACACAACATTTTGGGACTGTTTTGGATGCACAGATCACACAAAGTACGTGTGTAGAGTATAAAATGTTACCTTTTTTCCTCAGCAGTCTCTGCAGTTAATCTGAACTGACTGAGGGTGCTTACGGCAGGAGGCTTGTTGACCTTGTCTTTTACTGGAATCTTGGGCTTGGAGTTCAGTGACCCGCTTCCCTTGGTGGCGGTCATGGTAGGGTTTCTGGATTTGGTTGCTGGGACCGTTCTGGTAGAAGGGCGAGCAGAGTATAATCCTGTAGGAGGGCGGCTGGTGACAGCAGGCATGGATACCTGAGCAGGTCGTTTGAATGCAGACTTGGACACGGTTGGTGCAGGTTTTCTTGTGCCAGGTCCAGGTAGGTCAGAAACAGATTGTGACCTTACTTTTTTCACATTCTGAAAACTTTGTTTCCCGGTTTTTGACGCCACTGGTTTGAGGCCTGCACTGTCCAGACTAGCAGTTGACTTCCAAATGGATCCTATCTTTGACTCGACAACCTTTCCTTTGTACATGCCTAGAGCCGATCTGGAAGTCAGCGGTGCAGCTGGCCGCTTTGGAACTTCTGCAACGATTTTTTGGTGTTTCACAGCCTGCTCTGTGAGGAAGGCCCGGCTGAGTGTTTGTCGTCGTGCGACGTCAGAAGCAGCAGCTGGTTTCCCATCTTTCTGTGCAGTCTTTGTCTTTTTTAGAGGTTTAAGAGGACCCTGTTTTGCTGTGGTCTCCTCTTTTTCGTTGCGTTTCACATGAAATGGAGCCACAGGCTTTTTATCCCTCTGGATGAGGGATTTGCTTCCATGTGCAGGCTGAGCATTCTCCTTGTTTCCCTAATAAATGTAAAACAATGACATTATTATGTAGGCAGGGGACAATCTGAAGTTACTCATTAATAAACACACCAACCGGTCCATGTGATGTCCACCGCTATAAACTTACTTTGTTGGCGCAGTTTTGACTGGAAACTGCGACGTTATCCATTCTGGAGCGTTTTCTGTAAAAATGAAGAAAGCCCGATATAAAACACGATAAAACAACAACTGTGAATGAACTGGGTCATTTAGTACGTCATGGTTATAGTTGTCAGAAAGTGTTATTGCCCAATCAGCAGTTCAAACTGTGTAGATATTAAGCAGCTGATCGCGATTTCTTAACGAAAAAATTAAATAAATCAATGGCCTTTGGGACGGAACGTTAACGTGCTCAAAACGTCAAATTAACCGACACGAAGGATAACACGGAGCTTTGATGTTAGCGGTCCACGGCATTAGCTGTTATATCTTACAAATTCACGTTACGTCTAGTACTAAAGGCTAACTTACCTGCTGCAGTTGTTTATAGAACAACACGAGGAGGAAGCTCCGGATCAGTGAGACTCTCCTCGCTCCGGTAAAACAGAACTTCATTTGACTTGGCGCCGTTGCGCTCCGATTGGTCAAAGTAGTATCGCGAGAGAGCAAGATTGACCAATAGGATGTCTCCAAAGTGGGAACGAGAGTTGGAGAACAGGCGCATCTCTCATTATCCACCAACTGTTCACTGCTTCTGTTCAAATGTTTGAAAGCAAATAGGATTCCAGTGATACCGGTCCATGGCGAAAGCTCCACCCAGGGTGTGACCGCCGATACACGGCCTCTGTGCCCAGTACACACCGCTATAACCTCCATCAGCAGTGATACTCAGGATCCAGCACATGCTTCTTTCACGTTGATGTATCAGGGGAAAACCAGCAGAAGCGAGGATAGTGTCGATGAAATATCAAAGTCAATTATTCTATTGTAATTTTTATTATAATAATATAATTTACCAGTAGCAGTAGCATAACACGACGTGATGCATGCATGAAGCATTGATTTAAAAACGACCAAACCAAATAAAATGTGTAAAATATCAGGTAGAAAAATGCAACTCTATTATTATAATTGTTATATGTTTATTAATATTATTTTCATCACCAGCCTTGTACATTTTACGGAATGATCCATCGTGTGGCCTTGTTTTAAGGTATAGATATGTTACACAGTGTGTTTCTATCACTTAAGTTTGGAAAAAATAAATATGAATAATAATAATACAGAAATATGATTTCGTATATATTTCATCAATATAATTTTATATATTGCATGAATATTATTATACATCACGAGTAGTAAAGCAAGAAGTGATACATGCCATGACATGTTCATGAGGAATTTGTCATGACATGTCTTCATCCCTTGCACTTTGAAAAGACCGCTAAGGATTGTGGGAGGGCAACCGAAACTCGCGCGCTCCTCGTTATG
Source organism: Pseudopleuronectes americanus (assembly GCA_038501795.1). Lineage (NCBI taxonomy): Eukaryota > Metazoa > Chordata > Actinopteri > Pleuronectiformes > Pleuronectidae > Pseudopleuronectes > Pseudopleuronectes americanus. Next base: position 3,620,697 of record CM076728.1, read on the forward strand.
TCAAGCGCCAGAGATCTTTTTAAACAAGGAAGCCGCTTTCCCTTCAAAATAAAATAAAAACTATTTGTCTTTAGAAATAAAAGTTATTTTGAAATGGGGACAAATGAACATATATGGATTATGTGGAGTGGTTTCATGGACGAAGGATCGATATTTTGATGATAGGTTCATGACCTACATTTGACAAGTAAAACATTTTTGTGATGGGGGTATTGTAATGATGTTATCAAGACGTAATGTGACATTCTGTCCTAATTACGTTCTCATCGAACATAACTGAATTTATCAACCGTATATCAAACTGTAGGTTTCAAACTACGCTCGTGCATCTTATTTTGAAATTGCAAATCGGAAGCCATCAAGTTTCAGATGACATGATAGCTATTGTTAGCAATTGGCTACTCTCAGTAACCTCACAGCTAAACTCGTGTACGATATAGACTTTGTAATAATGCAGAGCCGCTGTGCAGCACCGAGCTGCACGAGTAGTAAATCCGATAGTCAGCCACTCTTCAGGTTCCCTCACGATGCAGAAAGGTAACTCATGCTAAAGCTAATGCTAGTTGTAGCTACCCGCTGAGAATGCGCTGTTGTGTGTTGGTGAAATTCGAACCATGATAGTGGAAACAACACTCACTGTCGCTGAAATGACATTTAAATCAAACAGCTTTTTAACGCCTTAATTAATAAATCTGCTCCGTCTTCTATTAAAGCTGCCACACGTTCACATGTAGCTCGTAACTTTACAACGCGCAGAATAAATGTATAAGTTCCACCTGCTCTCGATTTAAACGTTTACATTATATTAAAAATTATAAGATAATTTGTCAAAAGTAATGCTTCAACAAAGGCGGGGTTATTCAATCACAGTAGGACTAGTTCCATCATCATCTGCTGCGTAGTACGTCATGTGAAGCCATGTGCATATTAACATTATGACCACATTAGAAAACTGTCACTGTACCATGACTGGTTATTGTATATTGGACTTAGCATCAGTGTCTCATCGCATCTATTCATGACATTTTAAAGTCATCCATGTTTGCGTCAACGGCAGTCATTACATTCTAACATATGTGAATTGATGTGCAGCATTATCCTATAAGTATAGGTTTCCTCAAATGTTAACGACAGACAAGTGTTTACAGGTTTTTAGTCACAAGGAGTGTATTGAATAATAGTAAGGGTCATGTCGAATTGACCTGGAATAGTGAAAAAAATAAAATAAATCCAAACCCTGCTAAAAGAAAATACCCCAAGAAAAAATATTACCACTTATACATATATTCATTCACATCTGTTCAAAGATAGAAATAAAAACAACTAATACGTACATGAAAATACCCACAGGTATATACAAAAGTAGATGCATATGGTACAATTATTTTACATGATTACAGGTTGATGGATACTGGTTTAATAACTTTCATGAGTGTATATCAGTCATAATAGTAGGTTAGGAGGAATGCTTTGTGCTTTTGACATGATGTGTTAAGGTATTGTATCTGCCCTCTCCCTCCAGGTCCAAGAAGTGGGTAGAGAAATGCCAGAGGAAAGACCTGGCAGACCGATCAGCAGATCATCTGTACAGGTACTACAGGCTCTGTGGAAAACATTTTGAAACGTCTTCCATTGACAGTGTAAGTTGTTTCTTCCAGTTGCACATCATTTTCTGAAGTCAGTCTCCATATTTGCTATGTGATGAACCTTTGGGCATTAACTGTTTTCAGGATGCTCAAGGGACAGTGTTGAAGGATGATGCTATACCGACCATCTTTGACACACCAAGCCAGTCTCAAAACGGACAGGTGAAGCGGAACAAAGAGACGGTGGGTCAAATATGTAGTTCTGAATTGGGGGGAAATTCTTGGTTCCATTCGATATTCGCTGAGTTTAAATCTAATAATCACTTTTATTGGTGTCTTGACTCTTTTTTTCTGTAGACCAAAACTGAAGAAACGGAGACTAGGGGGAGAAAAAGTGAGAAGAAAAATCCACACACGAACCCACTCAGATCTATTTCTTGACACTAAAAATGAGATTGTCCATATTTGTCACAAGATTAACAAATAACTTGTTTTTTGGACTGCAACTGTTTCTGTTTCCCTTTCAGAAATGAAGAAGTCTCAAACAGAGGCAGCAAAGGAAGATGTCCCGACTGTTACTGAGGAAGATGAACACAAGGAGTATCTCAAGTCATTATTTGAAGTTCTTGTGCTTTTGGGAGAGCAGAGCATTCCTCCTACAGGGCCTGGTGATGTGACACAAGATGGTCTTGGGTCAAGCAACTTTCAGGCATTGTTAGAATATCGCATGAGTTGTGGAGATGAAGTCCTGAAGAAGAAGTATGATGAGAACAAGGAGGGCTGCTCCTCAGCTCAGCTCAGTCAGTTGATTGAGGTGTGTGAAAAATGCATCCGCAGTAAGCTGGTGGAGGAAGTAAAACTAAACGGCTCTTTCTCATTACTCACTGAGGATGTAGTGAAGATCTCAGGAGAATGGTCCCTCCCTGTGTTTGTCCGTTTTGTGGATCAGTCTAACTGCCTGCGGGAGAGGTTCTTTGGATTCCTTGACTTTGAAGGAGATGGAGATGACCTGGCAGAGAAACTGCTGTCTGAGATGACTGACAAATGGGGCCTGGATATGGAACAGTGTCGAGGTCAAGCCCACTCCTACTCTGGGACACATTTTGGAAAAATAAAAGCATTTTCTGCCAAACTGATTGAGAAATATCCATTGGCAGTAGTTGCTCTGAGATCTAGTCGAACACTGAACGTGTCACTTGCCAGTAGTATGGCTTTGTCCGGGGTTCAGCTCGTTATGTCTACCTTTAAGAAAATTGACTCGTTCTTTAGTCAGTCCCAGCTACTACAGCTGGAGTTGGAGCATGCGATTTCACTTTTCTACCCAGACAAAGAGGAGAAAGCCAATGAACTGAAGGAGACCTGTCGCTCCAGCTGGACCAGACAGAACGATGCGTTTGAAGTGGCGGTGGACATCTTAGAGGCCCTGCTATTATGTGTGGACAGCGTGCATGATAACGAAGAGATGAGGTGGAACGATCAAGTCGCTCACAGCGCCTTAGAGATTTCGAAAGCACTAACTGACTTTGAGTTCATCATAGCGCTGGTCGTGCTGAAAAACACCATGACTCTCACTCGAGCATTTGGGAAGAACGTGCAGGGGAAAGAACAGGATGCCCATTTTGCGGCAAGCAGTCTAAAAGCTGTTCTGCACTCCCTGAAGGAAGTGTCGGACAACATCGATGTGTATCATGAGTTCTGGAATGATGAGGCCGTTAACCTAGCCAATGCGATGGAGATCCCGGTCAAGCTTCCTCGCTCATTTTTGAGGAAGTATCAGTCAGAATCTGGAACCAATCAACCAGACAGTTACTACAAAAACCACGTGTCTGTTCCCGTGGTGAACCACATCATCAAGGAAATTGACGAGCTGTTTGGCGAGGACCACTTGAAGACCCTGAGGTGTCTGTCGCTGATCCCTGCCATCATAGAGCAGAACAAGTCCAGTGAACCTGAGGAGGAGAGCATTCAGATGTTTAAAAATTTGATCCCTAATGCAGCTACCCTCTCTGCCGAGCTCAACTGTTGGTGGGTGAAATGGAGCAAAAAGGTCAAAGGTGAGACGTCGCCATCCAGCCTTCATGAAACGCTGCAGCTGCCCGATGTGAAGTTCTTCCCAAATGTGCTTGTGGTCCTGAGACTGATTGGCACCCTGCCTACCTTCGCTCTGGAGGACAGCTGCGATATGGCGTTCAAGTGCTTCGGGGTGTACATGGAGAATACGCCTGACCAGTTCAAATCAAAAAGTCTTGCTGTTTTGAACATGAATTATGATGTAGGGTATGATCTGGATTCAATGGTTGAGGTCTACGTGAACACATACCCTTCCAGAGAGGAGCAGGTGTGAATGAACTCAGTTGTGATGTGGTTCAGCCTCTGGACAGATTATCCACTGCTTTGTTAATATGTGCAGGTTGTGTTATCTTTAACTTGAGGTAGAAATAAGTTTTGTGTGTTTCTCTCTTTCTCCTCAGCCCATATATAGTTGTTTATCATTTACATTCTAGATTTTATAAAGAACAAAAATCTGGACAGCAAAGTGTCATGCCAGACTGTTGTCTTTATTAATGTTACCATTCGTTGTCTCCACTGTTTAAATCAATAGCAAACGATTAAGCTTTGGTTTTAGAGTTATAAATGTAATCAAAGTGTGTCGGTCACCAGGGGATCTGCTGGAGTGGAGAGTGGGATTAATAAAACCTTCCCTGAACATGTACAGTAAATAAAGAGATGAATTCTTTGGAATTGTAATTGTTTGTGGTTGTCTTCTCCACCATACATTTATACACAACATAGAGTACATTAAACACTTATAAGATCATTTGATATATGACAATATTATGACAGGGTGGATGGATAAGTAAGTTGGACGTTTGTATGTTTATTATCAGGCACGTGGTGCAGTATATTTAGTACACTTCCTTTGTTGGTCTAATTATTTCTCCTAACTTTTACGAGGCTGATTACCAAAATATTTGAAAGGAAGACTTTTGCAGAGTGAACTGAGAATGGAGCCATTATCTGGTGCTGCTTGATACCAAGTTATGAAAAAGGAAAAACTTGCTCTAACCATGTGACACTTTGGCTCAGCAATCATTATTAAATATACTATTGTTTTATTCATTATTATAAACTGTGTCATCTGGAGCAAGCGGGCAAAAGCATTTCCTTATAAATAAAATCGTATCTTGATAAAAGGTGTGAATTAACAACTAGTTCCGGCTCGAACACAGTAGAGGACCTGTTCTGTTCATCTCTACACTGGAACCCTGCTCAGGCCTGTTGGAGCCACTCCGCCCTCTGCTGGGGAACGTGTGGTACTGCACGGTGTAGTTCCTGGTTGATGGGATAACACGCTTTCGGCGACTCTCACCACGCAACATCAACTTCTGGAAGCATGGACTTAGTCGGTTCTTAGTTCGCGAAAGAGACGCTGCGCATAAACAACAGTGAGACTCGACAGGGTGGGCTGCAGGTTCCCCCCCGGCATGAGCCTGTAGACTCTGCTGCAGGTTTGCTCAGAGTAGGCTAGCCCGCTTGCAACCGCCTGCTAAACTAGCTAACTTACTAGCTAGCTACATTGCAGTCCAAAATGACTGACTGCTGCGCCGCGGTGAGCTGTGATTACCAGCAAGGGGAATCGACCACTGCACTGTTCAGCTTCCCTGCGGACCCGGAGCGGTAAGAGCTGTGTTTATTTCTCTGAACTTGGCGTTAAAAACGAGTCCCGAGCCTGCACAATGAATGCGTTAGCTCCCAACTGCTAGCACTGTTAGCGTTAGCTTCACAGCATGTTGGCTAACAGTGACACAACTCCGTCGAAAATGGCGCAGACTAGTTACTCTCGAAAGGGGAAAAAAACGCACGAAATGGGCTCCGAGCGGTCATTTCGAGCTGGAGAAGGACGCTGCTGCTCCTTGTTGTTTCTGTCCGCGTGTCTTTGTGTACAGAGGCTTCACAAACAACAAGAAACCATAGTTAAAAACTTTTTTGTGTTGTAATCTAAATCGCCATCGGTGGACGACACCTACCGCCTCAGAGGTGTGTAACGTTGGGACTGTCGCTAGCGACGGGAAACGAAGCTACCTCAGTCATACTGCAGCCGTTGTGGTTGTTTAAGATCAAACTAAGACTTGTAGCACCGCAGCCCATCAGTGGACATTCACACTGATGTTTGTGTAATTTTAACAGGTGATGTCCGTGTGAATAAATAACAATCTAGCGCCTCCTGTATTCTGTGGCCGCTTCGCAACTGGCGCCGTCACTCCAGCGCGAGATCAGGCTCGTTTTACACGATTCATGTTTCATGCGATTTTAAAAATGAAAAGTCTGCAGTTCTGACTCAGGAAATATAACCCCTGACTCAGAGGAAACACCGACTGATACAGCACAGCCCTGCCGTGAGTTAGGGTTTCCAACCCATCGTCCTGCTGTTACGTTATACTGAGGGAGGTGAAGCCCATTTCCCCCTAGGCGTTTTAATCCACCCTTATTTTCCACCTGCATTATTTACACAATACGAAAGACAGAATAAGAGAAGGAAGAAAATGGATGATGGAAGACAGCAAGAATCCTGTAAAGTGATGTAGACTTAAGGCAGCAATAAACTACGTATTGTATCATTGCAAACCCTGAGGTTGTGAATTCAGAGCAGATCTGTATGAGTCAGGTGAGTGAGACAGATCCATGTTGAGCTGCAGACATGACTTCACCTGTGCATGTGTAAAACACCAAGAAGAGCATCTCTCTGAGTCGGGAGGAGATGTCATGGTTGTGTGCGTTTGCCCAGTCATGAAGTCATTCATTCTCACCACTGGCTTTTTTTAAGTGGCCCAAGTATTTTCTTGCCTTCTTTTCGTGGCTGGGGTTGAAAAGTCGACCCACTGCTCAGGTGCCTCAGGACAGTCATTGACCTCAAGGGGGTGCTGTCACAATTAATTTCCACAATTCAAAATGGAAATGACTTGCTGTTAAGTCAAAATTCGTTTGTCATTTTAGCATCTTTATTCAAAAAGGTAAAAGCACAACCAACTAGTTGGATGCGGCTCAATCAACTGTTGCAAATTATGCATTGATGGATAACAAGGTATTCATATGGCATTTCTTTATATATATATTTTTTTTTGTGTGTGTCTATAAGTCGAAATTTAAGCTCTTGTGACTAATCACAGCAAACATGTTTGGATGAGAGGTCATAGTTTTGCTAGGCAGTCTTGGGATATTTTACCACTAGATGGCGCCATAAATACAATACTATCTAACAAAATTTGTAAACACAACTTGTTTTGCACGATCTACTGTCTTGTCACAGTCCATTCATACGATGGAAATGTTGAAAAATGCTTTATTTCACAATGTAAAAGAGACCTAAAAGATATAATTGAATCCATTTTCTGATCTACACTGGCACAAGATTTTAAATGGGGTCTTCCCTGGCCCAGACCCCATCCTTTCACCAAATTGCATGGTAATCTGGTAAAACAGTAAATCTGATGTAATCCTGCTAAATCCTGCTAACTAACAGACAAGAATAAAACCAAATTCATCAATACATTTTGTTCAACCTTCTAACTTGAAAATACATAGTAATCATTTTTAATATAGCTTAGTGACGAAAATAAACAAACCCAACAGGACATCCTGGGCGTCGGTACTTTGTAGAGTACAGAAGAAAATGCATGCATGTATGTTTATGACCCCAAAGCTTTATATCTGTCCCTTCTGTATTTTTCAGCTGTAAACAATGGCTGATCAACTGTGGTCGCCAGGACTTGTCATCAGAACCTGCTGAGCAGTTGCATAAACTCTACAGACTTTGTGCAAAGCACTTTGAGCCCTCTGTGATCTCCGAAAGGGTAAGAAACCAATCCATTGTCTATTATCCTTCTGTGTATGTTGAGAAACAGAATAGACCATTTCCATAGCAGCCATGTTTACATGAACTAGTAGATAAACACAGGTGTAATTAATCATATTAATAAAAGCTCTAGTAAAACCGTTTAAAAAAAAATGTATCGTAATTTTGTTGTTATTATAGCACCAGTATATCACCGTTGTGCTCTTCTTGGTGAGCCTGTACCATAACTGTCAAAATATTAACACGTTATTCTATTGTCACACATGAACCAGGGCAACTAGAATTACCAGTTTACAAGGCACATCTGAGCAGTCTAATGCAATTTGATACCACAGTATAAGCTCTAATTCCAGTCTTTGTGAAGCTTATAATGTTGAAACAAATCTTCCTTGCATGCAAGAAGTTTGGAAACACCAGGGCTCTAAACTTCACTAAGGTTCAAGTTCTGAGTCTATTGTAAGTCTTTCAGTGTAAGTCAGTATCTAACCTGCAGGAGGTTACAACTATTAATGAGCCGATGGCACGTCCTATCGTCTTCACTGCAGAAATAAACCCTGGAGAATATCTGTCAAGCAACGTAAAGGATTACAGATGTTGAGCTTAAAAAACAGCCTGAAACATGCTGTCAGAGAAAATGATTTTAAAAGAGGAATGACAGTACATTTGGAGAAATTGGCAAGTGCTGTTTCATTGACTGTTTTACCATGCCCTCACTTAGTGTGCCCTCCAGAAACCTGTCGAGAACAATCAGAATGGGGAAAAAAAACTGTCCCAAACCTTTTCACATCTAATTTGCCCCAGATTAAACATGTAATACTGGCCAAAGGGGCTTCTACAACATTTTGAATTAAAACAGAATACTTTGAGAATTGATTGAATTATTTAGATTGATGAGCTAAAATTGAAATTATACCTATTTACAATATGAATCCACAACAAAAAATGTGAATATGTCTGAATTATTTCTGCAGCCACTGTAGGTTTACGAAAATGAAACAAAACAAATACTGTGTATAAGTGGCAATGAGCATTTTTTTATCGTCAAAAATATCATGGTACTTTGAAGAATTACACAAACTTGTTTAGCAAAAAAGGTAATCCTGAGGCTTTATGTTGATTTAAAGTTCCTGTAATTATTAGATTGAATAAAATGTGTCATAGTATAATTTATTTCCTTTTAATATCACACGGCTTTGCATAAAAGTCTGTTCTCCTGCTTCTTGTTTTTCAGATTGATTCTGGTTGTGTCCTAATTGATGATGCTGTTCCAACAATATTTGACTGTACGACACCGGAGAATAATCAACTGCCCTGCAACAGGAAACGAGCTAGAGATCCTGTAAGTGTTTGAGTGTTTATAGTGTCTGCATTTTTAAAGTCTCATGAAAAATGCAAATATAAAATTACCCTTTTCATTTTCCTAGTCGGAAGAGGAACCTTCTTCTGTGAAGAAAACAAAAGGTACTGCATTAATTAATCCTTTAAATGTTCCTTATTTAAGCCTTTTGAGACATAAACCTCAACTATACTTGAGTTTTAGTCGATGTTCAAATGTATGAGCCCTTGTTTTTAAATGACAAAATTTGCGATTTAAAAAAAAATCTTCTCCCCAAATAAATGAGTGTTATTTCTCTTTCCGACTAGAAAACAGAGCAGAAGTGACAGGGGAGACCCAAGAGTTTTCTGGAGAGCAGAGTGAATTGCCTGAACTGCAACACGATAACCAAACCCAAGAAGATGTGACAAGCTCTAAAGAAAAAGAGACTCTAAAAGTGTATTTTAAGGAAGTTCTGGCACTGACTGGTTTCAGCATCAATGGTGCAAACATCAATGCCGATGAGTCGATTGGTGGCTCTAGGGGTCAGCAAGCACTCAATCGTGTCTGTGTGGAGAAAATCGACAGGACAGAAATCCTGCAGTTCAGCGAAGACCTCATGCGGGAGGAGATCCAAAACAGCCTCAGACTGGCACGATTCTTCTCCATTCTTCTTCAGGATGTGACGAGCATAGAAGGAAAAGAGCAGATTCCTGTTTTCATCAGGTCTGTCACAGTTGATGGGTTCCCACAAAAGCACCTCATTGGGTTCCTACCATGTGACATGGATGCAGAGAATCTGTTTTACATGCTTCTCGCTGAGTTGAGAAACAAGTGGGGGCTGAGGATGGAGCACTGCAGGGGACTCACTTATTTGGTTACAGGCAGCATGTGTCAGAAAATGCGAGACCTTACCAGCAGAATTCTGCAGGAGTTTCCTCAAGTAGTCCTGTCGCCAAGTGACCCATATGCCTTCAACATCTGGATTATTCGCTGCATGCCTATGCCCTCCATCCAGAAGGCTGCAGACACCGTGGAGGAGGTAGCCTCATTACTCAGGAGAACACCAGAGCTGTCGAAAAGACTGGAAGGAAAGATCCAGCTAACATATGGGCATTTAAAAGGAGAAGTGGATCGGATCAAAGCAGCTGTCAGTGTGAATTGGGACCACAGCACTGATGCCTTCCAGACTATGTTAGATATTCTGGAACCATTCCTGAACTGCATCAATGAGATGATTTCAAAGGTAGACGAAGACACTGCTGAACAGATGGCCAAGCTCAAGCCAGTTTTGAAGAATTTCAATTTCATTATCACGCTTGTTGTTCTGAAGAACACTCTCTGTTGTGTGAGCATACTCAACTCAAGTCTCAGGGGAATAATTAGCATCAGCAGTACCTTGCAGTACACAATTTCCAATGCCTTAAAGCTGGTAAACAAATATCAACAGGAGCTTGCAATATTCCACAGGAAATGGTTTTCAGATGCAATTGGCCGAGCCAAGAAGCTGGGAGTTGAGGTCACCAAACCAGAGATGGACGAAGGGGACACAGCTGAAACACCACTGGAGGACTTTTACAGAGAAACTCTGGGCCGACCTATCTTGCAGTATCTTGTTGCAGAAGTGAAGAGAGTGTTCAGCACTGAGATGGTGAGGATTCTACGATGGCTGTCATTGGTGCCCTCTTACATGGCTGACCACAATTTCAGCATTCGCAGGGATAAAGTAGCAGATGCCAACCTGAACAACCTTGCAAGGCCTGACACATTTTACGAAGAGCTTGGTTGCTGGGAAGTGAAATGGAGACACGCAAGCAAGCGCAGAATCCTACCAACCACCGTGTTTGCTACACTCAAGATCCCAGATATTGGGTTTTACCCGAATGTGCAGAGCTTGCTGAGAGTGTTGGGCACTGTTCCATGTGTAAATGCAGAGGCAGATGTGTATGGCCAATATCATATGGTTCTGGAGCGCTGCCACTCCTACCTGACAGGCACACCAGAGGACCAACGACAGTGCAGCATGGCATATGTCTATGTTAACCAAGACGTGCACTTCAGTGTTGAGCAGATGGTGGATTCATATGTCCAGAAGCACCCAGACATCCTGCGGATTCTGCAAATGGTGAGTCGATTATAATAACAGGATTTCTGTTGAAATTGTTTGTATATGTATTGGGTGTGTTTTAACATTTGTGTCTGTTACAGGATGATGACATGAAAGAGAAGCCGACCAAAGGTAAACAAATTTTAACATACATTTACGGAGAAAATGTTTACACCCATTTTAACATGCAGCCGCTTGGGATAATGTCAAGTTTTTTCTATCACATAAGATCCCAATTTTAAGTTGGTTGTCTCACACTAAGATGGAAAAATTGCAGAATAAAAGCTATAGTGCATTTTAAGGAAAGTGACAACTTAATCTGTACGTTTCTTGAAATATTTGAATTGTTGAAGGGAAATTAATGCTTTTTTTTAAAGTTTATTTTGTATTACTTGCCAGTATGTCCCCTACTGACTAATCATTGGGGAATCTCTGCTTACACGACCATTCCCACTTTTCATTTCAGTGGCAGCTCATGGAAACAATGCAGAAAAGGACACTGAGGCGGAAATACAACTCATAAACCTAGAGATGGATGCGGAAAGGCTTGTGGAACTGAAGTGTGCCGAGACTGACCGAGAGGCGCTTAAATCTGCTTTGCAATCTGCAGTGGTTGCTGCATACAACAGTCAAAGCAGGCTACATAGTGACACTTCTGCTCAAGATGGAGAGGTGGACTACGTGACCAAGTCTGAAATGAAAGAAGTTCTCACTGTGTGCGAGAACGCTCTTAGGGCAGGAATCCTCACAGAAGTGGGGAGCTCATTCTTTTCCTTATTCATTGACAGTGTTGTGAAACTGGGGGAGAGAGATCATCTCCCTCTTTTCCTTCGGTTTGTGGACAGTTTTGATGTCATGCGTCTGGAGTTGATGGGATTCCTTGAGGCTGATCTTGATTGTGATCTCATGGTGCTGCGTCTCCTGGAAATAGTTACTGTCGAGTGGCGTCTTGATTTGAATAACTGCAGAGGCCAAGCCTACCTAGGCTCTGGTGATGTCTCCTACAAGCTGAAAGCCTTTGCTTGCAAAGTTCAGGAGAAATATCCTCTCGCCATAAGCACACACTGCTCTACCTACTCTTTCAACACATGGTGGTCAAAATCCATCCCAGTGCCTGCTATTAAAAGAGCCCTGGATACATTTGAGGAGGTTTTGATGTTTTTTGGTAGCAGTTCTATTTTAGAAAAACAGCTTGACTATGTGTTAGCGTTTGGTCTTAGAGAGAGCTATGAAAAGGTCCAGGAGTATAAAGGGAAGTTCTGTGGCTATTGGCAAGAGAAGCATGACTCTTATGAGGTGTTGGTGCAGATTCTGGAGCCCCTGGTTGAATGTCTGGAGAAGATTAAAAACAACCCACAGAGATGGAAATCATCTGTATCCACACAAGCTGGGTCCCTTCTCTGCAAGTTAATGGAGTTTGATTTCATCATTGCCATGGTGGTCTTAAAGAATGCATCCTCTTTTACCAGAGAGCTGAGTGCAGGTCTCCAGAAGGACCACTTAAGTGCCGCATCCCAGCTTTGCCAAATCAGTGGTATTGTGTCCACTCTGAACCGAGTAAAGACCAATATGAAGGTGTTTCACCAGAGCTGGTTTGATGAGGCTTGTGCAATTGCACAGAGCCTAAGAGTGCAGATTGAAGTGCCTGAAAACTCTTTGCCAAGAGATGGCATGATTAAGCCAGTTGGCTTTTACAAAGATGGCCTAAGTGTGCCCCTGGTAGACAACCTGATCAATGCAGTGAAGGATCATTTTTCAGAAGACCACAAAGAGGCTCTCAACTTCCTCTCCCTGGTTCCATGCTCGGTCACAGTGAGCTACATGTTCGAGAGCTTGAAGTCAAAACCTCCTCTCTACAGCAAGGATCTTCCTGATGCAGACAACTTCGCCACTGAGCTCTGCTGTTGGAGAGTAACCTGGAAGACCAAAGTGGCATCCGTGACCATCCCAAGCTCTATATTTCACACACTCCGTCTGCCACTCATGCAGTACTTTGGGAACATCAATGCCCTGCTGAGGATTATGTCTGTGCTACCCAGCACAGCACTGGAGGACTGTGGTGTTGTGATGCGCCACAAGAAGTTCCAAGAGTACCTGAGAAATACATATCCTAAAGACAGGTCCCCATGTTTGGCTATGCTGCAGGTGGGCAACAACTTCAGCAGAGACCTGGACCGCATGGTGACCCAGTGTTTGAAGGTTACACCACAAGCCTTGGAGGGTATCTGTCTGGTATGTATTTGTATTCTTTAGTTAAAGAGATTGTGTTACATTGTTTTCTTCATATTTTCTTCTCTTTATCTATTACTTAAATGAATGTCCATTTTATTTACTGTATGATTCATTATATTTACCTGTGTTTACTCAACAGGACAAGGAATCCAAAAGTTTAATCAGGAACTCTGAAAATAATATGGAAGGTATGGCTGTATATATGTTTTCATTTCATATTTATAGTAATAAGAGTACAATGTAACTGTTATCATTACATGATTTAAATGTTTGCCCAACCAGCTCTGTTAAGTTGTCTGGTTTTCTCTCTGATTTAGATGATTCTATAAAGGAGGAAGCGGAGGAGCCCAACATCGAGCAATCAACTGACAAGACGGAGGACCAAGACATGAAACCAGCGGATGAGAATGGACACACAGGAGATAATCGTCATAGTCTGGCGACAGTGTTCAGACTGGCTGCACAACTGGGAAAAAAGAATAGCAGTCTCTCTGACCTGTCAGAAGAAGAGAAAGATCTTTTCATCCAGGAGCTCAGCATGTGCCACTGGTTTGGAAGAGATAACAAATGCATGCCCTCTATAGGGGATGGTGAAATGGTGAACCTCCTCATAAATGGAATCAGAGATGTCATAATCAAGGAAATACAGGAATCGCCATTCTTCTCATTGATCACAGACAAACCTGTTAGAATCGCTGGTAAGACACAACTACCTGTTTTTGTCAGGTATGTCGGGGAATCAGCCCCGAAAGTGGAGCTCATTGGTTTCTTACCATTTGATGAAAACTGCCATGTTGATACGCAAGCAAATAACCTTGCAAAGATTCTCACTGAAGACTGGGGCTTACCGATGTCTCAGTGTCGAGGGCAAGCATTCATGCATTTGGGCTCAGGTTACCAAAGTCTGAAAAAAATGTCTTTGGATGTCTTGAAGAATTATCCGCTCTCCGTTGTAACGCCCAGTGAGTCTTGTGGCCTTGCCCACTGGCTGGCAGGAAGTGTGCCTTGCCCTTCAGTAGCTAAGATGTTGGATATCACAGAAGACTTGATGCTTTTCTTTGATGACTCTCCGGGTCTTGAGGGACAGTTGGCACAGGCTGTTGATGTGCTTCTAAATATGCCGAGAGAGGCCCTGGATGAAATTCCAGAAACCTGTTGCTCAAGGTGGAAAAAGAGAGAAGACTTCTTTGACATACTCGCTGACACATTAGAGGGTATTCTCAGCTGCCTAGATGCTGTAAGCTCTACTGCCACAGGAGCCAAGTCGATGCATGCACAAGTTCTCTCTACCGCCCTAAGAAACATGGACTTCATTGTCACCCTTGTGATTTTGAAGAATGCTTGTGCTCCTCTTCGGAACTGTAGCACTGTCTTCCGCTGTGGAAACCCTGCTGACATTCTCTGTGAAGTTGAAAAAATCCCCTCAATCATAGAGAATCTTAACAAAATGTTAGAGAATGTGAGCTCTCTCCACACTAACTGGTTTGAACAGGCCTTCCAGCTAGCAACCAAGGTAGCTCCTGAGCAAGTGTGCTTCTCAGAGGAAGCCCACCGCTATGAGTCTCCTGAGTTATATTACAGAGAAAATCTGAGTGTTCCTCTCCTCAGAAGTCTTGTTGATGAGATGAAGTACAGTTTCTCAGATAGCCACTTGAAGGCCCTCTCTGTCCTGTCATTGCTGCCCGCGTGCAACCCCCAACCGATTTTGTCGGAGTCCACAGACAAGCCATTCGGCCTCTACCTTACAGATCTTCCTGAGCCGGAAGTAGCCGAGCAAGAAATCAACATCTGGGCCACTGTATGGAGTGAGAAATACCAGGATGTTGCTCCCCCATCATCAATCGCTGAAACACTTGTGCATCCTGAGTCAAAGAGCCACCCAACTGTTAGCTTGCTGCTGAGGCTTGTTGCTGTCCTGCCCAGTGTCAGTATGGAGTGTGATCTGATGAAGACAACGCTGAATTCCATGAGGGATCTGTTAAGAAACACTCTATGCAAAGGTAACAGAATGGATCATGTGATGCTCCTATCCCACTGCACAACACTGCAGAGACTACCGGAGGTCATTGAGAAGTGTATAGAGGTGGATCCAGAGAGCAGTCCATGTCTATCTCAGGTAATTCAAAATTGTGTTTCCTTAACGTTATACTAGAGCTGCAACAGTTGGTTGATATATTGACCTACAGAACATTTTATTAAGATTTTCATTGTCAAGGGGATTTTCCTGGCAGGAAGTTAACCATTTCCTCAAATGGAAATGTACTCAAAAATGTTGGTAGTAGACAGAATATATTTTGCTCAGTCTACATTTTAGATACAAAACAAGTGCGAAAGAAAATACTAAGCGATAATGGATAGATTGTGGCCTTAGATTATACTTTGACTTTGCATTATGTAGGAATAGAAACCTAATTATTTTATAACCATTTTAATAGTCAATACGTAATCAAAGTTTTTTGTCTTATTTTATAGGTAATGGGAACCTTGCAAGGACTAAAGTTGGAAAGTGGTAAGTACATTCATGTACATACACCGGATAATAAAGTTCTGTTTATATAAAAATGGTGAGCAGTTATTCCGCTCAATGTTTGCTGTGTGTGAAGGTTGTGTGTTATTTAATTTTTTTTATTGTTGCCATCAGGAGTCTTTGAATTACAACAAGAGACACCAACAGAACTGCAGGCCTCCAGTGAAGCACAGAAGCCAGATGATGGAGAGGGGACTTTGGCTAATAACGAAGTGATACTAGAGGTCGTGAAGGGATCAACAACAGCAGTGTCTTTCTACGAGCCACAGCTGCGGGAACAAATCCTCAAGGAACTCTGGGACTCTCAGTTCTTCACAATCATAACTGAGCAAGCTGTTGAAATTGACAGGGAGCTGTATGTCCCCATATGCATCAGGTACCTAAACAAAGAGGATGTCCAGTGTGAGGAAACACTGGCTTTCATCCCTTTCAGTGAAAACCATGCTGCTCTTGCGGATGCTATTGTGACAGCCCTGTCTGAGAAGTGGGGGCTCAACATGGAGTACTGTAGAGGACAGGCCTTGCTGAGTGTAGGTGAAGTCGGAGCTCAGATGAGGACTGTAAGTTTAGATATAGCTGAGAAATATCCTCGAGCTGTAAGAAGTGTCAGTTCTGCTTTGCCTCTTAATATTTGGCTTGCTAAATCCTCTTCTGCTCAAGAAGTAGCTGATGGAGCAGTTCTCATTAGTAAAATATTACATTGGTTCACAGAAGATGCAGAACGCCAGAACAAACTGGAAGAAACGATCATTCACGTGTTCCAGGACGACGAAGTAAAGGGCAACGAGCTGCGGGACAAACTCATCAAGAACTGGGAGAAGAGTCATGACATGCACGAAGTGATGGTAGAGATTTTAGAATCAGTCACGCTCTGCTTGAATGAGCTGAAAGGAGAGGGAACTGTTTCAAACCAGCAGCAAGCATCAAAGTTCTTCAATGAAATCAGGAGCTTTGAGTTCATCCTTACAACGGTTGTGCAGAAAAATGTCCTGAGTTTAACTAAGAAGCTAAGTCGGTCTCTTCAGGGAAAACCATTAGACATGCTACTTGCTGTGAATAGTTTGCCTGATCTCAAAGCATGTCTTGATAAGCTGAAGAGTGATGTCGACACCCATCACAAGACCTGGTTTGAGGAAGCTGTTGCACTGGCTTCTAGACTCCATGTCCCAATGTTGCATTCAGTGCTCCTAGAGCCTTTGAGTGAGTTTTACAAAGAATCAGTAAGCATGGGAGTTATAGAGCACTCAATAGCAGAGATTGACGACCTCTTCACAGAAAAAGTATTGGATACTTTGAGGTGTCTGGAGATTGTGCCTTATGCAATGTCCAAATTAGAAACCAGCATTCTTAGTGGTCTTGTGTTCCGCCTGTACAAGGACGACTTGCCAGATGAGGTCTCCCTTCAGTCAGAGATGAAATCATGGAGGGAAAAATGGTTAGATCCCCTGGCCGGCTATCTTCCTACTACCGTGCTCGATACCCTGAAGACGTCCCAGATTAGAAGTTTTAGTAACATTGAGACTCTCCTCAGACTCCAGGTCATCTTGCCATTTTCCAGGAAGGAGAGCAACTTCAGGCAAGGAAAAAGAAGCCTCCAGGAGTTCATCCATCAGGAGAAGAGGTCTCTCTCTGATCTCCATGCACTGTAAGAGTTGAAGGTCTTCCATCACGGTTAGCAGATTTGAATAATGCGTATGAGATGACCACAAACATATTCAACAGCTATTGTCTCAATCCACATTGAGGTCGCAAGTTCTGAACTCAATATTTCTGTGTACATTATGATCTAAATTCTTTTTCCTTCTGTTGTTTTCCTGCAAACCAAGCCCCATGTTATGTTTTTTTCTTTTTTCTCTGTAGTTTGTACAGTTGTACTGCCCATTGGGACCAATATCTTGGCAAAAGAAAGCAATGTTCCACTGACGGTTATCAATGCTTGTGCCATGATGCAAAACTAATAATTCACCCCATGTATTATGATAATACACCTGTTTAAAAATGTCCCATTGGCTGTGAAACAACTCTATTTTTTTCTCATTTCCAAAATGACCAGACTTGCTTGTGTATTCCTGTCATAAGTTCATTATAATTGAGGAAATTGCACCCTTTACCTTTCCTGGGCACAAATAGCATAGTTAGTTCAATCATGTTCTCTGATGATTTCCCAAGTTTCCTGTCTCTCTGCAGGAATCAATTTGCTGTAAACGTATCTTTGAAAGAATGTTTCCTTAATGGGAAAACCTTCGTATATATATTTGTCAGAAAAGTAATAAAATGCTCCAAAAATAAGTTAATGGATTTTGAGTTTTTCCTCAAGCTGGAAGGACTTTAATGTGTCAAATGTGTAGTCGTGTCTACAAGTCACCACTAGATGGTGCACTGAGGCTGTAATTTGCCTGCAGGAGTAAACTGAATGTGGTGGAACCTTTAAAACAGCAAGAATTCCAATATTTTATCGGGTGCAGCTTGACAGGCTGACGTTTTAGAGTTTGTCACCAGATGCTAGAACTACATTTACACTTACACTGGTATCACTGTTTTGTGGTTTAAAAAAATAAATAAATACAATACACTGCAACAAATGACCCATATATTTTCCATACTGACAAGCTGTGCTCTAGAAATGTCTCACCTTAATTATGCTCTCTTCTAAAAGTCTTGATTTGCATAACAGAAGGCCGTTGTTAATCATTGCTGACTCATAGCCATTCCACCGTCTAGTTAAGGTCAAGATGTATTGAATCAAAAATTCCTCTGGTGATTCACTGACTAATCAACAAGAGCGTGAGTTTAGAGTGAGGGTATAAGGTCATACAACCTCTTATTATCTTTAGACACTGATTAATATTTATGTCATCACTCTTTGTCTCAAGCATATGGCCGGGACAATGCTGAGACGGGTTTAACTTGAATTGCCGGAGATGCAGATGGTGGTTTCGGAGCGCCATTGTTTCAGCTGTGGTTTAGTTAATATGTAATTCTTAGGTTTCAGTGGGACTGCTGTCGAATGGTGTCTGTGTCTCTTGTCAATCATTTGCCATGAATTTCAACAAGGAATTTCAGTTATAGCTACTGTGCAGGCAATTAGAAAATCCTGATTCTACGGTTATTACCCTTTATGGCTTTAAATATGTTTTATATAGTGTAACACTGTCACAGTTCATCTTTGATACTAAATGTAAAACCTATAATAACCTAGATTATGTTTAAAAGCCTGTACAGCTTATGTCGGCTGGATGATTACCAGTTCTCTTCAGTAGCCAAGTGGTATAAAACGTACTGACTAAATCTATAGTGACACTTTTAAAACACCAGGGCTTAACAATATCACATTGAGTTTGAGCCGAAGATTAAACGTCTAAATTCTGGTTGTGCTTCTGAAACATCCCCGACAGAGACTATACACTGCTGTGGAAAGTCCACCATATTGTGTTTGTTGACATGGAGCCACCTGATCTTTAACACTGATAACCCCGCAGTGCACGTTTTTTAAAGAGACGTATTCTTCCTGTGAGCTGTAACAGCAGATGCCTGCCTGACAAAGCTCTGATTGTCGGTGCTCAGCTCAGTGTGAAAGGAGCATCTCCTCGTGCCCGCTCAGCTGCTGAGCAAACGGATCTGTCTCCGCTGTGGGCCGCAGCGAGCGCTCACATGCAGGCCTGGCCGCAGCCATGTGCAGGGTAGCACCACACCAGCATCCTCTCACAATAACCCCACGTCCACGCTCTCTGCCAAGAGTAATACACTTCCTGCAAGCTGTGTTTTATTTATTTACATGGACCTCGCTACAGTTGAAATCTCAGGTGCACCCTGTGAGTCCGAGCGTGGAGAACATCCTCCATCTTTAAGCAAAACAAGGTATAGACGTAATTGACCCGTGCACCAGGTTTCCTGCTGGAAGTCAAGGTTCTGCACTGATGTAAAACCTATGGCACTCCGTAATCATGTCCATACACAGCCAGGGTTTAACTACACTCTGGAGGGGAGACAGAGGGCTTAAGTGGATTTCATTTCAAGGTTCTCTTTCAGGGGAAATTGGCAGCACAGGCCTGAATTTAGATTCTCCTCATTCTATGAGCAACATGTTTGGTTTGAATTATTTAGCGGCCGACTTGTTGATTGTAGTTTTAAATAACAATTTTTACTCACCATGATAAAGCTAAAGAATTTTAACTATGTGACACATGAAGGGCCCTTTAACCAGTACGTATTCATCTAAATTTATAATTGCTCAGAACTTTAAACCTGATGGTCTGAAATGGCTCCTGTAAAACCAGTGCTGGGCTCTGACCTGTGCAACAGCCTCTTATTTCTTTTGAACACATTCACAGAACAATGGACATGGATCTTGGAATTCAATATTCTTTTCTTTTGTAAAGAATTAAGCTCTAATCGTTTATAACGATGCTCTGGAGCTCTGATTCCTTTGCCAACCCAAAAATCTAAAGGGCTGAACTCATGCGTACCAGATGTATCGGCACAATTTATCTATTGTTGTGTTTAAAGGCCTGCAGCTGGGCTGGTGCTAAAGATCCCTCTACCACTCTTCTGCCTTGTGCTCACCATCAGGAGTGGGTGGTAATATATCTGTAGATGAATGGATCCAAACCAGACGCTGCTGAAGACATGAAGACATCGCCCCACCCAAGTGGTCCCACCACGACCCCCATGCGCTCTCAGCACCTTTTGCTCCTCTTCAGCAGCACCTCTTTAGACACTGTGATGAAGGGACCTGTGTGAGTCAGCGCTGCCGCACTTCAGGTTGGAAGAAGTGTCTCTTTTCAAAAAGTAAATCCACCCACCAAAGCAAATATTCGCATGTTGATTCTTTAGTGATGTATAGCTGAGTCCAGGAGCGGCGGGGAAGTAAAGATACAGGCTGTGGTGATGATGTCATGAGACAAATCCTGCAGCTGCTCATGTGGACAGTAAATAATGGAACCATAATGGTTCTATTCACAGGAGTAAGTCTGCTCTACATTCAAATATAACTCAACCTGGAAGACAAGAAGTGCATCAAAAGTACTACTACTCAAATCACTCAGTCCCTATTTCTGTCAATTGAACCACCTGATGATGACCTCATCAGTTAGTGTCTTCAGCTTCCAATATCCATTTTAGGTCCCACAGTCTGTTCAAACCTCACTGGGGTTTAAAGTGGATGTAAAGGTCAGTTGAATCTTGTTGTTGGAGCTCATTTAACTCAGATTTATGATGCTCCCCTCCTGTGTCAGGACTGTATCCACTCCCCTGTTCTCTGGTTAACCCGCAGGTAACGGTCATACCCTCTGCTCACACCAGAGTCGGCACGGGGATTGTGTTTTGGGAGACTGACCCTTCTCTGCATGTTTCGTGAACACATGCACCGCTCGAGATGTATATATGCTCCTGGAGGACCACATGACATGTTCAAAGGTGCCACCCATCTGTCACTTAAAAGAGCGCTGTCCTCAAAGCTAGAGACAGAGGTTATAAACAAATGGTGCACAACTGATGTGGGTCCGGTCAGACAGACTGGACAGAGCTTGTTGTTTCTGTTGGGGATCCCCACTGTGAACTACGGCAGCTCTCACAGAGGGGACACCGGAGGGTGATGGGATTCTCACATGGCCACTCTGAAGCTGTGACTGGTCAAACAGTTCTTGCCCTGTCAGATCTCTGGCCATGATAAACATAATGTTCTTATTATTTGTCAATAATCCGCTGGCAGCCGAGCTCAGCATTTAGTTGGAGATAAGAGGCCAAAGAGAGCGTTACAGTTAAGGTTCACTGATTGTTTCCACAAAATGTTTTATTTCAAGTTGAAACTTTACTGCTTTTATGATGGCTGCTAATCAAACAGCTGGTTTTGATTGGGACATTATCTATGGTCAGATGGCTTCACTTGGAAATTGAGAGCCGGCTGAATAGTCAGACATGAACATACCTCATCAGAGAGTTAATCTTTTATTAATTTATCTTTGTGGTTAAAATATTTCTTCAGTTCTTTGTGGAATGAGAGTTTGGCATTAAAACTGAACAAGGTTCAGAACATATCATTTTCTTTATCGTGCTTTTCCCTTTCAAATCACCTTGAAACATTTAAAACAGTCAGGAAATCATCCCAGTGCTGCGCTGTTCGTTCCAGACCAGTTTAGTTTTATCTGCACCCTGCTCGGAGCATGGGATAATTTTCCAGGGGCATAATAGTAACCCTGCACCCATTCAGACTCTGATCCTCGTGGGTGAAAGTTGAGTGTCCTGACTCCCCCCTCCACCCCCAGCGAGCCTCCAGATTCATGATAATGGCTCGATCCTCAGGAGATTGGGGAACAATGGCCCAGTGCTTTGAGCCCGAGGACTCATTCCTCCCAAATATGAACGGTGTGTTCATTCGGAGCAGAACTAACTCCACTCTTCAACCAGCTAATCGAGAAATGTAAATTTTCGGGGAGATTTTAACTACGACACTAATTTTCCAACACAAAACATGTGACATAAAATTGCACACAAGGCAGTTCCTATATCTGCATTTACGTTTTAGGCTTATTGAAATATTATTGTGCTTCTAAATCATCGAATATATTTGATCTATTTGCTGACGTAAACTAATTTGATAATACTCTCACATGTGGCTCTCTCTGAGGTTCCTGTGTCCTTTTTACCCTGTCAAAAGTTTTTTTTTGTAGTTTTTCCTTAATCGAGTTGAGGGTTAAGGGCAGAGGATGTCACACCTCGTTAAAGCCCTATGAGACAAATTGTGATTGGTCAATATGAATACGAATAAAATTTGATTTATTGATTGAATACTCCAAACCACATCTGGGTTTAAACAACAGAGTGTCATACAAAGATTATAATAATACATTTAGTTTTTTACCTGTAAATGATTTTCCTATTAATATAACAGCACATCAATCAATCAATCAATCAAATTTTATTTCTATAGCCCATATTCACAAATTACATTCATCTCATAGGGCTTTAACAGGGTGTGGCATCCTCTGTCCTTACAGATCTTTTTAAAAACACCATGTCACAAGCTGATTGCATTGACAGAGTAACGTTATCTCCGGGGAGGCTGTTTCAGATCCTACATGTGGATTATCTATCATAGCTTAACTCTGATTCTTCTGTCGTGTGACATGAGTTATTTAATTATCATGAACTCCAGCGGTCGTCTCATACCTCACCCCCCTCTGAAGGTGTCCTCCCTCCTCTTTGCTGAAGGTGAGACATGAGGATCAAGGGGCTGCGTGTTGATCCTAGCTCAGGAATGGAGAGCCTGTGTGTAAAACCGTTTGTCTGCAGACGGGCCCAGTCCTGCTGGAAGCTCCACGACTCCCACACACGCTCCGACCTGTGCCCATTCACAGTTGAGTGCAATGTAAAACACATGGAGTGTCTCTGGATCCACCATCACGGCCCCACTACAAATAAGATGCATGTACGTATGGGGCTATCAAAGTCTGTAGAAGTTACTGCAGTGGACCCTGTTTGGCAAACCGATTTAGAAACAGGATCCGGGTGTTCCCAGAGGAAGAGAGCTTGTTGTGGTC
The DNA here is from genome assembly GCA_038501795.1 of Pseudopleuronectes americanus. NCBI lineage: Eukaryota > Metazoa > Chordata > Actinopteri > Pleuronectiformes > Pleuronectidae > Pseudopleuronectes > Pseudopleuronectes americanus. Next base: position 3,643,856 of record CM076728.1, read on the forward strand.
TGTAAATGTGTCTGCTCCAGAGACAGCATGACAACACCTGATCTGCTGCTCCCAGTGGAGCAGGCTGCAGTGCACGAGGCCAGCCATGTTAGCTATACCAGTTGCAAGGTCAAGGTCTGGACAACAGCTCACTATTGCCTTTGTCTCAGTGCTGGAGGTGCTGCAGAGTCTCAGGGAAACTATACCTTTCCTTCCCACAGCTGGCTCGGAAACGTATCAGTTACACTGTGGTTAATATTTGAGGAAATCAGCCATTGCAGGAGAACTGTACTGTGTAACATCAAGGGGGTTTTATTTGATTTGAATGTTTGTGTCCGTGTGCGTACCACAAAATTATGCCACACAGTATAACATATAATAATTAATATATATACATGTACATATATTGTAACTTTTATAAAGTACTCACATTGTTTAATGAAATAAGTTTTGTTTCATTGTGAATTCAGAGCATCATTTTCTTTTCAAATTAGAATTTCTGGGCTGTTTAAAATGTAATCAAAAAGCACATACTATTTGACTGCGGGTGATGATAGAATGGGCGTGTGATTACCATTACTTCTGAGGGCATTTTACTCACAGACAGAGGACCATGCAGATCCACCACAGCTGAATTCCTTTATTGAAATTCGGTGGCTGTTCTCTTCTGGTCGGCCTTAGCGCACAGACAACAAGAAAATAAAAAAGTTAACCGAAAACAACTGGATGATAAAAATGCTTTCTACATGGATTTTATATTAACTTTAATGGAATTATTAAATTATTATCTCCCCAAAATAATTGTTTTGAAATTAATAGATACACTGCATTTGTTAAATTGTGTTTGAAGCACAAATGTTGGCCACTTATATGATTGCATATCATCATAATTTATATTATATATATGGAATAAAATATAAAACAAATTTAAACATGTGAATGTTATATCACTGAAACGGATTTTATCATTTCGAGAGATGTATCATTTTTTGTTTCAGAGATTGTGAAAAACAAAGCAGAAACATGAAATTTAGCTGATGAAAAACTTTAAACCAAAAGCACATTTCCCAAGGACACAGGTAGGTTATGTTATACTAGTACCATCTTCATCTGACTCCAATTTAACATTCCATAGTCTGCATATCCTTTACAGAATAATTGGTGACATGAGACTGTAAGGTTAATTATTTTAAGGTCGCTACTAAAGTGTCCTGTGGGACCTGGAGGAATGTTTAAAGGAGTAGATGATAATGACACCAGAGGAACTATATGAATGCCTTTAAAATAAGGTCAGTGCGGACTATTCATCATCACAGACACACAGTAACTCACTTCGGCTCCCTGTGGGAATATCATTGGACTTTGTGCCGAGCACCTTACAGTGAGATATCAATCCACCGCGCAGGGTTTCCGAGTGGCTGCGCTCTGGTCCCGGTGCAGGGAGCTTTCTTATGTTAATGCAGGTCTGACATCAGCAGTGAGATCAAAGCAGGGCAGGGGTACTTTAGAGCCGAGGCTGCCCCCACTCACACTCACTCGCTCACACTCCTCTGCTCTCAGCTCACACTCTCCCTCTCTCTCTCACACACACACACTCACACCATGCGTACCTGTCCGGAGCTACTCTACCACCCCGTGCTGGATTTTACTCATGCGTCAGGCTGACAACAACTCTCTCAAAGGATATTTCACTCCTTTCTTTTTCCTCCTCTTCGCTTTATTGAGCGCTGAGAAGTGACCGGCGCCGCAGGAAAGGTGAGTGGAAACTTGTTCGGCTGCACGGAGGAGAAAGTCAGAGCGCGCCGGCTGCTGCTCCACCGGCTGGAGCCTCGCTTTTACGCACAATGGATGCGTTTAGAGTGCGGGGTTATTCAGTGAATGCAAAGCTGATTGCTTTGTTTGGAGACACGGTCCGTGTCCGGAGGTGTGACTGGAAAAAGAATATGGAAAGAAAGTTAACAAAGATCGGTCTAAGATAGGAGAAGTGGTGTGAATTGCCTCGAATCCGGTGCCCACTACATGTATAATAATACATTATGTTAACTCTATGTTTCTGTATATTATTATATCACCACTTGGGTGATTCATTTGAGATATTGTAAGGATAAGGACCTTTATTTATAACATTATGATTAGGCTTCTGATAAAAGATCCTTGTTAGTTACATCCGTGCTGATGTTTAGGAAGTGTGATGTGTCCTGTTTTACCCAGCTTATCTGTAGCTGATGACAGACACGTCGGTCGATGTGTGAGTTGGTCGCTCTCTATCTTGTCGGTGGAAACTGGAGCTGCCATTTATGAAGAGACCAGTGTAAATTCAAGCACTAGAGGCCGTGACTGATTTAAACAGATCTGACTGTCAAACTTTAGAAATGTTCAGGAAAACAATGTCAGCTGTATTATGAGGTAGTTTTTTTTATTGTTTTTACGCACAGGTCAGACTTGTGTAGTGGATGAAAAAGCAGTTGTAACACACAATAGTATAGTGGTGAGTTTCAGTCAGCTCATTTCAATAATTAATCTCAGGGATTTAACACACTTTCGGGTGTGTCTCCGCCTATCAGCGTCGAGCTGATGAAAAGGCGCATTATCTGCTCCCTGCGGTTTTTACGCGCTCTTCAAAGACGCACAGCTCCGAGCTGATCAGATACAGGCTCTGTGATGCGCTGCCCCTGTCCTCTGACTGCTGATCACTGCTGATCTCTACGACTCTTTACCTTTATCCAAGTGGAGCAGAGGTGACACCAACCGTGGCTGAAATAGGTGGAGAAATAAAGCCGTTTGGACCGTGTGGAATAGGCCCTGATTGGGTTACTCTCTAAAGGATATAAGCCAAATAGTGTATCCTATGTTGAACTAACTATAACTGATAAAGTTAAATAGGAAAGTGAGTATTGTGATGTGGATGCTCCACAGATTTAGGAGACCCCTCTTAATATTTAGGATTAAAGGTTACGCTGCAATTGTCTTCTCACTTCTGTTTATATGCATTTAGTAGGAAGCTGAATTGTTACTCTATCACCAAGATTTTTCTTAAAATATAAATAATCAAAAATTAAACAATTTCTGTTTTTTTCCCCCGTCGTTATTCAATGTGAGAAATAATCAGGGATTCGAAGGTTAATAAAATTATCACCCTTTAATTTTTTTCTCATTCACCTCTCCATATTCCCATTTGATCTGTTTTGAAATTATCTCTGGGACATCTGAACCCTGTGAGAGTTCGAAGCTAACTATGCCTCAGTTTACTTCAGCGCATCCAGTAAAAACACTCAGAATCTGAAGCTGGGCCGCTCTTGCCCGGCCAAAGTCACTAACCATGTTTATTGTATTCATTACAGGGTTTAGAGGAGGAGGCCGTGCCATGAGCGCTGACTTTTGAGTCTCAACCAAGAAGCCCAACAAACCATTTGTATTTTTTTTTGTCTGGTGTGAACTGGAGCCACAGTCCAACCATGAGGAGCAGATCTCATGTCCTGCCTCTCAGTGTGCTCACAGTTCTGCTGCTGTCTCAGGTCTGCTCGGGCATCAAATGGCTGTAAGTATTCTCGCCAGTTCCATTCCTCCACCTTTATACTGCTCAAACTATTTCACAACATGTTGTCCTGTTGTCATGTGGCCCTTTGTGGCATTTTTCAGTGTTTTATGGCGCTGAGGGCCCATGGCAGATTGACATAGGCTCCAGCATTCCTCAGGTTGCTTCTGGTTAAGGGGAAGGGTTGTGTATACGTATATCTGATGGAGGAGACTGTAGATTAGCAGGCAGATCTTCACCCTATGAATGTTTGACTCTTTGTTTAATTAACTTCACTAAAAGAAGAGGTTTCAGTCGTAAGATCTCAGACAGAATTGACCTCCTGTTGTATAAAAGTAAACAGATAAGAACAGAAAATAAGACGAGCAGGCGTCATGGTGCCGCAGACAGCGCCGGTGATGTCACCGCTCTCTCTGTGCAGTCTGGTCAGGCCTCACATCCGTGTAAATATGGTGGCTGCAGAAGGAAGCTATGACACAAGGGTTGACTGCTCATGCTGAACACTACTCTGCTTTCATGGTACAAGGCGATAATTTGCGCAATAATTTTGGAAAGTACGTAAAGTTGCCAAGTTGCTATTTCGGAATTTTGGTTTGTTTTATCTGAATGGTTTTTTTGTGTTCTTTTAAACCCTTGGAGGTCTCCCTCACAATCTGCATGTTCTGTTCCTTATTTCTTTATCTGATTATTTTGTGTTTGCGTCTTATGTCCGATCACTGTGAAATCACGACTTTCTGGACCGTCTTTACCTCAACCATGCATGACACCTCATCAGCCTGAGTGAAGCACGGAAGACCTAAGCAGATGTGCCATGAGCGCAGGGATGGCCTGTGCTAAATCTAAGCGCGAAGTCTCACAGTTCGGATGATGCCGAGCGGCGCAATGCAAAACAGATGCAGTTGTAAACACCTGTGAGTGCTGGGTTACCTCAAGCCCCGTGGAGTCGCAGCTTATCGTTGGGCACAGAGTGGCGGCCCCTCGGCCCCTAATGCAGAACAGGCCAGGGTGCACTGGTTCTCACGAACTCTCAGCAGAGTGCAGGACGCAGAAAGCAGAGATCAGAGCTAACCTGCTCGGCTTGTGGTTTCTCTATTAAGTTAATCTCCAATAAATTCTAACGGTTTGAATCAAATCAAATGTGAGCAGCCTTTAATAGTGTTAACACATGATTCGTGTCAAACTGAGGCCACAGAGGAAGATGCTTCCTGTGGTGGAAAACGTGAGGCATCTATGTATTGTTTCATCGGACTGTGGATCAAAACTTTAAGTTGTTTTTAATATATATATTTTTGTATCTTGAGGCCACTTTTATGCTTTAACAAAAGAAAGCCTTCTGCCAAGAAGGTGTCATTTATATTTTATGAATCCACAGCTGATCTTCCCTTGGGAGTTTCACTTTGATAAGATGGTTCTTTTCTGTGATTCAGGCCAAGATATGTGCCTGTTTGAAACATTATCTGTTCCGATTCCTTAAGTGTTTGTCCAAAGCTGATGCGTCTCACAGGCTTGAAGAATGTGCACAGATGAAACTCAAATCACTAACACACCACTGTAAATACAACACACAGCACGCCGTGAATGTAACTGTTTCACAACACATAAAACGAGGAACATGTGATTAAGCAATTATCAACCGTGCAAGTAAGAAGACTATATATATTGTTTAACTCAACCTGACCTGTTCCCATGTGTTGTTATCTCATGCAGAGCACTGTCGCACGCTCCCACATCCTTACACATCAACCAGACCCAACACTGTAAGATGCTGCCCGGCATGGTGTCCTCCCAGGCTCAGCTGTGCCGCAGCAACCTGGAGCTCATGCAGACCATCATCCAAGCTGCCCGCGAAGTCAAGAAAACGTGTCAGAAGACCTTTGCTGATATGCGTTGGAACTGCTCCTCCATCGATGTCCCCAGCGATTCCCCAAAGTATCGTCCAGACCTCGAACGAGGTACGGTCATAAACAGTTTGGAATGATAGTGTATTGTTTCCAAAGAGCCACTCCAGTTCTTTTTGTTCCAGAAGAGTCTTGTGTTTATGCTCCCGCTCGACATTCAGTGAACAGGCAGGGTCACTGAGTACTGCTCTGCGGTGCAGTTAACAGTGAACTGTGTCTGTGCTCCGACGCCACAATTACATTTTTTTGTATTTGTTAAAACCCAGCTGCTTTCTAAAGAATTTAGATACTTAGAGAATCGTGTCCTTTTCAAAGTTCATTTCTGTTTTTACGATGACATGTGACCTCAATGCTCCGTTTATTCCAACATTTCTTCCTGAGGAGCCGTCACCAGGGATTTGTTCTGAAGCTGTTATTTGAGAATACCCCCTTTCACTACCTGCGTATATTCTGGGTGATTTAATAATAGGCTTGTTATTCCTGAAATCTAAAGCATCACTGCATCTGACCACACACCTCTTTGCGCCGCTGTCTGACTCTGCTGCCTGAAGGACCTTGAATGAGCTGGAGTCAGTTTGCTGGGGGAGCCGTGCAGAGAACTGACGTAGCTGCCCTTTGCCAAATGAACAGTCTGCTCTGAACAGGAAAAGGCTCATCTCTGTCCCGGCACAGCTTTGATCTAACCAGCCCTCGGTCATGCTTGATTTCTTCCTTTACTTTGAATTGCTCCCTGGCCTTTAACATGTGTGCTTTCAGTGTAGCATCGCACCACCAGTTACTTCGGTGCTCACTCTGCATTACACAACGGGCAGTGATGGACTGGGTTTGATCGACTTTGTTCAGGAAGTCCGGTTTTCTTCGATTGAGACAGTAGAAAAGCTAACAGGGGGGATTTTAAAATGACAATAGATGGACAGCAGGGATGTCGATTCTAGCATCCTCTAAATCTAAATAAATAAAATCTGAATCTACAAATATTATTCTACTAATTATAAATAGTAGAGTTGAATTTATTCATTGAAACCAGCAACTATTGATAATACACAGATACAGACACAAATAGCCTCGTTGCATATTCCAGCTTCTAAATTGTGTGGATTTGTTACTTTTACTTGAAGGTACAGATCTGCCATGTAGCCGACGCTGTTCCCTGATGTGCGGCTCCCTAGAAATGTAACTACATGTCATTGTAAAGCAGCCAGCGCTAACTTTGATTGGTCCACTTGACAGCTTGTCTCACACGTCTCTCAATGGCTGGACGAGCACAGAGATCCTCTCCCTCCCTTTGACTCAGTGCAGTGTCGGATCTGGGATTTTTCTTAATCAGGGGCCATAAAGGGGCCACAATTTACACAGAGAGACTGATAAAATGTCCAAAACCCATGTACAATTCCTGATTCATTAATTTGAACTTTAAAGTCATTCCTTGTAAACTCAATGGCTTTGGGCAAAGACACAAATCATTAAAAGTATTAAAAAAAACTTTCCTTGTTCAAGCACATTGTGTACTTCGAAAAGGCTTTTAAAATATAATGTCTTTATAAATCATAAGTCATATTTATAGTTAGTACTGTTGTTAAGTCAGTACTTTTTTACTGGCAGTACAGGGACACTTCAGAGGCCAATCAGATTTCAGTTGGGGCCAGTGCCCCATTAAATTGATAAAAAACCTTGAAACTTTTTGCGCCGTAATAACTCTGATGTCTGTTCTTGCAGGAACGAGAGAGTCTGCGTTTGTCTACGCCCTTTCTGCTGCGACCATCAGCCACACCATAGCGCGGGCGTGTACTTCTGGAGACCTGCGACTGTGCTCCTGTGGTCCCATCCCAGCGGAGATCCCTGAGCCCGGCTATCGCTGGGGAGGCTGTGGCGACAACCTCCACTACGGCTTGATCATGGGCTCCAAGTTCTCTGATGCTCCCATGAAGATGAAGCGCCCGGGCTCCCATGCCAACAAACTGATGCACCTGCACAACAGTGAGGTCGGCAGACAGGTGAGAATCTTCAGCATAAGAAAAGGGGGAAAATGCTAACAATTTTAATACTTTTTATGTCGGTTTTAGATGATACACTGCTTGTACTGTATCTTAGATGTACACACTGTGAGCCCTGACTAACCCTGAGTCTTCTGTCCTCATATAAAGGTACTGAGAGAGGCTCTGGTCATGAAATGTAAATGTCATGGGGTGTCCGGCTCCTGCTCCATAAGAACCTGCTGGAGAGGCCTGCAGGACCTGAGGGAGATCGCCATGGACCTGAAGACCAAGTACCTGTCTGCCACCAAAGTGGTCCACAGGCCGACGGGGACACGCAAGCAGCTGGTACCTAAAGATATCGACATCAGGCCGGTGAGGGATAACGAGCTGGTCTACCTGCAGAGCTCCTCGGACTTCTGCGCCAAAAATGATAAGCTAGGCTCTATCGGCACACAGGACAGGTGAGACCTTCAAGTCAGCTGTGTTTGACCATGAGTGCATGAGATGAAACAGGGTTTTTCTGTGGTAATGATAGTTCTCTGTTGTTTGGGGTTTGATTTGCTGGCAAGGCTCCCATTGGTGACAGACTTACGCAGCTGAAAAACAGGAAATGACCAATCCTGGATGTCTGCTCATCCAGGATGTTGACTCTAGTGAAGTGCCGCCTTGCGTGGTGGCACCGTTTAGTTTGCAGACTGGCTGATAACAACCAGTGGCCCCTGAGAGTGCTCCGTCTGTGGCTTGTCTGAGCATGTGTCAGTGAAAAGGCCACTGTGACTAGAGTGTTTGTCCTGGTATCTGAAACAATGACTAATGAAGTTATTCTTAGGGCTGAGTGCACCAGAGCTGATATTGATTGGAGAGGGCCACACAAATGGGGAAACAGTTAATGGTCCCCAAAGATAAAGCAAACACACTTACACCACTCAGATCCAGTGTGTGGTCTGTGAGAAGGTAGTAGGCAGTAAGTCAGCCCTTGGTCAAAGGGTCAGAATATATACTTGCTTTTAATTACGTGTACACAAGAGGGCTGCTTCGCGTATCCTGCATCCGCTTGTTTATATGGTTGTGCACATCCTCAGAAATATATGTGACACATATGCAAGATGCAATACCACCACATAAAGCTGTGAGTCCATGACAGGGTCAGTGGACATGTTATCAGTGACAGAAAAGGCAGAGAGTTTTGGAGAGAAGCTGTGGGACCTGTTCCAGAATTATCCATTTACAAATTGGTGATTGATGTGTTTCCTGTCTTGATTTCGTCATTTGCTAAATGCTAATCTCCTCGAGTGTCGCCATCTTTGTTTATATTTGCCGCACGCAAATCCAGAAGTGGCAGAAACATCAGCCTGAGTTGAAGATTATATAGCAGATCACTCTTCAGGTTCTAGTCTAAGTTCTTTGGAGTGCTCTCTAATGTAATACTCAAATAGTATTCTCTGCTTTCCTAAGCAAGTACGTGAACAATAACGTTCACAAAGCTGTTGCCAACGTGTAACGTGGTTAAACAGTTAGATCGTTGTGGGACTAAGGGTCTGCCTCATGGTGAGATTTAACATCAGCTGCCTGCAGTCATGGTTGTGTGAGCCAGCTTCTAAATTGTGTGGATTTGTTACTTTAACTTGCACTGTGAAGGCTAATTTAAACTGCACTATACTTATTTATAGCCTGACACTGAAGGTACAGCTCTGTCACGTAGCTGGCGCTACAATGAGCTCCACTAAATGGCACGTGGTGGTCTTGTATGTTGTAATTGTCATGCATCGTGTGACTGGCTACATCATGTGTCCCTCGAGCTGAGGCCGCTCTACAGATAACCAGGAGACATGCCTCATGTCAGGGACACTCACTGAGCCTGATAACGCTTACAGCCATGCACAGTCCACAACCTTTTGCCAAATGACGAGACACAACCGTCTTGACATAAAAGTGTGATGCTGGTGTTTTGGTTTCAGTAAATGTGAGTGTGTGTGTATGTGTGGGTTTCGATGTCGTGCTCTGTAGTCCTGTTTTTGGTCCAGAGAGTATGTGGAGCAGGGAAAGTGAATTTTAGCAGCAGTTTCTGATGAATAAAGTTTGATCAGTTGTGCAACAAGGAGATCTCATCACCCTGGGGAGGGAAGTTTGTCCGTTAGTCCTAAATTACATTATTGGGTCTCTGCTTCTATGGCGGCAGATGTGAACTGCAGAATATACAGTCCCAACCGCTTGCTCAGTTTCTAACCCAGCAGTGACATAACAAGTTGTTGCTCCTGATAAACCGCGACTCTGTGGGAGTTTCTGTCTATTTTCAAGCTCTCAGCAATGTCATAAACCTGTCTCACACCCAGTCCCTCCTCCTTCTCCACCTCCCCACTCCCACAGGGGCCGTCGGCTCAGCATCGCTCTCAACACACTGGTCATTAACACTCTGCCATCGTAAAACAATGCAATTATGTGACGAGGGCAAGCTAAAGAGAGGGAGGGCAGCCTTGTGCATTCAGTGTGATTTATGGCGGGGCTATTCTCTGCTCATTTAAGATGCCCCGGGCTTCTGGAACGAGAGGTTCCACAGCGTCCACTGGCCAAAGACGGCGAGACAAAAAGCGCATGAATGAAAAACATGTTTGGAGGAAGGAGTGCACGAAAGGTTAAGGCATGCCGGTCGGTCGAGCACTTTTAAAGGACCATTGTGGTCTCTCTATAGATGGTACAAAATGTTACAGAACAATGTAAAGTTCATTGTGTGAGGCAGGAAACATGTTAGCCCCCACGTCTTATTTAATATCTTCATTTCTGTGCCAATTTCAGGCAGTGCAACAAAACGTCCCTTGGAAGCGACAGCTGTGACCTGATGTGCTGCGGCCGTGGCTACAACCCGTACAGCGAGAAGCTGGTGGAGCGCTGCCACTGCAAGTACCACTGGTGCTGCTACGTGACCTGCAAGAAGTGCGAGCGGATCGTGGAGCGATACGTCTGCAAGTGATTCCGTGCCGCTGTCGGCTACACCACCAGTCCTCTGCATGTACTCAGCCACCCGGGGGCAAGCAGATTAACCAAAGCACTACCAATTCCGAGAAGGCTCGACCCGGCCTTCAGCTTCAGCATGTGTATCTCAACGAACAAGTCGTCTATTCTTGTCAGTATCATTTTTTGTATTGAATCTCCGAGCTGCCAGTCGGGCTTCCAAACTTTTCCGCTTCACACACCTGGATGCGGAGAGTGTGGCGAGAAGACCGCCGTCCTCCTGGGTTCTTTTTCCTTTGTTTTTCATTTTAATGATCATAAAATCCCAACCAGGGATATTGAAAGTCTATTTTATTCTATCTCTATTAAAAAGAAATAATATTGGATTTTTTGCTGGAGGAGAGGACTTAATGTTTTTTCGTCACTCGACCAAGACTAATGTTTGTCTTCATTCCACGGGATTCGAAAGGTTCTGATGGAACCATGAGGTACTTTCTTAGGTACTTTCAAAACTGTTTCCTCTGCAGAGAAATTGACTATTCAGGGGAAAAGAGAACACAAAGGGAACTTCAATTACTTTTCAATCATGGATTTTTTTTGTTGATGGTTGATGTTTTTGGACTCTCACTGTGGGTCCTGTGTGGGGATCCTGACACGCCTGCATCCCTGTGGACTGAGAGAGGACTATTAAGAACTTTGTGAAATGTTGCATCTTCTCCTCTATGTCTGACTGACGTGCAGTCAGTTCAAAAATATATTCTATTTTTTAGAGCATATGAGCTGAACTCATGGATTTTGTAAACCACTTCTGTGTGGATGTACATACTGTTATTTTGTATACTGAAATAAAGAGTATTTATAAAATAATTAAATGATCTTCACCATGATCTTTACATTGGATAGCGCATGTTTTTGTCCTTTTCCTTTAGGAATGTATTATAAAGCTCTTCTTACAGAACCCATTACCTCTACAGCTAATTATATTCTAAGTAACATTAAGTATAATTCACAGCCTTATAAAATAGCAGTTTACCACCACACAGTGACTGTAAATCAGCTCAACGCAGTCAGTAATGACTTGCAGGGTTCAGCCCGTTCTCTGAATCACCCAAACCCTGGGAAAGTGTTTGTTTGGACATTCCACCTCCTCACAAAGGCCATCACAAAGGGTGTTTTGTCACTCCTAGCCCGGCTTCACCTCTCAAACATTCATCTGTCTGAGAGCCAGACCTCCAGTGGACAAACATCAAATAAAAAAAAAGGCAGAAATCTAATTTATTTAGAACATAAAGCCAGACTGTGGGTCTGTCGGAGGGAACAGACTTGGCGCTGTGATGAACCCAGATATTACCCTCTGACCAGCCTTGTGTTGGCTAAAGTGGTTCTCATGATTTTACACCGACAGAAATAGCTGTGGAAGATATAGGCCCCATGCTGTGAGCTCACATGATAAATCGCAGCGCCGAGCCGCACACTCACTGGAGCCTTAACACTTCTTGACCCGAGCCTGTGGACGCACACACAGAAACTGCCAAAACAACCACACACACTAAAACTTGGGCTGTTACCACGAGTCGCTCAGACATTTTGTGATGCTGGGCTTGTCTCACAGTTGACCTTTTCATCCAACTTTATATTTGGATACAGACTTAGGCTATGCAGAGTGGATTAGGCTCATCCATTTCAGATAATGAGGAGAAATGTGACTCCAACATGAAAACCAAGATGGAAGATATACAAACTTTAACACTTTAGTGTTCTAGCTAGAGGAGCAAGGACGATGCACGACTTTGGGAAGTAAATGAAAAAGGACATCAAAGTCTTCTGGTCCATGCCTCTTGTTGTTTAGTGGCAGTTTGAAAGCAGGAGCAGTGGGTAAGGATGGCCGGGGGTTCGGAGGAAGAGGGGATCTGCTGTGTGCAGGTGAGCGGGGGTCTGTCCGTCCACAGCCTCGAGGACTCCTCAGTCACTGGCATTCCTCAGCCTGGCAGTTGGGATCAGTAGGGTGTACATTTGTGTGTGTGTGTGTGTGTGTGTGTGTGTGTGTGTGTGTGTGTGTGTATATACGAGAGTCCACACACTGCTGTCTGTCAGTGAGGTCACTGCTGTAGAAATCTAACCTGCTGATTGAGGACGTGCACACTGTCTCATAGCAGAGCACGAGGATGGGAAAAGCACTTCTGAGGACAGCAGAGTCGTATGAGTGTCCCAGAGTATGTTGGAGAATTGTGTAAAGCAGGGCGGATTCTCCTCTTAGCACATTTGGTATGTGCTGTAAAAAACCAAGACGCGCTTAAATACGTATTTAAAACCCATCAAATACTCTATGGAATGTCTTAAGCACTCTTGAAAGAAGGGTATGACAATGAGGGAATCAGGTGAACTCTTGACCCTCTAAAGTGCCAAGCTAAGACCAAGGGTATGTCTCGCAAAATGATCGTTATTTTCATTTACTGGCAATTCAGTCTCGTCTAAGAATTCACTAACGTTAAGAAATTGCGCTAAGGTAAATGTTTAATTTAAATTGAGAAATTCGTTGGCAGACACCAAAACCACGTGAAACAATCTCAAGCAAAAGCAAAACATGACATTAGTAATTTCAGGAGTAATTTCATCATGCCTGTGCAGATTAGATAGGGCCTCCAGTTTGACCTGTTCAGTCTGGAAATGCTGAACCTGGCAAATTGCAACTGCTGTTATCATGATGCCGTGCGACTGTTCAGCTGACCCCCTTCTAACCCCACTGAAATATCTCACTCTGAAACACCAGGGTCTGCACAACTAAAGATTTCATGTAAGGAATGAATGTGCAAACAACTTGCTGTTAACATTCTTCCATTTTTCTGTCCGTTAACACAACGCGGCCGTGATGGAGCAGAACAGTGACTGCGTGAGTGAATGGGCCGCCATATTGGGCAGGATCAGGTAAAAATGAGCTTCAGAGCGGCCCTCATCCGAGCTGTGGAGACCTTTGTGTCCGAGGCGAAGACCAAACAAAAGTAAAGACAACAAAAAAAAACCCGGAACTAATCGCCTCCGCAGTTAACGTTTCTCTTTTTTTTTCTTTTGGTCTTTGTCAGAAAGTATCTAAGTATCTCTCGGTGGTCGGTGTGACCCCGCGCTCTGTGGGAATTGCCCGGTAATAGAGAAGGAAAAGAGGAGTTTAATGGAGAGCAGTGAAAATATCAGGGGTTAATGTCGGCCCGAACAATATAAAGCCAATTGCCTTTGTGTTGCCTGCGGTCGAGATAACTGGCTGTGAATGAGGGAGACAAAGAATTTGGCAGGAGTGGTAAAGGCTTTCAGATGTACTGACCCATACTGTAAATGGACTTTAGTGGACACCACCCCTACCCTCACCCTCCAGCCTTTAAATAGGAACCCAGTAGTATATGCTGTTAAAGGCCTTTTCTTTTTTTGGTGTGTGTGTGTGTGTGTTTGTGTGTGTATGTGTGCGTGTTGCTGGGAGATAGCAGATCATGGAAAGCATGCGCCTCTCTAGATAAAGACAAAGTGGCGAATGGCTGAGGAGCAGACTGACACACCTCCAGGAGTTTTTTTCAAGGCGTTTAATCGGAAAATAGTTTTTCTAAAGATCTTTAAACGAATCCAAATAACAATAATGGCAATAACAATAAATTTAGGTTTTTCTGTTATACATCATTCTTTAATCTCTGCCAACATCTTGTTTTTGTTTCATGTTCTTAACAGCTTGTTTTCTTTTTCTTATTTTCTTTTATACTGTCCAGGTCCATGTGTATACAATTTTGGTTTTCTTCTTTTTTTTGTCATGTTAATATTTACATGTGTTATGTGTATGTAGACAATGTCTGAATAGAACCAAACCCAACTTTACGTTCATTTTAGGTGATCCTACTCTTTAAGATTAAATAACACTGAACCCAGACCCTTGAACAGATGTAATATTAATGAGAACAAAATTAACAAGTCTTTTATCCACTTTTTATATTAATCTGAGACTAATTCTGTATCATCAGAGAAAAGCAATATAATAAACATGGAACATATGTCAACATGTGAAAGCAATATAGTTTGTAATCCTTTTTGCTTGAGGTGGCATCGTCCTTTTTTGCCACGATCAGACATTTCAAACAGGACGATACAATACAATACAATTTCAATGCAGCCTCACAAGGCAATTTAAATATGCCCGCAATTTAATTTAATACACCACACAAAGCAGTAAGTAAGGTAGGTTCAGTGAGGAGTGGAAAAGCTTGGCCTTATATAGGCACAGTAAGTCAAATCAAGTCGTGAAGCTGATCTCGCAAAGTGAAATGATTTTTAATGATCCCCATAGTTGATCTTTTTAAATATAAACATCTGTATTATATTCTCACAAATGTTTGTAAAAAGTATATTGAATTTTACACCCCAGCTATTTTTATAAGCTAATTAAAGTGCCACATTCTTCGGGATAAAACTAATTTAAAAGGCTGCAAAATAATATAAAATAATTTCATGACATACAGTGAACGGGGGCCTATCTGGAGGGCAGACCCTCAGTTCAATCTATCAAAGGCACGATAGATGAAAAGAGAGTAAGACTGAATTAATATGGATCAAAGACACAGCGAGCTAAGTACTCTGGGAAAAGCAAACACTGCTCCGTGTAAATCTGGGACCGACAGAGCGGGCTGCGCCCTCAGTCGAGGAGTCAACAAACCCAGAGGAAAAAAATAGCTAACTAACTAACATTACAGAGAGGGGTTAAAGAGGGAAGCAGCACGGCTTCATTCACATGAAGATTAGTGAAATGCCGCCTTGTTTGCCCGCTGTCTGGCCGACTTAAACAGAGTAAACTTTATCATATAATTCAAGGAAAGAAATCAGGTCACAATGGTAAAGATGATAGATAGATAGATAGATAGATAGATTACTTTATTCATCCCCGAAGGGAAATTAAGTCGTCATAGCAGCCGGTACATTTGAATACAATAAAATACAATACAATAGAATAAAATAAAGATGACTTCAGTCACAGTTTTAGAGGAGTGTTGCCTATTGTGTGTGCTTGCGTGTGTGTGTGTGCGTGTGTTTGTGTCCTGTGGAGAGTGTGGTGGCGGACACTATTTGAACCATCCCTGACGTGAAACCTCCCACTGTTTAAGGCCGGAGCGGCTCTCTGCCAATGATGAAAAACATTCACCTAGCCAAGATCAGCTGTGATGATCCGATAAATGGAGCGGCCTGGCCCCCCCGCACGACCACAGATCAGTTAAGGCGTCAGGCCGATTGCATTTGCATTTCATCACCCTGCGTGAAGTATTTTTTCCCTCTGCTTATATTCTGATCTAATAGTCAGCAGCCATGTGCTGCCGAGTTGACTGATGTGACGCAAACACATCAAAGGGAACTGGTTAATGGTCGGTATGAAAGAAAGCTGGGATACGAAGGAAAACATTAGATCAGGGAATCGATGTTGCTCAAGAATTAACATTATTACTTTTCTGTTGGCTAACTGATGCAAAGGTTTAACTTTTTCATTTGTTTTTAGATGCAAGATGCTCAGATGTTCATGCTTAATTCATTTATTCTATTTCGATGTTTCTATGATCGAAGGAACAGATTTTTTTCAAAAATTTGGAAACATTTGGAGTAGTACAATAAAGTGTCCCACGCTGTACTGATTTGTGGATCTTCAATTGAACCCTCGGCACAGCTTGAGCGTTCTTCTGTTTCACTGTCCACTTTTACCAAATAAATGCACAAGCGGATATTGTTGGGAGAGGACTTTGTTTGTCATATATATTGACGTATTGAAAACAGATGTGAGTTCTGTTTATTTAAAAAAAAATGGAAAGAAAAGTCTACCCTGACTGTGACCCAAAGGTTGAATGTGAAAATCCTTCTCCTTGGAGGTTTTTTATTTCACGACGCTGCCGATGACCAGAACATGACGACGAGTCGAAGCCTGAGTGCTAAAAATGCTCCTCGGCTTCCTTTGACAGCCACAGCGGCTGAGTGGAACTGAAATGTACGCACACAACCTCGGCTTAAAACAGACACACCATGTGAGCTCAGTGCACGGCTCAAATCCCCCAATGATGTGGTTAAACGCCGCTGCTCTCTAAAGTTGTCCGAATGAACGGCTCAGCTATGAAATTCAGACATTTCTCCTCTTGCTGCAACTCAAGCACGACACAGTAAATCCGTCTTTCACCCCCCCCCCACAAATCTCTCAACTCGAGCTCTCGTTTAAGAGAGACGTTTTTTACAGGGAGAAAGAGCGATAGATGTGAGGAGAGAAACGACTTTATACACATGCATATTTGTTCCAATCTCTTCTACATTTCCAACCTGAGGGTCATTTTGAGTGGTAGCCAGATTACCCCCCCACCCCCCGCTCTTTAATTGCTTCCATATTCCTCAGCCTGAATGAGGTAAAACCTTTTATTTCGTGAGATGGGAAGCCAGCAGAGCCATTATGTGTGATTTGCACTGTTCATTGCATTGGTTTGACGGGAGGGAGTTTTTAAAAATGTTTAAATAGGGAGACACAACTGGAAACTAACTGTTCCTAACATTTTTCGTGGTACTGAAATAATTAGATCAATCTCAGGCCAATCTAAGCAGCTTGTCAACAATTTCAAGCACCAGTTGCACTCACCTGATGATTCAATTCCTATAACTGTAAGGAAACACTACTTATTTACCAAGAAGTGATTACCTATTGATTGCCTGGAATAAGGAAAGCTACTAGTGCCAAGAGGTTTCTACTCCATATATCTACTTGGTACATTTGATTTATTTCCTTTTTTTTTATTTTGTCAAGTTGTTACAACATACAAATGACAAGTAAACTTATATCAGTTCTGATGACATCGTCCTATCCGTCCTAACTGTTGATTAAAGAGCAGGGGTGTTGCTACAATGGAAACCAGAGCAAAGGACACAAGGCAGAATAAGACAGGATAAAAACCTGAGTGAAGTGTTTTCATTGTCAACAGAAAGGATGCCCATAACTGTGAAAATAAACCAGAATTGTACTAAAATAATTAAGCAATAATAACTTGTACACTAAAATAGACAAAATATAATGTAATGTGTTGACTGGGGTTAATAAATAGTTCAGGAAGGGTACATCCACACTAGAATTTGGAAAACACTGCCGGCCCCGTTTTACAACTTAATTAGAAAACTCTGCATTTTAGTCTGAACGGGCAGAGCAGGAGATGATTGTCACATGACCCTCTTTCGGAAGAGAACCACCAGCATCAGCCTCATCTACTAGTGTAACCCTAACACAACATGGATAATCAATTACAAGTGTTGACGACCCTGTTGTCTTCCCTGACAGCTGTTGTGCAGTTCAATTCTGAATTTTACAATGATAGAAGGGCTCACAAGTGTAGGAGAGGAGCTGTTATTTAAGCAATCTGTGGCAACTCTGCGACGTACAACCAAATGATTCCTGAGTACATGGCAAGCACATGCCTGGGGTGATCACATGATGTGGGCGGCTGTTGCTGAGGGGGTAGAGGGGCCGTCCTCCAACCAGAAGGTTGGCAGTTAAATGGCCCCTCATAGATGTTGAATTCACCAGTTGTAAGTCACTTTGGATACACATGTAGTGTAATGTGATATGCGTCTTTAGGTTTGTTAGGAGATGGGGATTAAAACTGATTTGGAGCCATAAGGACAGACCTATGTTTCTTCGCCCTTATTCTTTCACAGGTGAGTGATAAAAATGAACTGGGACTTCTTTGGTTTTGTCAGGTTCTGGTAGGTGGAGCTCTGAGCAACAATGATGGTGCAGAAAACCATCCCCTGTTCCTTGTTTGACCCAGAGACCTCAGCCACAGGCCACAGGTCCACTACATTATACCTGCAGCCTGACACCAGCCTGATTTACTGGCCTACATTAGCGCTGGAATGAACTCAACCCTCGGCTGGGCTGTAAAATCTACACGCTGGTGTAGCCAAGAGGGGAGGAACCACCGCGGCTCCACCTCCAGATACACCCTGCTCACTAACTTGTTTCACCTAACAATGGTGGATGGATTAAAAACTCCTGCAGAGGCTGTCTTTAAAACCCCCACACACAGCAGCTCAACAGGGGCTCTGTTCAGTGACAGAGGTGTAAATATACAGGTGTGAACACATTCAAGATGCAGAGAGAATTTGTCCACACAAATCATATGTGGAGTTGGTCACGCATGGTCTCAAACGACTGTCAAGGCAGAATGAAAGCATAAAGGATTTCTTGCCTACATTAGACACACATATGTCATCTGTGTGAACAGAAATATGTTTCCAAAAGCCATATCAGAAGCCTAACTTAAATCCAGATCAACACTCAATAATGGAAAAGTACGTGGAGCAACAGAGAACTTAAGCAGTAGCCTAGAAAAAGTTCCTAATGCAACAACGTTTCAGCAAATTTTCCATTTAGAGGATTACATGAACCGTTTATCATTTATAAAAGTAATCGAGACACACTCTGGAAATGAAGTGTTTTGATTGGAGAGGGCAAAATAAGTAGCAGGATTTACGATGCATGTTTAAACCGGGACTGCACACAACACATGATGTGTTCTTATGAATCTCGGAGCCCGTCGGCTAACATCTTATGACGACTGACTGGGCTTTCATGTGCTTCTTGGAAGGTGTGTTGTGACGTTTTGCTCCGACTTCAGTGTGTTCATGTGCTTCAAAGTCTGAAAGTAGAAATAACATGGAGGCTGAAAACTAAATTTGTTGTATTCATGTGTTTACAGCATTTAAACACATTTAGTACCTCTTTCTAATATTTCTAAAATAGTCTAGAAAAAGGCATCAATAGAGGCATATACAAATCTTTAAACATGTGGATGTTTTTCAGAAAAATGTCTAAATAGCTTACAAAGTGGGCAGTTAGGTTCATTGTGACAGACGGAGGCACAGTCTGAGACAACAGTACAGTACCTTTCACAATGGAAGGTACTGTAGGTGATTGTTAAATCATGTTGTTTCTATCAGTGATGATGTCAGCAACTTGTGCACCCCCACTTTCTTTGAGATGATGTTCATGTGAATTTTCCAAGTCAGGACCTATTTTTTCTAATTATTGTCACACCACATTTGATTTAATCATCAAATAAGTTGAAGGTTTCTCCATACAACACACAGTGATAGTTTCTGTAGGTGTTTTAGGTCCTGACGATGATAATCTGCTGTTGTTTGAGTTTGCCCAAGGAACAGATGTAAGAAAAGCACAACATACCTTCGTCACTTTTCTGTTCTCAGAGTTGGCCAATTACATTCTTATTACACTGAAACAAATGTCATATGTGCGCCAGAGAGGCCAGAGTCATCTCATCTGAAGAGGGATAACTGGAGGGCCATTACAAGGAGCAAGTAGGTGTGAAGGGTTAAAGCAATTAGCACACATCTCTGTCACATCCTCCTGGTGAACAGATTTCCGTTGCTCTGCCAGTGGAGCTGCTCATTTCTCCCACTGCCCCTCTCATGGCCCTGCTGTGGGCGGCACTTTTCCAGCTCTTTCTAAATAGTCAAGTCCTAATATTTACTTCTCGCTTTCAAGCCCAGGCAAAGAGGGAGCCGGGCGCCGTTGGTTTCGGTGCAGGAGAGCCGAGGTGGCAGGAACTGATGCCCTCATTAATTCTGCAGGGGGAAACAAACATTTGTCCTTTCAGGGCCTTGTGTGACTTTCTGGAGGGGCGCTGCTATGGACTGACAGGAGCGGCCTTATTTGACGGGTTAATGTTTGTGTGTGGGGGTGTGTGTGTGTGTGTGTGTGTGTGTGTGAGCCAATCTTGACTGTTATCCGATTGAAGTCAGGTGCAAAAACAATACACAAAATATAAATACATTTAATTTATTCATGTTGTGTGAAATAGACTAAGCTAAGCTAAACTAAATTAAAAGCAACCAAACTAAGATAAACAATACTAAACTAAATCTATCTATCTATCTATCTATCTATCTATCTATCTATCTATCTATCTATCTATCTATCTATCTATCTATCTATCTTTCTTCTTCTTCTTCTTCTTCTTCTTCTTCTTCTTCTTCTTCTTCTTCTTCTTCTTCTTCTTCTTCTTCTTCTTCTTCTTCTTCTTCTACTTTGTGTAACAGTATAATCGCAGAGCTTCCCCATATAGCAAAATAGTCTGGCCCACCATCTATGTGGAATGATGACACTTGTGCGGTCCACTCCTGTTTGCCAGATCTGGGCCAGATAACAATTCTATTGTGGCCCAGATTCAGGCCATAGTACATTTTTAAACTAGCCCACTGTTCATATTCTATCATGTATTAGGTTTTATAAAAGGGCCACATTTGCTGCATCATATGTCGGTCAGTTTAGGCCAGTGTGATTAGACAGTCGTGACTGTGCCAGATCTTTGCCGAAACTGGCCTAGATATTTGGCAAGAAAACCTGGCCACTTTTGCTGCATTTTATGTTTAGGCTCATATCCAGACAAACAGGTGCTGACTGTGCCATATGTATACCTTGAGTGGCCCAGATGTTTGCCAAAGGTGACCCAAATTGGATTTGCGTTGTTCGGACTTCATTCATCATGAACCTCACGGGCCACTTTAGGCTCACATCCCGATTACATCTTGCCTGGAGCTCTGTATGTTTGCCAAAAATGATTCACATTTGTTTTGCAATTATTGGGCCACATTAGCCGTTTTACAAGTGGGCCATTTTAGGCCCACATCCATTTTGTCCGGAGCACAAAAAAGGCCAGTGGTGCTGAATCAAGACCTGAAGAGGCCCACATCAGAATGCTATCTGGTTTGTGTCAGTGTAAAGATCTGTAGTAGTGTTGGATTGTCTTTTCTTTCTTTCTTGTATGTTTCTTGCTGTTCTTGTTTAAAAAGCACTGTGACCTCTAAGGAAATGTTTTTTTTGTTCCACAGTGTATAAAATATAACTGAATTTCCATAACCACTGTTTATTTTGGGGGCAGCAGTTGAGTCAGTTTTAATGTTTATCCTACGTCAAGTAAATGATTAAGGAAACTTTTTTTTATCTCTGTCAGCACCAACATCATATGAACAAACAAAGACAACAACAATCTGCCGTGTGGAACAGTTCCCAGTGAGATATCCCATCAACGCTGCCTCCAGTCTCTCACTGGAGGTGTGTTTATGTGATTGTCCAGCACATCATAAATGGATTACAGTGTTGTCATGTTTATTACTGTAGTTTGTCCTTCCTCTTCCCATCATGCAGGTTAACAAATTGAGATGAAGACGTGCAACTGATCGTTTCCTCACATTTTCCATTATTCTTCATCCCTCGCTTTTCTCTGCAGCAGAACCAGATTGTTGACTGGGTGGTTAGATAACACTGCATTCCTATGTGAATATGTCTCCAGGAGAATGGCCATGGCAGTGTTCGTTCCACTGTGGACCACAATTCATAGCTGAGCTGGTCGGGCAGCTGTGATCACAGATTCTAATGGCAGTCACTTGGCTTGTCACGGAACCACATACAGTAAATGACAGGCTATGTTTGGGGCCGATGTCATGCTGCAGAAAACAGTTGGCATAGATCAGAATCCTCTCCTGATGGTATTGCGAAACAGAGCTTACTTATACTGTGAATATCTATAATTTACTAACTTTTTATTTACTTTTCATGAGTAAAAACATGAAATCGATAACTAAGTGTACAACATAGCTTATATTTGAGTTTTAAATCTGAGATGAGTTTGAGGCTTTTGACGTCACATCATAGCCAACTCTACATTTGCTAAGCTGCAATGAAATTAGATTTATCTGACCCTCTCCATCACTGGACTCCTCGTTGTGTCCTTCCACCCAGAGTCAAGGCAGAAACACCCCTCACTCCTTAAGTGTGTTTGACAGAAAGGATGCAGAGCACTTCACGGTGACAGATGGCCTCTGAAGCATAGAGGCCCTCACACTTCTCCTCAGCCTGCCAATTGGGATTAGCGCTGCAGCCTCCGCTGCTGGCCCCAAATCACCTACCCAAATCCTCCGCTAACCTCGGCGGTTCCCCACCACTGTCCTCCAACCACTGACCCGTCCCCCTCCCTCCCTCCGACCCAGTGTTGGCCTCCAGCATTCCTATGTGCGTCACATGGGCCTCGAGCTCCGCCGGTCCTGCCCTGGGCCGAGAGATTTGAGTACCAGCGCGGTGCCAACATTCCAGCCTGGCGGGTGTTTTGTTGGAGGGATTTCCTGTGGGCTTTCATGCCAGCGTGGTACAATTACTGCTGCTCAACTATCACTGGCTGTGACAGGTGGACACAGCGCCAGGGGGTGTCCCACCCATCACCTGGCTCTGGTTTGGATATGCCACTACAAGGCCATCCGTATTAGCATACTTTTTATACACAGAATTTGATTGAGTAGGGAAGAACATGTCGTATTCTTGCTAGTGAGTAAGGGCTAGACAAAAATGAACAGACTTAGGCCACATCCATACGTCTACATTCGGTTTGATTCTGCTTCAGAATGCGCTTCACGTCCAGAGTTTTAGAGACGTTTGGATGTGCTAAAATGTGGACGTTTGGATTTGCTTCTGGCCGCAACTAAGTCAGGGAGGAACAGAGATGTTTGGAAAAAAACTGTTCTCTGATTGGACAAGACATTTTCAGTCGAGACGTAGTCAGGCTACTATCACATGACCCTCTTCCAGAGGAAAACAACCATCATCAACCTTTACTACCAGTGTAGAATGCAACATGGACCCTGTATTCATTGTGTATTTAAATTCTGCATTTTACAAAGACACAAATGTCTACATAGAAGATGAGCTGTTATTCAAGCAATCTCCGTTTACACTGGCACGTGCACGCCCAGTGTACATGAGTGGTCAAGTGCTATATGTTTTCAAGTGTGTTAGAACAGAGGGGTGTTAACATTGATATGGAGCCAAAATGCATGTGTGGACAGTATTTATTTTAGTTTGGAAACACCGTTTTCAAATGAAAATTGAAAAATGAAAACTTTGAAGTATGGATGGAGCCAAAAATTTAAAAGGGGGGATGCTTGCCTTTGGCAACCTGGAAGAGCCTGCAGAAAGTTTCCTTCTTTGACAGAGGTCAACCCTTGTTATCAGTTTGATAGATTGAAGTTGTGCTGCACTTCGACCACACAAGGGCCTTATTAGTTTTAAATTAGATCATGTTTAGCACAGATTAAATCAACCCCGCTCCTCAACAAGGTGCAGCTGTGTGTCAAGCTCTATTTTGGCTGGGGTATTTGAGGAGGCTTTGATGAGAACTTTGAAATGAGTCTCCTCGCAGCATTTCTCCTCTGCGCCTCTGGCCAATCAGAACGACTTAGTAAGACGTTGAATCGTTGTATTCATATTCTTGACCTTGGCCGCAGTTTGGCTGTGCGTTGGCGTAAAAGCTGTTTCAAAGAATGGAAATGAGAAATGTTCATATTTTGCATGTGTAACGTTTTCTGTCACACACATGTGCACACAGTTTCAATCGGCTGGTTTCTATTGAGGTGAGGGTCATAGCACTCATTTCCCTTAAACAGCCTTAATAGAGGCTGATGAACAGAAGACAAATGGAGGACTGGAGATGGTTTGGACTGCCTGAGAATAACTGAAAGTCCTGCCCTTTGTATATGTATGCCCTTTGTTCATGCATATTCTGCATCAGCTCTCCATTATGTCGTCCTCCTTAATTTCAACAGAATCTGTAAATTGTTTTATTCATTCTGAGTTCTCCTGCTTTACTCTTTCAGCTGCAGCTGTGTCACTATCCATTTGTTGCAATTTGTAAAAGTTAGATTCCAACATCTGCACGCTAAGCCTTGGCAAGGGAAGTCCGTCTTCCTTTAGCTGCAAGTCAGAGAGAAAAGATCGGAAATCTTCTCTGGGTCAAAATTCTGGAAAGTGCCAAGACCCTCAATTGCTCTCAGATTTGTCTGTCTCTTTGCCAAACACGACCAGGGTTACTGAGGTATGTTAACTGTGGCAGTGCCGGAACAAGGGAAACTAATAATTTGTAGTGAGACTTTTGGACCCGAGCTAAACTTTGGGTTTGGGGGGTGCAGCGGAAGAAATTATCTGTCTGTGTAGCCACCAGTCAGAAGGAAGAAATGTTTTGGCCTTGGAAGCGGGAGGGGCACACAAGATGGTCCCCACATGAAAGACCCGCCAGGCTTTTTCCTTTGATCACTGCTCACCCTGTCTGGGAAGAACCGTTTCATGTCTGTGTCCTAGCAGGCTCAAGCTGCATCTTTGTTTGTTTGCATCCCACTTTTGTTTTGACAGATGAATGTTCCTCGAGGCTGTTTTCACTTCTGCTCGCTCGTCAGATTGAACGTGGCCTGGACACATTTGTTCGGTGGAGCTGAACCTGCATTGGCTCAAATGACAGAGACCTGGAGACCATCTCTGGATTTTCTGTGATTGGAGTGGCACTGATCCTTTTAATGGCCGTATCAGGTAATAAAGAAATTCCACATTAGCTGCGTTCCATTTGTTTACATTTAGATGTTGGGCTCACTGCAAACCAGAGCTCCTCTGCCACAATCAATTAGCACCTTCAGAACTTGCGGCTGCTGAAAATAAAAGCTCAATGAATGAGAAAACACCTCTGTTCTAAACGGAATGCCGTGCCGGGGAATCAAACTAGCGTGCTTCCACCTCATCCACATGCCTGCGCAATGTGTCTGAGCAGCCATCAGCAGCAAACACATATGATTTATGAAAAACTAGGCAGAGATCGCCCTTGCCCGACCCTGTGCTGCCCAGAGGACAAGGTTACTTGACAAATCAAAATTCTAACTAAATGTAAAAACTCAACATTTGTCTCTGGGCCATGAAGCTCTTGAGTGTGTTACTGTTTTTCTTTTCTCAACTTCTCTGTAAGTGTTGGCCTCCCTGAGTGTTTCTCTTGTGGCTCGTGTGTTCAGCCTCTCTCTCTCTCTCTTTCTCTCTCTCTCTCTCTCTCTCTCTCTCTCTCTCTCTCTCTGAACACTCTCCTGACCTTGCACACACTGGGCTGCAGCAGCTGGACTCGTGGCCCTGGCCTCTGACTTCCCTCCACGGGAGCCACGATCATTTCCTGTGCCCCTCTGCCCTTTCTCTCGCTGACAGTGGCTCTAATCACCTGACTGCAAAATTATAACCCCAATGACCATTACTTTTTTTTCCTCCATGCTCGTTTAACCAAGATTCAAATAAAAACCTCATATGGTGGTAAGTGCTTTTGGTTAAATTAAATGTAATGCAGTGTAACGAGTTAGTAAATAAAATTAACAAGCACCATGTGGATGTTACGGGAATGACAGCAGTCTAAACAATATCCCAATTTGTTTCTGTGGCCGCTCTGACACATCCCAGGTGGAGTAGTCGACCACAGAATGAAAATATTACGTCAAAGGATAAAGACATGAAATATAATGGAATTATTATAGTTTGCTACCTGTGTTAATATTCTACAACAGACTACAAATTGTACTTTTATTTTTTAGATTACAAATTAAAAATTAGTGTAAGCTATTTTATTCAGTGGCTTTATTATGGAAGGTCGGTGTATAGTTCCTGTTATAAGCAGGGTGTCGGTGGGACTCTTGTTCCTTCTTATAACAGGAACTACACTTACAGCTTACAATAGGAAAACTAACTTATATCTTCTAAAACAATTAATTCAAATTAGCAATATAGTTCATCAATACTATATTTAATAAAAAAACACACTACAGATGTTTTTAGCAATGAGTACTTGCATAAAGTGCACAAGCAAAATATATATTGCAGTCCCATAATTCCTTGCAACACTTACAAGACGATTCCATGTCAAGAACATCTGCCACGGCTTAATGATGTTGCCCAGTTTGAGGGCAGTCAGATTCTTTTCACACCACACTAGTCTTTGGCTAAGCCCGTATGAATTCTTCTTTCTATCTTTCCTTTGACATCATGATTTTTTCCATTGAGGTGGAGGAGAAATGGTCAGAACAGTCAATTCTTTCAACCGTGGCTCTGGAAACTTGTGTTTTAATAGCGTGCGCTACTTTTCTGTCTAACACGCACCGCTCCTTACAATAGCTTGTTTAGTTTTCTATGACAGACAGAATACCCATATTTCATCTGTAGATTAAAACAATAGGCCTGTGTATTATGAAAATTGGGTGTAGTATCATAAGTTTGAATTATCAGTCTCATTTAAATTCCTTAAAGATTAAATCCAGTTTTACCCAATCTAAATTCTGAAAGCAGTCTGAAGCAGCAGAGGTTAAATGAGAGTTGTATTTTTTCATTATTATTTTTTTAAACTATATTTTAATTTTAAATTGTGAATTGTGATTGATCATGAGCTTGAATCTGAATCTTTCAGTTCTAATTAAAATCTCCTGCAACAGAAACAATCAGTCTGTGTGCACATATATTCAGATAAAACAGCCATGGTAATTTATAATCCAAGTTGTTTCTTTCATGCCACTTGTACCTTTAATATCAAAACGAGTAACAAATGTAGACGTTATTACTGACAGTAATGCGAGCGCTCCTGTGGTTACTTGGTTCCCCACATGCACATGGAAATAACTCCACACTTCTGGGAACATAAAACCTTGGTACACGCCAGAAGCTACATGGCTAGAAAATGAACATGCAAAGAAGATGCTTGAACACATCTGGATGTGGTGTCAGTGTTTGTCTATGAGTGTGTATGGGAGAGGTCAGGCCACCGGACAGACAATTTTATGTTCAATTCTCTGTGCTGTTTAGAAATATGTACATATATGTATAAGTATACACGTATGTTTATCACACAAGTATTTTTTTTATTTCTATTTCAGTTTAAAGTGGTTGCTCCTGACTAGTTCTGCTTTACTTAATAATGTGTCAATTTATGACAGTTATGTATCGTCATTATTATAAACAAGAACAAAACAGTAACAGTGGGATTTTTTATTTAAACTTTCTGCTTCATGTATTTTGGGAGTTTATAATTTCCTTAATATGTTTTAAAGCAGAAGAATTAATACTGCTTTGATATTTCATATATAAATAATATATGTAATATTATTATTGTACCTGATGTACCTTTAGTGAATTAATTGTTTGAGGAAGTCGCCTTTAAACACTTTATTTATTTGCTTCCAGAAAGGACTTTAATACGTTTATTTAAAGAATCATGAATGATATGACACATCCTCTGTTTTGCACTATATATGGTAAACCTTCCAGACTACCTGTGATGTAGAAAAATTGCGCTTGTGTGTAAATCTGAGGGTATACACAGAAATGTTTCTGCGTTCAGTTGATTATATATATATATATACCGGTATATATATATAGATATACAGTATATATGAAAACAAAATGCACACAAGGTTAACAGCGAAGGGGCGGAGTCGAGGGCGATATTGAAAAAAGTTTCAAAAGCAAATCCAGACAAATTTGAACAACTCAGCACATTAGCAATGAGCTTTATAGGTGGTGATTAGTGAACATTAAGAAATCCCAAGATTTAAAGATTTGGATTGAGCCATATCCACGATATAACTGGAACAATGACACTTTTTTATCGGCTTCACCCAGTTTTGACGCAAACATTCAGTGAGTCGGTGCCCGGAACTGAAACTGGTGCTTTGAGTTGATTCTTTGTACTTGTGCGATGAGGACGGCTGCCATCTTAGATTCCCTCATTCTGTTTCTCCTGAATGGAAACTGGCCTGAATAATGGGAAGTGGATGTTGAGACACTGCTCACTGACAGACAGACATTCACAGAGATGTGTTTGTTTGCTCGAAGAACCCAACAATGAAAACTCGGTCATCAGCTGGGATAAGCATTATTAGCAGCCTCTGATAGCGGCCAGGGTTATATACAGAGTTTCAGTCGCGGCTTTGATATTTTGTATACTGTCATAAACATTTATACTTCAATTAGAACCATATTTCATTTCTCACACAAGCTGTTTATGAGTCATTACAAACTCCAGCCATGCAATCTTTTGCATCTCACCCTCTATTCGTAATGACAGCGAGAAACACACGAGAGGAAAGATGGATCAAATATTTACTCTGTCCATTGTTCTCATGGTGGCCTCTCCTGTCTCACATGCTGAGATGTCCAATAGATGTAAACAGATTCAACTGAAGAATCATTAACAAACGGGACTTGGCAGAGTTCAAGGCTATTTCCCTGCATTTAGACGGTTCTGATAATAGTCTAGTGTGGCGTCGTTGGACAGGAAAATAACAGTCCCCATAAAATATGATTTAGATATTCATGCAACTTCTTTCACAGCTGATTTAGAGGTCTGACATCCAGAGGATCATTACAGGATAGCACGCGCTCCTCAGCACGAGGACAAATATCATAATTCATGCCGTTAAATCAAATTCCTCAAAATGTTTTCAAATCGCTTCCAAAAGAGCAAAGTGCTAATTGAAAGGTTGTAGCATGTTGTCTCTCAAAGTATGCAGCTGATAAGGTCAGGCCTCTGGTATTCACCTATCTTCATGGCAACAGAAACAAACACACCACCGCTTTAATTTACCTTTCAGACAGAGAAGTCTCTGTAATCACGAGCAATCACATACAGTGTGGTGAAAGTGTATGATTACAAACTCCTCCAGCTCCGAGGAACCGGAGTTTTAATAGCTCTGCAAAAACCAGAGATCGGTGAAATGACAGTGTTGTTGTCGAGAATTTATGGTGAGTCAGCAGAGACTTGTTTTACAGCTCATGGAGAATGTTGATTGCACGAGAAGTGTAACATCCAGCCAACGTTCGTCCTCTCTGGATCAAGGTGAACGTAATATGAACCAGGTTTAACAATATTCAAGTCTGTTTGGATTTCTTCAATTAGTCACTTGAATGTTGAATGTTTTTCCAAAATTTGATTTGTATTACATATATATATGGATTACAAAGTATATTAGTTATATATGTTTTGTCTTAAAATATTGTTTTAATATTTATTTCCATGTTTTTGATGCCATATTAAATATGGATGTGATGTAATGTAAGTTTACAGTTCACTGTATGCAGTGGAAGTAAAAACATTATTGGACCAGGGCAATAACCACTGAGGGATCAAACTTAATTGTGAATTTTGTTTGTTTTTCTTTAATCTCCTAGAAATGTGACCTGAATATGGAACTAGTGAAAGTGTTTTCTTAAACTTTATAAAGCAAGTTATTGCTCTTCAGAATGTAGGATTATTTAATGATGAGAATGATAATCGCAAGTCGTAAATATAAAGGATCTTTATGTAGTGAACAAACTGCACAACAACAAAAACAAGAGACAAAATAATAAACTGAGGAAAGGTTTAAATTGAAAAGTAACTCAGCGTTTATTTTTCTGTGCTTGAGATCATTGAAGTATGTCAGTCAGAGCTCTGCAAACAATCTATTAAAACTACTCGCTGACTCTCAAGCCTCGTCGCTCAACTATCAACGAGAGGAGGAAGGAGAAAGCAGAGGGGCAGAAAGAGAAAGCAGCCACAGGGTATATTGTTTCTCTTGAAGCTCCAAACTAGGGCATTGATGAAGACCTGAGATATAATGCTCACTGGGGATCAGAGATTTTACTGGAGTCCGACCCTGCAGGGAGTTTCCGTCTGTTACAGAGGCTGAGCTGCCTTTTGTCCCGGTTGCTCTGTGCTGTGGTGGGATTACGAGGTGAGGGTCCATCTGCCCTGATGGAGGGAGCTGTGGAGCTGAAGCCGAGCTGGGCTTCAATCTAACGGGCCCTACTGAAAAACAACAATTCAACCAATATCCTGTGCATGAAAAGTTTTACATTTGCCCTGGTGAACATGCCTGAGCAATCTTCACTGGGAACAGGCCCGAAGTTCACAGGAAGTGAAGGGTTTTACTTTTCCAGTCGCAGCTGCAACAGTGGTTCCTTTGTCATAAATATGAGAGGAAATGTGTATTTAGCATGAGCAGTGATAGCCGAGGCTGAGAGGACAAAGAGAAGAGCGGCACCTGCAGAAAACCTCCCTAAGATTTTCTGTTTGACACCGGGTGGACGTGTTGGAGTCCAAAGCTGACGTCACATCATCAAGACAATGTGCAGCCTCTGGCCGGATAATACACGTCCTCATAATAATTTAGTCTGGACTGTTCACGTTTGTTTTTACAGTTAAATCTTTTGCCTGTGCAGCTTTAACAACTCACATCCAGTTCTGCGTTCATACCCTCTCGTGACTTTTCATCTGCGTGGTGAGTTATTAGCAGAAGAGTGTTGGTCCTTGTGGGCCAGAACACCCAGAACTGACATTTAGGGATGCTTTGTTTAGCTTGTGCTAATCAGAGAGAAGGGTCAACCGCCGGCAATCCTTCACTCAGCACACAGCGATGCAGCCAGACTGTAAGCATCTGCCACAGGCCTGAATCCAGCAGCAGGTGTTTAACTACGTGAGACAGAAAGTTCAAACATTTCAAGGATTTCTAATCTTATATTGTTCTTCATCTACGTGTTTGTGAGGTTCTTTTTCCTCCGAAGCTGTGAGGTTGCCAAAGTGGCGGATCAAATACCGTCCGATCCAACCTGGATCCAGTGTGTGTTTCTGAACCCGTTTTCAGACAATGAACTCGAGGGAATGTCCGCGTGATTAGGGTCCGGTCTTTATCAAGCGATTGCTTTTCACACATGAACAACACGGCAGGAGATTCTCCACTAAGACACATTCACAACAACACAGAGATCTTGGAAGCGTTCAGGCGAGGGGCGGGGCATCAAGCAGAGACACAACAAAAAATTTCAAATTCATGGGTTTTGTTTACAGCACATCAACATTGGCATCAAATTATATCACCAAACATGTGAATGGCATTGATTTTTTCATCCTGAGAAAGTTGTGTTCTTTTTGTACTTTTTTATTTACTGTTGCGAGTTAGAAACCTCATCAACACGCCCACTCGCCTGAATCCTGTAGAGGATCTCTTGCTGTATTCTCACATGGGCAGTTTCAGGCATTACCTCAAGTCTTCACTCTGGGGTTTGCAGGAGAAACTACAGAAGCCCGGAGGTTCTCATTCAGACATTTGCGTTCTCGGCTACAGCCCTTCAAGAGAATGTCCGGAGATTAT
Source organism: Pseudopleuronectes americanus (assembly GCA_038501795.1). NCBI lineage: Eukaryota > Metazoa > Chordata > Actinopteri > Pleuronectiformes > Pleuronectidae > Pseudopleuronectes > Pseudopleuronectes americanus. The sequence goes on from CM076728.1 coordinate 3,675,220, forward strand.
CCGGAGATCAGTGCATTTCTGAAAGCAGCTTAGGCTACAACCTCAGCTCTGCTATCTGTACTTAATAAAATCCCTGTTTTTTTTTCCTGCTTCTTCCTCCTTTTTCTCTCGGCCTATCTGTCTAATGTCTATAAGGTGCACTGAGAGTCTGGGAAAAACAGAGAAAGAGGCCTTGCTGGTCAGGAGAGACCACTAGAATTTAGCTTACATAAACTGTGGGAGTTTTTATGTAGAGCTTTACTGGTCCCTCGTGAACGAATATCACAGATGCTTGCAGACCAGTATGAACTGAAATCGTAAAACCTAACACAGTAACATATGAGTAAGTGGTTTCCCCATCCCAAAATCCAAACTTTCAGCTAGTTCCGCTCGGCTGACGCTGCGCCCCGCTGCGGACATTCCCTCGGCCTGCAAGTGTGACTCTTCCCCGGAGCTGTTGTGACTTGATCCTCCTAATGGTCGAAGCAGGAGGCCGACATGCTGTTGTGGTGTGATGTATTGTGTTCTATCCCGTGTCTGTGTGGGGGATCTGCCGCTGTCAGCCCGAGGCTCCGTGTGTCACCAAACTGCACAGAGATACAAGCACTCTGTGTATTCGGGGCAAATTTACGGGACATAATTGTACACTGCAAATGATGTGTCGTAAATCACATCACAGGGAGAATGTTGGTCCGTGCATGATACAGCAGTCAGTCGGAGCGGCAGAGGCTCTGGGAGGACTCCACGCTGATTGTCATCAATTGCCTGCAAACATTTCTATGCTGGAGTTATTTTTTTTCTCTGTTTATTTATCGAAGCGATGCTGCATTATAATCTCATCGTGTTATTGCCACAGCGCCACAGTGCTGATTGACAAATGGGGTTTTCTGTGAATTACAAGCTGGCTGGGTTGAAGTATGAAATTCCTCTGTCAAGACTGTATCTTCCTCTACATTATATATAGTTGATGCTTAGTTTTTTTCAAACCTGCATCCAAATCAGCATTTACATAAACTGTATCTTGAGTTTGTGATGAATCTTAGACTATTTATTTCCTGTTTTATCAACCACATCTACAGCCGTGATGTGGTTAACACAACGTTTTTTTATATCAGTAAAACCGATTGAATCTTTTCCCATCACCAGTAGAAGAGTCATTCTGTCCCCGTCATTCTGTCCCCCCCCCTCCCCCCCGTGCATCGTGGTCGATGTCAAGAACGAACTGAAAACTGAGGTTACATTGAATCATTAGACCATTTATATTGACCCCCCCCACCCCACCCCAGAACAGGGCACAGAGATAGAAATGTGGAGACTTTTGTATGCCCTGAAAATGTCAATAAAAAAAATAACCTGAGGTTTTCTCTCACCTTTCTGTCTTGCCAAATGTTCACCATCTTTGTTTAGTGTCCTAGCATGTTAATTAAGTAGAGCTGAAGAACCAAAGTATTCAATGATTTGAAAAACAGACGAAAAGTTAAAGTATTCATCAAACACTTCATCCTGAGGTGAAATGTCACAGTGATCAGTTTGATAATTGCTTAGATATTTAATTTAACGCCCATAAAAGTCAATCTGCTGGTGGCACCAGATAAAAAAGTCAGGGGATAACAAACGTCTGTAGAAATTATCTACAGTGGAACTGTGACTGTAGCTAATTCATAGAAGTTCAACCATAATTGAACATCTTAAATTTGTACTTTCATAAAGGTTTCAATGCCCCTCAGGTTTGGGGTATGTGTGCATTTCTAATTGATTTCATATTTCCCTGTGAACCACAATTTCAACCTCATGGTGACGTTAATGAAAATGTCAAGAGATAACCAAAAACCCTAGGATTCAACTTCTGGACATCGTGAATCTCTGCACGAAAAGTCACGGGAGTCCATCCAATAGATGGGAGATTTCAGAATGGCAGAATGGTGAAATGGCGGACTGACAGACGGGTCATACTGCTATAGTGTGGCTAAAACTTGCAAACCAGGGTATGAAGTCATGAAAAAAAGCTTGCTCACCTGTAGCGCAGCCTATGACCTAACCTTACGTTAAATTAAATCTAGTATTTGAGAAATCCTGCTAAATGTGGGTTAAAAAAAAACACAGAACCAAAATAAAACGTCTTTAAATCCCCAGACCGTACATTGGTTCGCTTAAAGGAAAACTTTATATTGGCTTCAACTGAGTCTATCATGAAAAGGAGGATTTCTGATTTTCATGATGCATTTTTCAAAAAATCTATATGCAACTTTCCTGGAAACATTTCTTTTAAGTAATAATTAGTTTGCTCTCTGCTTTCTGATTCTTTGCTGGAGGTGACAGTCCAGATTACATTGTAAATCATTTTTCTATTGTATCATTTATGTTGTGTTGACTTTAAAGAGAGCACCAATTATTTACTTTGTAAAGCCTACAAATAAATGGCAAAGCTGTCTTTCCCTGACTGTCATGGTAACAACCTAAACTCATGAGGGAACGTTACAGCTTCATCACATTGAGCTATTTTCTCTGGTTCGTCAAAGTCAGGCGCCTTTTGTTTATCTCTTTTCTCTGTTCCAATCACATCATGTTTCCATTGTTGCAGAGGAGAAAGGTGCCAAACGAGAGCTGTACTTCATGCCCTGTGGGAGCCTGAATAAGAGACTGGATGCACTGGGAAAGGTGCCTAATGAAGACCTTTGACCATCGAGGGACTTTGGTTTCAGGTCAGACTGTGGACGCATGCTGCCAGGAGGTGAATGGCTCCCCGCCCTCCTCCAGAGACACGAGGTCAGGGGGCAGCTACATCAATATAGCCTCCTGACCTCCTCCTTGACCCCTGGAGCACCTCATGTCTTCTCTGTGTGTTTGCCATCAGGGCCACGTGACTCCAAAGAGCTGTATATGTTACAGGTGTCATTTGCAGAGAGATAGATGACCAGAGACTCCTGCAGTCAGACATCTTCTACGTTTGGCAACTTTGTTCCCTCTCAGTGGCTGTGACCCACAGCAGGCCTGTTCTGATTTAGGCCGACTTTTTTCTTTGAAGCCTCAGGGGACCAGGCTGTAAGTTGGGCTTTATTGCAGGGAAATGGATGGGTCAGGTACCTGCTGTGGCCCGTCGTTAGCCCCAAGGCACTCTTATCAGCTTAGACTCAATCTGGGCTCTCAGCTACTGGATTACATTTGCAGCCACTCCTGTCTGCCTCTGTGCCCCCATGCTGCTGAAAAACATCCCCTGCTGCTCATAGGCAGAGTCCAAAGAAGCATCTTCACAATAGCTCCCGATGGAGCAAAGTGAGAGAGCTGCATGGGATTATCGGGCCCAATTCAGGAGTTGTTTGTAAACTCTCAACGAGACATACCTCCTGTAAGTGTTATTCATCACTGTTCTGTGCTGCAGCTTTACAGGAAACAGATTAACTGCAGTAATTGATGCTTTGATTTTATGTTCTGTGAAAGTGGGACAAAGCAAAGCACTCCAACTGCTTTCATTGTGTCTTTGAAGATGACTTATATATAGAGTCACATTGAAATGTGTAACACATATTGTTGGCGAACAAATGCACCGACTCACACAGCGGGTAGTCACAATAGAGCTTAAAAATCTGCGATCATGCCCGCATCATCCCATCTGGATCCTCATTTCATAATGTCTGTGATGGGCTTCATCTCTGTTTGTAGGCGTTAAAAACAAAAGTTGCAGTGTGCTAAATCAGAGCAAAACAATAAAAGTGTGGTAAAATTGAAAAGAGACAAATAAAACAATAAAAGCAATAAAAACAACATATGTATTCTCAAGGATGTCAGAATGCGTTCTGAGTTAACTTATTTCTCCAGTGGTGTTAATGGGCTGAGTCGTCCCATTCTGCAATGCACAAATGAAACGGAGAGGCTACTCACAGCTGGAAAACATTTCAACAAGCTGTGGACAATGGTGAGACAGCTCCAGGAACATCTCTGAACAAATACTGTGCTCTCTCTTTACAAAGTTTCCATATTTGGAATTGTTCGCACTCCAAAAGTATCGCCCGCAAGGATTAGCACATACTGTGCACTATAGAAATAGTACAAATTGTGCCTTTAAGCCACAGCTTCGCAGTTAAACCCAAAATGGCCGCTAGCACATGGTGAACATTCTTTTCTGTTGCCTTCATTCAGACATTTCGGTGCACGACACAGCACAAATGCTTTGGTTCTGACATCTTCTTTTGGCCCCCCACAAAAAGCGAACGGGCCTGCTAGTAATTTACAGACATACCCAATATCCTTAGAGGTCAAAACCAGCAATGCATCAAACTGGGATTCCTTGCTCTTTGAAGGAAGACAAAGAATCACATTTCTAAAGTTGTGGAAAGTTTTTTTTTGCCTTTCTAGACATTTAACAACTCCAAAGATTCCAACGCACAGTCCATTCACATGGATCAAAGGCAAATTTAGCAGACGTCTTGGGCTTTATCCGTTCTGGTTCATTATCCTTGGCTAGACATCTCACACACTCATGACAACAAAGCTCCAGTGTGGCCATCATCTGGACAATCCACCCACAGTTCAAACCAAAAGTACCGTAACCGATTCATCTCAACAACAGATGTTCCTGTTGTTTGTTTATGTACATCTTCCATGGGCTGTCCCAGGGGTTTTAAGTTTCAAACAATGCTGATATTCTTTTACCTGACTAATGTTAAAACTTACAAAAAAACTGCCTGTTAGAGAGGCTGGTGTTGAGCCGCCGGATAATGGCCACCAGAGCAGCAGCTTCTGTGTTCCTTGTCTTGTCTGCATCTTTTCTTCCTCACCTGTTGTCTGTACAGCCAGGCTGCTGAAAAGAGCATCCAGGAAAGATGGAACCAAAAGTTATATCCAAAAGAAAGCCTAATATTGCACTTCTGTCCGTCCTGGGAGAGGGATCCCTCACATGTGGCTCTCTCTGAGGTTTCTACGTATTTTTACCCTGTTAAAAGGGTTTTTAGTAGTTTTTCCTTACTCTTGCTGAGGGTTAAGGACAGAGGATGTCACACCATATTAAAGCCCTATGAGACGTATTGTGATTGTGAATATGGGCTATATACAAATAAAATTTGATTGATTGATTGATTGATAATATATCAGGGAACAATGCATGAAGAAAACAGGGGCCGTGAGTCATCAAAAAGGACACTTGGTTATTGATTCATTCAGACAGAAATTACCATCTTTGTTTTTATAGTTGTTCTCTCATTAGTTGGTGAGCTGTCTGAGAGCAGCTTATTACAGTTATTAAAACAGGCATCTTCTGAGGATCTTTTATTAGATCTTGAGGAACGATGATCCATGAATAAAACATCTAGCTCAGCCACAGAATGAAAACAACCATGTCCTCACTCACTAGCAATTAAGCTGCAAGCTCTGCTCTCATTAGCCTTGAATGCATGAACGAGCTGACAGCTTACTGATGGATCGCTGTTTAAATGACATCTTCCATATTTAGCGCGATCCAACCCACAAAACAATTGCCATTCTCGGCTGAGAGCCAGTCATCTCATTTGGTTACAGTTTGAATGTTATAAACAGCTGCCAATCAGTTGTGCATCTAAAAGCACTTGAGGTAGACTTTTCTAAACATTTTCAGCTCCTCTCACGCAGAAAGTAAACAGAAAGAATCACAGAGTATTTGTCTTCACAGGAATGAGGACATCATGTTAGCAAAACTGAGGCTCAGACTGCCTCAAACAAGATGTCACGTCCGGATTATTGTCACCTGTTGTGGGAACAGGTCAAACAAGACGGCGGGAATAATCAGCAGATTATGGAGGAACAGAACAAAGCAAGTTGGACATGCCTTCACGCTTTCATTTAACTATTTCACTTATCAAACTGTTGCCTACTTTAAAGCAACACCAGTTTTAATAACTTAGAACAACAACTTCAAAATCATTTGGCTGGTGGGGGGAGGGGGGTTGGGGGGGTTGAAACCGACTGAAGCCAGACTCAACAAAAACAAAACACAATATGCCAATCCTGTAGCCTTCTTAAAAAATGTAGCCTCATTGTGACTTTGTCAACATTCATGCCGTTTTCATTTTACAGGGAGATGTTTTATGTCTCGCAAAACCGCAAACAGAAGAAATGATAAAAAACATTACACCACATCCAGTCGGTCACCTCTGTTTCTCATAAAGAGAGCAGGAGAAGCGCGGGTGTAAGCTCATCCTCGTCACTTTTTTCTTGTTGGGGCCTCAGCGACCCTTATTAACCAGCCGCCACTGGAACTTATAATAGAGTGATTGACATTTGTGTCCCTGCCACAGCGCTCCCGGGATACCTTGGACTGCACTGTGCGGTGCTGGTAAACCGTACTGGGACTTTACAAGCTACTTTACGAGCCAGAGCCTGAGCCAGCAGCTAGCTATTTGGGCAGTTAGCTACAGGGACAACTAGCGCGGCATTCTCTGTGTGGACATCCTGGCAGAGCCACCGCAGAAACCAAAGAGGATATTGATGGAGGATACGAATAAAAGGAAAAGACAGAATATTGAAATCGTTGGCGAGAGCAAAGCAGAATTATTGAAAAGTAAGACATAACATCTTGCTCATTGTCTTGTGATGTTCAGCTTGCTTAATGTTGTGTAGGTGAAGTTGTCGACTTGTTTGTTTATCATCAAAAGCCAGGTAAACCCATTTCCATAGAGGTTTAGCTACAAGTTAGCCAAACGATTCGATGTGATTGATACAAATCTTGCTCGGACATCGATAAATGCATCAGCTACTTACCTACTCTGTTAGCTTGTATGCAACAGTTCTCCTGAGTTGAGTTCAGTGAATGTGCAAATGATTTTCTATCTTCATGGTTCTTTATCCTCTGAGGTTTCTCAGCTACAGAATATGAGTTGAAAGATGAGGTGGGTTGGTAAACCAATGTTATTGACTCACAGCTTTCCTGTTGTCCTTGTTTCCCTCTCCATATCTGTCCGCTCATGTTTCTTATTTGTTCATTTCTCTTTAATGTAACTCCACAAATGCAACCTACCATGGGGAAATGTTTATATTAGACGAATCAAATGTCTATATTCCAGAGAACAAAAGAGCTTTTAGAACAGGAAGGCAGACTATGCAGTGACCTGGTATCACACAGCGGCCAAAAGCTCATTATCCTGTGGTTATAAAGGTCCTGTGTTTCCAAAATGCCTCCAGGCCTTCAGGGATACAGTGGAGTAATTGGATGTATGAACAGAATTCTGCTTCTGATGTCTTACCATGGATCACAAGTCTTCTTTTACTTTCTGGCCATTTCACCCCAAAACAAGGCCTGTTTTATTAATTTTGGGAAAACCTTGACCTGCATGGTGAATTAAACTATCAGCTAGCAAGATGGCACAAGGATGACATTGTGCAGGTGTTTCATCTTCTTCCCTCCCAAACATGAATCATCTCACCACACACACACATGCACGCAGACGTATGACGGAACCATGCGGCTCTTCCACTAAATGCTGCCACTGTGCTCTTTTGGAGGAAGGACTGAGGCAGTGTGGCTCAGGACTGAAATAAAAGTCAACTCTTTCTCCCCTGACCACCGGTGAAACCATGGGCCTTTTTGCATGCTGTATAAATGTTTTGACACAGGGAGGCCAACAGGCTTTCCTCCTCTTATGCTTATTAAATCTGTAATCGTCCGGCACTAAATATTGTATAACGATGAGCACCTTGAGGCAAAAGGGATGAAATTATTTGTTTATTTGACTCCTAGCGTTGAATGTGCAGCGGAAAGCCATGTCACAGCTCAGGGGCTATTGAAATGGAGGTTGGACATTCAAAATATACTGACCTCATATTTGACTTGTGCCGACCATAAGCAGGCCTGAACTAAATCAACAAACGGATATCTGAGTTTATTTGCATCTCACTGTGCAGTGCACTCTAATACCTTTACTAGAGCTAATACTTTTTCTGCTTTATGGATGTTTTGACCTCACAGTCGTCTCGACCACTGACAGCAGGGCTGAAGAAAGCTGAAATGGATATAATCAGGAGGGGAATTGTATTGGAGAAATTTTTGCCTGAACTCAGATATGCTTTGGCCCCTGGGTGCCCTGAGGGCAGCTCGGCCCTTTGATGTCCCACACACCTTCTGTTTGCCTTGGTGGGTGGGAAAAACAAAACCAGAGCGGGCCCAGGGGTGGTTTGGAACAACAACACTAAGACGTTGTTAGTGTTCAAATTTCATGGGCGCTTTTTACCATTTATTTTTTGAAGCACTCTTTTTAAAATCACAGGTTCCTGTATGATCATGCTGGCTGCCACAATTTCCTGGCAAAAAAAAATCTAAACAAGAAAGTTCTTTATTAATATATAATATCCTGTAAATTCTGTGGTTTGATATAGTTAACTATATTCTAAGAGAGCTGTGTTCTAGTGAACTCTGGTGACCCCTTAAGATCAGCCCTTCTACAGATTGAAATTAAATTGGAAGTTTTGGATTCAATAAACGTACTCAACGAAAATATTTTATCATGAGTAATGGAAAAATGATTTAAAAAACATTTTCCCATCTTCTGATGTAAGAATTTCACATCGTTTTGGAATAATGTATACAATTCAAGTAAGAAACAACGACAAGTTCAAAACCAGGACAAGCCATTTATTTTGTCCTTCGACTCACTTTCCTGTCACTCACCTATGAGTGGAGTTTTAAGCAGAAATCATCAGAAAGGACAGCAATTAAGTCTGGTGATATCCTTACAATCCAAATTCCTTAATGTTCACGCCATTCCCTGAAACCCTGCCTGTTTTTCGGGTTACAGCCAGACTGGCCATCAGTCTGTCAGTTGATGGTTATTTATGGCGCCACCGACCTGTGGGCTTGATAATTAATAGTCTGATTCATCTCATTCCAAATGTACATGGTCTGTTCTGAAGGAGGACACAGCACAGCTCAGTCCAGAAAACCTGCAGTGATTAAAAGCTCCCTGACTCTGAGTGCAGGCTGCGGCTCAGTGTGGACAGAGGCAGCAGGAACACGGCGCTCAAAGAGCTCCTCCTGCAATCATGACCACATCACATTACTCTTGAAGGTAGGCAGATCAGACATGTTGCTGTCGTTATTTGAGACAACTGTGTTGTTGTGAACGCATCGGACCGAAGATTCTCATGCTGCATTGTGCGTGGGAAGGACAAACTTGGGAGAAATTTCAGACCCAAATCCTGTCACCGAAGATTCAGGCCAGAAGGGATTTTTTCATGTGGAAAAACATCTTAAAATGTAATTTTGAGGAACAGAGATTAGGTTCTAGGACTTTAATCAATGCCAGTCGAGCGACTTTAAATATCTGGGGCGAAACTTTAATAACTGAGGGGACATGAGGACAGATTTCAGCACAGCCTTGAAAAATACCAATCTTTTCCTGTCTTTCCAGAAACCACTTGGGGTTTCCAAGAGAGGCACCACACCCGTCTCCAACTGTACAATGGCAGATCTGGTCTATCTCAGCCACTGCGGCAGGTCACATTCCGACATGACCTCTCTTCTCTTTCCTGTTGCTTGTCTCCCAAACACCGTGTCGGGCGTTAGGTGATACCCCTTTCTGCTGAGGAGGAAAAAATACAAATGGCAGGGGAAAAAAACTTGGTAGAACAGCTTCAGGGGGACCATATTAAAAAACAGTGATGCTCTGAGGTAAGCTAGAGGTAAGGCATTTTTACAGATTGTAAAAGTGTTGCTACGGATCAGCCTTTTTGAGGGGTGTTCTCATGTATCGTGAGCAGTGGGACTAATAATGCTGCAGCTTGTAAATCATTCTCAAAAACAGTTTTGGGGGGGAAGGGATGATTGTTTTTGTGTCTTGTATCACTCAGCGCTTTCCTGAAAGATGTAAACCTGTTCCTGGTCTTTGTACCTCCAGGTGCATCTTTCTTTGCGGCTGCATGCTCTTTGTCAGATTCACTTCCATACAGCTGCACATGTTCAGCTGCTGAGCTGGACTAGAGCAGATTGGGTTAATGCCTTTCTTGGAGGACCTATGTTCAGTTTACTGACTGTTAAAGGAAAGAGTTCCCCAGACTGATTAAGGAAGACAGTTCAGGGCTTCGGAGCAGAGACCTTCCTGTCAAAAATCCATTTGTCAAACCTTAAAATAATACTGCCATATGATTTGATATTTTCCATGAAAAGGGCCATAATTCATCGCAAATCTGAGCTCTCACCATAAAATCTAATACTCTGAAATTGATTCTTTTATAACACCCTTAAAATGACTGCAACTCCAAAAACACATGTGGTACCAATAGCTGTCATTTCCCCGTACCAAGTCCAATTATAGTTGAAGGGTTGCCAGGTCTGTGTGACACAACCAGCACAATGGCAGTGATGATTCTTTTGAGCGGCTCTACAGCACAAATGAAGGGAAGCAAGTTACTTGACCAACCACAACCAAGAGTCTACCCATATCTCCCCAGTCAGCTTGGTGGGATTTGGGATTTTACCAAGCACATAAAAACATTTCAAAAGGAGCAATACCACAGAAACAACACATACTTGGCAACCCTGCAGTGCTGAGCATTTAAACCTTTTCAAGTAATAACCCGAAATTTAAATTATGAACCAGAATATCAATAAATCAAATTGTATTTGTACAGCCCATGTTCACAAATCACAATTTGTCTCACAGGGCTTAACAAGTTGGGTCACCCCCTGTCCTTAACCTTCAACATGAGTAATACCTCTGCTTTAATATTATACCTTAGTGGTGTAATATGCAAGCCATCCATTCATTCATTGGGAGTCCAGTCTCGACACAGAATGTTGAAAGCCTGGATATTCTCTTTGGAAAAATGTCCCCTTTACCTCTCCTAGACATAAAAGTATCGTAATATATTGCTCAGCTCAACACGCAGCACAAATCCTGAACAGGCCTCAGAGGCATCGAGCGTTTTCTTCTCACCGTTCGGACTGAATACAAGAGAGCACAACTGAGGAACTGTGAAAATAAGGAACAGGAAGGAGCCTATAAAACAGTGTGCCAGAGGATGACCTGTTGAATAGGCATTCACATTTTATAAGCTTTGACACTCCACTTAGGAGGCCGCTGCTTGTCTGTGAGAGAAATATATAGTAGAATAAAAAAAATGTTGCTTCTCAATGAGAAGATGTAATGAATGTTTATACCCTGGGTGGTTTCGGAGCGGCTCTAACTAACCGGGCAGTCTTGTCTATTTGAGGTGATATCTAAGTAGAGTACCCTGGGTTTGAACTTGATCTTCCCACAGACCAACGCCTTTGCTCGCCCTCATGTTCAAATACACCCAGAGAATGTGCAATAGCAAACTAGCAGATAGCCATTAAGATATTTTAATATCCCCCACCAGTCCCTTTCATGACAGCAAATGAAGTTGCATACTGACAAGAGGTTTTACAGCATACCACACTTATCACACTAAAGATCCTGTTTAGAAAGTCCTTTGTTATGTCGAGGAGCTTACTTAATTTGCAGCCATTTCCCATCATTCTCCACATTCAGACACCAGTGTCTGCTTTATTTTTGATTCCACTCCTCTAGCTGCGACCCTGTGGCATGCCCTGTGCCAGCTGTCACTGGAGTGACCTCTGATTATCACGGGCCTCCAGGCTTTAATGTCATTGTGCCTGGGTGTGTGTTTGTGTGTGTTCCAACTCTCTCCATCACCAAGTAAATACCCTGCAGCATGCCGGAGATTATGATCAAGGCTGTGTGGGTGTGTGTGTGTGTGTATATATGTGATAGGGGTGGGGAGCATGTGAAAACATTATTTGCATGCCTGTATTTGTGTGTGTGTGTGTGTGTGTGTGTGTGTGTGTTTGTGTGTATGTTATTCAGTGACATCATAGGGTCTTGTCTTCTTAGTTTATTTTTTTCGTTATGACCATGTAATGTCCTCTGAATTCATGGAGAACTTGTATTCCTAACGTTGTCAGGAACAATTTAAGCTTACAGAGTGTGGACATTTTCCTCACACCGGTCCTCTTCTCCAATGGACTGTTTGAGGGTTAAGACTTGGCTTTAGGGTTAGGATCAGGTTTAGATAAGGGTCAGGCATTTAGTTGTGATGGTTAAGGTTATGGGAAGGGGCTAGGGAATGCATTATGCCAAAGAGAGTCCTCACTAAGATAGAAGTATGAGAATGTGTGTTTGTGTGTGTGTGTGTTTGTGTGTGTGTGTGTGTTTGTGTGTGCGTATGCGTGCGTGTGTGTGTGTTTGTGTTTGTGTGTGTGTGTGTGGCTCATAAAGCTTTATTGGTGTTTACAACAGAGCGGAAAGATAAAAAAAGGTGCAACATTTTCCCATGTGTAACCAAAAGAGAGGGAATATGGTTTTAATTGAGGATGGGATGTTGTGCCCTCCCACACACCGGCAGTCAATGGACACACGCATGCAGATACACACACACACCCACACACATGCCCTCCACCTGCTGATCTGCGGTGCCAGCTTGATCTCATCTTTCTATCAGGCCATAATGGGAGCCTGCAGTGTGGACAACCCCTTCACACTCAAGGGTCCTTCTCAGATCTCATTACACTGTATTACAGCTAAGCCCACCATGTGTTCCCACAGTGGAAAATCCTGCTGTTTCCAAGGTATTACTGAAAAACCATTAATTCCACCACCCCCAACTCATGCTCGCACAATTTCTCTTTCTTGATGTTCATAAAAACCAGTGCAAGCTCAGTGGGACAGTGCGATACAAGCTGTGTTTGTGTGGGGGGGTTTATCTCATTTTTCAGGAGCACTTTCAGGAGTATTTTTTTGTGAAAGGAACGTGAGATATTCTTTAAAATGAAATCTCACAGGATGTGTAAACCCAGCCGACACTGGCAGCATTAAATCAAGACAGAGGGGGCTTCATTAATTTCCCCTTTTTTTGTTTGTTTTCCTCTCCATGTCAACGCTGGTATTTTTAGAGCGAACGTGGAGTGTTTCCTTCAACAGCTGTGACCCACCTGGGATGAGTGTGTGCGCGTGTGTTTGTATGAGGGTGAATGCTGTTATTAGTTCATGGTCACCTTCCCGGCTTAGCAACCAGTGACGGCTGGGTGGGGTGTGAAAGCAAGCCAGGCCACACACACCTCATACGTGGCTTCAATGTTTATGTCCCACGGTTTCATCCTGGGCTGTATGGATTACAGTCAGAGGCACAGGAACAGTCTGGCTGGGATCTCGTGTTAGCGGTCAGATATGTTGGCCTGTCCAGCACCACCTGGGAGGGATAAAGAGCTCAGATAGCTGATCCTCCTCGCGCTGATACGTTTGTATGATCTGATACTGTGTGTTTTCCCTCGCTATATGATTTGACACTAAGGTGCATGAGGCCAGAATATTTTCAAGATTGTGTGTACAACCCTAACCCGCTGCACAGAGGGATGAGGGATGGGGAGGCCCAGAACTCTGCGTCCACAAAAATAATAATAACATGCTTCTTTGCAGCTCCCTCCGCGTGGAAATCCCAGCCTGCTGCGATCACAGGGGCAAGAATGAATTCCTGTCTGGAGATGCCAGAAGCTGTTAGTCTGAGCAGCGGTGCTCACTCGCTCAGCTCACTGCAGTCAAACAGGAGGGAGGGAAGACGAGGCCTCTTCTATACAAGGAGCTGTTCCAGACCCACAGGAGAGACATGTCTGCAGGCTCTTAATTCACCCACAGGTGATTAAATGAATAAAAGTTGAAAGAGCCTGGGATAGTTTTGCAGTAATACCTGGATACTCACAAGGTTTACTTCCTTTCCCTCAGTCTTTCTTTAAATCATCCCCTTCTTCTACAACCTCTCTGTTATTCATTCCTTCTTCCCAGACTTTACCACTTTTTTTCCAATATTTGTTCAGCTTCTTTTATTTTCCTCTCCACATCTTCACTCCATTGTATCCTTTTTTCAACTGGTTGTCTCACTTTCATTAAATCCTCATTCTCTTCGTCATTTCCACATTTTCCACCCTTTCCCCCTTCTTCTCTTTTCACTAATTCATCTCTTCTCCCTCGCCTTTTCCCATCTCTACTCCTCTGTCTACTGCCTTTCATCCTCAACCACTTTCCTCCATTTCTTCTCCTACACATTCTTCTGTTTTTTTCCTTTTTATTGCTATGCCTTTTCCACCCCTCCCCCTTTCTTTCTCTTTCTTTTTGTCCTTTTGTGTCATCATTCATCCATCTTCCCATTGTTTTTCCCTTTGAGCTGTGTTTCCTCCCAGCTTCTCTTTTTTCTCTCGCTCTTCCCAGCTATCTTCCCTTCAACTTTTGACGATGTTTTTATTCCCTCCACCTTCAGCCTTCCACCATCTCTTCCGTCCTTCCCTCTTTCCCTGTAGACCTTGGACAGTTGAACTCACCCTGTGTCCTTGTACCAGTCTGTTAAAGTGACGGGCAGACACTGAGAGGAGGGAGCTACACTTGCACACAGAGCTCTATGTGCACATTATGACTGCAGCCTTTAAATGCTGCTGCCTCTGCAGTGACAGGCTGCTGAGCACTGTTGTTGATGGGACACAGTTAAAGTTACAGCAGCAGATGGAAAAGCCGTATAGAGGCATTCGGGTCTGCTTTACATGCCCCCTGCCTTTGTGCAGCAACAGCGGCAGCAGCATATATATGGCAAAGTATTAAAAGCAGAGGGTCACATATATCTTCCACTCAAACACATCCTGGGCAACCAGGGAAGGGAGACTCATGGCTTTCCCACATTGTACCGAGCTGAATTCCGAACCATCCACACTTGCTCACTCCCCTTCTCTCCTCATTTGTCTTTCCTTTTGTTTTTTCTTCCTCAACCCAATATTTGACACCTCGGAGCTGCCATCCTCACAGATGATTTATTTACATGAGGTGCGAAAGGGAGTCCCACCCTGAAGGATGTTCGGCACTTGGGGGGGAGGCAGGTAGCGTGATGTTACACCACAGGCCCTTGCCGTTTTCATTGTTGTAATGCTACACTTACGTCATTTGACATTCATACCCACCTCATACCCTGCAAAATGGCTGATCTTGTTACCATTCAGCAGGCGCAATTCAAGGAAAATAAATCCTGGGCTGTGTAGGAGTTTATAGGGCTCCCTGGATGTTATTTATCCTTGTAGCCAGAGGGAGATCCCATGTGAATACAAGGCATTCAGGGGTTAATGTGAAATCCTCCTCATTCCCCTCATACAGGATGATTTATTCCTTTGACTTAAGTTGTAGCACATGTGTCTCACATGGACAGAGCCGCACATCGGATATGACTGCTGCCCCTGATGCCTTGGGAGTCATTTGTTAAGGGTCCAAAGGGGTCATAAAGAATTTTTGACCCCACAATCAGCCAAGTCTTGTGGCCGTGCTGTAGTTCTCAGTTGTTGTACATGTTCAACCTTCTGAGGGGCTTTGTGTTGCTTAACAAGCCTGAGGGTTCAATTCCAGTACCAACAGCTGGTGGCCTGTCAAATAGCAACCATCCCAGCACCCGGGAAGAGTATCTGCGCCGGCAACTGACAAACTGTAACATTAACGCTGAGGACGGGGGGGAATACAACCTTTGTACAGTCACCAGATCTCCAATATCCGCTCACATCATTAGAGAATCTGGATTTTGACTGGAGGCTAAAACGTGTAAAAGCTATTGAGATGAACAGCAAAGGTTTGCAATCAGGATGTCAAAGCCTTGTCAAGGCTTAAAATACACTATTGTCCCTATTGAAGGGGCATATCAACCCTCCTTCACCATTATTCATCCCCATCTCCTGTATCCACTTGGCTTCTATTCTTAGCTCTATTGTAGCTCGGATTATTGAGACTTGTTTCTATTGTTGCAGCCACAGCATCTGTTGCCACAGGACAGCCACAGGTCAGTCAGTACACGTTACAGTCGTGTTAACACACACTGTGCTCCAGGATAAGGTGACATGTTGGTTTGAAGAAGCTCACTCACAATAGTGGATAGTGTTCAAGGGGAAGTTGCTGTCATTGGCTGAAAAGACACTTTTTAACCAAATTGTTAAGACTTAACTTAACAGTTTTTTCGAATTAGGTCAAAATAACCAGTGCTTAAAGGAAACGTTGAACATTTTGGAAAATATACATATTCACTTTGTTGTATGTGAAAATCAATACTACGCACAAGCTTGTCATCAAGTCATTGCACCAGGTCAAGAAAGAGTCAATACACTTGACCTGAACCATTCAGCCCACCACCTCTGTAAAGTGGTTACTTCAGTTTTGTATGGATGAAGCAAATGAGATATAATATGTTTAGTGGTGGACTTTGACAGATTTTATTTACTAAGGAGAAGACCTAATTGTCTTGAGCTTATCTAAGTCAAAGTCAATGCAAAGACGCGTTGAGACGCATTATTTGTCTCTTACCGGTCAGGGTGGGTTTGTGGACACACACACAACGGCGTTTCTCTGGTGTTTCCACAACAGGTACACAAGCAGTTTCTAGTCACATCAGACAGTACTTCTTTTCTCTCATCCGCTGGCTCACTTGTTGTGTTTATTCGAGGGTAATATAATGGGAACTCAAATGACGCTACAGCGCGTTCGTGGCGTCGCAAACATTTGTATCGAGTTTGGTGTGAACGTGACATTAGAGTAAAGAAAGGCACAACCCTCCTGAAATGAGAAACGAGAGCGGAACCTCTGTGAAGGGTTTGTTGGATTCTGGTGATATGATTGCAAATTGTGACTAAATGTTTACCCCTTACCCTCACCTCTTTACCCTATACAAGTGTGTAAGAAAATCTATGGTGGTCTTCATGTGGTTAAAGACTTCAAACTAAAATTACAGGGACACATTTTGGGTTGTAAACATGTGGATAGAAATAGAAAAGCTTTTAGTCTTGCTCTGAGTTTATAGAGACTGTGAAATATGATGAACAATGCTTAGATCGAGTTTCACATTAAGTGTATAAATCTCCAACTGCATGTCAGTTACAACCAAACTATATCACAGTTATGTGGGAAAGTCATAAACGCCGCAACTACAGAGAAAGTACATACCAAGGTGGGATGTTACAAAGTACATTTTATTAGTTACTGTACTTAAGTAGATTTTTCATTTATCTGTACTTCACTTTATTATTATTTATTTGCAAATACCACTTTTACTCCACTAGATATGTCAGCAAATATCCATCTTTCTATTTCTCATTTTTACAATACATCGCATTACATGATAACATTGTTTTCTTTATATTTTTAAACGTGATACAGTTACGAGAGGGAAACTTGTTAACTGATCAGAACGGGCAGATAACAGACAAGACCCCACCTCCTTTAAAGAGCGCAAAGCACGGCCAAGCAAGTTCCTTTACTTTTAACAATTGTAAGTATATTTAGAAGCAAATACTTGTTTTTACTCAAGTTGTACTTTTACTTTTACTTAGGTGCATTTTGTCTTTTCATTTGTACTTTTACTTTAGAAAAATGTTTGGGTACTTTGTCCACTATTGTGTACTGTGTACAATATGTCAATAGAATAAGTAAATGTTTATCATGAGAAATATTTGATGAAAATGCCAAATAGCTTTTATGAAGGTGTTCTAGTGAATAGAGTGTTATTCTCTGATGACTTTATTGACCAGTTGAATCCGTCACACTGGATTTTGATCACAGCTGCCCCCCATCCCACCCACCTCACTGTATCACACATGGCAGCTAGATGTTTACAGAGCAGATGAGGAGAAAACTGCAAACTGAACACTGGACGTGTAAAAATGAGAAAAGCACAGACATAACAGGAGCCGATTTCAGGCCAGTCTGTCGATCACACAACGTTGCTTCATTGCAGTGATCCTCGAATATTTTCATACTCCGGAGCAGTTTGACCTTTTGTCCTCTACTGCTCACCATCTGGGCTGAGTGTGTATTTGTTCACCTGTAATATAATCCTTCCATCTAACAAACAAAGTGAGGCATTCAACTTCCTGTTTTGTTTCCAAGAGCCTTGATTCTTTGGTAAATCAGAAACACACTTAATGCACCGAAACAACAAACAGAGCACTCAGAATTCAAATGACATAGTTATGATTATTTCTGTGGGCAGGGGTTTTAAAAACTAGATGGAGTTTTTGTATAAATTCTTGAAATAAAAGTAAAATGTGGATTAAAAGAGATATATTGAGGAAAAAGTTACTTTTAAAATATAGGCTCACACAGGCTAAGACTATATCTGTAATGCTGTATGCAATGTATGCACAGCTCTTTTTTCTTGAGAGGACAGTTGAGAACAAAAAGGAGGTGATTTTCTACCCTTTTATAGACTTGTGCTGACAGTGTTGGCTATGAAGTGTTTTATCCGTCCTCTCTGCCGGGGGAATCCCTGTGTAACTTACTTAAATAATATCTGATGTTTTCTCAGATGTTGTAATTACACCACATAAATACAGGTAAAAGTTCAACCTATTTAAAGTCCATTCAGAACAAAGTCCTGTGTCCTGATGCTAACTGAGTTAGCCTTCGACCGGCAA
The DNA here is from genome assembly GCA_038501795.1 of Pseudopleuronectes americanus. Classification (NCBI taxonomy): domain Eukaryota; kingdom Metazoa; phylum Chordata; class Actinopteri; order Pleuronectiformes; family Pleuronectidae; genus Pseudopleuronectes; species Pseudopleuronectes americanus. Next base: position 3,693,620 of record CM076728.1, read on the forward strand.
AGAAAACAATTGAAACGGCTGCCTTGTTTCCTATGAGGGAGGACTACCAGATCTGGTCATGTATCCACATATGCCTCTAATAAGAAGTGGTGGGAAATGGGGGTCAGAGTTGACATTGCTAAGGCCGACAAAACATCAGAAGACAGAGATATAAATCTGGCAAAGTGAATATTAGTCAGATAGGAGATATGAGGACTTTGAAGGAGACATCTCTAGATCAGTGCAACAGGCCTTGGGGCTTTTAAACAGGACCCTGCCACCCTGCCCCCCCTCCCCTCCTCTATCTCATCCATCTCATCTGCAGCAGTGCTGTGAAGCTGCTCCCGCTCGCCCAGCTGTCTGCTCAGGAATCCAAATACCACCTTTTCTCCCCCCCCTGCCAAGCCCCATTCAGTCCACAAACAACAAATAGCTTGCCTCAGCTGATGGATGACACACCGTGAAACCTTAGATGGAAGCTTTCATCTTGTCTACAGAGTTACTGACAGTTTAATGTCACCGGTGGCATAACCATTTTTAGATCATATTGGAAAAAATGACGATGCATAAATCACAAACATAAAAATCCCATGACTTGGTAATAGGTGCTGGAGTAATCCAAGCTTTCTTCCAAGTCTGCCATAAAGTTAAAATGGATGCTCATAATGTAAAGAGATCCATAAAAAGTCATGTAGCTGAAACTTTTATGTTGTAATGGAAACTGACCGACACCTACACACATTGAGTCAGTGAGGTAATCATTCTTGATTTCATAAATCACACTACGACACAATGGGCAAGGAATCTGCTCTCCAACAACTTTATGTGCAATAACAGCACTTGATGTAAAGTTTTGCAGCTGAAATTATTGACGCCCTGTGCGTCCATTCCCTCTGTGGAATCCATTAAATCTACAGCCTCTAGCTCTTAGAAACACTCGTATTGACAGTGACATTGGTTTCCTGCTTAGAATACAATGGGGTAGTGCTTTCAGTTGTCAGTTTGCATTATGTGTGAGGTGTAGATTACAAATGTTTCTGCTGGAATTCCAAATGCAGTAAAAGGCATTCAAACTCATGGTAATGTTAAGGGGTGCAGGTCGTATTGCAGGAGGGGCCAGACCACACAATGAGGATTCCTATAGTCGATCTGCTCATTAGCCAACGTTAGCAGCTAGTGTACATAACTGATCCTCATCAGCATTTACAACATAAGCAATGGGTAGCCTGAGGAGGCCAGATGAGCATTGGACTGAGCCCAGAGATGACCAGGGCCTGTTCCCGGGTGGCACACTGCATCAGGTCAAGCTTGATTCAGCACTGGATACTCCTCTACCCCAAGCAGGTCAGTGACTTACAACTAAAACAATAGATTTCCCCATTTTTTCAGTCTTTACTTTAATCAGAGTAATCCTTTTTTACTTCATATATCTGCTTATTCCCTTATTCCAGAAGTCACCAATAACAACTTCCCAGTCCAATAAATCAACCTGCTACACACTCCATTAACCATCATGATCACTGTGTATCTCACACAAGTGGCATTCTGGATCTGAACTGGTACAAGTAGCTGTAATAAAGCAACAAAAGAAAAAGAAAAAATAAGGTCACTCAGTGGACTCTGCCCCATTTTATTCAATCTAGCTGCACCAAATTACACAAACTCACAGATATAGGTTCCCTATCAAGATTCACACATAATTCTCTGGGAAATCATCCAAAATGTTTATTTTTCCCACAGAGTTAAAAAAGTGAAAATAATTGCCCTGATCTGATCCCTGATCCAGAACCTCATTTAGATTTTATGGAAACTGTCCATTAGTTTTTTGCATATTGTGGCTTACCATCTCACAAACAAACCTTCAAACAAACGGACAGGGGTAAAAACATAATCTTTGTGGAGGAAAAAAAAAGTAAAAGAACAAGTATCAGTATAATCTCTGTTGAAATTAAAGCTGACTCCTTCAGCCTTTATCGTCCCAGCTATCATCACAGCAGTTGCCTGAGGCTCTCCTGATGCACTTCCTGGTTGAAGTACATATAGTGTAACGACTCAGCCATCCACTGATGTCAGAACATGTCAGTGAATGGTGGAAGTGAACTAGCAACAGCTGGTTACAGGGATCCACAGAAATCATCAGAAACCGGATCCGTTTGAACATAACTGTGACATATAGAAATAAATTTGCAAAAAAGTTTGCTTTAATCTAGGATGAGTTACCTTCAGCAGCGGAATATAAGCACATTTGCTGATGTTACCGCAGCCGGTGTCTGCAGTCCATTTGTCATGTGGCTACCAAAGCATGAGCACTGAGTGAACTGTGCAGAAGACTGAATGCAGACTAATGGACGAGCAATCTGCACTCCAACCACTTGAATCGCTCTCCTCATTAGACTCTAATCAGACTTTAATATGGCTCAGTGTTGTTTTACAGTGCATGTGTGACTTATGTGTGACTAGTCACTTAATCAGTGTACACTTACTTTAATGTACTCTTGATAGAGTGGAACGATTTCGCCTCTTGCTCCGCCGCTTGCCATTTCAGTGTCATTAGACATTATTGTTATGATAACCAGGACAAAATGGTTGGAAAGGCAAAGGCCGAGGGAACATTTGATTAAATGTATCAATCTCTATTAGGAGGTTGTATATGCAGTTCATTCATACAGACGATGAGACCTGGAGCACTGCTGCTACAAATTAAAGTGACGTTTATCCAACCTATCATCGGAACAGTTTGTGTCACTGGAATAAGATTCTTCGAATATTTATGGGGAATATGAGTGAATGTCAAATGTTATTCCTCTGCCAGCAAGGTAACTACGTGTTACATGAACTCCGGTTTATCACCCCTGAATAAGAGCTTTGTAACAGCTGCATGGCACGCTGTGCACTATTTCTGATCTGGCCATTTATAACTGAAAAGTATACCTTTGGGTTAGCCACAGGCGATGCATGTTTTCTCAGTGCACTTTCTGACGTTGCATGCTGCCTGTTATATGTAGCTCTCGTTGACACATGCTGTCTGTACATATGCTGCTGGTTATAGTGTAGTCTCATCTCTGCTTTTCCTGGGCTTAGTTTAATATCGTGTAGGAAATTCCTGATACAGAATTCAGCCCCACCAAAATGTACAATATTGCCCGTTGGCGTTTCCTTGCACAGCTTATCTGAAGCTCCCCTCCCTGCTGCTGTTATAGGCAACGTCCCAGTCTACTCTGATCTGTGTCATCTATCTGTGTGATACGGGTCCCTGTTCACCCACCTTCCTCACATCTGCAGTTACCATTATAAGTGTAGCATGTAGGCTATCCACCAACAAGACTGAGGAGTCTTCAGCCATTCTTACAGTTGTGTGAGGATGAACTTATGTTGCTCTTAGCTCTTAGACTGTATATCGAGATTGATTACATAACAGCTCCCCACGAGACAAGTCAAATGCTCTGGATCGCCCCCCTGGTGGCTGCCTGCAGTACACGTCTTAAACCCCCCTCTTCCATGTAAGTTGGCTGGACATGGGCCAATTTAAAAATTCAAAGTACAGCTGGTTTCTGTTATTTTAGATTGCTTGTCCAAGTGTCTATGTAACGCACTTTTTTAATTGTTTTTCTGAATCTATATAAAATGTTATGATTGTTATTGGTCAAGCTTTTTTATTAGCGTGACCTCCATACTGCAGCTCCACCATGATCACTACTGCAGATTCTGACTCCAAATGATATTAGAATAGCAAGATGTCGTCATCTGCATCTGAGACATTTTAGCTTCAGCTTTGTACAACATTAGAAATTGGAGATGCATCTTCATCGTCTTCATATACAGTCTATCTCTGAGCTAAATGCTTATATTAGCCAGCTAACATGCTCACAATGAAAACACTTACAGGTTGGCATTTAGTAGGTAAAATTCAAACCACATTTATTAGGCCAGTGGTTTTCAACCACTGTGCCGCGGCACACTAGTGTGCCGCGGCACAGTGTGAGAGATCTCTCAGTGTGAGAGATCGTCAGGTGTGCCGTGGGAAATTATGTAATATCTAGTGTTGCACCGATATTTCTTCTTGTGGTTAAACCGCTGGGCACGTGCCGCGGCTGGGCAAGCAGTCGCCTCCTCTCCACGCTGCCGGAGGCTCGGCATGCGGCCCGCCTCGAGGTTCTTTGGTGGGGGGAGGTCCTCGTCCGGTGGCGCCTCACGCCTTCGCTGGTGCGGGGGCCTTTCTTTTCTCTCGGGCCACGGGGCGGTGTCTGTCGCTGGTGCGGAAGGCGGGCCGTTGGAGGGGACCGGGTACGGCGGTCGGTGGCGGCGACTCTGGACGCGTGTCGGGCCCTTCTCGCGGATCACCTCAGCTACGGCGCCCGCTGGGGGAACCCTCCGTTCGCGCGGGGGGCCCCCTCCGGCGGTGCGCCTCGGCTGGCGCCTAGCAGCTGACTTAGAACTGGTGCGGACCAGGGGAATCCGACTGTTTAATTAAAACAAAGCATCGCGAAGGCCCACGGTGGGTGTTGACGCGATGTGATAAAATGGGCATAATATGTCTCCGTTAAATAAAGTTTAGTTAAATCAAAGATTGTTTCATAAATCTGTTTCAATTAGTGCTCATTAAAATATACGATTAATAAAGGGCTAAAATAATTTTAAATAGTGCTTTTTATTACATTGAGAAACTATATTACTAACTATATGTATTATATGTACTGTGTTAGGCCATAGAGTGTAATTTTGTGTCATTTGGGTTGGTGGTGTGCCCCAGGATTTTGTAAATTCTTGGGCACAGGTTGAAAATCAGAATTCAGAATTCCGACAATCATAATACATATGTACAGTTAACTCAAAGTAGAACTGATCAGTAAGGCTGATGGGAATGTCCTCCTCGAGATGTCTACTAGGAAAGGTCAGAGGAGGAAAAGCATCCAATATAAACCAATGAGTGATGTCATAGTGCCTGTTGGTTGCCAGTCTTCCTGTCAGGTACTGGAAACCAACATCCTAAAGAGTAATTCTTTGAATATGCTTTATGGTGTCAAAGCTTTGGATTAGGTGCATGATTAATGTTGTTAAGTATTTTTTTTTCACATGGACAAAGCCAACACTAACAAAAACCACAGGGCAAAAGCAGAAACATTTCCTGAACACAACAGTGTCCAAAAAACACAGTCATTTCCCCCTGGCGGATCGGATGATTACACAGATTAAAGTAACACGATCAGGCATCTTTAACGAAAGCTACAATAACATAATAATACTTATGTGATTTCTCGTGCTTAGTCAAGATGCTTTCCATCTATCAGTCTTCACAATACAAAAGACTTTGATAGTGTGTCTGATTTCAGTATAAACCAGTAACAAGTAATACCACCATTTTATGATAGAGAGACTGAGTATCAATTTCAAGGGACGCTAATGGACTAATAGTGTGAGAGAAGAAGCTCTGGAATGTTCCAGGTCTCATTTTACTAACTAAAGACAGAAACACGCGGACACTGAACAATGGAGATACTGACCGCCGCGGTCTGCTTGGTCATAGAAAATAAAAACTTTTTTGTTCCACAGTAAAAGTGACTACACATGTAAAATTATCCTGGTCAGAACTGATAATCATTTGAAAGTGGTTGAAGGTCTTTGTTGTGTCTTTGTGTGTCTGTGATGATGGTGTGCACTTCGTTCTTTCCTAGCTTTGTTCATTCTCAGACGCACATTGCTCTGTATTTTCACTGAGAACGATTTGTAGCCTCGGAAATGACTTCAACTTAATTACAATCCATCTGAAGCTATTACATGGGTTCAACCTTTATGTTTTATGAGATATCTTTGGCAAAGCAGCATCTAAACATTGTTCAGGCTGCCAGAAATATGGGAGGTATGCTGATCCTTGTCTGGATTAGAAGAATCAAGTCCAACTTATTGTTGGACTCGTGGTTGTAGAAACCTCGGAGGACACTGAAGTCTCGTCCTCTGCATTTTTGGTCTGGGAGGTTATAGTGAGAGTGAGCGGATGTTCTTTGGAATGAAACTTGGAGGGTCTTTTGTAGTCGGCTTCCAGTATTTTAAGACTTGGTGTATTAAAATGGTCACATTTTAAATAAACATATTAAAGTATCTAGTATTTCTCCAGCAGAATTTATTTCCTGGCTGGTTTGGCAGGTCTATAATTTCCTTAATATTTACTGGAAATAAAATCTGGTGCTATGAAGGGGAAATGTATTATAGTAATATAATAGGGTTCCTTATAGGGAAAATAAAACATTTTGTAACAGCTACATAAGTAAGAGTTTAGGGGAATTTCCTTGAACGAACTGCTTCATTTAAATATAATTAAATATAAATAATCAAACGTTTAAAACAACAGAAACTTTTTGGGTGTCTTGACCTGAATGTTTGAATAATCCTATTTGCACCCGACAGTTGTTTGAGCCAAATGAAATCTGTGTTTAGAATTACTGTACAATACCAGCGCATCTCTTTACTCTTCATGCTAATGGGTCCTATCCTGATATTTCCCTGACGCAAACCAGCTTTTTCCTATTTATACCAGAATATTATTAGGCCTTGGATAACAACATTTGTTTGGGTTCCTCTCCAGGGGAAGTTGGTGGGGAAGGTCAGCGTGGTTACGGCTGTTTGTCTGCACGGCTGCCGAGCCGGAGCCCTGGAACAGATTTCTGAAGGGTCTTCAAAACAGAGGTCTGTCTTCCCTCCGTTGAAAAACTAGACCATGAGGCCCTCTAGAATAACAGGGATTGCCTGGAGCAAAAATAATCCTCCCCATATCACACAATAAAGGAGTATGTGGATTTTGTCTCCAGCGCAGCTCAGAAAAATGTGCAGATTGATAAGACCGCTGCCCTCTTTATCATAAAAAAACAAGGACACAGGTTTTTAGCAAGCAGAAGTACCAAGCTATCCATTTGACTTGGCAGTTGTGGCTTTGGCTGCATTCATCACACACGTGAGGAGGTAAATGAAACCATGCTCAGTGTTCTGTGCGGCAATTATTGGCACCAGGCTCAAGTTGTCCTTGTGGCTGATAACTGTGCATCAACAGTCTAATTGTAAACCATAACAGCCTGATAGAACACTGTGTTAGTTACATGCAAACTTTTAAAGAAGCAGATGGTTCGTCCTCATGATGTTTTCTGTCAATGTTATTTTGTTTTATTTTATTTAACTTTTTTTTTAAAGTGTATAACTTGAATTAATAAGCCCACATAAATTACCATGATAAAGGTACAGCAATGAAAATCTAACTTTCAACACATTTACGTCTTAACTCAACTGATCAACGTAAAATGTAAGTTAGAAAAGCATTATGAAAAATGTTGGCATATGATTTTTATGGTTCCTACAGAGAAACTTAAGAGTTCGGGAATTTTGTTGAACACATTTTCCTTGTGTTTAGATTTGTGTTAATTCTGTGTTTCCTTCTTTTATTTTGTCTATAGCTTTATTTCCTGCCGTTGTCCAGTTTCCTGCCCTTGTGATCATCTGCATCTGTTCCTTGTGTGTTTCACCTGTGTTCCATCATCCTGCTTCCCCTGTATATAAGCCTCTGTGCTTTTTCTTTGGCAATTCGTCGTCTTTTGTGTCTTAAGTGTCATCTTTATCATTTCCAATGTTTTTTCAGTTTTATTTCTCCTAGCATAATTGATTTTGGACCTTGCTTGTTTATCTATATATATATGTATATATATATATATATATATATATAATTATTTTAGGGTTAGGGTTGTTTTGCCTTATTAAAAGGACACTTTTTTGTTATTTTACTTGCACACAACATTCTGAAACAAGGGTTTGGCCCCGCGGACACATTCCCAAGAGCTGCTGTGACTTCAGTAACTTACTGTACATATTCAATAAAAGATGCTTATTTTGTGCACTTTAACAAGTTTTGCAGAACATAGTTGTTAGTATGAGATACAAAATGCTCTGTGTACAGGTCATTACAATTCTCCTTTAAATTTGTATATAGTATATTCCCAAATTCTCAATATCTAAAGTGGGATTTGCTGTTTACATGGCCCGTATCAAATTTCAAATATCGTCCTCTTTAGAATAATGGCAGAATATTATTGTGCATGTAAACGCACGGCGAGTGTGGATTCATCTGTTTATTTGAACAGAATTTTTTCAGACTGCAGCCTGAATTATTTTCTGAGGGGAACGGTCCTGTTTCATACCCTATATTAATATGTAGCACATGTGAGTAAGTGACCACTTACAGGGCTGCACAGGAAGCAGAACACTTGGACAGGGTTTGTTGTCAAAGTCATGGAATTATTAAAAACATGGAGTTTTGATTACATTGATATCTTGAAAACATCACATGATGGGTGCCCGATTGGGCGTGCACAAACGCATCGTGACCACGCCAGGTTCTCCACAGCTGAGTCTGGTTAAGGTGTGAGCCGGAGGGCAGCAGATGAAGGGATGATCTCAAATCTAATCAAACTTATCAGAACGATACTGCACAATTTGATTATCTAAAACTGGTTGCACCATCTGTGTGTGTCAGTGTGTGTGTGTGTATGTGTGTGTGTGTGAGTGTGAGGTGTAGTGCACAGCGATTCCTGCTGCGTTGCTTGAACTGATGTGAAAGGAAAGAGACAATAATGAGACATATTCCGTTATAAACCCAAATAGACAAACTTGTACAATCATGAAAAACGACATTCTGTTTTATTGTCTGCAAATCCAACTTGTGATTTATTGTCATTCGTTTCACTCGGAACCAAGTTATTCATTGGGAAAGCTGTGTGCAATGTGTTTCCCCCTCTCTAACTATGTGAAATGAATAGTCACTGGCCATTTTAGTGATGTCTTTATAGAATCAAATTGGTTCCAAGATTTTTTATGAATTCATTAAAGCCAAAGCTAAATTTTAAATGGAGAAAATAAGCAGACTGAGTCCACCTCTTACATGACAAATGGGGAGAGAGGGAAATGCCAAGAGGAATGTGATGCAGGCCAACGAGAGGCTGAGCACAAAAGGAGTCGGCCAATGGCATCAATTAGCCGCATGTTTCACTGGTTCGGCCAAAGTATGGCTGCTCCAGACTGCTCATGTTGGGGATTTATGTAGCTCTCGTGCCACTCTATGAACCCTGATCTCTTTCGCTTTCTGCAAACCATCATATAGCTCAGTTGAATCTATAGATCATGACATTAGTGTAAGGATTAAAGGATTGTGGCTCTGCCCATCATGCCTATTGGTGATGATAGTTTTGAACACAGTAATATAGGTCTGCAATGTGGCAACGCAGCTTAAACAATATGTCAGAAAGGTTTATAAACATGATCTGACTGGTTGTTAGAACACATTAATTTCAGATAAACTGATGTGTTCAATTTTCTATGTGTTGTTGACGGAACAACAAACACGGTGGCTGCGGGTCATTAGCCAATGTCTTCAGTAGAACTGGAAAACTATTTGATTTAGCTGACGCTTTTATCCAAAGTGACTTACAATAAGTGCATAAAACCCTGAGGGTACAGACCCAGGACAACAATAATCAAGAAAGTTTACATTACAGCTGTCCAAAAGAGAAGCCAAAGCTTCTTGATCACCTCCTGTTGGCTAGTTGCAGTAAATAATGCCTCTTGCTTTGTTTCGCAGATTTGACAATGACAAAAGTAAAAAGTCAAAGACACTTTCAATATTTTATTTGAGGCGATTTCTGTCATTTTTTCATCACACTTATATATATTCAAGTGTTCATTTTACTTTAAGTTTTGATTTGTTAATTGATGCTATAAAAATAGAGTGGATCTTCATGATTGAGAGCTGGGACTGACTCACATTTGGTTGATCAGCTGATCACTACCCGATGATTATTGTCCGGGATATTTTGACTTCATGGGGGAAGTGAAAACGAGTCATCCATCTTCATATAAATTATTATGTTATGAACTCTCCTGTTAAGAATAGCCAGAGTATGATCGGCTTCACTTATTCCACACAGGCCTAAAACTGAGAAATATGCGTTATGTAGGACTCGACCCAGCTGAGCCCACCTGGTGCAGACTATGTATATTCGATGGATATTCACGTTGGTAGACTTAGATGAAGCTGTTTCAACCCGTAGGGGCGCTGTTCCACTTATTTGACAAATCTCGTTTAAACCTGGCGAACACATGGCCTCTATAAATGAGAAGCGGCTGCTATCTGTCAAAAGACTATTTAGTCTTTTTATGACGGTACTATTTTTTGGTTCTTAGAGAAATCATCACTGTATGTTGCGTAGCATGTGTAATACATTGTCAGTGGTTATGGTTAGAACAGATAAAGCATATTCTGATTGAAGATCAAAAGCTCTTGGTGCACGCACATCTTATTCTTCAATATTTATAGTGTTTTGAGCAAGTTGTTGATCCTGATGTTGGCGGTTAATGGCTGTGAAGAATCCTCTCTGCAGGACTCATAATGAGTGTGACGGGGCGCACGGCGTCCGTCACGGCAGTGATGCCCTGCCCCATTTTCATGTGATTATTATAAATGTTAAATGTATATATTGCATGTCTGTTGTCCGGGTCCGTGTGTTGTGTGTATGTTTGTTAACCCGTGAAGTGTTTTATTTTGTTAAGGCTGTTCAATTATTAGATTGCTATGCCTTCTGTGAGCCATGGGCCAGTAAATATGGTGCCAAATATTTTTCTATGTATATATAAATTGTAATATAAGCTGTTAAAGCTTCTGGGATTACCTGTCGTGTGACACCCCTGTGAATCTGAGTATGTTGGAATGTTCCAATTAGGGGGGCGGGGTTTCATCCTATATAAGCTGGTATGGGCATTGAGTAATGGGGGGCTGCTACCGGAAGGACGTAAGTCTTAGAGCTCACTCAGATGCGTTTACTGAGAACTCCATTGTTATTGTAATTATTTGTTTGGGGGCCCACGTGCCCATTTATTTTCTTATTTCCCAAGTGTTTGCTTTTTTTTGCTCTTTTTGTTTTATGATGTATATATTTAGTTAATTCTGCCTTGTCGGCATTTTTTGGGGTAAATAAAAATTCCCAACCTACACCTTCAACTCCAAGACCTCCTGAGAGTTATATTTCCACCAAGCTCAGCTGCTCGAATACATCCCACCTTCAACAATGAGAATGAATTCCCTGCTTGGGGCACAACAGAGAATAAAATAGCTTTGAGCTCAGGATAAACAACTAAAGAGGCGTGAAAAGTGCTCACTGTGTCCAGCACACAAGCTTGAGCCTGTAACTAATGAGTTGTAAATGAACTGTGAAGCTCATCGTCAACACATCTAGATCTAGTGGAGGAATGGTGTTAAGCGCTCAGTCTTGGTGATAAGATTCATCCACAGGTAATGTTCCCCACTGGTTCCCTGGGATCCTGGAGGAGTCAGTCAGACAGGTCCAGTTGAAAAACAAGGAGCTCTTCCAGAATGACTGAAGACACTGAGCTGTGTTTGAGCAAAAGATCTGAGACAGAACAGATGCTACAGATCCGCCTGCGATCCACTTTATTCCGAAAAGATTTAGAGCCGTGAAAAACTGCGAAGTTTGGAGATGCTGCCGGCCCTGTTTTCATTAACTCTAGGGCTGCATGATAGTATCGATGGGCAAAATACTGAGAAGTTGGGAAACGATGACGTAGACACTCACAAGAGCTTCCTGGATGTAGACTCTGCTGATTCGTCAGGCTCCTATCACATGCCCCCCTTCAGGTAGAAAACAGCCATCATAAGACTTGGCTATCAGCGCAGAACACAACATAGATAATCAATCACAAGTGTTGCTGACCCAGTTGTCTTTGCTAAACGATGTTATACAGGTCAATCCTGCTACAACTGCTTACATGTGTAGGAGGCAAGATATTATTTAAGCAATATAGGTCTTAGAATCAAATGCCCTGTGTACACCACCACTCTCTGAGCTGTGTAAGTAAAAACTGGGATTTAAACTGATAAACAGCCAAAACGGATAGAGACTCTGTGTTTCAAAAAATGATTTTTTAACTTAAACCATATAGTAGTATAGATGTTGCCACAGATTCAGGAAGTGATTGTAGTTTGTCTGTCTGTGAACACGGGGCTATATAGAGTTTGCATGTAATTTAGTGCAAAGCAGCCAGGAAGGAAGAAACATCAGAGACGCTGCTCTGGGCCAATCGCTCACAGTTTTCAGGTGTATCAAAGCTGCTTGTGGAGCCAGGAGGACATTCCTCCTCTCTCACAGGAGAAAGCTCTTATTCCCTGATGCATCCAGCCAGACTTTAGTAAATCCTCAGGCAGCACTGTCCTACCTGCTGACTGGATTCTGAGAAAAGAGCGCTTGGCCCCCAACCCCTCACTGGGAAATCTCACCTCTACTACTTAGCACTCAAGTGGCTCCTTCATACATACACACACACACGCACAACGCACACTTTTCATTCCTCTCCCCTCCTTCACTTCCTCTCGCTCCTTTGTGTAACTGTTCTCACCGGTAGACAATGAACATCAGATGTGTGTAACTGCTGCTGGGATTAAAGGCCTGGACGCACCTGTGATGTGTGTGAGATGAGAGAATTACACGCTTGACAAGGTAATTAGCACGGAGGACACCGAGTCAATTTAACAACCTTGAAGATTTCCTCATAAAACACCAATCGAGCAGTGATTATCAGTGACAGTGGCCATGTGTGTCCCATTATCAGATGACGGAGTCTGCGCAGCTAAGATGTGGCTTTGGTCTCGCTTTGAGTCAAAACAGAATCTTCTTTCCCAGGCCGCACATTCTGGATTTAACAGCACGCTTGGGACGGGATGAACTGAAAAAGTCACCAAACGAGTTTGTTAACGTAAAACTAACAGTTTAATTGCATAATAATATGGTTTCCATGAAGATTGTCATCGTCTTTATATGCAGACCAATAGATCTTCCAAGATTGGAAGACAACCCACATTTATGTTACTTCTGGACATAACATATGTTGTCAATAGAGATTCTAATGAAAAGTAACACAAGTGTGCCATGTGCTGAAGAAGACACGCAACAGTGATGCTGCGTATGACCTGTGTGTTTTGTAATGGTTCCTCTGGGATTAAAGTCTGTTGACCCTCAGATGCCCCTTTTGGACAGTAAACCAAAGGCCATTAAAAAGAAATGGACAGAATTCAAAGTGCTCCAGTCAGAAGTAAATATTGTGTTCCTTGTGGCAGTGGTTCCTTTTTGGCATGCAACTTCACAGATTTTCTTCTGGACTGAGCTGTCAGAGGATGAGTTGTGAGCAGTTCATCCAATAGCTATGACCTCTTTCTCTTTCAGGTCAACAGCTTTAGAGGCTCAGGAGGTAAAATTCTTGAGATTTTCTTTTTACCAATTAACAAGACAGTCCACAGGCATGTTAGCAGCAGCTCCACTCAGATACAGCATGATGGTTCTCCGCAAAGGGAAACAATATTGTCTTTACAAAATTTCATGGCAATCAATCTCACTCAAATCCACAAATATCAACCTCACAGTTGATCTGGAGGAGGAAATGGGACGAGCAAGTCAGAGGGATTCATCCTCTGTGGAATGTTCATGAGGGTACAGTTGAAAATGTGTGCGTGTGGTGTCTTTTGAAGAGTTTGAACATGTGTTGATGAAATTAAAGCCAAAGAGGGTTTGCAATCGGGAGTAAAGACGAAGCAACATCTTAATAATGTTGTAAACACTGGAATGTGTATTAGCTAACTTTGCCCAATAAACATAAGGTTGAGGACTAAATATGTCTTTGATGTGCAGGGGTCAGTACATTTAGAAGAATGTCTGTGTCAAATCATGTTCATTTCAATAAATTGAACACATCAACAAAACAATATTTACAACAGTGATTAGAAGAAACAGTTTTTAACCAAATGGAAAGGCTTGTCAATGTTTAAAGTATCTATACATAAGAAAATGTAAACCAGTATTGGTAGAATATGGGAAAAGGCATGATTATTATTTTATTTATTTAAGTTTGAGCTTTTTGAAAAAAGCCAATTTGATAGTTTTAAATTGTTTTAGATATTTGGAAATTATCTCTTGACCATCCTTCTATGTCTAGCGACCCCCCAGGGAGTCACCACCCCTAGTTTGGGAACCACTGACATAAGGGACAGTGTAAATATGCATGACAGGACTCAGCCAGAAGAGGAGCAAAACAATGCCGAAAGAATTAAAGTTGTGCAAACAAGTGGTGTTTAATCCTTCGCAGCAGCTCAGCAGGACGCTGTTGTTGTTTGGGAAGACTGATCCTCAGCTCTTGCTTTAGTTACGAGATTAGGACCATGAATCAATGCACGGTTCTGCCTCAAAGGCACAAACAGAAGGGAATCCCTCCCAGAAATAAGAGAGCAGAAAACATGATGTTATCCATAAAAGTACCAGCTACTTCAAAACATGTACATCATATCCAGCACGAGAGCTGCTGCACAAAAGCAAAATGATCATCCGGCGCAAATCTAATCTTCCCCTCGTCGCTGCGATATGCTTTTTCTAATTGTTTCCCATTGTTAGCTGGAGGGGGGAACGTTGTTCGGGCCCATTGTGCGTGCAGGGAGTAGACTCCCTCTCCGTCTGTATGTCGGGTGTCAATTACGTCATTCAACTTTCCAAAGGTAATCATAGAAAACCACAATGTCCTCAGGCTGAAATTTACCATGAAATCCTCCTATGAGCTGGATGACATCAGTTTTCAGCAATTGGTTTTATTTTCACATGGTCCACAATAAAACCATCAGGGCCTTTGTGAGATTATTATTTATTTTTTTTACACAGAACTCTGCACTCACAGCACTGCAACCCCAACATTGACATTGAGGCTATGAAGTCTGGTGGACCCCACTGCGTTTCACGAGGCCTTGCAACTGGAGCATGTGGAGAGAATATGTCATCAAAGTCTGTGAGTTCGGTGAGCGGCTGGGAAAGGTCTGGACCCGCCGTTTAAAAGACGAGAACACGAGGAGTGCTGCCTGAAAAAAAACGGAGAGGTGGATTTCACGCAGAGAACAGGCTAGTTTCTGAGATGATTTAAACAGCTGAGCCAGGTCTCAAAACAATGTTGACCAACCGAGTACAGGATCAGGACAGGTCGAGGTGAGCGGATACACCAGGGGCTGGTCTGAGTTCTCAGACAGGACACCGGAGCTGCTGCATCTCCCTCCACGCTTGTTAGCCAGTCCCACAATCCCCGTATTGGGACTATACGATCCAGTAATAAAGAGTTATAGTTGCAGTATGAGGTCTCAACTCACTAATGAATGAGAAAGTACTTTGTGTCTTCAGCTGACTTTTTCCTTACCACAGAGCTGAGCACCGGCCAAGGCTGATACCTGAATCCTGGCCTCCTCTTGTCCTCTGTGTCGGGACTTAAATCAAATGTTTCTCTATGAGCCCACAGAATGGAAAGCTAATAAGCAAACCTCCCAGATGAAACTACTCGTCAGAGGAAATTATATTGTAGCAGTCATCGGCCTAAAATAACACACATAAACCGGGTAAAAGGACTTAAAGCAACATACAGCGTCTCCTAATTCTCCTGTTATGATTCTCATGATAGTCACTAATCTACTAAATATTATGCAATGCAGCTATAAAATTATCTTTTATGTTTTGCTCACACATTTCCTAACATTAAAGTACAGTAAACTCTGCTATGTTCAACCTGGAGCAGGGGCAGGAGCAAAGTGCACGCGCATTAATGACAAGGGATGTAGTGTCTGTGGAGAGAGAGTAATGACGAGGGTATAGAGTATCACTAAGAGCTGAGAGTGACAGGGAAACAGTGAATGACTTTGACCCGGGACTGGCGGTGTGTCAGAGGAGATGGTCGCTGTATGAATGACGTGTTGATGGACTGCCGCCATTCTCCTCCCTGCACACACCGTTTACCCTATTTATGATATCTGCTCTACACAGGACGGGGATACGGATTAGATGGATCGGACAATTTGTCTCGAGACTCTTCAGATCAATAACCAGAGTTAATGAGGATGCTGCTGTTGGTGGCAGACAGAGAGTAAGAGTTCATTCATTATTTCCAACACACATACACACACAGTAGTGTAAAGCCCAGAGGCCTGGGCTCAGACAGATGGCAATCCTGCTCTGGCTGGTGTGTATTTTGTGAGGTGCCTGTGATGATAAACAGGGCAGCAGACTATACACTGAACTCTTTAAACCGAGCAATCAGCTGCACAATATGAAGATGGCTTGGTGAGTAAGGAAATGAGGCCTGCGCACTCTCACACTCAATGCCTCGGTTCTTGTTCCCATAAACTTTAAACTACAATAATAACCTGCAAGCTATCACCGCCTCCAAGCGTGCACCTGCGCATAGGGACCACGGGCTGACATTGAATTCTCCAATCAGGTCTGCTGCCGTGGTGGCACTTACACCCCGTCTCGGTCTGGAGGACATGTCATTCCCAGTGGGCCGAGCGTTGAGGCCTTCAGACACCTGCGGGGGGCTTAGTGGCGACAGTCCGCAGAGTGACACTCAGAGCTTATGGGAGCGAGGAGCGGGAAACGGCCTCATGTGAATGTGGAAACAGAAAGGACAATTCAGCCATCTGCATTATTGAAATTCCTATTGGTGAAGACTGTGAAATGTCCAACAGGTGCTTCTAAAAGACAAAGCTTTATTTCTGTGAGTAATGGGCTGAAACATATTCAAGCTAATCGACCATAATCTGCCTGAAACAACCAGAGGGAGATGTGAATTAGCAGCACGCAGCATACTTCAAATGCTCTCAGTTACTGTCTTCCGGTTCTTCATGTGAACAAATTGACACATTACTGGAGCCGTGACAACAAAGTGACAGAGTGAAACCAGCAGAACGGCTGGATTTGACTCATTTAAGTACATAATGAAGTAAAGGAATTCAAAGAGGCTTATTTCATTTGAAAGGAGCTTACATCAAGTAGCTGTACAACCACAGTTTGTGGGGCTCAGTGTCAATTTGAATTGTTCCGGCCAACTGAATCGAGTTATTGCAAAGGAATAATGATATAGTAATATAACAGATGAACCAACACAAAAGCCGCAGCCGCTGTTTTACAAATGACTGCAGAGACAGTAACAAGTAATGGGGCAACAGGAGGAGACTGGAGAGACCAATAAGACGGGTCGGCTCGGTCCTGGGACGTCCCCTTGACCCAGTGGATGTGGTGCACAGAGGAGGATGATGGCTAATCTGTCATCTGGGATGGACAACCAGTCCCACACCCTGCTGGACACCAGCTGTCACTGGGCCTTCAGTGACAGACTGAACAACCAGCTCTGCTCCCAGTAGTCAACATGCACCAGTTCTGGGACTGTAATATAAACTCTTTAATTATACACATTACTGTCTGTGTAAGTCAATGTGCCATTTGGTTACACTGTAGATATTCTGCTCTGCTTCTAGTCTATTTTTGTATTTCCTTGTGTTCATATCAGGGGTTCTCAAAGTGGGGTCAGGGGACCCCCAAGGGTCCGTGAGGGGCTGCAGGGGGAAGGAAAATCATTAATTCTCACTATATTTTCATCCATATGTAACACACTGAGAGAAGGTCTGACTATTTTGGTCCTAAATTTAATAGATTTCCTTTAATGAAACGAGGAAAAACAAAAATCTTGTCAATTGGGGTCTGTGGTCTAGTTTACGTCAGTTAAGGGGTCCTTGAAGCACAAAAGTGGAGAACGGCAGGTTTATACTGAACATTAGTAATAAATAAGTAACAAACAGCATATCATTCATCCAAACGTCTAGGTGTAAAAAGTTGTTCCATTCAAATCTGATCTGGACATATACTGGGTGTACATGTTGTAGAGGTTCCCAAACTTTCAGGCTACAACCCCCAACAAGACCCTACCAAAGACATGCAAGCCTCATCATCCCAAAGGATATGGATTGGAGGGATTTCACAAATAAAAAAATCACATCAATCAAACAAATTTAAATTGTATAGCCAATAATCACAAATCAAAATGTCTCCAACAGGGTTGAACAAGGTGCGAGATCCTCTGTTCTTAACCATCAACCAGAGTAGGGAAATATATATATTATATGCTATATTAAAATCCCTGAACATTTTTTTTAACATACTGGAAAGGTGTGTCAATGTTTAAGGCATTTATACATAATAAAATGGCTGATAGAGATAAAGGCAGCAACTATGACAATCAAATGAAATTGAGGAGCTCTAGCCAGTAATGGTAGAATATGTGAGAAGGCATATTGTATATTAAGTAATATTATTTCATCATAGTCAGTTGCCACCACGACCCTCCATCAAAATACTCTGATTTGCGATCACAGTCACGATCCATGGTCCACGATCCTCTCTGCTGCTGCTACAACACAGTTAAATACTCTGTTGTTTAACTCACAAAGAATCTTATCTCGACACGTTAATAACAAAGCTACTTTGTATGCAGTTCCATACTTTTACATTTCTTCCCCCAAAATAATGAGCAGGAATTCAAGGTGTGGCATCTAGAAAAATAAAAAAAAGAACCAGAAGAGAGTAAAGCGTTCCATCTGACAAACGCAAATAGAGCAACAAGCAAACCTTTTCGAATGTTCTCCAACAAGAACGAAAAACACAGAGGAGCAGGAGGAGACGGAGAGGACGTACCTGCCAGATGAATGTTTCAGGTGATTGGACGGAGCGTGCCCCTGGATTCCTTCCCCTATCCTTAAACCCCTCAGATGAAATAGTGTCGTGACAGCTCATAAACATATCATATCATGAAATGCAGTTACGGGCCCTTGGTCCAACACTGCAGGTGCTCTCTATAACTTGTCCTGCTTAGACCTCTTGTCAGCACAGCGTTGACGGGAACAGAACGCGGCACAATTACACCTTTATAGGAATTGTGACTCCACAAAGCAGAGGTGTAATTAATGATGATTTAATTAACGGTAAAAAAAATTGGCTGCTTCCCCTGTCGGCGTGCCAGGTCCCTTGTGTTGTGCTGACTGGGACACCTACATGGAAAACAGCCACTGCTAATGTTATAAGTTACAGCTGGACATCTCCTGTAAAGTCAATAATATGAGTGAAAAAGACCCTTTGTTCCAGTGGCCCATGGGGCAGTGCTAAACGGTTTAGCTGATTAATTAGGTCAAAACACAATATTAATCTCCTTCCACTTGCCAACTCGTTAATCATTTTTTAAACTGTGAGCATACAAAAGAGGTGTATTTAAAATATCAGAGATTCTCTCACTCCATGCTTTTCCACTTCTCTTTGTGTTGGGATTTAAAGTGTGTGACATGTGGCCGTGTTATTTCTCTTCTCGCTTCCCTCTCCTTTCCCAGCCTGCCTGCAACTACAGGGTTTGGGTGTGTTAGTTTGTTGGTGCGGAGGTCATCGATAGTCTGTTTATTCGTCTTTTATTTGATTTAGGTTTTTCCTCTTTTAGTTTAGGTGCAGAGCGATGGTCCGTTGCGCGGCTGGCCCACTGTTTTCCGGTCGTTTGTCCAAGCTGATGGGTGAAACTACTGAATTGTTGTTTGGCGTCCTCACTTTAATATGGTACAGTCTTCTAAACAAGCCTTTTAGAATGTTCCTTTTTTTTCATCATCTTTTGGAGGCCGTAACAAAAACAAAAGCCTCTCCATATGCTGTGGGACATTTTGATGGTCATTGTTACTCACTCTGACAAGGACATTATGTTTTCACGCAAGTTCATTTGATAGTTTGTGACGAAGATTACTCAAAAACAACTTAACAGATTTTCCACGAAACTTGCATCATGTGGTATGGATCAGGGAAGAACCCATTAAACTGGTGCAAATCTGAATCAGGCCTATCCACGAATATGTCTTCCTTAACATTGTGAGATTATGTCTTACAACATTTTCTGAGATTTCCCAGAGAATATCAAGGCTCTTGACACAAAAAAGAACAAATATCAGACACTTAATAGATGTGTTATCTATGAATGTTAGAAAATTGTGATAATTCTTACATTTTGAAGCCAATGGATAATCAGTTTACTAAGCGATCATTTCACTATTGATCGCTTAGTAAACTCATGATCCATTGACTACACGTACTTCTCTAACATTTACCTCCACCCAACCTCAACCTGAACAGAGGTCTTTAATGGTTGAGAACACCTGTATGGGCGGGTCAGGGTTAATACCTACTGTACATCACAAAGAGCTTACAAGACAAGCCTCCTTTACTTCTTAACATCTGCTAGTAAAACCGGCACTGGATTTTTATTATAGTCTAATTAAAGACCTCGACCACAAAGCAGCTGTTCAGAAAGTTTGGCAAAGGAAGTAAATTAATCCGAAAAGAGGGTAATCTGATTACTCTTGTAAAACAATTAAAATAATCCTTGTTTTTTTTCCATGTGTAGTCTTTGTTTATGCCTTTATCATGTTTTGTAGAGTTTAGATTCTCCATTTAGTTAAAAGACAGAAATACCTCAACAACTGTCAGATGGACGCCTGGGATTTCCCACGTGTGTAAATCATTTGTAGTTTTGAGATCTCATTAAGTTGTTTTCACGCTAACATCAGCACTGAGCTCAAAGCGTCACCTCACAGAGCTGCTGACATTCCTCCGCACTAGTTTTCATTTCATTGTTACCTACGGTTCAAGCTCAAACACCAACCACACAGATAGGAACACAGACAGATCACACTCTCAGAGAGGCTATACATCCATGCCATTGGACTGCAAGTCTTTAATAACCCCCCAAAAAAGAAAAAAAAAGAACTCCATACAAAAGTTTAAGTACATGGTCACTTAATGAACTGTATAGCATTTTATGGAAATGATCGAACATGGTTTTATCTATTAGTTTTAAATACAATATCTCTCGACAGTCAGCAGCCACAGAACTGGATCTGACACACAAAGTGGGCAGGGAGTCCATCTTTGTCAGGGCAGGTGATGCAAAGCAGCTGTCCACATCAGGAGCCACAAACCGGTGATATCAGTGTGACATGTGAAAATATAAAGAGTGACGTCCCATGTGAACGGGAAAAATAAAGCTCAACACTGATTTCATTTGAATCAAAGCACACACAACCGTTTAGAGACATAAATAATGCAGTATATGAGTATCAGTGCAAGACAGCATTGGGGACAGGGACACAGGGGACAAAATCACAGACAGAGAGATTGAGACACTTGTTACTAACACGTACAATAAAGCCTGAGTGAGGAATTCTAACAGAACACAGACACAGGATGTAATTTTTGGTCGACTGAATATGGGAATCAGTTAACATTGACATCAAAGTTCAAATCGATGGGGCACATTCAAACTGAAAACAGGAGATGGGGCGGACAAAAAATTGCACCCTGTCCCTGCCATGTGCTGTGAGCTCCAACCTGCCACTCACTCTTGTGATCCTCATCTCTGAACCTGAGGGACAAACTCGACCCTGTGTGGAGCGAGACCACCGGGTTGAGCTGCTGATGAAGAGGAGGAGGTGGAGGAGGAGGAGAAGTTGGGGAGTTTCTGACCAGGCTACTGGTTCCAGCTCACACCTCGCTTTGTGGAAGCGAATTCCTGCCAAAGGTCATTGGTTGGATTGCTTGAAACCTTATTTGTGACTGCGGCTGCATGCGAATGTGGAGCAGACCCCCACTCGCTCCAGCACTCGCCCCCCCCTGCCGTGCGTGCTAAGTGTTAGCTTGTACGGTCAAAGGTGTAAGCACTGGGACAGCAGGCTCTGTGACACAACTTGGTCCACTGTGATAAAACCTCCAGTTGCAACCATCCTCATTTTGTGCATTAGTCAGTGTTATTGATTCTTTGATAAATCCTCAAAACCAGAAACTCAAACAACAAATTAAGACACAGGCAGTAGCTTCTCTTATTTATCGCTGCTGCACTCAAACATTTTTAAACTCGGGTGTCATGATTCTGTTCCCTGGATTGGGACTTTATTTAGAAATGAGGAAGATGATGATGAAGATGATTTGAAAAAAGAATTTCAGTTTTTTTTGCAGCATTGTGGTTTGAAATCAACATGGGAGTCATAAACTAATGGTCCCTGTTGTGAACAACAGACTAGAATGACAGTTATTCCTCCAGGGTGATTTCTATCATTGAGGCCAAATCATATTGTGAAAAAAATAAATGCCTGAATTATTGTTTTGTATCCAGTGTTTAAAATATATATTATTGTTGGCATCAAAAATAAGAGTTAAGCTCACTGTTCCAGCACTTCCACTTTTAACTATTCCATTTTAAAAGATCACTATGGAAATGTTTATAATAAGATTTTTGATGCTGCGATTTGGGAGAGAGGACCATAAACTCTGTCTTCTCATTTCATGTCCTCGTATTTGTCCAAACCCCCCCTCCTTAGGTCCTCGGCCTCACTTATCAGAGTTCTTGCGCGGTCTGCGGAAGCTGGACATGTTCTCATTTAGTGCATAGATGCGCCTGGAGAACTCCTCGAAGCCGGCCTCATCCAGCTCCCCTAGCACTTGTTCGTCACACTCCACAGCTACTGCGTGGTCCACAGGGATGCAGCGGTATTCGTCCAGGCGGGCCTCGTCTACTAGCCCTAACCCCATCCCTACCCCCAACCCCAGGCCTAAGCCAGTGGCCTCTGTGCCCATGATTTCCTCAGCTTGCTCCACAGAGCAGCGCAGCTCTGGGACCAGGCTGCCAGGCGTCTGTCCTGGGACCAGAGAGCCGTTCATGGTGCCTGTGTGCTGATCAGCGGCGACTCTTTCCTCACCAGTTCCCTGCACTGGAGAAGAGTTCTGCGCCACTGTACTGCTGGGTAGATGTTCAGTCTCTTCTCCTTTATGTAGTTCAATCTCTCCGTCACTGCTTTTGCGTCTCTCCACCTCCACTGCCACTGTTTCGCCACCCTGCACCTCCTCCTCCCCCTGCTCTCCCTCCTCGATGGCCTCCGTAGTCTCGGTCAAGTTAAGCGAGGCCATGCCGGCATCGAGGGAGGAGGACAGGTGTTTGGGGGAGGGCGGTGCCAGGCCACCCAGGGGCTGCTCTCCTTCCATGGCTGTGTTGTAGCTGGGTGGAGGTGTTGGCTTGTACTTATCTGCCTCCGAGCTTGCCCTTTTCCTCAGGCCTCGGTCCGGGGAGCTGGTGTGGCCTATCTCGGAGGCGGCAGACCCACCAGGCTGGGACTTAGACGGCACCGGGATGGAGCTAGAGACATTGTGTCGATCACTGAAAGGGAGAAAGAGAAGGACACTAGATGAGCAAGGACATAAACACAGGTAGTGACCTTGTAAAATTCAAGATAAAACTTTTTGTTGCTGTTTTCCATTTATTAGAGTTAACATTAATCTTTAAAGCTGATATGACCACAATTTCCTAAGGGGGTGAGTAAGACATACAGGTTTGGACATGATTCACCATTGAGGTCATCAGCAGCCCTCCACCCAAAGCGTCAAGCTCCTTCCCCCTGACCCCGGACAAGGACAGCTGCAGCTAAATCACTCCACCTTACAACATCTACAAAACATTTGTGCAGCCTTTGAGACTCGCCTCACGTTCTGCACAGTGGAGGAGCACAGCAGGCGGCCACCCAAGTATGTCAGACATTTTCCTCCATAACAGATAACAGACTCAGGATCTGGGACACCCCGCCCACCCTAGTACTGGAGCCATAAATTTACTTAAATGGGGGCCTCACCACCTCTTCTGAGAGCCCAAGGCCGTGTATAATTTACTGGACTACTTAGCAGTCTGCTTAATGTGACCAGTCCACTATCTCAGGAGCTAAGGCTCTGTACTGTCGGGGTCAAAGGTGAAGCAGGGCCTCCTTGTGTTCTCCTGAGATTCACATCTGTTGGTGAAGGACTTAAGGACAAATCTCTGCCTGTTAAGTTGGAGGTGAACTCATAATAGATGTACTTGTAAATTTTCTCCTGTCGCTGGTACTCTTGGCCACTGTTTTGAGTCATTCTCAAAACAGTGGCCAAGAGTACCAGCACTTACAGACCAGAGTTGAGAGCACTGGTGGACATGTGCGTTTATTGTGTACTAGTGTGCGTTCTGATTGACACAAACCACATGACGGCGTGTAAAAAAGGGCCCTGACCTTGACCCCCTGCAGACAGGCACCATGACGAAGCGGTCCTGACATGGTTCACAGGCGGGACAGTGCAGAGCCGAAAGCAGAAGCCTGTCTAGTTTTACGAAAAGCTTGTCAAACTTCAAAGTGCCTGGGATACAGTAAATGAGAACCATCCAAGGTCTGAAGGTACAGAATGTAAACGCTCACGGTAACAACCTGTAAATACTGCACCTCATGGCTAACATATTCAGCTAATTGGAGGAACACAGATGTAAATGTCAGCTTGTCAACTGAGGTCAGGGTTAAGAAAATAAAGGCATAGGTAATGACTCAAGCCTGTGAGAGTGTTCGTCTTAAGTGGGCAGAACAGTAGATGGGCTGTGCATTACTTGGCAGTGCATGTCCATCAAAACACATAATTTAATACAAATAGCTTCAGCCTGTCCCTCCTAATGAACACATGGCTAATTCTGCTGCAAGGCATTTTTCGGGAACAATGAGCTCTTTAACACTTAATTAGACAAAGAGGGGAAGAAACTGAAAATATGGAAGATGAATGATTCCCAATCTCAAACAATTATCTGTGACTATTCAAATGAAACCATCATGGGCTCTTTGGAAGCCAATCAAAAAAAATGAAAACCTGAGCTGGTGGAGAGGAATAAAGACAGATGTCATGAGAAGTCAATTATCATTTAAGTAAGTGGAAAATGTGGTTCAGTCCCTTTGAAACACAATACAGGTTTGGAAACCGGAGACAGCTGGTACTGAGTTAAGTTTAAGGTTTCAATGCATAATTTATAACAAGCTAATAAGTGACTACTAGGTTTCTTTTTTTAAGCTTGACTGAGTGATGTCCTTACGGCAACGACTGATTAGACGGCTTTGATTTTAATCACCATCAACCATTTTCTTCCATTCCTGCCTTCAGCTGATTTTAGGTGAACATCTGCGCCTAAATCAAATGTATTACTAATACCGGGAAGAAAAAAAATATCACATGGTTGGTCATCATACAAAGTCTCATGTCTTGTGAGGAACTTTAGATGTTGACCGGGATATTTTGTTCCACTCCGTGTCTTGGTTGGGCCTTCATTACTTCTGTTATGTCTGCTAAAATGTGCTGCAGTGTATGAGTAACAGAGGTGGATGGGTGTGTCTGTGAGTACTGCAGCCAAGCAAACCTCTGGGCAGTCATAACATTTTTTCTTGAAACATTTTCTTACTTATACCGATGACATGTTCTCTAATGCGAGCAATTAGTCACGACATGTATAAGCCACCGTGAGTATATGTGCCATTGAAGGGCGCTGGGAACACAGACTCGCTGTAAAACCTTTTCCTAAAGTTGTTTGAAAAAGCTGGAACTCATTAAGTATAATTACAGAATAACGCTAAATACTTCCATCACACGAGCTACCTGTGTCTGTTGTTGGCATTCTTGGTGCACTGTGCACTGTGATTTTTTTTAATATTCTTAATAAATAGCACTCTGTTCACTTTCTGTAATATCCTTCCTCTTGTAATAATGACTGATGCAGTCCTATTGGTCATTGGGTCGGCCACCACTTCAGTCCACACCAGATGTTATTAGACAGAATGCCTTTACATGAGGGACATGTGAGGCACACCTAGTTTAAACTAATGCAATCTTATACAAGATTCCAGCAAATGATCATGTCCTATGTTAATGATCATGCAGTTGGATCAAGACTTCTACAAAAGTTTCACCAATATCTCAACATGAAGGGAGGATTTAACGTAGGACTCTTGCCTCAGACTGCATTGGTCTCAGCTAGTTGTTCTTGATAAACTGCCATTGCGTATCTGTCATTCATGGTCCTCAGTGGATAGATCATAATGACTGGTTCTCTTGCTTATCCTCTAGAACCACCATGATGCTGACTATTGGGGTTTAAAGTGGCATTTCTTAGAAACTATTGGATGGTGAACTTCATCATTTGTTATGCACATTCCTGTTTCCCTGAGGAGGAACTGTTACTGTATGACTCTGTTGATCCCTTAACTTTTTATCATCTGTTACAACTTTGTATTTGTCCCATACTTCAGCTAATTATCGCCAATTGCAAAACCAAGAATAAGAACATTATCATGCAAATGTTATCTCATAAATACTTAATCTCATAAGTGTTTTCATTATTTGAAACTTTAAATAATTAAAATGTGAAAATCATCATCATATACATTACATATATAAAATGTATAATATGAAGAAATCTCCAATCATATGTTCTCTGCACAGCTTGAACTTTGTCTATGGCATTTATGACAGAGTGATGAGGAGTACAAACTGAATTCATCATTGACATCTCGACATGTTCTGATGAGGAAAATACAATCTGTGACACACAGTGACAGTTTCCCTCCACCGGTAGCCGAAACTATCCACCTTCAGTAAATATTCAGATTTAACTGTGGCTGCATTACTTTGAGAACAACTTGATTGGAGCCTGTGAATGCTGCTAAGAGGTCTGTGTCTCAATCATCATGCAGAAAGGTCGGCATGCAGAGCCAGAAATAGCCCTCACTTCTCCAAAGGTTTAGCCTGCTCTTTTCCTTTCCACTGCTGATGTCAAACCTGGCATGTTTCAGGCCGACTCCGGAATTTGGTAGGCCAGACCTTTCCACTGTACATCCTGATAGGCTTCAGAACATGCAACTCTCCGTATCCTGATTCTGCTACAGAGCTATTAGTTCAGGCCAAATCAAATAATGGCAGATAAGAATAGGTTGTTTAATGTGATTTAGGGAAAATCATTGTGAAACTACAATGCACTCTAGAGGAAGCTATGTTGCTTTAACAGGGCAGGACTAAGTGACTGTCTGGAAAAAAATCAAGCAACACTTCTCTATTGTAGTCACAGACTAAACATATAGAAGTTAAATTAGCATAATGGGTAAGATGATTCACACAATCCTAGTTTGGGCTTGTTTAATCAAAGCTGGTGATTGATAGCAGGACTACTGTATACACATTTTGTGGAGTGTGTGTTCACAGATGTAAATGAAAAAATGTACCACACCACTTCTCATGAACACTGTCTCTGATGAACAGTGCACTGACCTAACTTAAAATAGACACATTAGTTTAAGTTAGGTAATTCGGACCCATTCATACCATATGGTATAAATATGTGAGATCCTGCCAAGGTATTCATTCCAATATCTAGTATTAGCTGTAAATCATTCCTGGGCTGTACTGTTCCATAGTCATTATTTTAGGTTTCAGAGGATTTAAAGGACTTTATTAAAAAATAGAAAGATATCATATTATAGTAACTTCCTTGAAAAAATGAAGTGTAAACAGGTGGTTGGTTAGAAAATGGTTTATGTGACAGGAAAACCCTATGTACTTTTGAACAATATCGCATGATCAGGGAATAATTCTTGATTTATTTTTGCAAATATTCATAGGACTCTTGTCTGTTTTGAAATATATTTAATTTATATAACTTTTACATTATGTCCTTTTATCTGGTATGAACAAGACTGTAGCTGTCAAATGTCACAACACTTTGTGTACATCATGTAACACATGGGGAATACAGAGGTTTCTCTTCACATTTCATGCAATATGGGATCTTTGGCATGGTTCACATCCACCAGCTGCTGTGTTGAATCTTCCTGGCCCGGCGCCCTGCCACACCTTGCGTGAACGTAGCCATGCTTCCAGGCACTGCAGTGGGATTAGGGCCCTGTGAACCTCTGCCAGGCCCTCAGCGGATGTGGAGCGGCAAATGGGAGCATGCTGAATGCATTTGCTTTGATCTCAGCAGACTTCAGTTTAAAAAGAATTGGTTTCTGGGACCGTCTCTGTCTTCTTCTCGGTAATTCACCATTTTTCCGCGTTTTCTCATCCTTGAGCAGTTAAAAAAAAACATTCTGCCTATTTTTCCTCAGAACTTGACTGTATATATTATGACATGTTATGATGTGTATCTGCGACAAAACTGTTTGGAAATGTTGAAGAGATATCAGCACTTTGACAGATGAGCATCTAATGCCCACTGAACAAAATGGCCATATATTCGTAGCGTTACACACGCGCTCTGCTGTTTCTCAGTTTTTCCACCAGTTCTATATGAAATGATTCTTCACTGCTCCCATGGTGCGGACTTGGCACTTGGAAAAAACTCTCCCTCCTCACTGGATCTATGCTGAATTAATTCTATATGAGGGAACGAACCGTTTCCAAATCTGCTCTGGAAACAGTTCCCCCAGCCATATCCCTCATCCCATCATCCGTGTTTGGATGGGTGAAAGAAAGAGAGAGGTGGCAGGGAGGGATAGAGGAAGTAGATTAGCTTCTCTTACACAGTCTACGTACGGTAATTACCTGCAGCTGCCATGCAGAATATTTCATAAGCTGTGTCTCACCGCTGGAAATTGTATCTGAATTTAGGCATTTTCAAACTGGGAAAGAAGACTGGAACTGATATGGGGAGGAAATGGTATAACAGTATCAGAGAAAGAAATCTGTGCGTATCCTTCAAATTACAGGACACTGTGTAACAGTAACCTCCTCTTCCTCACTGGAGACTTTAGGTTGGAAGGAAATATAATGAGTTAAGGGGCAAGTTTAAAAAGTATGACTGCTGAAAATATCAAACTCTTTGATATACACTTAAACATCAGTTTTCAAAAGAATTTATTCCACCTATAGTGGTAACGTCACTCTCACATGCAACGCATTCCGAGAGGCAGGTACAAAAACTGAAGAGTGACAGAGAGCTGCATTGCATGCCACTTGCAGGTACGTGCACAACTGCAGCTGAAACTCTGAGGTCTAATGGTCTGCATGGACTGTAACAACTAACACGATTGCACTTGTGAGCATGTGACTAATAGCGCCACAAATCATGCTGCAACAAGCTATACAATTCAGCAACGAAGCAAAATCACAAAGTTACTGACAGGCCACCACAAACAAAAAATAAATTAATGAGAAACACAGTTTTTTCTTTCTTCAGAATCAAAAAAATACTATTATCCTCTATTGCATCATTATACACTGTGTTTAAAGTATAGCATGTCTTGCTCTTCTGTGTAGATGAAGAAGCCAATTAGCTTAGCAAGGAAACAGCTACTGGCAGCTTGAGGTTCCCGAAGACACATCAAAATATCCTTTGTTTGTTTATTCTCTCTGTTCACCACTGATTTATCACTAAGTCTCTGTATTAAAGTTCCAGTCTGACGAGAAAGGCAGTGTTTTGACCTGCGAGTTGGCCCAGCACAGTTTTTTTCCCAGTCCCTTTGGTCTCATTGTCACACAGGAGTGTGGTTGTGGCAAGCCACTGTGGAACAGTTACACTTCCACCTCCACTTCTTAAAAAACGTCCATGCACATGTACACACATGTACACAGGCACAAAGCTCAAGGGTTAGCAGCACAATGCTTCCATCTCATCTATCTTTGGGCCCTTCCACAACCCATTAAGGAGGAAGGGGCTATGGAAGCCTGATTTGAGAGCTCAGACTTTTCAAGCCTTCTCTCCTTTCAAAACAAAAGATTATTCAATTAATGTGTGTAATACAAATTTTCCCCTTTGCTGACCTTGGGAGAGGAGTGGAGATCAAAGAGAGCTCTCTCTTTTATAAGACAGTCGAGCTGAGACCTGATACAGACCCACTCCCAGGATTTATTGAAGGGTAACTTACACGCCATAAGACTGTAGAAGGAGCGAGGCAGGGATCTGAGCATTCCACCTCACCACGACAAAGTGGCTGCTTTTTATTTAAATGTCGAGGTACTGACTATGCGCAGAGGTGTTATCAAAACAACTGGTAAATGGTCTGAACTTCTATAGAGCTTTACTAGTTTAAGACCACTTTATAGTAAAGCTTTGCCATTCACCCATTCACACCCATTCATACAATGGATCAATGTGCAGCACTTTCTCTAGCATATCACTTTCACATTGCTGGCATACCCATCAGGGGCAATTTATCGTTCAACATCTTTCCCCAGGACACTTCAGCACACAGTATAAGGGAGACTGGGATTGGACCTGTGACGTTCTGTGTAGTGAACCAACCGCTCTAGCTTCTTAGCCTAGCCCGGCCTCCAGACAACCACCCAAAAACAACAGGTCTTATTAAAAAAAACACTTTTGATAATAATCTATGCAAACAATCTGAGAGAGATTGCAGAATAATATTCTACAATATAACATAAATCCTACCATGTGCTGCAAATACAGACACATGGTTTTTATAGAACATCTCTCAGGCTTCCATGACTTGTGGTGAAATACTCGTGTTGTAAGCTTTCTCTGATTCTTACCATCGCACCAGCAGGCCATGTTCCAGGAAGTTCTTCAGGTTGGGTAGTGTCTGCTGCAGGTCCGGGGTGGTCAAGCCATGTTGATATCTCAGCTGCAAGAAAAGGAAACACATAGTGCCTCATTAACATCACACAATCTACAACATAGGACTGACCAGCGCATATCGTGTGGTGGCCCAGCACTACTGCATATCACTAAGACACGTGTTCACATTCTCCATGTTTGGATGTAGTTTAGAGAAGACAGAAATATACCTACAGGAGAGCTCTGAAGTCTACATACTTTCGGCATGACACATTTCTACTCTCCCCATTAGACTATTATTCATCTGGACACAAAATGGGCATCTCTCCCTGATATCAGGCTTGTGCTCTAATATGTAAGGTGTGTGGAAAGAGAGGGGATGAGATCTGGGTGGCAAGAAAAACCTGACTCGTTGTTAGAGCACATGGACAAAATGGGGCAAAGAGAGCACATTAGAAACGCCATTAAAATCTCCCATGATTTCCTTCACTAGACCCACTTCTAATTTTGTCCTTCAGTTTTCCCTTGCTTGTACCACAGTGCTTTATTTCATGAGGACAGGATGAAATTCATTTTTTTCTTTTTTAAATACGACAAGTCCACCTTGGACCCTCAGCTCAGGTGCCAGGAATATCTCATCCAACAGTTGAGCAATGTCACAGCAAGCCAGCTCTTGTCCTGGAGGGTTTATTTAAGCTATATTAGTGAACAGCAGAGGAGCATCATGCCGCACGTCCAGTGTACAGCTCCAAGGCCCCTCTGTCACGCATGCTGCCTGCACCAGCCGACATCTGGTTTGTTTCCATTTGGGTGCCACGACAATCCCTCTACCTTTTCTACACATACACACACCTCTTTCACATGTAACCCCATAATGAATGAGTGAGTGGCATTATAATAAATGATTTACAAATAAATACAATTTTTATCCTAGAAGGACAAAGGTCACATTTCTTTGTGATTAGTCAGAATTTTACTTCAGTTTGGTTTCACGGTTTTGAAAAAGACAAATTGCTATCAGGGTATCTGCCGCCCTACTACCACATCCATACCAGTTTACTCGTGGCAAATAATGTAATATTCAGTCAGGGCACTACTGAGTGCATAGTGGCTGTTGTAAAGATTGATTAATGGCTAGAGGAGTGGCGTAAAAGCTTTAACAAGAAAGGTCATGCTGACAGAGTACACGCAGGCCACATGTGCATGTGTGTCAAATTTCTACTCAACATAACATGGCTAAATCCCGCTCTGAACGGCTGCCAGAATCATGTGAAAACTGTATAGTATGAACGATACGGTATGTGCAGGATATGTACCAATGTGTCCACGTGTCTGCATCAGTGCTCCAGTGTCTCGAGTGTGATGTGGTCTCAAATGGTCCGTGTCTGTCAGGCGAGCTAAAGAAACAACAGTTCTGACAATATCAGAGGAGGGTTTTATCGAAAGCAGCCACGACCGAGGGAGTCGGACAAGGGGAGGGTGTTGCCTTGAAACCCAGCTGGTGACGGACTGGTCCAAAAGCTACGGGAACAACACTGAGATCCATTCATGGCTCCGAGTTTAACCTCAAGGTCTGACCAAGTGACGGCACTGCGCTGTCCACAGGGCCGGCTGAACGGAATTGGGTTTGAAACAGTAGGCCAAGATCAATAACGCCACCAGTTTAAAAACAGAAGGAGCATAGCAACATCGGGCAGGGGGGCTTGCTTGTTCTGTGGCCAGATGCTAAAAAAAGGAAAAGCCCAATCTCATGGAAATCTCAAAGTTACGGTCTAGAAAATATGAGGTAAAAATCAGATAAGTGAAAGGAATATGTGATATGAGAAAAGAGTCAATATTATGGCTTCAGTGAAAGCAAACAGCATCTGTCCGCGATATTTCACGATTCCTTTATAGTGAGAGGGTGTAACAAAATGCTTTAAATCCCATTAGTTGGCCTGAGCTCTGTGGTGTGTGTAATAATCACACTGTGGGTCTGACAGGAGCCCTAAGTCAAATTACATGCCTGTATGTCTGAGTGTGGGGGAGAGAGAGAGAGCACGAGCGTCCATTTGTATGTGTAGCTGCTATTGTTTTCCTAACATGTGGAGATCTTGCCAAGTGTGCAGCATAAAGAAACTAGATATGGGTGAAGACAAGAGCGTGATGGGTGACATCACTGGCGAGGGTACTTCATTACTATCAGGCTCTTTGTGGGGGGATTCAATTATAGGAGGATGTTACTGGAAGCACATGTGTAGATTATCTATGTTTCGGTTAGGAATTTTTCATGATGTATGCCTCCGGTAAAACCAACCCATGAGGCACTGGATGCAGTTTATTTTGTCAAATGTCTGCCAGTGGGCACCAGCGACACTTGAGCTAAGTGTCTGGTTGGCAGCGTAGCAGAGCCACCAGCACCAGGCAGCTGCTGCTTCACACTGTCTACGTAATGAGGTGTGTTAAACACATTCAGACAGGTTGGAAGACGGAATACTGCAACCCTACAGCTGACCCAGCGCTCAGCCAGCCAGACTCTATCAATATTCATAAACCACTGTGGCCCTCCCTGGTGGAAACTGCATTAGGTTTCTCCTCAGATTGCACTGTATGCGTGTGTGTGTGTGTTCCTTATGAACTTAGTCCTGGGAAGGCATATATCCTGGACGCTGGCTGTCAAGTACGCAAACATCAGCCCCCCTCTCATCTTCTCTGCTTTGCCAGAGATATACAGTAAAACATTACTGCAGACTGTGTCATATGGAGGAGAAGAAAACAGAGAATTTTGGAAATCTTGGAAACGAAGGAGGCAGCTTAATAGCATGAAGCTGTGTGTCATTTTCAATTGTCGCATCACGGAAGCTCTGACTGTAGTATGGAAACAAACAGCTATAGTCTATAAACCTAAGCTGTTCCGGGGAGTGTGCTGTTACTGATGTGAAGCAATGTGTTGTAACTGACACGATATAAAAAAACACATGACAGATTGATCTCTGCAGCAAACAACAGGAACGAAACTTTATGCACAATTCCTGTACAAGTTCACCAATCTCCTGAGTGTTTCTATGTCAACAACTCCAGACCAGATCAGACAAATTGCCTCGAATCAGTCCACTTGAGACAGCTTGTCATTTCCAGTTTCCCTTTCATACATCCCTCTGATGAATGCTGCTGGAGTTCTTTGCATGCATGTGTGTGCATGTGTATGGGCTTTTCACGCTGGCCACGGGGGTTCTTTGTCATGGGGCTAACCAGATCGTGGTGAGAAATTCTCAGGGCCCATTGATAACGTCTGAAAGGTGAGAGGACCTATCTGCGAAGGGGGTGGAAGGGGGCACCCACTGGGGCTCATTCACACGATGACATATTGAAACAGATCTGGCCAGGTCTCCTCGTCACTGTTGACACCTTTGTGTCAGGACTCTCCCTTCCCCGTTTACACTTTATTTTTTTTAACAAACTCATTGGAGACTCTGCAGCATGTGCAACCAGTTGGCATGACCAAAGAATTTGGTATGAGTATGTGTGAGAGTTAAGAGGGGAAGAACGTCTGAGGATTTTGGGGACTCATCCTTATCCATTGTAAAGTAATATTAACAACCCTAGGAATGCAGCAGTGTATACAGCCCTTGCCTTCCAATCCGCTGGAGCCACGACCACACAGACACACTCTCAAACGTTGGCGGGAAGCAGACAGTTTACGGTACATTCCACCCATCGTTTGGCAAAACCGGTCTGTTTGCCCTGGGCTCTGTACAGCGGCTAAACAAACAGCCCGGCTTATGCCACATATTACCGTTTCCTTGAATTTGTCAGTACAAATCACCTTCAGATCAGACCTCGAATGTGGGCGGGCTGCAGAGAATTTTGAAGATGATTGCTGATGATGTGGTGTGGGAGGGCGACCAAGGTTACAAAGCACACCTCCCCCCCTCCACAACTTCCATGAGGTCACCGGAGAAGCTGTTTGTCAGAGCAGACATCAGTACGGTTCAACTGGTGCACATTATTAGCATCAATTGACAGGAGGTTTTCCATCGTCAATGGAGATGGGGAGGAAATCTGGGATGGAGGGTATTTTCATCAGGAGAGTTGCATTTCATGTGCCAAGAGGTTAAAAGCCAAATCCAATGGCATCATGCCCAATTACTGTGATTAATATTTAGCATGCTTTTGTCCACTGGGGTAAAAATAGAATTTATTTTACATAGTACATAGGTTTTACATGCTCCCCAGGGAAGATAATCAAGGAGCTCCTTAGGTCCTATGACAGCTAACCAGGTGTTCTTCCATCCAACAACCCTCTGGTCAATGTGGACTGGATACTTCAGCAGAGACCGTGAGGTGAACACAGACATTAGTCTCCATACATAGAGCTAGTATATGGAGAGAACTGGCGCTTTGGGAGATAACCTGCCCCTGACAATATTTCAGGGCGGTGTCTCCTCTGGTTAACATGAAAAATTCATGAAGAGCTGACTGGTGAGTAAAAATAATAACACCAGAAGAAAAACTTATATTATAAGCGCTGAATGATACTGCGGCACAGCAAGATATCCTGCAACAAATTAGAAACATGTGTGGACTAATTTGTTACGGTCTAATGAAATACTTCCTGTCACCTCAACCTTTATTTCTACTTAGCCTGCCAGGAAATACTATAAAGTGCACATTCTGTGCTGTTAATTATTAAGCCAAAGCTAACAGTGCTTCAGTGACCTGTATGCCAAACAAGTGGTCACTTCGTTTTCAAACAGTTAGTGTAGTAAAAGAAAAGTGTCACTTACTTACTTGTGAAATCTGGAATATTGTTCTATTTTGTCCAATGAAATAGAGAAAACTGGGTTAATAGTCTAAAGCTTTTTTTTTCAGATATGAACTCCAGAGAATGTCCGCAGAGTTGGGTCTGGACATTCTTTGTAGTTTGCCTTTCACACATGAACAACGAAGTAGGGATTTCTCCGTTGAGACGAAAAAAACCAAAGAGATCACCGAAGCATTCAGGTTAGAGGCAGGGTGTAACGAATGAATGATGCTGTTGAGATCACGTTTTTGTTTATTGCATATCAACTGCGGCGGCGGCCTTTATCACCAAAAACTCTCTCTCATCATTGTTGGCCTCTTGTACCTGTATGACATCACTTTCTTACCCTGAGATATTTTTTAGAAACCTGATCAACACACTCACTCGTTCTCACTCGCTTGTGGTGATTCATGCTGTTCAGACATGCATGTTCTCACATCGGCTCATTCGGACATTCTCAGGAGTTTTTTCTAGGAGGCTGGCAGGAGAAATTCTGGAGAAATGACCAGAGCATTTCACATTTGCGTTCTCACATAATGCTCACCAGATAATGTCAGGGGATCATCTCAAGTTCAATTCGTGTATGAAAGCAGCTAAATGTGCTGTACTTTTACTTCTTGTGATATTCATGTCTCTGTGTAAGCCATTCCCTATAAGGTTTTAATAGATGTAATTTCGAGAAAAACAAGCAATAAAGTGGCCAATAACCAACTGCTCCTCGGCTTGTGAGAGCAGCTTTGGGGCATCTATGGTGTCCTCGGGAGTTGTTTGGCTGGAGCATGTAAACCACATGGCCCACACAAGGTGTTTTGTTCATGATTAAGCTGTCAGCTCTCGGCAGGACTTTGCCTGCAGATGATTCCTTCACACTTCAGTGAATATTCCAACTTCCTAATGGCAGCAGGTGAAGTTCTCCTCCCCTCATTACAGATGTCATTAAATCTGTGTATTCCTGTTTTAATCCTCTAAATACGACTCTCAGTTTCCAGAACGGGCAGGTCACACAGTGGCATGTCGATCTAATTATTTTTTGTTTGTGTTTCCAGCTCTGTGAGCCACACATACAGATCAGGATGTTTTAAACAACATCTTTTTTTGGATTGCCAACAGATCACTTGTTGGCAGCAATTGGAAGGCTGAGTCCAGTTTAGAGGAAGTAAACATTCACCTCATCCCATTCACCTCAGTGGGCTGACATGGTGCAAAGCGTTAGGAAACTGTATTTACATACTCAGAGATTCCTGTTAGATCTATTGTTTTGATTTTTCGATAAACAGTTTGACTCGCCCAGTACAATTACAACACCCGCTTTGTCTTTTCTGTCCAAGTTCTAAAGCCAGACCTCATACGTCTCAGTGTTACACAATATATTTACAATACGATATAACAAAATTATAACTGACTGTCAATTTGAATGTGGGGAAGGAAAAACTTAAATATTTTTGACTTCTCACCTTGCAGTTACCAGGGTCATTGCTCTTTTACATATCACCTGAAATGTGCTTTCCGTCTAGCAGGGATTGTAGATTTGAACAATGGCACAGAATACAATTTAGTAGAAATGTCTTACCACTTCTGATTAAACATGAAGGATGAGAAATTGGATCAATATTGAAACATTAGCCTTCTCACATGGAGTAAGATGAAACCGCTAAATATGTTCACACCATAAAAATATGATGTAATGTATTTTCGGGTCGTTCTTCAGTGTATTTTGATTTCTTAGGATTTTTTTTAATAACTTTTTTGATGTATATCAGACATATTCCCCCTGGAGGCTGGCTGTTTCTAGCTCGCTGGTGGATTTGAAATGGTTGATTATGTTTGCTGCAGTGTGACGCTTCTATGATTCTGCCCATCTGGCTTATCCCATGCCTTCACTCTTCCACTAAATAAATTACACTGGAATGTTGGGCAGGATACAATCAAAAAAGCTTCAGATGGGAATGAAAACATGAGGATAATATACACAATGTTAGCATTTTTACTGTTTATATTTTATCTGTATTTACAGTTGTCCTTAGCCCTTATTTGCTGCTTTCTGATTTCATGTTTGCTGCTTTGTTTTGGACAATGGTAGGTAAACTCTCACATGATGTTTAAAACCTCAACAATCATGTGGTAGAGCGTGGAATATGAAATCCAGCTTGATTAATCACTGCTGCCTTTCATGTGTCTCAAAAAATATACAGAGCACGGCTCAAGAGTTGTTTGAATCTGGCTGGATTCATATGATTCATGTATAGCAGAAGTTTACTTCCCTTAAACTAAAAGGCCTTGAATACATGCCACGGTCATCAACCAGTCCTCAAGCCAAACTAGGAATTAGAATTCATAAACATCACAGAAATATCTTCCCACATGTTCAGTGTGAAGAATCCCTGCTGTCCCATTCTTGACACGTCCAGGGATTTATACAATGTTCTTGCAAATTTAAAGTCGAGATTTAACTTAGTCGCATTAGATTACGACTGTGAATGGGCAAACTGGAATAATGACAGTTTAATTTGGTAGGTAGGGGAATGCAATAATGGTTAAAGAATAATTTTCTCATACACATGGCCTTAAATTTTTCTAAGGGCAAACAATAAGAGATAAGAAGGACCAACTATGGATCACATTCTTACTTCTTCTGTGACTAGACTTTATTTTCATAAAAATAAGTTTCCAAGGAAGTATAACTCACAAAAAGCAGCAACATGTAAGTGATCAGAGAAAGTCAACAAAGAAAACTGATGCTGTAGAGTGCACTGTAATACAAATTTCCACTGCCAGAAACTTTAGTAATTTTTACTCATTGGGCAAAAGTCAAATTAAACCAAAGTCAATATCAGATTGGAATGCGATACTAAATGTAAAAAAATGTATAATGATCTCCTGTTAATAGCTTAAAGTTAAAATATGTCGCAATAAGGAACATTATTATCAGTATTTAACGAATTTTACATTCTTATCTTATTATTTTTGGATTGTCAGACAAACAACAGCAATCACAGTCGATTCTTGTTCTGACCAGCTCAGCGTGTTAACAATGAGGTGTATGAGCAACAGTTTAACTAAGGGCAGGGTTACACTAGAAAAGAAGTGGCCTGTATAAGGTGTTGTTCAGCCACGTCAGAGTTCAAAAGGGCTGTGTCGTAGTTGCACTAACAATGAAACAAGAAAAGAGAAAACCGTTGGAGAGATAAGTGTGATCCAAAGTTCTTTTCTCACATCCATACATCTGGTCAATCTCTGTCTGGTTAAAAAATGGTCGCATACCGACTCTCCAAATTCAACATTAGAAAGAATTTGGGGGACGGGGGCATCGAAAGGTATTTAACCACCCGACATCCACCTCAGAGTTGTATACTGGCCCTTTAACACAAGTGAAATACAGCAAACAGCTATTTCAAAACATGAAACAGGACTGTTTGTGTGTCAAGTGAAAGTCATCGGTTAATAATTCATGACTAATGTCAGCCTTTGTCATCTACAGGTCTGGTGCTTACAGTGGTCTGTAACTGATCTACCACACATTAAGTTTAATATTCACAAACACAAGAATGTGAGCAAGATTATTAGAGCAACAATTAGATATCTAGTTGGAAGATGTCATTTGGTTTGTGTTCCAAGTTAGAGTTTGAGAGACTTAGGCCCTATCCCATTTCACCCCTTAGCCCTTCCCCTTCGTTTTGCGCTTTCACGTGTAGGGGTAGGCTTTCCCAATACCTGTTGGGAGAAAGTTACCTTGAGAAACCTAGGGGTACCCAGAATGCCTTGTGAATCAGCGGCAAGCTTGGAGAGAGACCCACAAATGTACTATATAACGTTTTAAAAATTACGATAATGATTGTAATATCTTAATTTAATATAATTTCAGTGTATTATAGTAATTATTTTCACAGTATACTTTTAAAAAAAAAGATCGCCAGCGCGCTAGCGTTAGCATGATAGCTGTTGTTTTGAAAACATGCGTTTTAGTGTGGAAGAGCAGAAACTGAGATGATTGGAAACTACTAGGACATTAGCCCTAGCAACCCTTGGGTTAGACTACTGTGTTACTTTCAGTAACCGCTCCAACCAAATGCTTCCCGGAAACACCAGGACAAATATTTCCAGTGTACTTCAATAGTCATGAGATATACGTTTTCAGGCATGATGGTATGGATGGGGATTTAACTTGTTTTTAGCAAAAACACTTGTGTGGACAGAGATCGGTTTAGTTTGAAAAGGCTGTATTCAGCCTAAAACGTATTAATATGGATGTAAAAAGGTAATGCACTAAATTCAACAGACCTCTGTACATTATTCAGCTAGCAAACGACATCTGTATCTCTGAAGACTCTGTTGGTGGTCAAGTCACATCGTGGGTAAGGTAAGGGCCATATTTGCCAAGAAAATAAGAAAACAATAACTTTTTGAGTCTTGAAACTATCCATTGTGAGTTACAATGTTAAAGAAATGGAGTAATCTTAATTTTCTTATACAATGCTCTCAATAAACGGCCTAAAGCCTTTCACTTTCATAAACATTTACAAACCTCAAGAAGATGAGATAGCATGTGGTGGAGAAGTATGTTCAAGATTAAGGTCTTTTACTAAGTTATTGACTTTAGCAGCGACCTTATCACCAAAGCAAACCCAACACTCCATTGTACATGGGAATCTCTTGAGTGCATAGTTCATACTTTACGTCTAAAAAATTCCTTAACAGGTGAAATGTAATATACTTTGTAGTTCCTGACTCTGTTGCCATTTCAAAAAGCGTGTAATAAAACAGTTTTTAATATTGCACACCCAAAGCTCTTCCACTTCATTTAACATCCTTTAACTCAGCCAACCTTTTCCTTTCCTTCCTCTTCCCTCCTTTCTGTCTCTTCCACAAGCTGGTAATGTAATACAGGTGTGGTGCACTCGCTGCGCCCGGGTCTGATTCTGAAGCAGCCCTAATTCAAACCAGATTCTTCCATCGCATTACTTGTTGTTACACTTTCCTGAGTATCGTGTTGCCGCCAAGTTCAGTCAACAGATTTACATAATTACGGGAAAGGCTGTGTGAGATGAAGAGGAAATTCAGTTAGAGAGACCACCGGTGACAAGAGACCAATGTTAGTCTCCTTTGACCCCAATCACTGCAGGGGGGGACGGAGGTGGGTACTGCCATCCCCCCAGTCTAAATGAGGTCCCTTCATGGTGTGGTTATTCAGTCTGGGTATGTGCTGGTCACTGAGAAGGCCAATGAGTGTGAGCTGTATGCTACAGTAACATCTATGGATTAGCCAACGCCCTTGAAGTCGCTCTGCTCCTCCGGGCTAATGACCCTTGTCACTGTAACACTGGAGCCGAGCTAAGAAACCCAACACCCACAGAGGCTGACCCTGTTTGTAAAGTCACAACACCAAGGTCAACTTCCTGTTAGCAGTATTGACATGCAGGCCTATCATCAATCCTCCTTGGCAGCCCTCACATGATCTCCTGGTTCCTGGATGAGGCGCTCCTTGGAGAAAATGTTAATTCCGCGCTTTGTAGGTTCAAATCTGAAGCATACGGAGGTTGCTCTTGAGTGAAGCCACAAATGTTTGTGGTCTAAATGGTGAAAGGTGCCAAACAGTGAAGGGCACAAAAAGTGTGATGGATGACTGGAGGTAATATGGGGGAGAGCCTCAGTTCAGCACTGGTCTAATGTGTTATATTTTACTATGGAAAGATACTTTAATGGAGGAAAGTGTTCCGAAAAAGAAAAAAAAACAGCAGACTTTGCCCTAGTTGTAACATGACTTTAAAAGAAAAGTGCCAAATATAGTCATCAAAACATGGTATGAATTTCAGCCAGAGTCTGATCACACTCATTTTATTATTTTGAATTAAAGTATTGTGGTATTTTATGAGGAAAATCTTTTTAATATATTTGTTGTGTTTCCACATTTCCCCTAGGAAAACGGGCGTGCAGAGGAGAGCATGAATATATGGTTTGTGGGCAGGTGTCTATCCTGGCCTCGTGTTGCCCGCAATTTCTCTCAGACCCGCCTCTTGTGAATGAGCATAATATTTCTTTTTCTTTTTACGACTGAGATTTTTCTATTAACATTACCACTGGAATTGAAGTCACAGGGAGAGTCGAGGCTAGCTAAATGAGCATATTCTTCCTCATCTGTCTGTTTTACATGACCTCAGATGTATTGCTTTCAAAGTGATGCCGAGAGCTACTTATCCGAATGTCTGCTTATTCTTATTGTCTGTTTTAACAAGTTGAATGTATGAGTAACCTCCATCAAAAAGTGAAGAATGATTACAAATTTATAGGGGGGTCGAATGGTCATTTCATGGTATTCCTCACAACACAAAAATGGCAAACTTCTGTATCTGGTTAATAACATTATAAACCTCTCTCAGCGTACTTCGTAGACACCATATGTCAAGTATGAATTCAACCTCTATGACAGTGAAATGATCCTGTCTGGCCAACAGCACAACTAACAGGCCAACTACATGCCCTATCAAAATAGGAAGCAAAGAGACCCAGATTAAAGCTCAGACTTCCAATATTTCACAGAGTTCAAAGGGATTGTCAGGCAGATCCTGAAGTATGTAGCATCAAACTGCTACGTGGAGGAATTTTGGTTGGTGAAGATTAAGGTATACATTGGAGAGCACAAGGTCTTTCATATACCCACACGGAGAAGGATTTGCTACAAGTATTACATCAATATAAGTGTTTTCATTGACTGTACATACAGATTTGTACGATTTTTGTTTTAGTGAAAGCTGTGTAAATGTTTGTGTGTGAGCCATATAGGGCCATCAGGAGAGGGTTATGACATATTAAGTATTAGCAGGGATCGTAGCAGTAAGCCAACAGATCAACCATTCCTAAACTCTTGCGGAATAGATCTGAGATTTCTGCTCTTTCAGCTTTCCAAGAGCCACTGGCAAAGACAAAGTCCACATTATGTTTCAGAAACAACTCTTATATGAGAATATTAGAAAAATATACAACATATGAGGAACATGTTATAAAAGATAAGCACCTTTTCAAATCCATTCTAGACACACTTGGAAGTACATCTGCCCATCCTGCAGTTTGAGAACTTCTGCTTGAAAATGACTTTAGGGGGAAGCATACAAATTCAAAGGTAGCAGAATGGTACAATAAACAAAAGAAAGTGAAAAAGCCATGGCTTTCTTTTTCATTTGCTCATAGTATCAAATTAAAGCCGGTCAAGTTAAGCGAACAGTACAGACTGTCCAGTTTACTTTGGACAGCCTGAAGCATTCCCTGGTCTTCTGGGTTTGTTCAATTGTGACCCTGCACAGTGTTAAGGATGTTAAAACCTTTTTGCACTGCCAATGGCCTGCAGTGTTTGGAATCTAAACATTCATTGAAAATTGGAGAAAGATTTTCTGTTTATAATCGGCAAATTAAAATCAGGGCATGGTTTTTCCGAGAGGACTGGAAAGACACCATCTACTGTATGAATAAATGCTTTACTCAAGGCCAAAACCCATCTAAGGTGTTTGCTGCATTATAAGTGTAAAAAGGGGGTGTAATCTGTAGTTAGATTGGCTGACTCAACATCATAATAATTTGAGTTTGAGTGTGGTCCAGAGTTCAAAATCCCTCAAAAGTCAAAAGGTAACACCCTATAATGTAGTTTTGCCCTAACATGAATGTATATTATTTGTAGTAACCATTCACATTAACTCTCACCCAAAACATGACCCGGGGGTTTCCATGACGAATAAACACATGCATGTCTACAAGGAATAATTCTCTAGAAACCTAATTCGATTTGGACTTGAAGTCAGGGAGAGAACGTTAAACAAGCAACAAATAGCTATTGTGTGGTCAAGATTTTCCACCCACCAAAATTTGAATGGCCAACATTGCGATCGGTTCCATTAATCTCAGCATGGGAGAAAAGTGTGAGGTTGGATGTGAGGTTTCTAATGAGCTGGAAGAGGGTGACCTTTGAATTGAACTCTAGACTTAAGTGAAATATGGGTGAATCGGGCTCTCTTAGAGGCGCCAATTCATAAAAATCAGCCTGTAAAGTGCTGTACTACATCATCCGCTTCCCCATAATAATAATAATACTTAAGACTGAAAGAATATATCTGCTGCATAATGAAATATGACTAAATAAGACCAAAGTGAAATAACAAATAGCCAATAATCCAAACAACTACTCACAGAGCATTTGTCATTAGCTGGATTTATTGATCACATCTCTGACGTCTACCAACTACCAACTGTTGTGGACTGTCTGAGGTTGTCAGGAGAAGCCGTGTTCAACAAGGATGGAGGAGATGAATTACGATGCAGCTGCTGCCAGGTGAACTCCTCTGGCTGCTTGTTTCTCAGAGCCACAGGATGGAGCAATACTCTCCACCTCTCTACAACAATGTTGTGCTGCTTCACTCCGACTGTTGTAATGGTTGTGAGGCTGAAGCTCCAAACACATAAAAGCCAAACACATGTGCTGACATAAATAATTACAGCATGTGCATTCGTGTTTATATTTGCAGTTGGATGCATACTTAGGCAGGGTGCAGTTTCTGTGGACAACATCATAATTGCTGTGAAAAGTACAAGCCAACGACTTGGCAGGGACACGTCTTAAGTAAAAAAAAAGGGGGGGGTTTCCATGGGGACAACAACAGTATTGGCAATAACTTGTCCACTAAAACTTTAGAGATGGCTGCTTTGCGTCATCATGTGTAAGTAACAACCTGGGGTGCAACAACAATCAAAACAGTGGAGAAGCAATCTAACTGAATCTTAATAAACTGTTTGATATCAGCTTATTTATGACCTGATTTAATCTTGTATCTGTAACTTTGACAGACTAGGCAATTCAAATATTTGATGATAGGACAAAATTATTCTATTACTTTTATTGCTTGTCACAAAACCACATGGTGAAAGTAACATTCTTCAAATATATAGAAAATCTTGGGAAATTAAAGGTTATTTGGATTCAAAGTAAAAAGCTGACATTCATTATTTTTGAAGGAGAAAGAAAACACACCTCCCTGCCCCCTTTTTTAACTTGAGCTGGTGTTTATTTAACAGCCGCTTTCATTAGCCACTTAGCCCCTTTTCTCCAATAACTGTAAAACGATTATGTGTCCTCTGGGGCAACAGGCCTGGGCTCATCACAGACGCTTCATTAATAATAAGAAAGGTGTGTCGGGACGGCTGAGACCAAGACATGGCGGTGAGGACACTCCACCCATATCATCTCCTCCTGGCAGACAAATGGAGGCTGACATCAGGGAGTGATGTAGAGACACTCCCCTAATGAGGTGAGGCTGTATTTGATAGAGAGAGGTGTTGGAGCGACTGACGTTCAAAGAACAAGACAAATGCTGAGATTAACTCATCAAAACAGAACTAGAAATAGACTCGGAGATGCTACACCTGCACTTCATGCAGTCTTAAAGTTTTTGACATTTACAAGAGAGATGCAGGAAAATATTATAATACCACTGTAAAATGAGACCGTAAAACATGATGAGCATATATTATTTTGTGTGGTGTAACTTAAAATGTCAATGCTTTAG
Organism: Pseudopleuronectes americanus; assembly: GCA_038501795.1. NCBI lineage: Eukaryota > Metazoa > Chordata > Actinopteri > Pleuronectiformes > Pleuronectidae > Pseudopleuronectes > Pseudopleuronectes americanus. The sequence goes on from CM076728.1 coordinate 3,738,236, forward strand.
AAAAGCATGTGTAAATATTTACATATAAAATCAACTTCACATGTACATTTTATAGTTTATACTTTATATTAATATACTACATATAAGAATACTGCTTCTGGCATGCCTGTTTTATTGTAACTCTAATATTCAGCCAAACCCCCCTCATAGTACTGTCTAATGTCTCTTAAATAAAATGAACCAAGTTTTAATAATTATTCCTATGGTTTTGAGGCAGTTGACTGAGATTTGTTCATGATATTAATATTGCAAACACACATAGCATAGATTGTATTATGTTCATGAATGAAAATCAAACCTCACTTAGTATCTCATACACACCATGGGATACACGTTTCTACTAATTTGTCTTGACTGATAAGTCCGCCAGTTATTTTCTCAATTTATTCTCAATTATCCAGTTGTTCTATAAATGTTTAAACAATGTTGTGATGGTTTCCTAAAACCCAAATAGTTTGTTTTCTCCATTTAACACAATAAAAATATATACATTACTTATAAACACGACAGACAAACGCCAACGATCACAGTACCGTGTCTAATTAGGAGGAAGAGACTTTGACTCCTTTAACTTGATGACAAGGACCACTGAGAAGACTGTGGTCATGAGCCGCTGTTTTAATTCAGATAAAAAGCTGCCGATTGGCCAGAGTCACAGGTCTGTAATGAGATCCACATGGAAGCAGGAGCGGCACTGGATACAGGGACTAAGACAGAGCCAGCATGGCTGATATTCTTTCAAATACTGACCAGATGGGGCCAGCATTGTTTTATCCTAAGAGCTGTTTAATTTCATTGAGCCGCAATAAGCCCTGAGCTCATGATGGAATACCTCTACATCCAAACACCCATATGACAGCACACAGGGTTTTGATGAATTAACAAAAAAAAAGTTTTTCTAAACTTGCTGACATAAAATATACTTGTCTCTGCCCTTTCCATTCTTATGACAAGGTCTAGAGGGGTGAGGGGGGATGGGGGTGTTGGCGAGCAGAAAAAGGCCCAAAATTCTTTTGTTTGGGTTTCCCTTGACTTCATCAGGAGAAATACAGAATGGACCTCTAAAACTGCTGATATTTGCGACTTGATTTTTACTCATTATGACATAACTATGATCCAATGAAGAGATAGGATCTCGGAAAAATGTACTTAACTTGCGACGTACTGTCCAGGGGGGCTTTCCCTTCTCTTTTATCTACCAAGCAGTTAGTTTCTTTTTAACCAAAGCCATTCTTGGATATTATCACAGAAACGTGACTGTTGGAATGGAGTTGAGAGACAAGAGGGATCTGTGAGTGAAGGGACTTTAGAGAGCACATGGCGCTGAAGCAGAGTGGTATATTACAGTAAAACAACAGGAGAACAGACTCCAAACAAACAGGCCTAAGTTATAAATTCCAACCAGCTGGAAACTGCAGACAAACTATTAAGTAAACAATGGTGCAGAGCAGCCAACACTTTCCAAAAACCCAGAATAACAGAAAACCCCTCGTTTTACGAACAAATCCACCTCTGACCGGTGAGAATAAAGCTGCTTTCAGCCATGCACTGAACTTTGGATAATCTCATGACATTCCCTGGAGGGGATGTATGTGAGAACACAAATGTCAAAAGTGAGAGCGTCTCTCACACGCACATGCACACGCACACGCACACGCACACAGGATTTACATTTACTTTCACTTTCCTCTGGTGCCTCATTGCGGTGATGCACTAACCTAGAAACTACCAACCACTATATGTGGAAATTCAATTAGACGTATTTAAGTGTTTTTATAAAGTTATAGGAGGCTGTCCCGAGGAATTCCCATAAAACCCTGGAGCTCAGGCGTAATCGCATTGCACTCTGTACAAAAGCCTGAAAACTGGAATTTACAGAACAGTGACATACACCTAAAACTGCTGTCTGAGACCTGCTTACGAATCTTAGCAAGTGATGAGCTGAGTCTAATGGAACTGGTCTACTCTGAAGCATCCATTAATTCCACTGACACAAAAAATTTAAGCATGCCGACTTGGAAACTGATTTTCTTTCTGTCTGTGTATGATCTCCTCCCCTTTGTCTACCAGCCGTGCGCCTACACTGAAATATGCATAGTTAATTTTTCAAACCAACAATTAATATTTTTGTGTTAACCCATGAATTATTAATCATTCATAAGTTAAGACAATCTGCTGATATATCAATAGCAGAATATTTGTCCCTAAAATCTGTGTCAGCTTCACCCACCATCAGTCAGGTTCTATTTCAAGCACAGCACCGCAGACGCACTCATTTCCACACAAAAGGGTACCACCAACAACTCTCCCTGGCCAGTAAGTGGCACTGGATGCAAGCTGTATCTAACAACCAAATTGTGTGATGGAAAACAGGGACCACACAGTAAGGCCATGAACACCAATAGGCGTACAGATGTGTAGGTTAAGGCCTGGGTTTGTTTAATAGATTGCTAGAACAAGAGGTTTCTGAGAACCACAGGGCGACTAAACCACTGGGTGCTTTCTTTTTCCAACAGGCCTTTTTCTTCTTCACAAAAACATAGTTCTTGTCTCAACGCAAATTCTCAGTGTCAATCCCTCTACTGCAACGGTTCAGTGATGTGGACAGGTTCCTCCAGCCATATATCATGCTATATATATATATATATAGTTTTAGAATATAAGCCTTTGACATATTAAATCACAAGGGTATCACCATGAGAACAGCAACTTACTTCTTCTTGCCTTCCTCTTTGCATCAATCAACAGGGATGGCCATCGGCCTACTGTCACTGCTCCTGTCAGGCTGTTAACAATCTCACTATACAACCCAGTCCTCTCAGTTTAACCCACTTACAGACTGCCAAAAATAATTTCTTGCTTGAAATGTGATAAATAAAGTATACTAATTAAGTGCTATTTACTGCGTCAACAGAGAACAGAGACCTTGTTAGAACTGGCACCTTAATGGGCCTCAAACACAAAACACATTGTCAGACACAGGCTCTTTAAAATATCCTCTATTAGAGGTAAGGGATGATTATCCAACATTTGTACAGAATGTGAGGAATGACTCCACGAGCGCAAAAATTCAGGCTATTTCACCGGGCTAAAGAAAAACCAGACACATCTATGGCTCGGCCCAAAAGAGAACTTCACTTGTTACCTAATTTCTTCTTCCCTCTTTCCAATTAAGGGTGAAAGTGAGGTGTATTAAACTGACATGGTGCTGCATTTTCTGGTGCCTATCCCGGTCCGTTATGTGTTTTATCCTATCAATCCCTGTGAAATGGAAAACGGATGTGGATGTTATGGAAGGATGAAGGCAATGAGTGGCAGCAGGCGGTTGAAATGGCCTGATTACTTCCAGGCCCTGTCTGTCTTAGGGAAAAGATGGTGGCAGCGCCTGGGGAACCGTGGTCCAGGGTTCAGGTAAACAAACAGCGTACAGTGGGCTGCATTATGATTTCTGAACATTGAAGAGTTTGTTTATCGAGATGAGGTTTCGGCCAAGGCGTCTGGACAGAAGAATGACGGCTGTTGTTCGAGGGGGACAGTGGAGCTGTTATCGCCTGTTTTTCTTCCTTTTTGTTTTCTGGAACGCACTGAGAATTGAATCACGAACCGCAAGCTTCAGCTGGACAAGGAGAGAGAGAGACCAATAGGCTTCTGGGGGAAAACCTGGAATAGTTTCTGTCTAAAAGTGTTCCAATTCTCAGAAAGATCCTGCTGAGAAATAGGCTGACGCGCCAGTTTCTGCTCTCATTCGAGGGGAAGTCAAATACTGTACACACGACCCCATAGAGCAGAGCAATTCTCCCATTAGCAATGGCTTGGAGATCAGACAATGACTCCTTGTCAGCTCCTTTCCCCCCTAAGTCTGTTGAGTGGGTTAGGAATTTAGGCCCACTGGTAACACCATTATCTAACTAAATTGTTTTTTATATACTGAAGGAAAGTCAGCAAAACATGTGACCGAAGAAATCTCGATGAGAGTGCTGTGCAGCTACAGTACACTGGACGGTATATCACAGTAGGGAGAAGGGGGCACATATTTTGATTACACAATCACTCATTGTACACAGCCATTTCTGATTCCCGGCCATGTGGACTAACAAGACAGTAAACATATAACTGCTTACAGGAATGTCAACTGTGGAAAAAGTGAGTTCATGTGCAAATTTAGAAAGGCCTCTGTTTCACTGTGGGGAATTTTTTTTTCACTTGCAGCTCCTGTACAATCTCCAACATCCGAATAAACGGAAATAAAGTTACAGCTAGAGATAGCTGGCTGTGGGGAATTTGAACAGTCTAAACTCTGTCTGAGGTGGAGGGGAGTTATGATGTGGAAGGGAGCTGTGTAATGTTCACTTCTTGAATGATTTTGCCTGGGTCATATGGTTTTTATCGAAGAACAATCACATGAGCTAATAGCCGCAAAGGACTATGCCAAGACTGATGTATCTGTTGACTGGGGTTATGAGCTTCGTCACGAAGGTGAAAAGAGACTACAGGTTTGAAATACACTGTGTGGACTTGAAGTGACAAAGCAGCAGGAGAGCAAAGAAGAGGAAGGGAGGTGAACGAGTTTGCTTCCAGTCTCTCTGACCAACATTGATGAAACATTCAGAATATTTCATTCTTTTGTAAGAGAGCAAACAGAGACCGCTCTCCAGACAGCTCAGTTTTTATTTGTATATCAGTCATACTTTAGTTCAACAATGGTGGAAAAAATTGTTCCCTTGTTACCTTGTAAGTTTGGGATTAGTGAAAGCACATTTGACAATTTGGTTTAACTGAAATAGTTTACAAAAAACTTAGGTAAGAATGAGTAAATCATCTAGAATGCAAAACCTGTGATATAATGAAATTAATTTGCAATATTTTTTACATTCTGCATTTATTGGCCTAATACATATAAATAATGAGAAATACACATCTGTTAAACCATAGTATATTAATCATTTCAATGAGTAAATAAACACCCTAAGGAAAACACAATCTTTTGTCCAATCAGTGCCAGTATTGAGCAAAAATATATTCTTGCTTAAGTACATACAGCCTTTTCCAAATAGCTTTACCAAAACTGCTTCCAGCCAACCAGCTCCTGTTCCGCTTGCTGCCACCTCCACTAACCACTAAACACGGTAGGTCCCCCCATGAGTCATAGCCCTGTTTTATGGAGCCACAGTGGCCACCCTTAATGGCAATAGGCGCTCTGACGCATGGTCCAGACCACCAGTATGGCGCTCTGCCTGCAGCTCATGGTGTGAAATGTTCCCAGGGACTTGGAAGGCAGGAGACTGCAGGCGACTTTCCCCACAGTCTAAAGGAATACAGGTGAACCCAGAGGTGACCCGGCTGGGCCACAGCAGATTAACTGTGTTTTAATTCCCAATACTTGGTTTCCTGTGCCTGAGAACCACAAAATATGATACACCGAGCTTATTGACTGAGAACTAATTGTTATTCCTTCCCCCTTTTCCTTAAAACCTGGAGATTTTGTGTAGCATCGGCTGTCATGTAATCAGCTCCACATGCGTGTTTCATAACAATGTAGTAGAGTGGATAAAACAGGGAGTGGGTAAAAAGCAGCACAAGACCTGCTTCCAGACAAAGGGCTGCTGGTTTTCCTTTGGAGTCAGCCACACTAACTTCGATAATTTGTCTCTGTGAGTGGAGCAATGGCAGGTTTAACATTTATGCCTCCCTGTGGAAGGGCACTTCAGACCAAGACCCAGCAAACCTGTGGCCAGCTACTTCAAAGACAAGCAACAGCCAGAAGACATTGATCTTAGAAACTTTAACATTTCATGTAAATCCCAGTGATATTCTACTGGAACGAAATATGCATTTTAACAAAAATGGCAATGTCCCCTCAAAGATGAGTGACTCACTCGGGTATTGCTGATTTTGCAATATTCTCTGGAATAAGGAGTTGGACAATCTCTAGGCTGCAGCCCAGACATTCCTTAAAGCATTTCTTAACTTCTCTTTGTCAAACAAATGAATCTGAAGTGGCAACATGGGAGTGGGTTACCACCTGACATCCATGGTGCTCCGAGCACACTCTCCATCCCTAATAAAAGCAAACCTCTCCCTCTGCCACATCAAAGCAGGGTGACCTGCTGTGGCCCTGATCCTTCGCCAGCTTTCCTGTATCACTTTCAAACACAGGCACACAGGGAAATTTAATAAGAGATGGGCAGCTAATGTCTTCCACCCAGGCTCCAGTCAGTCAGCAAACCAGCCAATCAGCTCGTCAGAGGGGTCTGCTGTGAAACCAGACCTCTGCTTTCCTCTGCTTTGTATCATGGAGCCAGATATTGGACAAACTGTGCAATGGCTGCATAACATGCATGGTTAAACCAAAGGAGGTTATTAAAGACATGAAGAAGAACGATTCAAAAGCCACAGAAAATTATCTGTCTATGAAATGCTGTCCGTTGGGAAATCATATCAGCAGTAGAAAGACCATGCTCAGTGTGTAGCAGTCTGTAAATCAGTCATTTTTTTCCAATAATGGCTCCAATAAACAAACAGGAAACAGCAGAGTCAAACAAAGTCTTATTAAAAAAGTCAAGGTTAATGACTAAAATTAAATTAAAGGAAAAATTAAAAGATGCATTAATGAGACCTATCGACTGACACTTTTCCCAGTTTTTCCTCTAAAAATGTTGACGTGTGTGATGTAACATCCTTAAAACTGAGAGATCACACTAACAGGAGTACAGAGTTTAATGCGGTGAGCAGATATCACCCAAACTATCATGGGGACGCTTTGTTTGTGGGTTCTATTTGATCGACTATGACATGTTTACCACTTCTTCAGTTCTGAAACAATGGTGCATTATCACTATCATATGGAGCGGGAATACTCATGTGGCACGTTTATATAGTTTTGGAGTCAACCTGATAACTCATCCTTACCATGGACACATTTAGGAACAGATGGAATGCATAACACATGGCTTTGAATAGAAGCTGAAATTTCATCCTGCAGAAGTACTGTTGCTCTCCTAAGCCGTTAAAAGCAGGACTTGTTACCATAGCTTTATTAAAAACAACGAAAAGAGGTGTTTTCTTTTAGGTGGTTCTTTAAGCGTAGGACACCAAAACCCTGGTGTTGGATTTAGTTTGTTGTGTGCACTGTCCGTCACTGGGAAACAAGCACCCATTGAAGTTCCATGCTGACAAATTGAAAGATGAATGCTATGTTTACTTATCTGTTATTCCACCGATTGCCTTTACAAAACCCACCTACAGCTGATTTCTATGTCTCAAATTTGAATCTTTCTGACCCGGTTTAATGGAGACAGGTAAAAAGGTCCTGCTGTCTGGATCTCATTTTCCCTCTGCAGTGGACCAGATTCCTTTGAAGCGGCAAACACAGTTTTTTTTGTGGCAGCCATTTTGATAATGAGTTACAATGTGTCCGCTCTACAAAGCCGCTCTGAGTGCATTAAGGCACCATTTTAACCTCCACCATTCAGCCATATTACTCCTGACTTTATTGCTGTGAAGCGGACTTAGGTGCAGAGTACTGCTCCTCAAGCCACATACATGTGCCTTCCATCAGCTGTCAAATGAAGCTTTCAGTGAGAGGGAGCATACAGTGTTACATTTGATGACAACACATGGTGAAGATTTATACACGAGAAATCTCAGAAAGCTTAGATCTTGATGTGTGGCTTTGATCAAAGGATTATGGGCGGGGATTTTGTGAGTTGATGAGTAGGAAGAAGAACGGAGGTTGCAGTGTCATGCTTAAATAGAAAAACTAATAAATGTTGACTTATAAAGTTCACCGCTCCATTTTTTTGTATACAGATTGCTTGTTACATCGTATAAGCAGAATATATAGCAGGATATACAAGCAGTGACAGTGATGCAAATGCACCCCCCTGAGCATCATATGTGATCGGTAATTTCAATCAAATGACATCAAGCTCAGTAATTCAGTCCAAGCAATATTCATTCTCTCTGTTGAAAGCACTTGGATTGACGAGCAGTGATGAAAGGGAGCGTTGGATAATAGTTTGCCATGACTGAAAAACATCCAGTAACTAACAAGGTACAATACAATACCAGTCTTTCATAATGGCTTAATTTTGGATTCATTACAAAATAATCACACTCAGAAATAAGCCTCACTATATTGAGTGAGACTAAATCAAGCTACAACCGGCTGAAAAAATTGTTTCCTTTGGTGGTTTCAGACTGTGCTTATTTCTTTTTGCTGACTTTCTGACTCTTGGTCAGTGGTAGAAAGATGACAGACTTGGACACTGGCTAGCAGCTTTTGCACTATTAGAACTCAAACCTCCCAAGGGTGCAGCGGTTTGAACTCAGTCACCTGGTAGCACTAATTGCACAGTCCTATTCAGTAGAGAGGCCCTTCATTCCTACGTGGGCTAGGAGGAAAACAGGGAATGGAATGCAAATTGGTAAAAGTCAGTGCTACGTGTCTCAGGGAAGAATGGAAGGAGTCACCCAGGTCAACATGTTGGGTGTACTTTAATAAGCATGGTCAGTTCAAGAGCTCAGCCCTCCCATGAAGTGTATGTGCATGTTTGCAAGAGAAGAAGAGAGAAAGATAAACTAATTTTATAGCATTGATTCAACTGGTTTGTTTAGAGTGACACCCATATATAAATGTTCTTAGGGGCAGGGTTATACAAATGTTTTCTATTGTTCAATAAAGACATTAGTGGAAGACATTTATGTGCTGATGTGTGTTCATATATTACCTGGGCAATGTTTTTGTTGAGTAGGTAGACCCCATATTCAAAATGAAACCGCTCTCCTCTCGGGGTACAAGGGGAATCTGTGAGACATGGGGGGGGGAAAGAAAAACTTAGCATTCAACAGTAAAAGATGATTTACTCTATTTGATCCATTACCAACAAAGTCTGAAAGCAATCGTGTTTAGACCCTTCAAACAAACACTCGAAAGATATTTAATTCTACAACAGCATTACATCCATATCACATGCATAACACAATATACGGTAGATATAGGCATGTGGAAAAGTCAATATGGGATGGTGAAATTAAATAGGTGGTTCATTGTTTGTTAATTCTTCTGTGAAAGATTCAAACAACTGTTGCTTTTTGCCTCTGCCACAGGCAAGGAATTCATCCGGTTCCTGAAAGTCCTCGTTCATGTAGCCACTGGCGTTTACATAGGGCAAAACTTGCGGATGGTTGAAGAAGCTGGGTACGCGTCTCTGATCCCATCCCACCGACACCACCTCCGTATCTTGTTAAACTGAAATATCAAACAGGGCAGAGGCGTCCAAACAGCCTGTCCATCTGCCTCTCAGTAAGAACAAAGAGAACTTTTCCTTTCAGCGTTGTGGGAAAGTCCCATCGGTGCCAGTCAGATGTCTTAGTTGGGACTGCACAGGGAGCGCTCAGGAAGGATGGGGGGGAGAGAGAAATAGCTCTGGGTGCAGGGGTAGGATAGACAGGGGAGCTTGCTGACTTTCAGAATGGGAAAGTTCTCTTTGCTACCAGGAAAGTAAGGCTGGACTCATCCCTTCCTGTCATTATGCGCTTACATCTGCTGCTCTCCCACTGAGGAGGATACAGAATATTGGGAAAGCAGCTCCACAGACTGAGCAGTCTGACAACACACACACAAACCCAAACACACACACAAACACACACACAAACACCTGTCTGCATCGGTTAGTTCTCTACATTAATACAAGACTGGGAATCTAAAGCTTACTAACGATACGATCCCATATGATACATAGCCCATGATATCACAATACAGCGATTCCTGCGAAAAAAACATTGCAAGACAATCATATAACGATGTGTCTTACTGAGGAAAAATTCAAAATGCCCCTAAAGAGGTAAAGCGCCGGACAAAAAGAGGTAAAGCGCCCAAAACTGCATTTATTCACTGCAATTTGGTGTCAGTTTTACACACTGAGATAAAACAATGTACAAGAAGTGTCTTGTGTATAAATACTGTCTTGTGTATAAAAGCATCATGTATATAAAGTGTATTGATACACTTTATATACATGATGCTTTTATATATATGTAAATATCAATATTGCATATCAATAATCCTATCTCATGAGTCAGGACAACACTATTCTGCCTTATCGAGCACTATTTCTCCTCTATATATGTCACCTTTAATGTAGAATCAGCATATAATTGTATCCAATTAACTTACTTGCTTGTCTCGCTGTTATATGGCTATTAATATTTTTACTATTGCTACATGGCTAACACTCGGAAATGCCAGGCTCGCCCATATGGTCGCTTTCAACAGTGGATCATTGTAGCACACAATCATTAATGAAAAGTAACACTGCTCAGAGTGCGTATATAACCTCTTGTTAAGGAAAGATGGCTGAAACTCTTGGCAAGCAACCATCACAACCACCCTCCAGCATTAAGCTACATTCAGTGGCAGTGAAAACTCACATAAAGCACCTTCAACCTCATTAAAACACTGAAATAGTGGTTTTGAAAATGTCTTAATAAAAGTTTCACTACTCAGTTCTACACATGAAGATGACATCTGGTCTTTATAAAAGCAAAAATCTAACAATAAACATGTAAGATGCTACCAAGGTCAAGTACTGTCACAGGCGTAGATACACATACTGTAGACAGAGCATTCATGCTGTTAGTCAAATAAACAGATGTTGCTTCTTCTTGTTGCAACAGTTGTTGCTGCCAAAAGGCCATGGCAAATGGAAACCACGAGCAGAGAAAAATTATTATAAAAAGAAGCCTTTCCATCTGAAAACTGATTAATACAGCTTGTGTTTCTGTTTATATCAAAACAACAGCACATAATTGTGTTTGGAGTAGCACCTTGATGCGTCTGTTTTATTGCAAATTCCATAAATCATTTTTTATAGCATAATTTAAATTTTTAATATGATAGAAATTGTATTACTACTGGTGTTAATCCAGTAAAACATATGTTTTTTTTCCTGCTTCTTTCTCATACAGACATGAGGGGGGAAAACTGAAGGAGGAGGACTTCAGAAAGATACAAATTCTATAATGATACAGAATCCCATGTATAAGAACACAAAAAAGCTTTATCCTTAGTATGACCAATTGCACAATACACTGCCATGCCACTGTTACAATATGACAGTACAACCAGAATATGTGTTCAGATGTGTATTCTGTACAGAATGTGCACATGGGTTGAATTCTTTGTGTGTGTGTGTGTGTGTGTGTGTGTGTGTGTGTGTGTGTGTGTGTGTGTGTGTGTGTGTGTGTGTGTGTGTGTGTGTGTGTGTGTGTGTGTGTGTGTGTGTTGCACAGTATGTGCATAGAGCATGCCTCCATCCTGTGTGTATGCTCCCTGGGAAATGAGTCTTCATCCCCTCTTACTATGACCTATAGATGCCTTAGGCAGTGGGAGAATCCAGCAGAAAATACACTTAGTGCTGGTACTTACCTGGAGTTGATCATGAACGGAGATCATGTTGGCAACAGCCCTATAACCCGGCATGTTAATGTACTGATTTAGATGTGCATGTGGCAAGCTTAAGGCATGAGACTAAGAAAAGAAATATTTGATGACACCTACATTTCTGCATTTCTGATGTATAACATTGCTCTTGAGCTTATTACAGACTATACTATTTTTAACAAAAGTCTTTCTTTTTTTGTAGGTTTTCAATCCATTTTTGGCCATTTTAGTTTTGTCCTACTTTATATCTGAGCCTGTCTGTAGATCTCCGATAACATTATGACACAGTGCTCACTGTAAACACCCCCTCACTCACACATCACATGGCAACTCTGAAGTAAACTCCCCACAGATGGAGATCATTCTAGCCCTAGAATGAATTCTAACAGGATGTTGCTGCAAACGCTTGCAAACAAAAAGTGAGACACAGTGGCCTGAGGGCCACACACCCAGCCACTTGCTGGTCCTTCACATCCCCGACATGAAGCCAGGGCCCCATGGAGAAAGCAATATGCCAGAGGTTATATCTCAGCACCAGGAAATAACTAACAGAGAGAGGAAGAACAACACAATAAGCATACTCCTCACGCCGCTGGCATTCCCAATATCACCTCTCTGCTAACTAGATAGGATTTGTTTGATGATGAACACGCATGAAAAGGAAAACAGAGCCACTTCCAACACACACACACGCAAACTCATGAGTACACACACCAGCTCCGTCACAGCAAAGTGATTAATGACCGCTGTCCGCTGTGTCTGAAATCACACTGGAGAGACTCCGGTTCACCAAACACCAGGAATTCCTCCTGGGGACGTCCAGTAAAGTCAAATATATTATTACACAGCAGTGGGGAAGATCGAGGAAGGAACTATGATGATGGAGGGAAGAGAGAACGTTCAGGGGGAGTACGTGAATCACATTTGTTGATTTATATATTATCTACTATGTCCGAGTTTACCCCACTGAGATTAGGACACTTTCTATCAAAACATAGGCAAAAACTCATAATGAACCCCAAAGTACTTTTAAAACTCCTTATGTTTCTTTTTCTGTTTTCAAATAAGTCAACTGTGGGGACCTCTGGGAACAATCTTTGTGACAATTAACCATAACTAACCCTTTTGCATGAACAGCGGTGTGTGCATGGGACAGACCTATAAGGCAGAATGAGAGGAGGCAGAACACCATCTTTTGTCACTCAGCCAGAGACACAAACACTAAACAGGATGAAACAAATTACAGGCTTGAAAGAATATGCCGGCCAAAATCAGTTTGCTGTCAGTCCATTATGATGGAGACTCCAGAATAAACAGGCACGAACCAGAAAGACTCACACTCAGACTAGAGATGTACTGTTTGTAGCCCTGTGTGTGCTTTCCCACTGGCTGAAAACAACATGTTTTTAAATGAGGTCATACTTACTTCACCTCTTGCACCTTGTGTGCGATACAGTTCGGAACTTTGTTAAATTGAGTTGTACATTCAAATCAAATCAAATCATCTCTTTCCCAGCAGTCCTCCTCCTGTTTCCTCTCTTTCCTTAATCAAACCGTTTCTTCTGTAAGCACATCCCGCTCCGCTGACGGGTCATGTCTGCACAGCTAACACAGCAAACTGAATATGACAAGCAACCATAATCAACACACCCACTCACTTTAGTGTCCATCTTAAGGACTGATTACTTAAACATGAAAGCTGTTTCCATTTTGCTAATATTCAACCCTGCGTGCACTCGAGAAAAATATGAAAAGGAATTTACAGTGAGTTCAGAGCAGAAGTAAATCTGTCACTTTTTTTCTCTGTCATAAAAAAAATCCCCCTTCTCTTTTTTCTACCCTAAAAAGATGGGCTAGTTAACATGTAAGTGCTGGCATGGCCTATAGACACAAATTATGTAATTAATAAGTGTGGAGGCATGAAACTTAAAAAGACAAAAGCTACATCTCACAGGAAAGTCCCCTGTCTTTACGAGTGAGAATATGTACACTCCTGGCCTGCCAGCTCTTTTACTGCAGCGTCTAGACACCCATTCTCTACTCACAGGCAACCTTCAAATACAGTATAAAGCAGGTACTCTTGTTAAAAGGAGGAAACAACCATTAAACATACAGGTACAATGATAAGATCAAGTTATAGTTTGTTGCACTACTCTTCCTGTCCAACTCTTGAAATAAAAACACACCCCTGTTGAGTTATATTTCTTTCATCTTTGGATAATCCAGTGTCGACACTGTGCCAATGGACTGCACTACAGGGGCCCCTGAGGATCATTTAGACTCACTATGCTATTTGTGCAAATAGAAAAGGTGAAAGGTACTATGCCTTTCTCGTTAAAGCCTTGTATATGTATTTTTCTTCGTAGACACAGGCTGTTTGACACTGGTGGTGCCCTCTGAATTCTTAGAATACAATAACAGAGCCAAAATGGAGGGAGCTGAGTCCACCTCAGCCCTGCTTCTTTAAGTTGTAATAGCCGTCGTCTCTTCAGGCAGCCCTGTTAAAAACATTGTATAAGAAAAACATGGCCACAGGGTCTGTGGGTGCTTATTGTGCAAACTAGCAAGCATGTATGTTTACGTGGGTATATTCGACGCCCTTCTTTCACCTTGAGGGTTCATTGTATTAAAAGGATTAAAAAGGAGGACACAGACCTGCAGGTGGGTGGTCGTCTTCAGCTATTCTGAGGTTCATGAGAATATGGTGGGAAGAGACCCAGTGACTGGCTGACCTGCTGTAATGTATACACAGGCTGAGGTCTCCACATGTGTTGGCTTGCCTGTTTAGACATCCCAATTAATACTCCATAATGTGCAAAACAACAGTTCTGCACATGGTGGAGACCAGGATTGGCCAGTACGCGTCTGTTTTAATGGTGGAGCTATGTTGGTAGGGGGAGGGGGGGTTTCACAATGTCTTTAATGTGCAATTTCAAACAGCACAGGCTCATAAATCATTTTGGTCTGCTTTTAAAAAAAACACCTGCCTTGCAACTGTCAAGGCTCTAATGGCAGTGGTTACTATATAAATCACAGTGAGCTGTAATTTTCAATATCTGAGAAATGATTACAATGAGCATCTGTCAGTGAATGCTATTTTAATGACCACTGCTGCACTTAAGAACCCCGTATAACTGTTTCGCCATCTTGGTCTATGCCGTTAAAGTGTCTCCTGAGTGATGTGGCGGTTGCTCGCTCTGTCACACTGGGTTTTCATCACGGCTCTTAAGAATATCCAGGGTTCTGTTGACCCCCGGTTCCCAGCCCCCACCCTCTAATTTTCTCATTCCTATTCTTTTGTTTTCTGCCATTGTTTTAATCACAAGCAGAGCTGGAGATGAGCAGTCTGACCAGGACCATACACTGTATTCACTTTCGCCCAAAACTTAGTGAAAGAAGAACATCAGTTCAACCCCAATGACAGTTTCTGTGATTTGACACTAAATAAAATAATTAGAGCACATATTTTGGATCAATAATCCTATATCAAAGCAGTCTCACAAACGTGACATAGCTTATTTGTCGTCTTTGACTATAAAGCAGGTGCTATATAAATAGTGTGAGACTATCAAGGTGCTCAATGCAGCGTGCGTCACTTATGCAGAAACTGTGCCCTAAAACAAGTTGTCAGGACTTCTTTGGCCGTTTTTATATAATGCAATATAAAGAAATTAAGATCTTTCAGTTTGAAAATTGTTACAAAGCCACTGCGAAGTCTTTGGGGCTCCAACAAACCATGGTGTGAGCCATTATCTACAAATTTAAACAAACCCAAAAGTTTTTTCGACAACTCATCCAGGAGGTCACAAAAGAACCAAGATGAACATGGAAAGAACTGCAGGTCTCATTTGCCCCACAATAAGAAAGCCACTGGGCAAAAGAGGCATCCATGGGAGAGTTGTAAGGTGCAAACCACAGTCGACCGAAAATAACACAAATGCTTGTCTCACATTTGCCAAGGTTTTGAAGTGGTCTAATCAAAGAGCTGTCTTGATTCCAATTGGGATTCTGTGGCAAGACCTTAAACAGCAAGTTCATGCTCTAAAAAACTGATGTGGCTGAATTAAACAAATTGAAGAAGAGTTGGCACACAAGTTATAGCATAGTTGGCCGCCATGAAAGGTTAAACAAGCTATTAGGTTTTATATGATGATCTGACACGTAATTCACAGCACTGTGTTTCGTTAGGAACTTAAGTGACGCACTGATTGACGTTATCATCTCAAAGCTAAAAAGAGGGCGAGCTCTGATAAAGACACAAAGACTGTGACATGTACATAAATTTCTCAGTCTATGAGCAAGGATACAATGCTATTAAATGCCAACAGCTGGCTGAGTCTTTCCTTTCAAACTATAGCATCCTTCAGAAAGCCGTCCAGCACACATGTTTCTTGTTATCGTTTTAATGAAGTATGGACAAAGACAGAACAGGGATAAACAGACCATTCCTGCCATTGTCCTTGAGTGATTTGGTAGAAAACCTCAAAAGGCAAGTAAACATTCTGTCTGGTCCCTTGGTGTCTTTGCAGTTGACATACAGAACTAAATAATGAGCTATTTGACTTCAGCTATCTGACTCCCGAGTTGATTGCCTCTGTCATCTCTTCAATGAAGAGTACAGTAACTATGCAACCGGAACACTACCAAACATGTGCATACGACACAGCTTGAATAGCAAGATTAATTGTACAGTCCGAGAGACAATAGAAACCACAATTGTGCAAATTCAAATTTCCAATGTTATACAGGAGTTTGCTTCAAACCCGAAACTATAAATTTCAGTTCTTAATTGTACCACATATTGTGAGGAAATAATGAATCTGGCCCATCTAAAGAAAGTGAATGTTATCAGGTGAAAATTATAAAATGCCATTCATACCCATTGTACAGTATTAGCAGCAAATATCTCAGAAGAAATATCTTCCAACATCTTTAGATCAGATCAAACCTATCTGAATGTAACATACCATGCGGATGAGACTGAAGTATGCCCTCTGAAATCACTGACAAACTCTACATTTGTGTCTCTATAATGTAGATTGAGCAGGATCATACCCTACAGGCCTAAAGTGCTTTTCCCTGTCACTGCTGTGCAACCTAGGGCCGGACAGGGTAGTTGGGGTGTAATCCCCTCACTCCTTCTATACACATGCTCCATGAAACCACTGAATCTCCGGAACAATAACCTCTTTTCTTGGTGCTCACGGTTTCCTCTGGTCTTAAGCTAGCCCTCCTCCCCTGGCATAAAAGTGCACCCCTCCACCAGCCGCTTTTTTTGTGACTGAACCAAGCAGTGATGTGTAAATCCCACTTACATCCGATTTTCTTTTAGCCAATAATAAAGACAGTAAACTTTACAATAACTGATTTGCCTCAATTTGGGGCGAAAGACTGTATGACGCAGCGCTCTCTTTTTAATGGCTGTGTTCTGGTCTCAATCAAACATTGGACATCTGGATCGCATGGCCCCACTTCCCCCCCCAGGCAATCAGAAACACTGGAACTGTGCTCTCTGCAGGACAAAATGTGGGAGCAACATGCCGTTAGAGTCCACTGATTTCAGAGAACTCTCTGACAGGGAGGAGGAGGATTTGGAGAGCTCACAAAAGCCACATCCTACGGTCAGCCAAACAGAAAGGTCATCTTCCACACCTTACTGTCAAACATTCTACCAGGGCCAGGTTCAGACTCTGGTCTGTGCCCAAGTGATGGATGGTAAAACGTTTCAGACCAACACATGCCTCTTTTTGTGGCAAAATAACTATAAGAAATAAGGCAACCATTATTCTAAGCCCAAGTGGAAAGAAATAAAGTGTTATTGGTCAAAGTCAATAAAATTCATATTTTTTCACACCACACTGAATGTCATGTGCTTTTAACACTCAAATAAACCCATTCTCTTTCTCCGATGTCACCAGTACTATTAAAGACAAACAAGAGGTACTCTTGTGTTGGATCATAATTGGGTCAAATATTTTAGCTACTGAAACTTGTATCCGCAGGTTCTGCGGTAAAACCACAGAATAGGCGAGAACACTGAACCTTACATTAAAAGATGTGTGACTCTAAAAAAAGCAACAGGAGACGTCGCATTGCAAAAGAGGGGGATAGGACAATTACCGTACAACAGGGACCTACAGTGCAACACACAACTAAAATAACAAAACATTCCTGGGTGCGTGCCATTATAATTGACTAAATGCTTGGTAATCCTGCCACACTTTGAGAAACGGATCCCAAGACACCTCACTTATCACCACCGGCTGCCTCTTTCCGACACTTTAATCACCCCCTTTCTGTACACTCTGAGAGCTCAGCTAGTTGCTTTCCGTCTCGCCACACATCATTTTGCTCTGTGTCTGCAGCCCGCCGGGGCCTCACGGGTCATAAACATGTGGGGTGGGGGGGGGGTTAAAGTTTGCTGGAGTGTTTGGCCCCACTCCGAGACACCTAAGGGTGCTGCTGGATTGTCTGTTCTGTTCACCAGCCACACAGCCTGCGGGTTTATTTTTTGTTGCTGGATGCCAGTGTAAATATCCTGCATAGTAGGAGTGGAAATGTGTAAAGTGACTCCCAGGGAGCCTCTCCAGCTGTTGTCATGACATAATCCCGTACACAGAGAGATGGCCGCTCACTCACTGTGTTGTCTGATAGTGTCTCTTTTTCTCACACACTTTCACCCAGCTGTTTGTCTGCTTAGTATGACAAATAGGGATGTGAAAGTGTCAGTGCTCATCTGCACATCATTCCTATGTGCCCTGATTGAGGATAATCAGTGACTGGTTTTGGACTGGGACTACAGCATAAAGTGGAACTGGTAAACAAAAAAGTTATTAACCCCTATAGCGTTACACCCATAGTTGGCTATTCAATTAGCATATATACAGAATAAGTTGAGGATTGAATCCAAAGTATTGTGATGATTTCAGACTTGTTATACCGAAACCGATTTGACCTAAATGAGGCTTTCAAGTGTAGATTAACTGTACTGAGACTCCTCCAGGTTTCAAATGATCCCCTAAGTCTGTTACAGCCTTATGATACACATAGCAGATAGCTCAGTGCTAAAAGTACAATGCCTACAAGTGATTCCAAAGTTGTAGAGACAAGCATCCCAGTGGTGCAATGTTTAGCACTCGGAGGAATGAAACGTGTGACAGAAAAGTGTAAACGCCGTACAGCAACTGTTTCTTACTTTTTGAGAGACAATATAACTTCTTGTTAATTGGATACCGTCCCCATAGTGGATTCAGCATAGTCTCAACATTAGCTGCAGCCATCTTGGTTATTAACGGAAAATGCCTCTGCCGAACTCCAATTGGCTGCTCCTCTGTCACTCATTTAATCAGGGGTTAGGGTTAGGGTTAACCCGCCCTATTTAATATAAGCTGTGATGTCAGGATGGATAAAAATTGGTCTGAAGGGAAGCGGGAGCCGGAGCCTTCTGTGTAAACGTGAGCTCGCTGACTGGTCACCTTTACAGGCTCAACAAAGCCGTGATGTGAAGAGCTGACGAGTCAAGGCATGACTGGGGACTTTCTTCTTTATCCACCTCTTCCATTGGCTTTGAACCTACAGTGTTACCTCTTGAAACTAGGGTGCAATCATATTCAACCATGACTATTAGCATCACAGCTGATTAGAACATAATCTTCCTCATGACTCATCCTCTCCTACTTATAGAAGGGGGTCTTGCACGTGTGGAATGCTGAGATCCATATAAGGTGCATACTTGAGCATGGTTACCCCCAGCATGCAATTATCATAACCCAGCAGGGTTTTTAATTCTGACTTGATGCATAGTTACAAAACCATAACACATACAAATAATAATTTCATTACATTGGCCTGTGCTGTGATTACAGAGCCGATACACTTCATGACTTACACAAACTGCCCCTTAAAAGTCTCCGGTGAGGTTTGATCCTCAGTTTATCATTTGCTGCTCTCTACGTCAACATGGTCTTTTTCGATCGTTAAGAGTGCTTGATTCAACAAAAATGATATCATGCTGTGAAGATAGGAAGCCAAGTGGTTACAGCCTTCAGGTGTGATAGAGACACATAATGGGCACTGTGATTTACCGCCTCAGCAGTGCTTCATGATTCACTCACTGAATACCTGAGCAAATTGAACAAGGGGAACTTTAAGTTGTTACCATGGGCAAAACAAAACAGCTTGAAGAAGACGGCATGTCCTTTCCAAGCTATGTATCTCTGTCGTAAAAAAAAAGCTTCTGTACTGAGGTGGTTGCTACGCTCAGTCTAAACACCAAATATCTGGCTCTGTCTCTGAATCCAGAATTCAAGCCCAAGTCAAGACACACTACTGCTGTCTGTGTTGTCGAGGGTATGTTGTGTATTGATGCATTGGTGTGAAGGCCTTTTACACACTGCTATTAAAAACACAGTTAGATGAAGGAAACAAATGATTGCATTGAAAACACAAGAGGAAGCTTCTATGAACTGCAGGTTCATAGAGTTTCTTAAAAGAAACAAGAAGTGTTTTTAAAAACTGACAGTTAACCATGTTCACATGAAGGCATCATACAAAGGAACAAATGACTTGTTTCCTGATTCTCTATCAGCAAACCTAGCCAACAATAACAGGGAAGATTGTACTGTAGCAGGCAAAGTCTATCTTAACTGGCAATAAAAGTGAATTTCTAAATTGTATAAAAATGAACGTTGCTTAATTCACGTTTTCTTCTATTTATTTCAGTGTACGCTCCTTGGCTGAATCACCAGGTTATAAAAAGGCTAGAGCTGTGCTGAGAACACATGTGGTCCGGACCCTAAATGAATTGCATTCATGCTCACAACAACTCACGCCACAGTCTCCACAGAGCCAGGAAAATAGAGCCATAATCTGAACATCAGTAGAAGCGATCCAAATATTTTGGGGAAAGGGAAACGCATGTAGTCCATACATGGCGGACTAAGAGCTATAGTAAACCCTAAGATCGTCCTCAAGAGAGTATCCTCTGTCATTAATTGGTAGAAACCACAACACTTCACTTTAGTTGTCATTAAGAATCATGCAGCAAAGAAGATAGACTTGTGAGTCAGCATTTTTGACCAAAGAATATCTTCAGATTAGACGTTTTTGTTTTTTCCATGTCACATATTCAGGCTGACTTACTCTCTCTCCTTCTCCGTGAGTCTGTCGGTGATGGTGTCCTTGATGGAGGAGCGTGAACCCTTGTGGATCACCGGATATCTAAGAGGGATCTGCAGGAAGCACGAGATCATCAGGACCAGGTGCGCTGTGTACCCCAGGGCGACTGCCACGCTCCCGTCCTCCTTTGCTGCCGGACACAAAGTAAAACGACGGCGCCAGTGAGTCACAGGTTATGTGGAGCAGAAGAGAAACTTTAAGATAACCTACACAAATGAAAGACATCAACTTTAATTAAATTCAAAGTGGTAGCATTTTCATCAACAATAGTCACTTTTTTATTGTTTTATTTATCAAAAACTTCAGAGCATGTTTAGGTTTGGAATGTACTTTCATAAATTGTGTTTCCATAAACCATGTCCACTTCATGTGGATCCAAACACAAATGCATAAACTTTGACGAATTCTTGGTAGCCAAGTCTTCACAGGAGGAGGAGTGGACTATCATTCATGTGGGAAAGTGTTTTGAAAGCGGTACCGAATTTGGCATAGCATACATAGCATAAAACATACAAAAATACAAAACACTGGCCGTACTGGGATCAATTCTATGAGATGTGCACTTGGGAAGCTAAAGCATCACGTGGAACGATCCCCTCTGAGCCCAAGTAACTCTAAGGGAGGGCGACTGGATGCCTCTGTGAACGTTCTGACAGGGAAACAAACAGCAAACCATCCAACGTTAAGCAAAGAAAAAATGGTTTCAAGACTACACGCTAAGTGGTTTCACATTCTCCAACAGCAGCAGGACACTGCTTCGGGCAAAGACCTAAACACAGTGTTTTTTATCTCAATGCTTTGAAATAATAGACTATGACAATATTGAGTGTTCAACTCCTTGACTCTTACTGTGTGTTTTCCAATTTAACACAAAAAGCCTGTTTTGTATCACTCGTCTTCCTGCATCTTTTCACTCAATGGCGGCTAAAGTACCTGAAGTAAACAGCTTCCTGGCCTCTAGTGCTTTCGGATGATGCGTCACTCTAACCAGAATATTGGGTCAGGTAAAGGACATGCTACTAGAAGAGACACCTAAGGGTGCAACTGGAGACTGTTGGTGCCTGGTAAGGCTGAGCTGACAAGGTATGGCTTAGGTACATGTAAGGCGCAGATGAACTTCAGTGCCATCCTGTTCCACTTTGACCCCCACTGGGATTAGGAATCCAACTAACTACTACCCTGGTCTCTTAATGTGGAACATCCTCCCCTGTAGGCTTTTTTAACCCGATTTAAACTAACCATTGAGGCAGCTCTGGACTTGAACAATCTCTCTCTGGGACAGACCTCACGCAAATGAAAGCAGGGGTCAGCAGGGGGTTAATAATATAAGACTCTACATGTAGTGGAGGCATTTGCAAGATATAAAACATCCGGGCCACACGAGATACATGTGTGGCGAATGTTCGTTGTGGAACATCTTGCTTGACAGTTTGGTGCCCATATTATCAGCAGCGTGATTCTGGGTGAGTGAAATAGCCAGTAATAATTATCTTTCATCGGATTGTCAATGTCTATCTGTCGAATATCTTATAAGCACAAATATTTGAAACCCTTCCTGTACCTGCTTCAAAGTAAAAGCACTATAGTGCTCCTGTTGACCTAAGTCTTCCATTAGTTTTAACAAGGTTTTTATTTTGAAATATTTGCAGGACAGGAAGAGGCAGAGTCCTGGCATTTAGTTGAGTACACAGCCCTACTTTTATTCGAATAAATACAGTAGTGATACCATAATCTTAATGTAGCAGCTCCACAGCAGACATGCTCTCTGTGTTAGGCGCGCACGTGGAGCAGCAGATCAGCGATGCAGCCGTCACACGCGGGGTGGTCTGGTCATAATGGTCACAGCAGTTGGAGAGTGAATATAAATTGGAATTGCTTTTCTCCCCCCGACAAGTCACCTGACCAGGTTGAAGAGTATTATTAAAGCTAGTTTAAAGTAAGTGCATTATACTCTCTATTAGCCAATTTGATCTGATCCCACAGCACATGCTCAGTAGCTTAGTCAATGTTTAGTGTCCACCTGTGCAGGGCTCGCAGGCAGAAGAAACATGGGAACAAGTGCTGCCAACACAAAAGGGCTGACTGTCACTCCTGTCACTGCTGCACGTCTGTGCTCCTTAAGGAATTGTAACAGGTGGAGTGGGACAGCAGGGAGCGGAGGAGACTGGGACAGCCCTTTTTGAGTTATAGCTTCAGAGGCCCACTTGGTCTCACCAGCTGTGAGGAAGCTGAGTGAGAGACTGTTGAATGGACAGTGACCGGTGTGTTCTCCGTGTCAGACAAGTGCTGCAGACCAAGGCGAACCATTCACCACCCATTCAGTCAGGCCCCCCTGTTAAACTGAGAAGTCATGAAGTCATCAAGTTTCCCCTCTCCGTGTGACAGCGAATCCCATTTATCACAACACATCCAGTGTGACCTCTAACCTGCACCAGCAAAAATGATAACAAGAGCTTTGCGGCTATACCTGCCGGCCGACTAGACTTTATGTCCTGCTGTGTTTTTAATATGAAAACATGAGGGTTTTGAGGATCTCACTGGGGGTTGGGAACCACATACAAGACTGTGCTCCAATCCATCAGCAGTAAGCAAGAGATCAGAAAGGCTGTTCACACACAAGCTACCCAGCCTTCAGACACCAAACCCCCTGACATTTAACATAATAATTAAAGAAGCAAAAATACACCCAGCAAGATGTGTGTGACTCATAATTATCATTCTAATACTGTCTTTGCCCTAGGAACGTAATTTAATTGGTGTTCTGCTATTTCAGAATGAGGGTAAACATGTTGTCATGTGTGGGTGAATCGTGATTTTTGGTTGAACTAGCCAGAGTGAAGAAGGTTGTCAATCTTTCCTGGCAGGTATAAATAGTGGCTCATGACTGATGATTCAATTATGTCATTATGTCTTTTAAGCATTAAAATAACACACTTGTTATTCATGCACATAATGCCCTAATTGCCATGTTGAGAAGCCAAAAATGATATCATAGATACTGTATCTATGATATCAGCTGCCTTCCAATTTTAAATGTTCTGCTTTGACAAACATCTCAATAAGCATTAAAGATGAGACATAACAATTGTTCTGCACGCCTTATCACACCTTATCCTCCAGTAACCCTGAAACACACAAGCAGGCACGTAATGAATTACCTTGAAAGTCTTCAGAGTTTGGCAGCTTCACTCCGCAGATGACATAATCTGACTGATTAGCCTGGGAATATAAATGAGAGGTTGCATATTAAAGATGATCAGACAGCAGAAACAGACCCAGACAAGATGAAGAGCTGCATGGGAAAAGAAACACCAGCTGGTCCGGCACCTGCACTTGTTTTTAATCATTAAACAATTGTCTAGTGGTGTTAGCGTTTAAAAACTTTATTTGTATATGAGAGCAGCAGGATTAAGAGAAGTGCGATGACTGTGCAGCAGCGTACAATCTGGCCTAACTCACCAGATCAATGGGGTAGATGTACGAAAGCTCAGAGAGGAGCTGACGACAGCGGAAGGTGAGCTGGGCGTTGGACTTGAGGAACTGCTCCCTGGAGAAACAAAACCAGACACAAGGACGACACAATTAGATTAAAGCTGCAGTTAGAGAGCGGCGGACAAAGGAGAGACTAAAGGAAGTGCAGAAATGAGATTGTCGGAGAAGAAGTGTAGCTGGAGAAGACGGGAAAAAAGGGAAATAAGCAGTATAAATCCTCCAGGCTGCTTATTGCTCCACTGGGACCCACTGCTAACGGAAAATACGATGAACAGGGAGACAGTGTGTATGCTGCGTAGTGATGTGATAGCAGGTCAATGTCAATCTGAGGCCAGTCTGCTTTCTGTCTGGGCCACGCTTGGAAGAGTGCTAACTGAGTCTGCACTGAGTTATATTAAGTTTGACTGTTAAAAAAACCCAAGTAAAATAACACAACTGCCAAATTACTGGCCATTCTATATCCATAACAGGACAGCCCCAATTAGCTTTGCTGGGTCCATCAACCCCAGCTTGTCACATTATCAAAACAGGCTGGAAGATGTTCAGCAATTATGACCCATGGAAAGAGGAAAAGTCTCTGTGTTTGCCCCAGTAGCTGTCAGCGTCAGCTGTGGTTTGGCCTGAGTTATGTAACACAGAGTGAGAACGAGTATATGGTGTATGAAAGAGGAAGAAAATAAATGTATAAATTACAAAGTAGCGATGATAGCAAATACTTTCAGTAAGAACCCTGAGACAACCTGAGTCTAAAGTAGAGCTATGGCTGTGAGATTAAAAAGGACACCTAGCACAGATCAATGGAACTATACAATTCATCATGATTGGGGCGGTGTGGCCTAGGGGGTCGAGTGGTTGAGTGGGTGTTCTCCAACAAGAAGGTTGCCGGTTCAAATCCCACTCTTCCCCATCTGCATGTCGAAGTGTCCTTGGCAAGATACTGAACCCCTACAATGGCCCCTCATATATGTTGAGTGTACTAAAAATGTAAGTCGCTTTGGACAAAAGCGTCAGCTAAATGACATGTAATGTAATGTAATTCAAAACTTTCTGAATTTAAACTTATTTCTTCAATAATACCAGGTTATTAAAATGTATGTACAGGTAGTTGCTAAAATAAGCTTTTGAATATTATAACAATAAATGAAAATTGAGACACTCAAGCTCCTGTGACTGTGTATGTCTGAGTGACTTTGTTTGGATGGCGTGCGTGCGTGTGTGTGTGTCTCTGTGTGTGTGTGTGTGTGTGTTTGGTGTGTGTGTGTGGGTGTGTGCGTGTTTATCCCTCGGGCGTCCTGTCCAACACGTACACCACCGCTTGTGGGTAAGAGTTTATCATTAAATACAGATGAAAAGAGATTTTTGGGGAAAAATGGATATTGAATGTGATGCATCCTCCCAATGACGCTCCTCGCCTTTCACATGCATTTCCTATTTGGCTTTGCCTGTGGTTAGCAGTCTCTTATCATTACCCTTTCCGTGTGTGTGGCTGCTTTGTGTATATAAGAGCGGAGACAGATTGGTGTGTAATGATAGTCTGACCTGAAATAACACATCTGTCCAGCAGGACTTGCCACTTCCAATTGGCTAAACAATGATGCGAGGCCTTTAAAAACCCTTTTCCTAAAACCCGCAAATAAAAGTTTCCCACCAATGCTCTTTTTAATGTATGCCAGTCATAAACAAATACTTTGTGGTAATGTACATATTACCTGCCAGATGTAAGCAAATACAATTTTGGGGAAATGTTTTCACATTCAAGTACAATCCAAACAGTCGATTTTGTTCTCATTTGACACAGCTAAGCTAACCGAAGCCCAAAGCCTCATATTTAAGATATGAATGTGGTGTAGACATTCTAATCCTGCTCTCTGCTGAGAAGTAAATAAGTGCATTTCCCGATTTGTCAGCAGTTGTAATCATTCTGTGGGAAAATTCACATCTATAAATGATATAATGAAGCAGTATTTTAATATCATAGTTGGTTGAGGGGGAGCTGCTTTCAAATATCTTCTATGAGCTATGTCTCAATTAAGGGGCTGCATCTTTCAAGGGCTGCTGCTGAAGACGGATTGCGTGACAGCGGAACGCCCATTTCACGGCTCCTCCAAACACTGCTGACAAATGAGTCCTTCTATCCCACGAGAAACGAAGGCTCCAACCAGTGGATATTTCCTGGGCTCAAACTATCCCAGGGTTTATTGCACTTAAGTGATAAACCATTTATCAAGGACCTAACGGCAAGCGATGAGACATCTCATGCTTCAGCATCACACTTCAACTGAAATAAATACCTGATGGCACCCAGTTAAAAAACTAAACTTGCTGTCGTGTCCAACTTGAGCTCTGTTGCTAGACAGCAGTGAAGTAGTACCATCTCATTTCGGACTACGCAGCAAGGTACCAAAACTTTTGCACAGGCTATTTATAACAAAGGGCCAATTTTTCGGATTCCTGTAAGGATTGTAGTTACATTTTTACACCTTCAAAAATCAACAAAATGTGTTATTTGCACCAGGGGTGCACACTAGTGGGATTTTGAGATAGTTGTGATGATAAGTGGGAAAAGAAACAAGAAACATATGAAGTGAAATCAGACTCAAACTGGACGCAAATCTGTATAACATGATCTAAAAATAAAAAAATTATATTTACAAATGTGTACAACAATTTGAGGGCAATTTTGGTTACTCACTTCCCAGACAAATACCCCATTTGAACTTGGCATTATAGAGCTCGACCACATGAGATTACATTTGTAAATGCACCCAAGATGCATTGAGCATGGATTGGGATTCAACCAAACCACCTCCGGAGGTGGTCAGGGATGTATTGTGACCACAATGAACACAAGAGTAAATGCAATTTTGTTGTCAGTCCACATAAAACAAGTACGCGGGTGCAAACAAGATAGGCAGCTAGAAGCCATTAGTCAGTCAACAGAGGAATCAGTCCTTTACCGAGACATCAGGTTATTCAAGACACCTGAAAAAGGAGTGAAGACATCACCAACAGACAACAAGCAAACACAATAACACAGTGTTGTGAACGGCTAGTGTCTTCTTCTTCTTCTTCTTCTTGTTTAATGTTTTTGTGAACCTGCACAAATGAGCAGAGATGAGCTGGACACAGCGATCAGATCTTCATCAGATCTCAATGTGAGACACATACTAACACCAGGTGTAAACGTAATGAGGTCAAATCATGTTTAGATACAACACTGTATGCAGATTACAGATTCACAGAAACAAGTTTAAATGGAGAAACGCAAAGTGAAGTACTTTTAGATTTTCAAAAAGAGTAATCACATCATAATGTCTACTAAGGTAAATTAAACAATAATTGATTAATAATCTGACTGAATCCTGTTCCCATCACTGGTAAACAGGAATGGTGAAAAGGCTTAGAAAAGGGGTTAATGTGTCCACACAACATTTCCGTTGTTAATAATAAATTTTTTAAAAAATGATATTTTTTTTTATAAATAAATAGATAACTCCATGAGAAACCAAAAACACAGATATTTATTAGGAATGAATGTCGGACAGATGTATAACTTTCTGTATTTATTTTCGTGTGTGCGGGGTCTGTGGGCCCCGTCAGCCTCACCGGGGCTCTGGTGTATTCTCTGGGGCTGCCAGCTTCTCCCCTGACAAACAAAGCTGTATCCAGAGTCGGCACCATCCGCACACATATCCCCACGGGCCAAAAAAAACATAGGCTGATAGGGGTTTTAGCACAAAGTGCAAACTCTGAGAACACATAAATAGGCAGCGCCAGCCACAAAAACATCCCCTTGTTTTGAAAGAGCAAGGTGGGAGGCAGAGTGCAGGAAGTAATCTCATCACAATTCAATACCATTGAGCAACACACTGGGTCACATCATTCAGTGGGCCCCCGGCAACGGGATAAATGCATTTGAAAAATGTGTTTTCGATGCAGAAATAAAGCAATAGCTAATTACAGGTTTACACATACCTCTTGGCAGTGCATTCTTTCTGCAGCTTAGTTAGGGATTCTTTCTCCTCCTTCAGACCCTCGTGCTGAGCGCCGAACGCTTCCTCTGAAAGAGACAGGAAGAAAAAAAGAGGAAATTATCAGGTGTGTGTTCTCTTCCACTACATGTAAACAGCCAGGTGGGCTTGGGTTTCGTTGGCAGCCATCCACGGTTAAAACCTGAGCTGCATAAAACAACTTTGATAAGGCAAAAACAATTTCCTTTTGACACCACATAAAAATAAACAACACATGTATGCAAATTACAGGATTTGTCAGACACTCTAAATACAGTGCCGGGCAAATAAATAAAATCAGGCAGATAAGGGACATCAATGATACATCTTCTGATAGTTGTGTAGCCGCAGTATTGGCAAGCAAACAATAACTCAGTGTATCAAGAAACCATAAAGAAGCAAAATATAATTTAGGGTTGTAACAGAGCATTTCTTTAATCTATGTTCATGCAGCATCACACAGCGTGGGATGGCGGGCAAATAAAACCAGACATCTGACATTAAAGAGTTTTCACTATTTACTGCACAAAAGACATCATAAGAATTAATTTTTCATCTTTGAAATAGTTTTCAATGCAGCTGGTATTGCATATGATCCAAGTAATCAAGTACAGAAAATGATCAAACTAAAGTATTCACTCCTGCAATTTTCCCCAACACTGTAGAAAAAAACAAAAAAATGTGATGGCCTTTTTATTGCTTGCGATTGGCTGGAAGTTAGAAGATAGAAAGATAGTCTGTTACTTGTGATGATTATTAAAAAATTACATTGCCGCCCAAAATTAGTGCAACAGCTGATGAAGAGAGAGCAGGGGCCACAAAGCAGAGCTGTCCATGCCAGAAATCACACCTGTTCTATATTCGGACTATGAATGTAAACACCAATAATGAGGTTTCTCCCAAAGGGGGCTGGCCTCACTCTGAGGGACATGGGGAAGAGTGCAGGCATGTAAGAGGACCTGGGGATCAAGTCACTGCTGCTCCACAGCTCCGCGGTCACATCATGATGAAGATGCTTTTAAGTGCATTTAATTAAAAGGCACTGAATTTAAACTGAAGGACATACAGATCCCCAGGAAGAGTAGGAGGAAGTTGATAAAAACGAAGAAGTATAATTACATCATCAAATATGATTCTATTAGTTCCTGGTTTAACCCCAAATAATATTTGAAAGAAAAACTAAAATAAGCATCGTAACCAACATGATATTGTGATTCTTCAGTGTTTCCTTTTTGAAATTTTAACCAAAAGTCATCTTGTCTCCATTAACAGGATTGAAATAGTTATTGGTATCTTAGTTGCATCGAAATCACACTTTTAAACATTAACTCTGCTCTATAATATCATGAAACCTGAAAATGTGTATTGAAAGTTGTGTGTAAGTTGCAAGGTGTAGCAGACAGATGAACTAGAGCTCCAAACTTAACTAATTTCCTCAGGAGTACCACTTTCTTTAGAAAGGAATTTCCAGCTCTACTTTTAAAATATCTCCTTGTGTTCACCTGCATTTTTTTGTTTTAATTCCACATTACAGCCGTTTCCCGGGGGATATTTGACAATTTAAGTTCCAAGCAACAGTAAGCGCCACCCTCAGTGGAGTGGGCCGAAGGGAGCTGGCAGGAAAGTGTGTCCTGAGTCATTAGACTGTCAAATCACATGTGTGATCAGATGGATCACGGCACCTGCTTTTTATCACATATTTCCCCCCTGACATCCCGGCCGCTCTAACTAGCATGGCAAGGATGAAAGGAGATGGTGAGTTCTGCAGATGGAGGGAAGGAGAAAATAGAGGTACTGAGATGTATCTCCATCAGATTAACTTAGAAGACAGATAGTGTCAGACAGAGATCAGACAGGCTCTCTGCTGTGAGCGATGACATGAAAACCCATTTTAACACCGACTGCGCAGGCCTCTAGAGCAGGCTTGCTTTCATGTAATGCCCAGCTATGTCCTATCTGTTTTATCCATGCTTTTTTTTCTCTCTCCAGAAATCCCTCTAACCTTTTCCAGTCTGCAAAACGAAAAGATGGAACAGGATATCACAACAGCATGTAACAAGGCAGCGAGGGATTCTGGTGATTTCCGTGTTGACACACCATCTTCAATATTAAAATCGAGACATGGACTCAGGGTCCAAAATGGGGGGAGGCATTATAATGCTACAAAGGTATTAAATCTCATTATAGATCATTCAAGTTTTCTACTTTCAGGTCCCCCCCGACAGCTGACTGTGGGCTGTGTGGGATTCAGAGAGAAATGCAGCTGCGTCAACCACTCTGCTGAGGACATTACAGCTTGTACAGTGCAAAAGTTCAATAGCAATAAGTCAGGTTATCCAGTGACATTTAACCCACGCAGCATCCAAAGCAATTGGGTAACATGAAACGAAGGTGGGTATGATGCAGAGTGCATTCCATCAAGTCAAATTAAATCACAACCAGTAAAACAACCTTACGATCTATTCAGTAACTATGCAAATGCTTAGGCCATATTGAATGAGAACAACTGTAGAGAACATAACGAGAAATTTGTCTTCACAACAAGACTCTTCTTACAATATAATAAAAAGGTACTAAATAGGGATTACTGCTGAATGGAATTTCAATGTGTTTAAATATACAGCGAGAAAAAAAAGTCTATATTAGGGCTGGGAAATCAACAACATTAATAATTATGATTTTCGTCAATTCCAACATAACAAAGGCTCAATGTATATGGATGACTTACTTGTGCGGTGTGCAAACACAGTGAGGAGGTAGAACACTTTACTGATCCACCTCAGATTTGCCAAATTTTTCAAATGATTGTCATTATCTGTTCTTAAGTAGTTTAAAACCACAGCTTTCACTCAGGAGCAAAAATCGGTCTTTAAATTGTCAATTATCAATACAGACTGATATTATATTTTTTATCTTGATAACATTTTTGGCCAATCGTCGTAATCTATCTTTTTTTAAATAAAAAGTTTTGATTTTGTGAGGTAGAGACAGAGTTGAATGTCCGGGGAGTCAACACAAAGGACAGAAAATAGGTAGACTGACATCCTCATGTGCATTAGAGTGGTAGACTGTAGTAACTGAGCATCTGAATCAAGATGGCAGCCAGCATAAGGATGTAGACGTGTGAAGCTGCAGCTAAAGGAACCCTAATGATGATAGTTTCAATACGAGACCTTTTCTCTGAGGTGACAAATACCTCTACACACACACACACACACCGTACCTGCAAACTACTGTGTTCCTTACACTTGAGAAACCCAACCACCGACATTTATTGCTCGGCAGCTTTGGCTGTGTTACAGAGCGTGAGAATAACTACCGTTAAGCATAATAAACGCTGCTAACGGGCCTGATTTATGTCCACTGCTCAAGCTGGAAAAAGGAAAATTGGAATGGAGGAAATTGTGACAAGAGTGTGACCTCCACCAAAACCAAACCCCATTTATTCTATAGGCAGGAAGGACTGACTTTATTTCAAATTCACAGCTGTATATTTAAAAAAAAAGGTGGTCATGCTCACATGTCCTCTGTTATGCTTTGTGTGAGAACAATTTGTGGAATTCGCGTGAGTATGTGTGTGTGAAGAGGAGAAAATCAACTGCTTTCTACACTCCAGCTTTGATTTCACTGTCCTTACTGTAAATCAGCTGGGGCCGAACAGCCCGTCGTAAACCTGTCATCGTGCTGATACCAAACGCCGATGTTTTTCAGGGTTACTATGATAACACTGCCCAGGATGGTAGAGACGGCAGCAAATGTATATGACAAACAAAGTAGAGGTATCAGCACGCATCCACTGCGACATGCTACATCACTTCACCAAAAGTGGAAAGCCAAGGTTCGTCTGATCTTTATCTGGTGATTCACATGTCCATGCACACACCTGCAGATCCTCCGCTGAATGTTTGGGTTTCCAGGGCCTTTTATTTTGAGGAGGCTGCTTTTGTGGCAATAACAGGCTGATACGATTTATTTGCTAATGGGCTCTAATACTGTGTGAAGGATGGGAAGACCACACGGCCAGGTACAGAAGACATCCCAAACAGCGTGACCAGGATAGAAGATTAAGTCCAATGCCCTCTGGGGATGAACTGCATAGCATTGTTCTTACACAAACTGTCAATAAAACTTCCAAAGAAACCTGTGCCTCATTAGCACCGGAATGTGTGAAAATTTTGCAAATTAATCACTAATTGAAGCAACATTGACAGTAAATGGGGATTTAAATCATTGGTCCTTAGCCACTAGTTTGCCTGTTATGCAATCTCTATTAAATCTTTCTGTTTATGTGGGAAAAGAAAGGTTTGGAAAGAAATTTAAGCCACAATTGATAAAATCACATGTGTCTCCAAAATGAAAGATGAGATCAGATGAAACAAACATGTTGTGGGTGCCAACGTAAATATAATCAGACACAAAATCAGCTGCTGTATAGAATACTATAAACACCTGTCTTCAGGAGTATCCTGACTGTAATTAATGCGGGGTGTCTTTTCCCACCCGATGAAAACAAATGAATATGTGCAGGCTGATTGGAAAAGTTAAACAACAAGCTGAAGTACAGCAAAGCTCCACAGCATATGGTTTTTGGCTTCTGAGTTATGAGTCTGGGAAGAACCCCAACAACATTTCAGCATAGGCCTACTCAGCTACGACTTTTCAATCTATCCCAAAATACCATTTTCCTCTTGAAACCAGCTGAAGGATTGTTTTTTCTCTTCTCTTACTTAATAAGCACCTGTCCAGTCTGGAAAAAAGCCATGAAAGAGCTGCAGAGAAGGAGGGCAGTGGCGTCTTTTGTTACGGCTGTAGACAGAGTGGTGACAGGTAAAGCAGCAGAGGATTAACAGCCACTTTTTAGAAATGCACCACAAAGGAATATGTCTCCCTTCGACCCTCTTAGTGCTGCGTCTCTGGGTGAGGGTGAACGTCCGCATTCATGTGCAGACTTCATGCTAATCATTGACAAGCCCCACGTCAGGTTAGAGGCTCAGAGAGGTGCCCTGCCCTTTGACCAGACAGCAAGCTGATCTTACAGACAAAAGGTTCTTAAAAGGGAGCATCTGGCCTGTTTTAAGACAAACCCCAGCGATGATGGCAGGAGGACCAAAATATTAGTCAGTGCAAACAATCCAGTTTGGAGAGCTGTACAAGAACAGGCAAACTGTACAGTAGAGACACTTTCCGACATGAACTCCAATAAAGCTGAATCGACCTGAATTGACAATAGAAGTGACTAAAGTTAAAAAGCATTCCCACTTACACCTAGTTGAGCATATATTTTTCAGCAAAATGGTCAATCACACTACCTTTTCATAAGCCCTTTATTTCCCTATGAACAGCAACAGGCACTAATAAAACTCTCCTGAGCTCTCAGACTTCACAGGGTTGTCGAAATGACACCACTGCACACACACTGCTCTTTTGTATGTGTGTGCATATGTGGTGTGTGCGTGTGCGCGCGTGCATGTGTGTTGAGTGACTGCAATCCTCTGACCAGGAGTGTGACTGAGGTTTCCTGTATGTGACAACACTCTCTACTGTACTCTGGTGTACTCCATAATGAGCAGGTAATACAAGGCACACATAGTTCTACCTGCTGCTGTCAGGCAGCACTGAAGTCTTCACCGAGCCGTTTATAATTGGAGTTTCCTGAACAAAAATCACATGTAGAAGTTAACAGGGTAGAGTTTATGTCCTGTAAACTGAATTTGACACATGAAGAGCACCTTTTACATTTGTAATAAACGTATCTGTAACTTGCTTTTTGTACAACTGGTCACACAATAACATGGAGTCAAGGAAACGGTTTCTGAAGACATTCATTTTAGGGGGGGATGAGTGTTGATTTAACTGTAGAAAAAGCTAAAGAGCAACTGAGGGAATAATAAATGAATAAGGTAAAACAACTCAATATAACTTATTTAACTATAATAAGTAATAACCAAGGGAATTTTGTGTATTATTCTAAATAAAAATGAAATAGATCCTGGTAATCCTGGATTGCTCACTACGTCAAAAGAAAATTCCCAATTCTCTTCACAATGAGTAGCTGAAACAGCCTTTTGTGGTTAATCATGAATAGATTGGGGATTTTGTTGAGATTGTATTAAGCCTTCAGTTCTTACATAAACTGGATATGAGTTATGCAGTAACACATGAGACAACAAAATGAGTTGCAGAATGTTCAGTGCCTTTCATTTTTTATTACCAGCAGTGAAATCATGTTAGCTCTAGTTAAACACTGATTTACTGCACTGACGACATAGGGCAATAAGTGCTTTTATGTGTATACAGCATTCACATTGTTTTTCTAATGACATTGGGCATTATTTCAATTTGGAAGAGACGATCACTGTTCACTCCTCAAGGCAGTAAAATTCTATTTGTGGGGTTGAAAAAACAGATCGTTATACTTTTGAACTTATCACCATTCACTGGACTGTGCTTTTTCGAATATTAACTGTCATTCATTTGAGTCATCTTGAAAACTACAACTAGAGAAAGTAGAAGGTGTGCTGCAGAAGATAAACATAAGAAAAACTGTCTGTGACCTACCTTCCAATAAACTAGGAAACGGCTTATTACAATAAATGGCATGTAGTGTTGTGTCAAAGGGCACACAAGACCACATGTACATGTTGTATGAGATTCCATCAGCTTTACCTTTCTTCTGAAGCTGTGCTCTCTCCTTCTGTCGCAGGTCGATCTCCCTGCCCAGTGCCTTCCTCTGCCGCTGCAGCTCGCTGCGTAGCACAGCTATTCTCAGCTGCATGCACTCCCGCTCTTTCTTCTGCAAACAGAAGACGAGACAGATATGGAGTGAAAACACAGAGAGAGGATGCATATGGTCACAGTGGTTTTGGGTTTATTACCTTTAATAAAGACCCCAAAAGTCCTACTGGGTCCCTCAAAAACAAGCCATGTTTTTGCAGGTTGATCCCACGTCCCACTGATTTAATACTTATCTCCTGAGCTAATATTCACCATCACTAATCTAGAATCGTCTATCAACTAATAACAACAAAGGTGGAGAATCATTTAACTATAAAAAAAACATCTGGTTGAGCTCTGAGATCAGTGCTGCTGGTGAAAAGGTTTAACTTGGTGTGGAGGTCTGGCTGTCAGCATGCGAGCAGCTGTTCTAATAACATGTGAGGAGATGAGGCAAACCTTGACTTACAGGAGGGTATGGTAGGGTGAAAGGATACGTATACACCCTCATCATGCACATTTATATTGCTTAATATTTGTCATTTAACAATATATTTACAACTTTCATGAAATAATGTTTTTTGTATTACATAAATTTGCTTTTTAAGATACTTTTAGGTCAGAAGAAGAAGGAAATCACGGCAGGGGTGGATCCAGGGGCAGGGCCGGGGGATCACTGGCCCCAGCTGAAATCTGACTGGCCCCTGAGGTGTCCCTATCCTGTGAGATGTCACTTACCAACAATACAAAGAATAAATGTGAATTTTTATGTTTTAAGCTATTTTGAAGGACAAAATGGATTGTACAGTAAAAAAAAGAAATGACAATGTGCACCTTTTTGAGTCAGGAACTATACAAGGATGTTGTACAAGTGGCCCATTTGTGGTCCCCAATTTAGAAAATTCCTAGACCCGAGACGGAATCAGTGTAATCATTCTTCAGAGCTGCATAACATTCAGCTTTAACAGTTACAGTTCACTTGTATGGACATTTACTATATGGTACTGGTTACAACTAATGAAGATGGGCTTGACTGTTCTGTCAAGAATCTGTCTCATAAAGTTTCTGCCTCAAGTGGCAATATGTTCTTTTCCCATTACTTTTTAATAAAATGGGTAACAACTTGTTTTTTATTTGTTCCATTTTTCTTCACCCACACGGGTGATTCAACTAATGTTGCCCGATTCAACCTTGTCTCTCAGGACAGTAGGCGTGTACAGGCTGTGTATGACTGACAGTTCCCTCATTTACCATTTAAAGCCAATTTCACCGCAGACATTTCAACTTATCACATCATTGAAAGTAAACGGTTTACAGGGTCACAGTAATAATGAATGTTACTGAAAGGAACAATTTGGTATTTTGGCAGATATGCTGAGCTACTTTCTAGCCAACAATTCTTATAAATGTGTGTTAAAGGGGAAGCTGAAGTAAGGATACCTTTTAACAGAGCTGTGGTAAGTGTTTCCACCTGTTTTCTTCATGCTATGTTGAGACTTTGGTGAACAAAGGCCAAATGAAGACCAAACCTACAGTCTATTTTACAGAGGATTTCCATTATTGTCCGACCAATACTGTTGCATCGTTTCCTACTTTGAGTCACTTTACTTACAGCAAATAGATTGCTCCCAATGCTAGCTCATTAGCTTTGTCACCAGTACACAATTAATCGATTTGTTAGCCTGAGAAGGATACAACCATTGGATCCTCTGTTTTTGTGAATGGAAGGAGGAATTTCTCGGCTGGAAGTCTTGGAAATGGGATGGCCCAGTTTCACCAGTGGTAAGCCATGGGATTTCAACTGCAGCCTATGAATGATGCAGTCCCCAAATTGGGACCAAGCTATGGAGTTCTTTGATCTCAGTAACCATACCATAGTTTCTCAACTTCATCCTGAGCAGACATCTTATCAGGCAGTTGTCAACAAAAGACCTTTCGAGCTGCTACAGACAGTGACGTGTTTGAAATAGCAGTAGAGAGGTAAAATAAATATAGAACAAGACATATGCAGGCAGTGTGAATTGGTTTGATTCTGTGGCAGCTGTTAATGAGCATTTTTACACAACTGTGTAGAACAGGGTGTAGATGCCAAAGACCAAGTCGCCATCTCTAAATAAAACTAGAACATCATGGCAAATGCAGACGTGTGGAAACACACAAACTAAATCACAGACCCTGGTGAGAAACCGAAAAAAAAAGTCCCTCAACTCCAGATGAGTATCTGTTTTTATCTCCATGTAACACAACTTTAAACAGGCGTCTCTCTCACCACATGCTCCCTGACCAACAGCAGCAACATAGTGCAGGTCATAGTCAACAACTTGTCCTCTCTTTGGGATGTCCCTTCATCAGGCTTCATGTCTCTATATGGTTGAGGGGATGCCTGCTAATCATCTAATGAGGAACATGGACTAATGAATATGAATGTGGTGCCCAGTAGATGAAGGAGAGATTGTGAGTTAACACAACAATACGATGAAAACACCCAAAGGCAGATTTTAAGAGCTGACATTTAAGGACAGTGCGGATGACGACAGAATGAATGAGCTGGAACAGTTGGAAGAGAAAAACGGCCAGATGGGAGAGAGAGGAAACTTGTACACAGGCTTACAGAGACAAGGTCTTGTTATTTATCCTGTAGCCTCAGAGCAAGGACTGTTGCATCTCTCACACGCACACAATTTGATAGTGATCATGGCCAGGATCTGAGGAAAGAAACAGATATGCTTCTTCATGAAGACTTCTGAGGGTTTTGTTGCAAAAACAGAGAGTGGTATCAGTCACGGCAAGAACACTGATAGAGCCTCCATCGCTACGATGTGTCACACCCTGATGCTTGCATGTTAACCACCACTGGCTTTGGCACGAACCATGAGCCGCCTACACTTTCACTCGGCTGCATAGTTGACAAGCGGGTCACAGCCATGCGAGTCTGTGTGCGAGAGTGAGACTGTAAACCACCAACCGGCCCGTCTGACTCCTACTGAACATCAAACAGCAGTTGGTCAGCTGAGTAAATAAGCAGCAGGCGTAGGGGGAGCATGTTATATCCCAGTAGATTAATGGCAGAGTGTGGGTGAGAGGGTGAAAGGGCCATGCACTAGGGTTGGTGGCCTCCACTCTGTCCTACTTTGATCCACGCTCACTATGACAGACACAGAAGGATCGTACAGAGCTCTCCAAAGGCAGTGAGAGAAACCCTTAGAAGAGCCACACAATGCTCCACTCACTCATAGTTCACAGGTTTTTACAGAAAGGTAGAGGACAAGGATTATGTGATTTATTGGCTGATGTGAGCTCTGAAAAGGGGTTTTAATGAATATTTCACTGAGGGGGAAATATCAGAGACAAGTTTTTGAAAGAGATCCTTTGTGGCTAAAGAATGGAGCCTCAATGTTTTTGTGGGGAGACTAAAGAAGGCTATAGTGAAGCTGGGTCAATAGGTGGGGGGGAAGTCTGGGGAAAGCAACTGAAAAGACTGAGACCATATTAAAAGCCAGTGGAGAGCAAAATGGAGAGCAACACAATTTGGCATGTCATGAGATCTGATACTTCGATAAGTCGACGCTTAAAATCTGGAATTCTTGACGTACTCATTTTCCTTCCATACTGTAGGTAGCACAGGTCCTGTAGATGTTATAGGTACTTGAGATATGATTCCTCCAGGACTGACAATCACAGAATAACAACCATAGAGGCATTTTAGTCTGACTTCAACAGGCGTCATATCATCCTCATCATCATGTCCATAGCCTAAATCTTACTGTTAAAGTTTGTGAACTGTTTAAGCTATCATCAACTTTAAAATACTCCACTCAGAACATTCACAAAGCCAAACATTACCTTGTTTAAGCTCATAACGTTTGCAGGGTGCTCAGCATTACTAGATGACCATCACTACCATTGTGTCTGTAATGATAATATGAGACCACCTTCACAATGTTATTGGAGGGGACATATACCAAATAAAATGACCAATAACACACATCCCTCCATCCCTCCTCTGCACAGACACGTTTCTATCTGGTATAATTTTGACTTTATTCCTAGATAGTGGAATGAAATGGAGATGTGTTGTGCATATTTGTATACACACTATGATTTAAACTACAAACTGACTATTCGAAAGTCATTAAAATAGTAATAGTAAATACAGAATTTCTGGTATTATGACATCCACACGTGACACACACCCTCATGGACTATGTGAACACAGAAACATCCCAGGTGCCAAAAAGGAATTTCAGCATGTAAAGGTATGTAATCCCATGTGAGCAGGAAAAAAGCCTTTTCTTAGGAAGACAAGTCTACCTGGAGGATAAAAACACCACAGTGTCACAGCCCCGGGGCTTTTACAGCAGAGGAGAGAGGGGCCGCTTTTGAAGTGAATGTTTACAATAAACACAATGTCAAACCCGGGATCAGTGCTCCGTTATCACAGCTGTGTCGCTGCAATTCAAAATATGTTAAATATGCTTTCTTGCTTTCGATCACAGTGTAGGATACGACGAGAGGTGGAAACACAAACAGGGGATTTTGGTGTAAGTGTTATCATTGAGGCAGCGGGATGATGGTCTTACTCTACTTTTCAGTTTAGCCATTAAAACAAAAAGATACAATGGCTTCCCATAGGGTATAATTGTATCTCACACTGCTTTACATTACAATAACATCTGGGGATTTGAGTGATACACGTTCTTAAATCCTGTTAAGCATTAAGTACAATACTGCATGCTAATGCTTATTATTTGTGTAGAAGCCTTTTAGGCCTGTTATTGCTGATCACAGCAATAACTGCTCACTGGTGTTAATGAATGTTCCTTGAAAACATCAGATCTCAAATTGCACTCATCTTTGTATATTTTGAAATACATCAAATCCATATCGTCTTTATATTGTTTCTCTATCACTTAAGCTGATGAATCAACAGAGCCTACTACCGAGGATAAGAAGATAAGCTGATGATGACTTAAAGGTAAGTTTCTGATGAGTTGAAATCTGCAACTGATGGGTTTGTGCGCTCACCCGCTCTGTGCAGGCCTCTGTCGTCCTCAGCTTCTCCTCGATCTCCTTCCCAATCTTCTGCACCGTCACTTGGGTCTGCTTGATGGCTCTCTGGGCTGTGTGAAGCCTGCAGGAGGAGAAGAGCACAAAGTCATTATCCATCATTTATCATTGTTTGTCACCACAGACTGGCCCACAACAACAAACCCCATGTTGTAACAGCATTTCAAGAGAACACGAAAGTAACTGGCTGAATAGAAATTGAGCGTCAGCGTCATAGATAAACCAGCCATTCATTTCCATTTAGCTTGGATGTTTAAAGTGACAGTTTGGGGGACATCAAACAGGTTATGACTGTCCACATGTGGAGGAGTCATTGTGCAGTGTGTTTGTTATCCCTCCTTGTATCTGATTTACTGGGGTCGGTCTTCTTTGTTCCTACCCTGAATGACGAGTCTCCAAAAAGTGTCAATGTTTATGACGAGCTTTGGCACAAAACAAAAGGACACAAACAAGATTGAAAACATTGTCACTGCTTGTAAGAGCCTACAGTTAATAAGACAAGACACATCAAATTATGAAATGCCACAAACCACATCGTAAATAACACAACTATCACAACAAAAGCTTAACTTCTATTATTTTTTGACAACCTAATCACAAGAGGAGATCAAAAGCTGTCCGAGAGCGAAGACAACTCAAAAAAAGCTTCAACTTATTAACTGAGGTCACAGAGGCGGAGGCCTAGTTTCCAAACGCTGTGTCGCTGTCAGGATTGGAAATGGGAACACGGGTTAATAAAGGCCAAGCCAGCGCATTATTTTAACCATCAATCACAGGGGCGGTTAACTCCTGAGTATGATTTCTCTTTCTCTGATGTCCAAAGCATTTTTTTTCTTGTATGTAACTCGGGAAGGTCACTCTCTGGTCACTTACTGTAAGCATCAGTTCATTATTTAGCTCTGGTATGGCTGTGAAGACACAGCTGCCAAACCCCCATTGGTAGTTGCCATGGCAATAGAGATCGTGAAACATACCCTAAAAATTAGGAGAGAGACAGAGCCTCGGGTGGTGGAGGTAGCAGCCATAACAAACACAGTGTTTCAGGGTCAATTAGTTACACAGCTATTTCCAAAGTAGGACATATATACAATGTGAATTCAATTAAACATGGTTTAATGTTTAGAATTAAGTATAACATTAATTCTAAACACATGTATGGATTTGATATGGTTCCATGAGGAAAAACCCTTTCCGGACAGGTATGACGTAGTAAGGTTTACATACGATTTTACCAGGTGGAATCTTTCGGAGTTGGGTGGTAATACAACTCACACTGAACTTCTCTCTCCTCCTTGGCCAAGCTTCGATCAATGCTTCTGCTTAAGACATCTGGGCCTCCGAAAAACATTTTCCACCAGCTTACAAGACTTCCATCACACAGAGACAGCCCCTGCCTCAGCCAACCCGAGGGACGCCAACGGCTCACCAACAAACAACAATCCCACAGGCTGGGAATGAGTTAGAGAGGACAGACAAACAGGGGGAGCTAGCAATTAACAGTCAAGCTGTCAGAGCGGGGTTAGATCTTCCTCTTCTTGCTTAATGTCTCAATGTCCACCATATGTCATGGGAGTTGGATTGCACAGTCATAGTTTCTCTCTCAATGAACACAGAATGGTTTAACTGCCAGTAAATATGTGATTAGCTCCTCAGGTCAGCGCCTTTCTTTCTCCCCCTCGCTTGCCTCACATGTCACCACATCAGCCTGATCATTCCATAACCTTTAGATGTGACAACAGTGTTGAGTGCTGTTGCCCTAAGGCCATTTAAAAACACCTGTAAAGATTTGTGGTGTCTTTGTATAGTTATGAACTTTTACATTTCTAAAAGAACCAAACAGAATGGGCTGCTTGGATGACAGTTTTAGAGTGTATCTGCAAACCAGATATTCAAAGCTCAATATAAGAAAGCTTCATTAAGCATTAAGATGAGTCTTAATGCTCTGTTTCTTTCAACTAATGGAGAACAGCGTTGACTCACAAGTCCGTGACACAACGACTGAACTACTACAAGTGGAGTTCAAGACACAAGCAGAAACTGGAGACGGGGATTATTGCAGACAGAAAGAAGAGATTGTGGTTAGGGTCATGGGGGTGATACGAGTAGGGTTTTTCTTTACATATGCGCCTGCTTTGAGTCTTTGAAGAAATTTTCTCTTGAGTGGGTTTAGTGTAAGAGGCTCTTATATTTTACAAATCCGAGGGGGCTTTTTTAGTTATGAAAATCGCACAATTATATATGGATTTTACCGCCTCTTTCTAGCAACCAACTGAAAAAAAAGATCCATTACGTTTTTAATAGATCTTTGCGGAGGGGTCCCCCAGGAAAATCATTTCATGTTTTCAGACCACATTTTAAATCTGTCTGAGGTGACAGCGATAGCATTTGGAGATCGTTCTTCAGAACATCAGGGCAAATCTGTTTTGACAGCTTCCTCTGTTTAGGTGATTGCATTGGGAGAATCTGATACGGCCCTTTTCCCCCAGGTGAAAATAGTTATCTCCTCTCTCCTTTTCACGCATGTCTGCCCCCTTATCATTCCCAGAGTCTTGGCCTAACGCCTGCCCATCAGGCTCCATCAAAACCTATTGTCCAGCAGGGGGTGAGGAGGGAGGCCCCCACCTTACACCCACAGTTGAATCACTGGGAAACTGTCCAGAGAACGCCTTCTCACGAGCCATGACAACTTTCCTTTTTCAAGGATTGAGAGGTACTTAACAACTCAGCCACAAGGGATTTGCAGGAAGTTATGACTGAGGCTGTGCACTCAACCCCTGATGGCGATAAACATCAGAAAAACAATAACATTTTCCTCCTTTGACTGAGGCACTAGACCCTGCAGGGGTGTCAGATGGAACTTGTGCTTTTCAAACTTCCAGATATTTTGATAAAAGGAGGGCATCTTGTAGAAAATCTTGAATAGGGGCTATCAGGTACAGTTTAATCAGAAATGTTAAAGGTTTTTTAGATTCACAATCAAGTAAATAACCATAGTTAAAGCTTAAATTACAGTGTTTTCATTTACCTTTTTGGATTTTCTTAAAATAAATATTTGCCATAGCTAGGATGTTGTTTTGTTCTCCAGAGTCTGCACTTTTGCAATCAGCACAAAGCAGGATTCTGCATGTGTCA
Organism: Pseudopleuronectes americanus; assembly: GCA_038501795.1. NCBI lineage: Eukaryota > Metazoa > Chordata > Actinopteri > Pleuronectiformes > Pleuronectidae > Pseudopleuronectes > Pseudopleuronectes americanus. The sequence continues at coordinate 3,781,271 of CM076728.1, forward strand.
TCTGGCTAACAAAGATAAGCAAGAGAAACTGAGGATGACACCTGAGAATAAACCGTTTCTTCTGAAACAAAGTAAGAAGTAAACATCCAGTATATTACTTCACAACATCTGAAATTAATTTCCCCGTATCTGGAAAAATACTCAAACTCAAATTACAGAGAAAATGTGGAAATGTAATACAGGAAACAATAGGTTGGAAATCCCTGATCAAATCAGAAAATGATCAACTGGTTCAAATTCAGTTGTTCCTTCCAGCCGTTAATCACATGTGCCAAACGCACTTTTCAAACAAACCTAGGTCAGAGGAAACAAGCCCTGCCACTAATGACTGTGCTGAATTCGCTTCCAGCAACCATTTTTCAACCAGTGCAGGGTGAACAGGTCAGCCAGTTAACCGATTCAAAACAAGCGCCGAGACATTTTATGACAACAAGTTGAGGATAATGTTCCTCTATCACACCTCCGCAGAGGACAAAGCAGACAGCACAGCAGCGGGAACAAAATCACAACAAACAACACTCGTAAATTCTCCCTTTAGCTCATTGCCAAAGAATGTCAACACATTTCACCACTTGCTATTCACCTCACTTTACCATCGTCTCCATCTGTGCTACCAGTTGAGACAACTCATTTTTCAGTTTTTATTGAAACCACAGCTCGAGATCGGTGAAAAATGATGCAAATTCAAGGAGAGGTTAGAGAAGCTGAAAAATAACGTACAGGATATATAAAAATAACTTTTTCAGGAATCAAACATGAGTTTACTTTTTTGCAGAAAAGAAAAAGCAATAACAGCCTTGATGATTAATGCAAATAATTCCTGCAGATGTTGATTACTTAAACCTATGTCTGTAGAAAGGCAGAGTTAGAACGAACTATGTTACTACACTTTCTGATACAATACTGTAAATATGTTTATATTAAACCGAATTGTGAAGAAAAGGCCAGTTACAAAGAAAGACGGATTGGTTGGATAATCCTGAAGTAAAAAATTACCTAAAGTTATTGAAATAAAGAAGACAATCTCCAAACTTAAACCTCAAGGAGCTTGTTTGGGATGAACTGGACAGAAGGTGAATGTAAAGCAACTAGGGCAACACATTAGTCGGAAACAATTTTTCAATTCAATTGTAGAAATAGTGAAATGAGTGTTCGGCTGCTTCATGAGTCGAAAACTTTGATTCAACGAATTTAAAAAAAAAGTTTCCATGATTGCTTGTTTAAAAAAATCTATAATTGACTATTTGTTTTGTGCATAATTTTCAAAAACCCTAAGACCCTGCAATATAATAAGAGCAAAAAAAACACAAAGAGAGGATAAGGCTTGACATCGTAGTTTTAAGTTGAAGTGTTATACTTTTGGGGGGGGTTATGTGACAACCTGGTATTAACATTCATCTTGACTGATCCTATCACAAGTGGACCGCTTTAAGAACAAGACTGAACACTCCCAAATGGCTCCTGAGATCCAATCGCATGTGGTCTTTTCTTCTCGCTGGGTGAAGAAAAGGGTTTCCTCCAACCACACATGAAGGACCTGCTACTCAGCTGACATCCTCTGATCAGAGGGGAACTTATTGTCAAGCTTCTCAGGCGCCATACATTGATTTGTTTGTGGCAATCGCGACAATATCAACACTAGTAACCATCAGACAAAGCTTTGAACTCAGACTAGGCGAGAAAACGAGATCCGGTCACAAGTGGTCACAGAAGACACATGTAGGACACATTTTAAATGGCAGGTGTGAACAGACAAACCTAAAGCTTATGATCAGATCTCTCAGGACGGATTTTAGTGCCAGGTCTGAACGGGCTGGAAAAAGACAAAACATGCCGAAGGTCTCAACCTTGAGAGAATGTAATCCCAATGGCAAAAAGAGACAGGATGTTGTAAGCCCACTGCTTATATTGAAAAAACAACGGGAGTCCATGTTTACAGTTATATATCATTGTGGCCGTTACCATGAAAGCAAGAGCATTCCTATCTGTATCTCCATGGAGATGCAGTCTGGTAACTGGTGGTTGGGTGTCAAACATAGACTCCAGTCTAAGCACTAGTTTAACACAGGATTACAACAACTACCTGTAGTAGAGAGCAGCGTGTAACCAGGAGGCGAGTAGAGGGGCGTTACCTCAACTTGAGAGGGCTTGAGAGACCCAGAGCTTCAGAGTGCACTGCTTCTGTTGACACACACAGTACATACACGCATGCTCCCCATAAAAGCGTAGACGAGCAAATCAGGAAACATAGGCAACATATGGCTCTGATCATAGAGGGGGAAAAGAAAGTTTCCCCTTTAGGCACCAGGAGCTTGAGCCAGGTTTAATCTGCATGTCACAGCGCTGAACTGTGAAAGTTGTGCCCCAAGAATGATGTTTAACATGTGTCACGTAAGCCACTGGTAGAATAGACCTGAAAGTTCAATATCTAGCATCCACAATAGCTTTGTTGTCATTACAAACACTTAAGGCTCAAAGTGAGTACATGAGTCTTTGGTGTGAGAAAGTTGTAAATAAGACCTGAGGGGCCACTCAAGTGCTTGCACTTACCCACCACTTCAATGTAATATTCAAAAACAAATTGGGCCATAAAGGGTGGCCTCTGAACACTGTGAAGTGGAAGAGGAGCCCACTCTACCTCTTATTTTTGTTATTATCCACTAAGACTAACATGCAGCCCTGTCAGAGGATGACAGGAAGTAATTTTTTCCACCAGTCTTATCAGGTCTTCCTTTCTCTTTTACTGCTCACATCCACACTTCCCCTGATAAGACAGAGAAGTGTATCCGGAGGCTGGTGCACATCTGAATCTGTGTTAGTCTCGACAAAAGGGAAAAAATACTAGGATGAACTGCTGAGTCATCTTAACCACTGTATTCTTAGCTTTCATTCTCGAAGACAGGGGTCCAGTTCTTTGAAAGATGTGGCTCAACCTCTATCTCAGCAACTCTGGAAGAGACAGGAGTTTGCTGATTGATGATCTGACCGCTACCTCTTCATCTCTCCATCTGGGACGGGCTGTGTTTGCTAGCCCACATCACCATGTTAGTGAGGGGTGTTGTCAGCTGGAGCCTGGCAGAAAGGCAGACTATGAATCTGCTGACAAATTGCTGCCATTAATCAATATCAGGGCAGTTTAAGCTAAGCAGCTCTTATCCTTTTCCAAAGGAAAAGACGCTACACACCGGGCCAAACCAAAAGGGAGAAAGAGGGGTGAGAATACTTGACACTGTGGGTGTCCCTTGTGGACATGGATTGTTGTTCTTTGAGAAAAAATAAATATGTACTCCAATCTTTGGACGAGGCTTAATAAGATTAGGCCTTGTGGCATATTATCAAAAATGATGTATAAAATATATAAAGTCAATAGTAGTTTTCAAACAAAACATAGTAGTATGGCTGAAGCCTCAGAAGGTGGATGTGGTTTGAGAAAAAGAGCTCAGAGCTGTACAGCTCCGAACTTGAGTGGTATATGTACCATGAAGAGAAGGAGGAAAATCCCTGACCGAGTGTACAATATCTGATGAATCACAGTACATAATCATAAACCATGAGCATATGAGTTCACTAAACCAAGGAAAAGTGACAGGGTTGAGGAGCAGCATGAAGAGCTGTGTGAGGGAAGACGGGGATCAGCGCTAAGTGTGTTAAACTCCACAGAGTCCCACTGGGTGTGGACAGAAGAAGAGGACGTGGAGGGAGGTTGCAATAAGAGAAGTAAGAGAAGTAAGAGCAGGGGTCATAAAAGTTAGGATTCCAACTGTTTTTTTTTCTTCAAGCTGCTAAGGGAGGTAGAAGTCTTCTCATATAAACACGACCACTTCTAGATGAGGGAGTACTGTTAAAGTTCAGCCGGCTTTGACATTACTCGTTTTTCATGACACTGCACAGGCCTGTGATACATTTATATCCCCCTAATTATTCCTTATGAAAGGAAAACGTTAGTTGAAGGCTTCCTCCAAATTAAAGGATCCTTATCTTTTTTTGGAAGTGTCTAACTCGAACTTTCCAAATATACATTTATTTAGACCAAACTGGGTGTAATTATGTTGTTATGTGAACAGGCTTTGGATAACACCAGGGTTTCCCTCGGGGGAAGCCCTGGTGATCCTGAAATTAGTGCTTGCATCGTACCACATTCAAATATAGACATGAAGATCAAGTGTATGTTTGTCAACAGACGCCAGCACTGCCCTGTCCTCTCAAGTTCTTCATTATTACAGCAGGAGTCCCCCGCTAACAAGCTATCTCTGTCTCCTCCTTGTGGTGTAAGTTTGTATTGCCTCCAATACTATTAAATCCTGAGTAATTCTAATGAAAATCTTAGTCCGAAGAATGACGTTGACCTGTCGATAAATTAACTCATTCAAATCTTCTATATGTTTTTTGTTTGTCCTATTCTGTCCAACAAATACATTATAGACGACAGGCTGTGCAATTTTAAATAAACTCAGAGGCCAACAGAGTGTCCACTGTCCAAATGCTGGCTTTCCTGTGGCGCCACCTGCTGGACAACAAATGCTCAAACCTAAAATGCCACACGTGAACGTATCTAGATATACATGTTTATGCAAAGAAGTAAATAAACGGTCTTAAAAAACATGACGTGCGGCTTGAAATCAAATAGACTGTAAACGTTCTTTGTAGGTGGTTGACCTCCACCACACATGGCAGAAACAACCCAAGGAAATATATGAAAACCGAGGCCTGCTGATAATATAATAAGATGTAATAGTGCGACATGGCATGAATCTTACCTGAGCAAAGAGAAAACGCTGTAGGAGTTCCGGACTGAACTCAGGTCGACCTGAAGCAAACTGTTTTTCTTCCGCTCCGACTGATCCTGCAACAGCAACATGTCAGTGTTTCAGTGCAGAAGTCAAAAAGCTAAAGAGATTAGGACTGGGTATTCCATTATGATGTGGGAGCCCTGGAAAATGGACAAAAGTCTGTACCTTGTGATCAAAGTCAGCTGAGTAGTAGCCATCATTCAATCCGAATATGATCTCATTTGGATTCCTGGATCGAATCTGTGGACAAAGTGAGACAGCAGCGGCTTATTGTGCGGACAGAGTCGAAGAGAACAAAGGACAGCGAGCATCTGGATGTGAATAAGAGACGCTGCTCTGCATTTACGGGCTCAGAAAAAAAACGCTCACTGTGAAAGAAACGGCAGTAAGACTAACTTCTTTTACTGTATCTGTTGATTTGCTTTGGCTCAGTTCTCACAGCATAGTTTCAGTGTGGAAAAACGTTACAACTAAGAGCCAAGTCGGCCTCAGTCCCCAGAATAAAGACACATCATATTAGCACAAGTTTCTTACTGAGCAGTTACATCAACCCGCATTCAAACATTAGGTCTATGGTGAATAGCAATGCAACTACACAGCAATCACTTCATCAATATACTTTATATAGAAAAGAAGAGATCCAAATGTGGTGAAGTTCTAACTCTTTAACAGTAGTCGAGGTTGCTGTTTACAATCATTTGTAAACATCTTTGTTGTAATGTAAATTAGCTCATTATATTTTAATCGATGAAACCTGCAAGCGATGGAAACTAGGCTTGGTCCATGTGTGGTCAGTACAGAACAGTGTTAATTTCGTTGACGAAAACGATAACAAAAACTATTCGTTAACGACCCCTTTTCCCATGACTAAGACGAGACGAAGACGTAACGAAAACGGATCTTCGAAAATAAAAACTAAGACTAAATCTATTTTAACTTTCGTTGACGAGACGAGACGAGACGAAAATGTTGGTGGTTGACTAAGTCACAATAATTTTTAAAACATCATCGTATCACGCCGTCATGAAGTATGAGGAGCGGGTGAGTGAGTCTGTGTGTGTGTGTCTGTGTGTGTGTGTGTGTGTGTGTGTGTGCTCCGTCTGCTCTCAGATAGCGCTCCGGTCCGTAGCCCCGCCCCCTGCCCCCGCGCACTGTCGCTCTGAGCGCGTTCACGTGAAGCTGCCGCTCAGTGACTTGACTGCTTCTTAACTATGGAAACAGTGAAAACACAGAGTTTCTCTGGTCTCAGCTGATCAGAGATCAGCTCCGCAGCTTCTTGATCAGAGCAGAAGCTGCAGTTGGTTTCTACCGAGCTGCAGTTTCTGTGCTCGCCTCCAGTCTGACCTGCTCTCCCTTTTTGTTTTCACATTTAAAACTAAATTAGGCTGCAGCTATATGTTTTTATAGAGAAGGAGTTTAATGTGGCTATTAAATGTGACTAAAACTAGACTAAAATGGAATTGGTTTTCGTTGACTAAAACTAGACTAAAACTAAGAAGGATAAAAATGACTAAATGTGACTAAAACTAATATGCATTTTCGTCAAAAGACTAAGACTAAGACTAAATCAAAAATAGCTGCCAAAATTAACACTGGTACAGAAGAGAAAAACTAAACTGATGTATAATCACATTTGACCTTTTAAGAATTTAGTACTAACTAGTGTGAAGTAAGACTCTAAACTACATAAGGGTACAATAAAGCAAACATACAATTATTTAAAATAAGCATTTCTTCAATTATTTTTAATATTAACTCCTGATTACATAAGTCTCCTTTTCTCATATCTATTTGTATTATCTTCAGGAAACAAATTTCCAGCCGTGTTTTGAGTTTCAATATGATTATAAACTTACTCTTGATAAACTCTGATAAACTTACTGTGCATTATTCAATTTTGAGTTTAACATTTAGAATAAATTATTTTCTGTTTCATGTTTTCACGAAAGTGAAAAATGAGCCTGAAAAGCAGAGCATGCATACACTTGACAACTGTATTCACACGTTTCACCCCAGACTCGCCACACTACACTTGCTACCACACAGAAACCCTTGTGACAAACGTGCACGACGTGTGGTTGCTGACCTGCTGCCCAGTGTATCTGAGGCCATCCAGATTGACCCTCCATTCTATGAGGAGCTGGTACTGTTCCTCTTGTCCGCCCCAGATCCTCACGACGAAGCAAGACACGGCGGTATCCAGAAGGTCCGGCAGCATGCCGAAGTCCAGGCTGCGCCAAGTGGGATTCTAAAAATCACACACACATTACACATAGAGAGTAGCAGAGTCTGAATCAACAATTCCTAACTCTTACAAAGAAAATACACTTAAAACACAGCTTATTTTTTATGTCAACAAGTCAAGGCAATACAAGCACAAGATTTTGTTGTGTCTACTAAAAACTTTGGATGAAAATATGAACTGTGTGAGGCCCCTGACTAATTTGATGACACAATGTGCCCTCCATACATTCTTCAGTAATTGAATCATCCTGCTCGTAATGAACCTAAGTCTGATCCCTTCCACAGTTTGCTCTCTGCTCTTGAACTTCCAGACAGGCAGCACTGAGGACTTTTCCTGCAAAGCAAAGTAGCCATTTACATCATTCAATTATATAGCTTATCCCCCCCCATCAGAGAGAAAATCTCTGGCTCTTTTGGTCACATTCAGGGGCTGTTTGGAGAGGAATGTCAAAAGCAGAAGTCCAAACCACAGGAGTTACAGAGCTAGTAAGAGTCAGTAACGGAAGCGAAGCTTGTAGCAGCTGTATTGAAAACAGGAAGAAGGTTTCCCCTGAACGAACGATGACAGAAGACAAAATGCTAGAGTAAGGATGTGGAAATCAACGGGAGGAAGTGGGCTGAGAGATGATGACAAAGGTCCAGGCTCCTGCAGGGCATTCTACAGTTTGTTTGTTTGCACTCAGCACTGTGCCTGGAAAGCTGCTTAGGTCAGCTCATGACTAGGCAACACGCCTAAAAGTAATGTCCTGCCGTTACTACTGCGGCCACACATACAGCAGTAAGAGCAGCCAAAAACCATGTAGCAATATAGATCGATGTCATCTACGACACATGAGAAACTACAAGTCCAAAGGTAGCTGAATGTGTCAGCCTTGGCATCAGTGAAATACAGAAAGCTTGTCTTACATCAGTACGGCACTGTGCAAACCCCAAGGAGAGATGAAGAGTTTCAACATTTAAGAAAGTGTACTCACCAGTGAGTCTCGAATGACTTCACTCTTGTAGAATCCTAAAAAGACATTGAAGAGAATCGATTAAAAGACTGAACATTTAGTTATACACAATAGACTGGATTAGATATTATTGAGCCCGAGGAGAGTCCCAGCGCGGTTTGTTGAGGATAACTTTTGCGTTACCTTGCAATATGTTTTGTGTTTTCTCCATTCAATTACCTTGCAATACTGCTCTTCTTCTATTACCTCTGAGACATTTGTAGCCAAGTTCAGCTCGGGCCTCAACAGGTTTTCAACAGGTCTTGAACAGGCATTCTGTTATTTGTGTCCAATCTGACCCGATACAGTTTATATAAACTACACTGGTTCCCTGTCTTTGACACACATTATTATTACTTATTTCCAAATAAAAGACATGTGCAATGTAAAATGGTGCCAATGTGATTGCCCGATTCATTCCAGAATATAATTTCAAAATTTTGGACCGAATCCAGCCAGGACCCCCTCTAACATGTAGCCCATTTACACGTATCTCACACAGCTGATATCATTACTGCCGAATACACAATTTAGTATATTTATTAATAATGCTAATAATAATATTAACTTGAATTTATATAGTACCTTTTCAAGAAACCCAAGGAGGCTAACATTAGTAACTAGGGACCAAAAGAAAAAATAATCCATACAATGGCAGGGTGGAGTGTTCACTGAGGCCAAAGGCCTTGCTAAACAGGTGGTGTTTGAGGAGTTTTTTGAAGATGTCCAGAAATGCAGCATCGCAGATTTCGGCGGGTAGAGAGTTCGAGAGGGTGGGGTCTGGGAGATAGAAGGCTCTGTCTCCAAAGCTGTGCAGTCAGGTGTTGGGGATGTAGAGCAAACCTGTGTCTGAGGGCCGCAGCTTTCGGGACAGAGTGTAGGGGGGAGGAGGTCAGTTAGATATTATGGGGCAAGGATGTGGAGGGGTTTATATGTAAGAAGGAGGAGTACATATTCGATGCAGGCCTCGATAGGGAGCCAGTGAAGGTGAAAGATGTTCGGGGTTAGTGCAGGTGAGAACACTGGTGGCAGAGTTACGTACTGAAGTCTATTCAGGACATGTACCCCGGACAGAACTACATTGAAGTAATCCAGGCGGGAGCTGATAAATGCATGAATGAGGGTTTCTGCCTGAGTCAGGGCGTGAGTCTGGAGATTTTATTTTTAGATGAAAGACATGGAATTTGGTGGCGAATTTGAGTTGGATTTGAAAGAGAGGGTGGAATCGAGAATGACACCCTGGTTTGCGGACCTCTGGAAATGGGCAGATGGAAAAGCTTTCAACGACAAGTCTCCAACTTTCCGAAGCTGAGACTTGAGGGCCACAACTATGAGCTCAGTCTTGTTACTGTTAAGTTTCAGTTTAATTTGCAAATCAAACTAAATGAATCCTTAGATTAAGAGCTCTCTTCAGAAGAACGCAGTAAGATGATCTGCAAGATGCTGTGTGATTCGATCAGAAGTAGTTACTGTACTCAGAAACTGTTACAAGATAAAACATATTTCAAGGGAACGCAAAAGTAATCATCAAAGTAATGCTCGCCATGATTATTTGGGGACTCCATAAAACTCTTCCTTCCTATGTGGATTTATGAGTGTCTTTTATTAGGCAAAGGCTAGAGGGCTTCACTTATAGAATTCCTTATCAGATATGGCATCGCAGCGTAGTTGAGCAACTTCTCTGCGCAGCAAGATTTCAACTGGTCTGAGTGATGCAACTTGCATTGAACATTAAAACAGCACAAGTCTTTGCTGCCTATTTACAAACAAGCTACTCTACAGCAAGCCAATCAGAGTGACCCATGTTCTACACACTGAGTAGTACTCAGTGAGTACAAGCCCCTGCCCTCTGATTTGAGGTCCAGAGTCCCCCTTAGAAGATTAAATAGTTGTAAACAATTGACTATCCCAGTGTCAATAAAGATTTTTTTAACAAATGGGCACTGGATGAAGTTTCCTTGATAGAAAAACATTTTTGGACTTTGTGCTTTTTTAATATTGGCCAGATCTATATTAACACCTGTGTAGATTTTATTTGTGGATTATATGGTTATAAAGTTATCAGAAACTTGTTCCTTATCTAGTGACACATCTGTGTATTTTGAAATGTTATTTTGAAATTTTGAGGTTTCACGAGCCAAAGACAAATTTATCACTCTGTTAGACAATAAAAGTTAATCTTGAAGACTGTTGAAAACCTTGTTTTTTCAGGAGACTTGTCATAAAGACCTGGAGATGACTTAGTGACAGTGTCATCTAGAGTGGAGTCACAGTGAGTCATGTATGGAAAAAGTATCTGAGTGGATTAAAATCACACAGGTCACTCACTGGCTCTATCTCCATGGCCCAGATTGACCCAAGTGCAAACTAAAGGGGGACAGATTTAGTTTGTCAACTTAATATTTTGTGTCCAAAATCAGGGCAACAGTTCATCTTTTAAATTTGAGTGTGAATTGCCTTGAAGAGACGATCACACTTTACACACTAGAGACACAGGCTCAAATACTAATAATGGCAATTTAAGCAATTTGGATTGTCATACTGGTCATTACCACCTCAGCTAGCAGACTTTGTGGTAGCTAAATCCATAATGAGGTGTAGAACAGTTCAGTGGAAAATAATGAACATTATATGTATGTTTAATAAAAGTTTACTTTTGTGATTGCAGATAACAGGCCAAGCTATATTTCCCATTGTCAACGGTGACATAGAGAGGTGTGTGTGTGTGTGTGTGTGTGTGTGTGTGTGTGTGTGTTATTCACACTGACCTCGAGATATGCATTCTCCTATACAAAGGTGGAGGGTGAAGTATGTGTCCAGAAGTGGGGAACAGTTCTTGTGGACAATGTTTCTGGCAGCAATGCTCCGAAGATGACGCAGTCGTCTCTGTTTAACAGGGTGAAATAAAGAAAAAGACAGAACATGAGGACAGCACTTAAAATTGCATTCGTTATTACATATGATATACCATAATATATAAACAGGCATCAGAGATGTTTGTTTTTTGTTATGATCATGTGATGGTTGATAGCAAACCATTTAAACACTGCTCTGAAGACAGATCCTTGACTGGTTCCCAGGACAGAGGTCAAAACAGAGACCTTCACAGATGAATGAATTATCACGTTATCCGGACTGTGCATAATCAACCAAAACCTGTAGTTATTTCTCATGCACGGAGACAAAACCAGCTTCGGCACTGAGACATGATGCTGTGTGGCATCAGCAGTTCAAGTAATAGATGCATGACATTCTCCTGGTAGAGTTGTCTGTTAACACAGCAGGCATGGTCAGTCATTACAGTCACATGAGAAAAGTATCAACATCTTCAGCTCTAAAATGATTTATCCCACAGTGGACAAATCACAAAGAGACATTTATAACAACTGACTTGTTTCCACTTAGAACAAAAATCAGCAGAGCCGTTCATATTAAAAATATCACAGTAATGCACATATCAGACATTCCACCAGACAATCACATCTGCGTTATTTGAATAGAAAGTCCAAGACCTGCACGCAAAATGTGATTCCTACGTCAGCAAAAATCAAATACTGAATAGGTAGCGTTTACATAAAATAAATGATGCCTCTAGGAGCAGTGAGTGTTTGGACACATGAGACCCACAGAGCAGGCATCTGGTGAGTTCCAGCTTGAGGAGAACACATCGCTACAGCACAACTTCTCTCTTGACCAGGAGGCAAGACTAAATTGTAGTCATGGGATTCCCTGTGAGATTAAGGGCCACAGAAACAAAAACACTGATTGTTCCAAAGGGGATATTTAACGCCCCCTTGCCCCACCCCTTTGAAATGTCAGTGTACATGTGGGGTTATGAAACCACTGTGGTGGGTCTCCACAAGAATCAGAGCCCGGATTATAAACTACACATTCAGACACAGATCAAAGTAGAGCTCAGATTTAGTTGACCATGTGCAATTAATGATCAAAAACTTGTGAATAGCGAGTCACAAGCCGTTTGATGAATATCTGTAAATCAGGAACATACATACTTCTCGTTTCTTTAGAAACTAGAATAGACTGACCAAACCAAATCTTTGGTTTGAAATAGTTAGTGAAACAGAGCTATGGTACACATGTAGGGGAATCCAACAAATCAAGACCTTGCAATAGAGTTCATGTAAATGCAGGTCATTCATTCTGACTTACGGTTGTTTCAAGTCCAGTGTCAGGACATTAAGGGAAATATTTCTTAACAAACATTTGTTTGAAATAAACAAAACAGGCTATCTTGTTTATCTCAGGAGCAACGACAAGTACGTTCAGTATTTATAATCGAACATTAGCGTTTATATTATGCATACAATCAGATCTATCTTTTAGAATACGAATAATCCACAGATCAAAACCCTAATTCATTATACTGCATGTATTGCTTTGGATTATCTTTTAATAACAAATGTTTTACAAATCTTTAAAAAATTTAAATAAGAACACTACATCATAAAAACTGTTTCACTCGCTGGAAAAGAACACTTAATTAGTATGTGTTTCTTAGACAACATAACGGATTTGGAGACACATTTATTGTGTGTTATTTTTATTGTTATATCTAAAGATATTTTTACCCTGATTACTTTGAGAAACATATATACATTATAAGCATTTGACCAACAACACAAGTTATTTAATTTTGTCCATATCACACTGCTTTTCGCTTCTTAGACTCTGAACTCTAAGAAGCTTGCATCTTATTTTGAGACCTCTGAAGTTATGTGCATGGCCAGACATCACTAGGAGTATGATAGATTTGGTTAAACTGATTCTTTAAGGCGCAAGAGCGGTTGGAATGTTAAAGGGATTATAGCAAGAAGCATGTGAGCGCAATGAACACGGCATTTCAGATATTCATACATCACATTTTCTACTTTCAATCTGAAATGGAACGGAATGTGTTTACCGGACTGCTGGCACAGTTTGACCCAACACACACACACACTAACAACATTATCTTAATGTGCCTCTAATGCGAAAAGCATTCCTATACTGAAGACAAGGGTCAAAGAGTTAGGCTTTATGCTACAAGTAGGAATTAAATTAAAGTCCCAATATCATTTTCATTTTCTCTCTATGGATACGTTCCACTAATAAAGTCGGTCAAAGAAGAGGAAGAGATTGATTAAAACATCAATAATTAACGCAATATAATTTTCATTAATATCAACGAAAGTCCAATACATATCAATTTGATGCTTATAAAATGTGTAAGTACAGTGAAGAGGTATAGCACATAACTGTAGTATCTCAAATTTGTAAGATATTTTAGCTGATTTGCAAATGTTTTCTGCTCAGATTTAAAGCACAACCTCCAGTTAGTAGCAATAATCAGACTTTAAACCAAAGGGTCAATGAGGTGACCTTTATTAGGACAATTATAGATATTGACTGATTTGATCTCGATCTAATGTGTTGTCATATCGTCCAGCTCTAGACTTCAGAGAATAAGGACAGCTTGATGACTGGAGTTTGAATCTGGTTCACTGAAGTCAAGTTACCTTCATAGCCCTGCAGTGAACATGGGGCCACAGGGTGTCCTGGTTCCCTGCTGCACATGCTATGTCTCCTCCAGTGTTAGTGTTACATGAAGTGGCCCAATGAATGAATGAATGGAATATTAAATGTTCACGTTACACCTTCTTCACAGAGCACGAAATCAATCTGACACACAACCTCATCTGGAGTGTTTCACTTTTTCCAAATCACTAAACAACAGACAAGCACTGACGCTACCCTCTGCTCTCTACTGGGCTGTCACCTGGCTGTCACACAACCAAGTTAGGTTACCGCTAGCAGTAGCATGCTAGCTTCATGCAATAGGTGAAGAATTAAAAGATTAAAAACCTTCAAATAGGTCAACACGCAGAAAAGCCGGGGCTCAGACATGTCCAGCACCAGTCTGACTGATTCCACTGGGTCTGTGTTGTCAGTGCGGTTAGCTCCGTCCATGTCCAGCTAGCTAACTCTAACTTAGCCAGCTGTGAGCTAACAGGCTAACCAGACAGGCCTGCCGTGTTTCTCCGGTCTGCAGTTTTTCAACTCACGTTGCAAACTTCACACGCTGAGTCTGTCCGAGTTCATTTACTATCACCTGGTGTCAACATGAGCTCACAGGTGGAGAGTTTACCTGCTGGGACGTGAGGTCTACGTGCAGGGCTCGGGAGGATGAAGCTCCAGAGTTGGTGACAGAGGCGGCGGGGATGGCGAGAACCCGACCGGTGATGGAGTTCATCCTCCTGGCGGCATCTAGCGGCTCCCCCTCATTCAACGAAACGTCCCGTCCTCGACATGCAGGACACTCGCGTGGGAGTCAGCGGAGCTCCGGACAGGGGGGGGGGACACCGACACAAGCCTGCCGCTGTGGGGAAGGCGCTACAACAGCTGTCAGCTAAACGGGACGTAAACAAAGTGCAGGCTACTCGCTCCTCTCTGCTCGGAAATCCGTGTCCGGTTGGGAGGCGCGCCAACGAGCTCGCCGATTGGCTCAAGCCAGCGTCCGTCACGTAAAGGCGGTCCCCAGTGATGGAGGGCGGCGTTTCTATTGGCGTTCGCGTCTGTCTGTCAACCAGGACGGGGCGGGTGTTCGGTGAATTCTGTCAAAGCTGCGAAATATGAGGAAGTTGCAAAGCGCGGCGTGACGTGCAGGTGACAGGTCCACGCTCGTTTCTCACCCTCTCTCTCCACCCGAGACCGTTTTGAGAATATACGAAGTAGAAAGTACAGAAATGTGCTCAAATGTAGCGAGTAAAAGTAAAAAAGTCGTCACAGAAATAAATACTCAAGTAAAGTATAGATATCTGAGAAATCTACTTAAGTACAGTAACAAAGTATTTCTACTTCGCTACTTCCCACCCCTGCAAATGTGTGGATTAAGTACATAATTGAAGATGGGGTAATTTTCATCATGTGGGGGAAAAAATCAGGAAAATTAAACTCCAGGAGAGCAGCGGAGAAATCGAAAGTATGGGATGCGTATTTATTCATGTATATAATATATAATTTATATCGTTTAAAATCGTCCTGCCCGATATGCTCGCTGCGAGCGAAAAAAATAAAACAGACCCCGAAACCACCGCTGCAGTGAATGAAGCCAACACACCAGCTGCAGAATATCTAGCCACCATTAGAGGGCAGCATCCGCCACGAACAGGAGAGCTACAGTTCCACAGCACAATTGAACATCTTTAAAAGAATCGACTGTTTCATACATTGTTTAAAACAGGCTCTCTGTTTGTCCACCAACTGGACTAATATATAATGATGTCAAATATAAGTTTTTTTCAATTTCAAGCTGTCTGATCGAAACCATTCACTGTACATATCCTGAAATACAATATATTTCTTTACACTGTATATACCGGTTTAATTTAATTTATATTTTTTCTATATTTCTATATACTTGTTTATATTTCTTTACCAAAGTACTGCTTTCTAATTATTTAATTATTTTAGCTGCTTTAACAATGCAAATTTCCACATTGCGGGACTAATAAAAGACATCTTATTCTTCATATTATTAAAATAGTTAATATCTTTGGGGATTAAAATCACTATTGACTAGTGGAGGAAGGTAGCTTAACTTAACCACTACTCTTAGTTTTTGGTAGCTCATACTTGAATATTAACATTTTCTCTTACCTGATCATCCACTCCCCTTTAATCTCAGACAGAAATCTTTTTACTTTTTACATTTTTAATGCTGAATTCATTACCTCCACCACGGAGGTTATATGTTCACCCCTATCTGTTTGGGATGGGTTATGAAGGATGTGGTATGGGTAAAGAAGAACTAATTACATTTTGGTGTGGATCTGGATCAGGGGGCCGATCTGAGATTCACACATGTTTAGGGGTGTGTCGATCTTTGGTGCAGATCCCAAAAAAATCCAGATCTAGTGAATTTAAATGTGTTAAAAAATGGGACTGTTGGACCTTTGACTCTGAACATCATTCTGCAAATTTTTTCATTTCCATTGACCAACATTTCAGTGGCAAATTTCCTTCAATAAAAATTGCATGCAAGATTTAATTGTATAGTTTTTTTTACATTCAGGTATAATTTTATCTAAGAAAATAATCTGAGTAAATTTTCCACTTTTTCCATAGACAGTTTTGGTATAGTTGAGATCAATATTCACTTACCATCTAATGCTGCTTACAGTCTTCGATCCAAAATGTGATTTTGAAAAGTTTCAATAGACACCTTATATTATTTAACACTATCGACTAGGATATTTCTATTCGATGGAATGATGTAGTCATAAAACTATTGATTGATCAGATTGATTAAAAGTAAATAGTGTAGAAACAAAGTACTGGACACTTACAGTTTATGGTAATGTTGATTATTTATCATCCTTACAACTACTAAAAGGTACATTTATACAAGAAAATATCGAATTTCGAATAGTGACCTTGCTCTATCAAAGTTCAGCAATGTCCTAAGAAGTGAAGACATGAAAAATGATACAGCGTTAGAGTGTCTAGAGACTGAAAAGACGCACACGTCCTTTGTACAAAAGTTTAATTTAAATATCGGCAGGTAGATGATGCCATTTATCACATCGACAGGTCTCGTTGTGTTTATTGCTCGCACAATTACAGTTTATGGATTAAATTGCTCTTTAGAAGAAGGCACAATGGTGAAAACAGGGTAAATTGCTCTTTAAAACAACCCTAAAATTTGTGCCAAACTTTCCCAGGATAGATCCTCTATTCTCATACTCTTGAGAATTACAAATGACACCTTCAATATTATAATTTAAACCCAGCATTAAGACATTATCCAGAGTTATCCCTTCTTCTTCAGTCTTCACCCATGGAATGATTTCAAAGCAATGTGCTCAACACCGGAAACACTTTCACCCACAGAGCATTTTTACCTTCTTCAACAGCAGTTCAAAACCGAAGCTACGTTCGCCAACAACTCCTGATTGTCTCCATCAAAAGCCTCACAAGGTAATCGCAAATTCAAAAAGTGCATCAGAAATATTAATTTAAAGAGGCTTTGCATTTCTTTATATAGTACAATTAAAACTGTATGGCACTGTACAATCATTGGCGCTTGTGCATTGTGCATTAACAATATGAACCTGCTGTGAAGAATTCCTCCACACAGTAGAAATTCACATGTGTGTGTGCGACGGGTCAATATAGATCTTTGGCTCAATTAACCTTTGGGCTCATTGTCCTAAAAATAAAGTGGTACCCTTCTATTGCATAGCTTGTGCATTTGGCATATGACAGGGACTTCAAGAGTGTAGGAGAAATTATATGAACACATGAGTGAAACAACACATCAGCATCTCTTATAAATTCTACAGCTCTTTTTAGTGGAGCACAAGGGCGTCACTGATTAAAATGTAAAATAGTAAAAAGAAGGCACACTTTGTGTAACCTTGCCCAACCAAGGTAGTTGAAACAGCAGCAGGGGTAAGTGTCTATTCTTCAAACCTGCCATTTCCTGTGACAAAATTGTGCCTATGTGTGTGTGTGAGAGAGAATGCAGAGAGCAAAGGTTTCTTTGACAAACATGCTTGTGTGCAGAGTTAGCAGTCCAGAGACGATCCAACCCGAGCACCACAGGGAGGTTCAGGGCAAGGGAGCAGAGGGGTCTGTTCATGCGGCAAAAGTTCAGAGCTTCAACAGGAGACCCCCACCTCCTCCTCTCACTCCATCCTTTCATTGGATGTAGAGGACATCACTCTCTTTCAGGCCAAAACGGGTCTTGTACTTGTCAAAAAGGCACTGGAGAGACTTGATGTACATTGCATGGTAGAGATCCACTATCTCTTCAGTTGGATCCTCAATTTTTGGCACTGTGATCGGCTCCCCAACTATAAAAAAAACAACAACAAAAACATGCAGAAGTGAATGAAACAAATCCAACATAAAAAAGGCTGAAAATGTTTGAACAAGTGTTAACCATTAATGCACCCTGGTGGCTGCAAGAAGCAAATATTGACAGAGGCTGTTCAGTTCATCGGTGTTGTTTAAATCTGACCAAACACTCAAACCAAACAGTAGCAGACAAACTTACCGATGGTGGTGATCGGGTTGCAAAAAGGCACGATGCCCCAGGAGTTTCCAAAGAAGAGGCCACATCCATGGAAAAGACACGGGGCGAACCCTATGATCTTCTGTAGTTTCTTCTGGAGATATTTCCAGTAGGTTCCCTCCTCAAAGATCACCTGCTTGTAGGCGTCGTTCTCTCCAAAGGAGTAGACTGGAACCAGGTCAGACCTGAGGGGAATGGTAATTGGACTACATTTATATAGTGCACTTACACGATCACACACACATTCACACAGCGCCTCTATGTGCGGTTCATTTTTACAGAGAAAGTTGAACTTTGAAAAGTAATTTTTTTCATAATGTTGTCATTAACCGCAGCACCGTTTCCAACACTAGTACTTCAAAACTGTTAAAGGTAGCATCAGACAACCCTCATCAAAAAGGTAGCATGGTTTTTTTAGGGAGATTTTTACTGTTTCTGGATTGTGGGGATTCAAAGTCTTAAGAGCTAAAACTGTCAGTATCCTAAACACATTGTGGGATGTGTCACGATGCAAGTCAGATGTTTTGGTCTGGTTTCAAAATCACATAGCATTACTCCAAAACTGTAAAAGCTCCATAAGGTGAATATAAAGTGACCTCAATTCACAGTCTGGGATTATTTCAGCTGGAATACTAACCCGATTGTTATGAGTGAAGTTCTGCATAACATGTCTTTTCTAGCAAGCTCTAAGCTTCTTTGGACAAGGTGCACCCAGTGTCACAAATTCACCCTCTTATTGATATTTTCATTTTGTCTAATCTTAAATTTTGCATACTAATCCCCTTGTCATTTCAGAATTCGGCCACTCATCTCCTGCTCTGCACTTCCTCAATCCTCTGATCCCTTCACCGGCTCCACCCACAGACGCATCTGTCTTCCATCAACTCATTAGTCTCCCCTGTATATCTGTCTGCCTGTTCCCTATGTCCTCTGCCAGATCGTTTGGTGTTTTGTGCCTAATCCTTCCAGCGCTTTCCTCCTGACTCATCTCCTGCCTGATCCCCATCGTGACCTGCCTGCTTTTTACCCTGGACTCCTCTTCTGCCTGCTCCTTGTCGGATTTACTTTTATCGGACTAACTTCCTGGTTCCTGACCCCTGCTCCGTCTATTCTATATTCTCTCCGGCTACGTTTTAATAAACCAAGAACTTTGCTCATCCCAACTCTGCTTCAGTGCCGTTGCTTTTGGGTTCACGCCTGCCATTCTGCTAGCCCTGACAGAATGATCTGGCCAAGAATGAACCCAGCCGACTCTGAGAGACTCCGCAGCGAGGTAGCTGCACACGCTAGCGCGCTGCACCAACAGCAGCGACAACTTACCGCCATGGCAGAGGCTTTCCAAGAGGCTTCCGCTCGCCACGACCAACATCTGGAGGCTCTCAACGACCAGTTCCAGCGGTACATTCAATCAGCCACCGGCTGTTTCACAGCCAGCCAGTCCTCCCGCTCATTGTCCCTCCGGTCCGGAACCTCTTCTCAACGCCCCCGGCCGGTTCTCCGGAGCTCCGAGTACCTGCCGGTCTTACACTCTGCTCACTGACTTTTGAATTACAGCCTCTCACTTATCCCACCGAGAGATCAAGAGTGACTTTCGGGACGAGCACGGGAGTGGGGAACCGCAGAGTGGGAGAAACAGTCGTAGATCTGCTCTTCCGTCGCAGCCTTCTCAGATGGTCTCCGGAAGGTATTTGACCATGCTACCCCCGGCCGAGAGGCTGCTCAGGGGCTTCTCAACCTGACCCAGGGGAGACAGCGAGTGGTGGATTATTCCATTGACTTTCGGACTATCACCGTGGAGACCGATGTTAACCCCTCAGCGCTGAGGGGCGCTTTCCACAACAATCTCTCTGACGTCATCAAAGATGAGCTGGCGGCACGGGATCCTCCGGAGGATTTGGACACGCTCATCGCAACTGCCATCCGCATCGACGGGAGCCTCCAGGAATGGAGACAAAAGAGAGCGGGGACAAGTAGTCAACGTAGCCGTCTACCCACCGCACCATTCCTCTTCACCTGGGCATGTAAGGTAAACACACAGAGCTTCTCACGTGCTGGAATTATCCGTCCTTCGTCATCCCCTCCATGCGCGGTATCCTTCTTCGTGGATAAGAAGGACAAGACCCTCTGGCCCTGCATTGATTATCGAGGCCTGAACGACATCACTGTTCAAAAAACAGGTACCCCCTCCCAATCATCTCTTCTGCATTCGAACTATTGCAAGGGGCGACAGTCTTCACTAAACTTGACCTCCGACACGCCTATCACCTGGCTCATATCAGGGAGGGGGACGAGTGGAAGACTGCATTCAACACACCCAGTGGACATTATGAGTACCTTGTGATGCCATTTGGCCTGACTAATGCTCCTTATGTTTTCCAGGCCATGGTCAACGATGTTCTCCGTGACATCCTGAATATGTTTGTGTCTGTATACCTGGACGATATCTTGATATTTTCTAAATCAGAATCGGAACATGTATGTTCGATTCATGTATTCATGTATGTATGATGTACCAATTTGCCTTTGTCTCCCGAAAATTTTCACCAGCCGAACAGCATTATGACGTTGGGAATAGAGAGCTGTTGGCGGTCAAAATGGCACGGGAGGAGTGGAGACACTGGCTGGAGGGGGCGGAGCAACCGTTTGTGGTCTGGACAGACCACAAGAACCTTGAATACATCTGGTCAGCCTAGCGGTTGGGGTCCCGTCAAGCCAGATGGGCTCTATTCTTTAATCGTCTAGATTTTTCCTTATCATACGGCCAAGAATCGAAAAATATAAAGCCTGATGCCCTGTCCCGGCAGTTCCATTCTGACGGTGGTCCCTCTGTACCTGAAAGCATCCTCCCCTCATAGGTGGTTATTGGCGCCTTAACCTGGGCGATCGAGGAAAGGGTGAAGCAGGGTCAAGCGGATCACCCAGCGCCCAGTGCCTGTCCTGTCAATCGCCTATTTGTCTCTGCTAACCTCCACTCTCAGGTTCTCCAGTGGGGACACTCTTCTCGCCTTGCCTGCCACCAAGGGGTCAGACGCACCCTAGCTCTGTTGAGGCAACACTTCTGGTGGGGTTCCATGGAAAAGGACACTAAGGAGTTTGTTGCAGCCTGCCTGGTTTGTTCCCAGCACAAGATTGCCCCTCACGCTCTTTCTGGCCTGCTCCAGCCTCTGCCCATTGCCCATCGTCCATGGTCTCACATCTCCCTCAACTTCGTCACTGGACTTCTGCCATCAGACGTTAACACAACTATTCTAACTGTTGTTGATAGTTTTTCCAAATCGTCCCGTTACCCAAATTGCCATCTCCCAAGGAGACGGCTGAACTTATGCTTCAACACGTGTTTTGTCTGCATGGTCTCCCTTCTGAAATTGTCTCAGACAGGGGTCCACAATTCACCTCCCGGTTGTGGACGGAGTTCTGAAGCCTGCTGGGAGCTAAGGTCAGCCTATCCTTGGGGTTCCATCCACATTCAATGGCCAGTCCGAGAAATGACCCAGGAGATGGAGACTGCTTTGAGGTGCGTGGTCTCTCACAATCCTTCTTCCTGGTCTAAGCACCTCCTGTGGGTCGAATAGGCTCACAACACGCTGCCCAGTTCAGCTACGGGACTCTCACCATTTCAATGCTCCCAAGGATACCAGCCACTTTTCCCAGTACAGGAGCGGGAGGCCAGGGTTCCATCAGTCCAGACATTTATACAGCGATGTCGTCGTACCTGGTTGCAGGCCCGTTCTGCGCTCTTACTAGTGATGGGGGGGAAAAATCTATTCAGTTACGAATCGCGATTATTGTGAATGACGATATTAAATTGCCATGCTGCCTCCCAAATCGATTTTTTTTTAAAGGACCCATCATATGCCCATTTTACCACAGTTGATATGGTTCCTTGAGACTCCGGTGCTTCGGCCCGCCGCCGGAGCGGCGCTGGGGCTCCGCTATCGTTCTCCCCGGGGAGACGGAGGAGCGCGTTAGCTCGCGAGCTGATGGGAACCGTTTTTTTTTAACATATATTTATTGGTTTTATATTGGGGGGGGGTATATGGGGGGAGGAGTAACCTCACCCCAGAGCATGTTGACCAGCTCTTGTTTTTGCACAATAATCTAAACATACCAAAGCAATAGCTTTGATTTGCCTACATGCAAACAACAGTGAAGCATAGCCTTCTGACCGGTTTATTTCAAAGTCTATATTTTAAGTAAACTTTTATTCATTCTATTTAATTTACCATTTATTTATTGTTTAAAAGTAGCCTAAATAGATAGATGGATACTTTATTAATCCCGGTATACATTTCTAAATCTGTCAGTTTGTGTGCAGTGGATAGGGACTATACAGTAATAGGGTACATTTTATTTATATTCTCTATTGGCTGCCCGGCAGTCATTAGGTTAATGTTAATATTTGAAATAAAACTTGTGAAGCTCTAAGTGGATTTGACTATGTTGTATTCAAAGGTATGATTCAACTGTTTTACATGGTCCAGTATTTAAAAAAAAATAACCAAAAGAAATTGCAATAAATCGTAATATCGAATCGCAATACCCACAGAATCGCAATACATATCGTATCGCCACCTAAGTATCGTGATAGTATCACATCGGGAGGTCCCTGACGATTCCCGTCCCTAGCTCTTACGCGCTTCTGACCGGTACCAGAGAGGGGCCAATCGACACTGCAACCCGGCCACTCACTACTCTTCCGGCCAGAGAGTTTGGCTGTCGACCCGTGACCTACCACTTCGGGTGGAATCTTTAAAATTGGCTCCTGACTGCTCCCTGCCTGTTCCCTGCCTGTTCCCTGTGTCCTCTGCCAGATCGTTTAGTGTTTCGTGAATAATCCTTCCAGGGTTTTCCTCCTGACTCATCTCCTGCCTGACCCCCATCGTGACCTGCCTGCTTTTTCTCTGGACTCCTCTTCTGCCTGCTCCTTGTCGGATTTACTTGTATCAGATTGACTGCCTGGCTCCTGACCCCTGCTCCGTCTATCCTGAATTCTCTCTTGCCTGCTCCTTGTCAGATTTGCTTGTATGGACATAGTGGCTAGTAGATAATGAGTGAGTATTTAGGTGAACTATCCCTTGAATGTGATTAATGTACCTCCTGTGCCCAGCCTGGCACAGGCAGGCAAGGCTTCCTGAGGGGCAACACTGCACATTCATAAAAATGTGTAACTGTGAGGTAATGTCAACCTGTGAGAAACAGCCAACCCACTGTGGCACTGTGCAATAACTCTGGACCTTTATAATTTGTTATTATTATATAATAACCAATGTACAGTTACTCCCGACATTATATATAATTTTACGTTTACTATTTCACCCTCACTGTATAACTGTAATACGCACACCTGCACTTCTTTTCTTAGACCGTCGCACTGTTCGGACTGTTTGTATTGTTTTTGTTTGTTTTGTTTGTTTTTGTGATGTGAATTCTGTGTAAGCAATTAAGAGCCACTTTACCGAGTCAAATTCCCTGTTTGTGCAAACTTACTTAATAAGTAAGCCAATAAACCTGATTCTGATTCTGGGTGTAATAAATCTGGAGTTTTAATTATTCCAATGACTCACTACAGCCCTGAGAGTGACATTTAGCTCACCCTTTCTGCAGGGCCAGCCTAACGAAGCCTCTACGGTTCTTCAGGTGGACAATGTTCATGCCCTGTGTACATTGCAGAGACTCCGCTGCACCTCCGACAACGATGATCACAGCGTTTCCTGTCCCGCTATGTGTCAGCAGGTAATCGATGGAGTTCCTGTTGACTGGACATATACCTGAGAGGGACAAGCGAGGAGATTATTGAAATTGCAGTAAATAGGCTCAAAAGGCAAATTTATTATAATAGTAGATCTGTTCTCTTTATACAACAGCATATTTGGGACGTTGTAGGTTAATAACCTTAAAGGCCATGGCTGATGGAGTGATGCAATATTCTGAGAAAAAAAAATATTTTCCAAATTTTATATGATAACAATCCTAATCCCTATTTATGTGTTAAAATATTTCAGGAAAATTTGAATTTGCAGGACAAGGAACCACAGGGCTTCACAATCAAAGGTTTTATCCTCCTGATCACACAGCAGATGCACATTTTTAAAACTGTGCAAGTGCAAGTTTTGTATGTCTACCTATAGGGCAGTTATAATTCTAAGTGCTTTGACTTTACTTAGTGTCTTGCATCTGAGCAGAATTTAACCAACCTTCATAAGAACTTACTGCAGCCAAAACAACAACCTAACCGCAGCGGTTTTGTTGATAAGACTGACTCATTACCACAAAAGATAACAGAGAACTAACTTATAAACAACAATAACTTATATGCCAGTGAAGCCTTTTGAAGTAACATGGTCGAGGCCCTACAGTAACCTAGGAGAGGATGTACAGTACCCAGCAAACAGCTTCTTAGAACAGAACAGAGACCTGTCAATCAGTAAAACCCAGCACATCAAAGGAAACAGAATCAACCATATCAACTGTGCAATAGGCATCTCACCTCCAGACATCAGGTAGTCTCGAAGCACAGGTATGTGGAAATTTCCTGCCAGCGTCGCCAGGGAGGGCTTGATGCCTGGGAATTTCTTGGCGAAGCCAGTGGCTTCAGTCCCAAAGTGGCAGAAAGCGCCGAAACACAGGATGCCGTGAGGGTGGTAGCCAAATATGTAGTTCCGGCTGGGAAGTAGGTCGTGGGTTTTAATGAGCTGAAAGACAATGGTACAAAGACGACCAAGTGAAAAGCTGATCTCAATATGAGCTCAAGGTGCTCACAGACCAGATAGGAGACATCTCAGGACGCAGCTGCGGACACGGACACAAACCATTAATGTAATGTTAAAGCTGTGTACGGCTGGAAATTGACGAGCTTGCTTAATGGCACACATTATGCTCATGAGTCCAGCACATTTCCTGGTTTGTGATTGACGGCATTCCTGGCACCTCTGTTCTGTCCATGACGACTGGGGCTGGAGAATTAGCCAAGAAACTGACCCTTATTGGGAAGTAGTCTCGGAAATACGTCCACACTGTCCAGCTCCTCACCCAGGACGACCTCCTTCCACCTGCGCAGGACAGAAAAGAGAATTAAAAAATGATTGTCTTAATACAATCTTAATACCAAAATGTATGTCCAAATTTTTTTTTGCCACCATGATTGTACTGGTTTTAGCATTTTATACTATATAACATATACAGTATATTATGCATCAATATTATATCATTATAAACTGAAACTCAGTTGGAGCAATTGAGGCTAAAAACAAAAGTTGTGTGATTTCTGTTTGAAAAAATATATGAACCATCAATCATTTGTTGATACATTTTCAATTGTTTTCAGCGCTACACTAACATAAATACCCTACTTCCTTTGTATGAAGACCACAAAAAGTGCATCATCCAACTGACTCTCTGGAAAAAATCTGACCGACAGCTTCTCATGCATCTTGCCTGTTCATTTTCACAGATCAGTTGTTATCCTCACAAAGGGAATACAATTAAAAATGATCTTTAAAAGCATTGCCTTGCTTTGGGGTGTTCCAGTCAAAGATGAGCCAGGCCGTGTAAATGGCAGCGATAAGCCAGCAATCAGTGCAGAATGTGTAGATCAGCAGCACAGTGCAGGCAGCACCTGGGTGGAGAGGAAAAGAAGAAAAAATACATTTAGTTTAAAGTTTTAAAATGGCTAAAATATTCTGATCACGGCCAGAAGTTTTATCAAGGCCAAGAGTTCACGTGTGTGTGCCCCTTAGTGTTTTGGCCTTCTCCCTATGAGCCTAATGAGTCTACAAGCTCACTCCACTGGGGCTCTAGGCTTCTTACAGCTTAAGTGAAATGCATAGGAGCGCCCATACACAAACACATTTACCCATGGCATGGAAGCTGATGACCCACTGCAGCACAGAGAGGACCTGCAGATGTTTCTCCATCTTGGATCTGCAGGGCCAGAACGCCACTGGCAGGTCCTGCAGGGCAGAGAGGATACTGGAGCCGGTCCCTGGAGAACCACATGTGTGAGAGGAGGGTTAGTTTCCTCAAAGCTTGCCAGAAGATTACTGTAGAGACAGTTTCAGGAGCTTAAATCGATGAGAATGACTGAGTTGACGTTAAAATGCAGTTAAAACTCTCCACGGTTAAACCAACCGGAGGGTGAACATGAAAGAAAATAGTCCCAGTGATGATTTCAAAGAAAAACTCTGTCAAACAGGGTGACCAAGCTGCATCAGTGTACAGGCCAGCCACACACACGAGCTTCAGTTACTCACCAGCTCTTTTCAGTCACCGGCCCATAAAACGACGCAGCTACATATGAGGAGACAGTGCATGTGCAGAGAGGGAGCACGAAGTAACGGACACATTAAGAGCAACTGAAGCTACGGTCAAGCTCGCACCACCAAGAGAGCCATGAAGAAGATCCCCCCCTACCAGGAAAACACTTGTCTAATCCCATCAGTGCTCACTGAAAATAACCCAGGTCCGAGCTGATGCTGGTAATACCTGTTAACTATCAAGCTGTGACTCCTTAACTCTGCTCACGTATCTCCCACAGCAGGCAAGGATACACAGAGAGAGTAGTATGTTTGATTCCTCAATCTGCCAATGGACAGTATGTGAACAAGTCCTGCTCTGAGACACTTGGTCACTAAACCGAGAGGTGCACGAAAACCAGCAGGTCCTGCAGATAGAGCAGCCATAAAACCATAAGTCCACCTCAGTGAGTCTGCAACTGCACCGTCATGCTCATCTACAGCTGCAGAGCCGACTTCAAGCCTAAATTCACTGTTTTATAATAAATTCCCTGTTTCATGTGAGAGTCTATCAACTCTGACATGAGCCTTCTTACAGCTTAAGTGAAATGCGTAGGAACGGCCACACAAATACATTTACCCATGGCGAGGAAGCTGATGACCGACTACAGCACACAGAGGACCTGCAGAGGTTTCCACATCTTGGATCTGCAGGGCCAGAACGCCACTGGCAGGTCCTGCAGGGCAGAGAGGATACTGGAGCCGGTCCCTTGAGAAGCACAGGTGTGAGAGGAGGGTTAGTTTCATCAAAGCTTGCCAAAAGATAACTGTAGAGTCAGTTGCAGGAGTCTATCGACTCTGACATGAGTTGTATTAAATTCCAAGTTCCACTATGACAGATGTTGACAGGTCACAAAGCTGTCACTTAAATCACCCATATTTACGATCTCATATTCTCAAATCAAAAGTGTAAGCAGCAGCAGACTGTCAAAACAACCGAGGGGTCTTGGCGGGTCTAGACTGCTTCAGGAAACAAGGCCTTTCCAGTGAAATACACAGGGACCAACAATCAATATGTAAAGATCATTCTCAGTTTGGAAAAGGTTCACCTAGTAATATAAATATCTAATATTAGTGATTATATAATGAACAGTGAAGGGTTTGAGCACTGACTATCATAATTCAGCTGTATTCACATACATATGCACACATAATCAAAAGATACAGGTACTTTAATTACACTAGAAATAACCGCAGTCTTGGTTAGGCCCGCAGGATTGGTCACAGGAGTGTAATGATCCAGCCCTTCTACTTCTGCCTCTCAATGCTGACTCATGTCCAGATGCTGTTTGTAGCGTTGAGCCAGTTCAAACTTAACTAGTTCAAGTTCAGAGGGTTAGTTAAGGTTATTTTTTATTGGGATGATTTAGGTGTCAGTAGTCCTGACTGTGAGCGTCACGTCTCGTGTTCTACTGAGCACAAGGAGGGAGCCAGAGGGGAAGGAGGAAACAGAAACTCCAACTCGGTACAAACCACCTGCAGCTTCTGCTCTGCCCATTGAGCAGCTGATCTCTGAGCAGATGTGACCAGAGAAGCTCTGTTGTTTTCACTGTTTAAACTGTTCTACAAAGTCACTGAGCAGCTGCTTCACGTTGACGAGCTCAGATCTCAGTCACTTCCTGTGTCTCTGAATGAGTGTGTGGCGATATGGGGGGCTGCGGTTAGGCCCGCCTTTCTCATTAGCATAAGGACACTGAAAACATTTATTCAGACATTTCTGTTGTTATTAACAAAATAATTTATTTCCTTTTTTATTTATTTATTTCTGTATTTATTTCTGTATTTATTTATACATTTATTTATTTATTTATTTGTTTATACTTAAGTCATGTATGGTCCACCATAGCCGTTCAGCTTCTGCTCCTCTGTTTCACCAGTGTTTTCACCTGTTAGTGTTTTGTTTTTGTCTAGTTAAAACTCTTTTTATATTAAATACCATTTTTGTTAAAACCTCTGCCTCCTGGATGAATTTTCTTTCGAACAAGTGGACCGACCGGGTGTGAGCCATTTCCTGCCACAGCTGGTGGCGATGCGGGCCAGATTAAGAAAATACCTCAACCCTCCAGCCTAATCCACTAACTCGTACTGGAGCAGCCTCCTGGCAATTTTTTCAGTCTCTTTGTATTTTCTGTTTCCTGTTTTATTTTGTAGTCTTGCTGTCCTTGTGTGTTGTTTCAGCTTCTTGTGTGTGTTCACTTCCTGTCTTAGCTATTGTCTTCATAGATATATATATATATATATATATATATCTATGATTGTCTTCCCCAGCCCTCATGTGTTGCACCTCTGGCTAGTTACCTCTGCCTTCCCTGTATCTCTTTATAAGCCTCTGTGTTGCCCTTTGTCGGTTTGTACTTGTTGTCTTATAAGGTTTGTCGTTTCTTGCTGTCCTCCCCTGCGCTTTCGTGTTCCCCATGCTCCTTGCCGCTCAGCTTTGCTCCTCTGTTTCACCAGTGTTTTCACCTGTTAGTGTTTTGTTTTTGTCTAGTTAAAACTCTTTATTATAAATACCATTTTTGTTAAAACCTCTGCATCCTGGGTCCATCTCCTTCATCTAAACCTGACAAGATTGGCAGATGTTCTGTGTTGCTGCGGGTGGGGACATTGAAGAATACAGAGATACTGTCTGTGCATATCTCTAAATCAGAGGGAGCCCGTGGGCAGCTGGTCATTCGCAGCGGCCCCGCAACGCATGCTCTAAATTAAAAAAAGGAAGAATTTATCTATAACTTAAGAAAAAAAAACACGTCAAACCGCCATCTCACTCTATGCCAGTGATTCTCACACTGTGTGGCGCAGAGGCAAAACAGGTGAGCTGCACAATCAGGAGGGGAAATGTGAGGCGGATCTAATGTTTTGTCAGCCTCTCTTTAACGGTGGAACAGTAAACAAATCGTTCTTTCGTCGTATGTGTTTACTGGACTGCTGACACAGTTTGAACCAACACATGCACAAACATTCACAACATTATCTAAATGTGCATCTAATGCGGAGAACCTTCTTATACTGAAGACAAGGGTCAAAGAGTTAGGCTTTATGTTTATGTTACAAGGAGGAATTAAATTAAAGTCCTAGTATCTTTTTCATTTTCTCTCTATGGATACGTTCCACTAATAAAGTCAGTCAAAGAATAGGAAAATATTTATTAAAACGATATATCATTAATACCAATATAACAAAAGTCCAATACATATCAATTTGATTGAGCAGGTGACAGGTCCACGCACGCTCAAGTCGTTTCTCACACTAGTTCAGTACAGACGGGTAACAAAATAATGAACTATCTAACCAGGAAATTCAGGTGGATTATACTCATCTGAACTAATTTAGGTAAAAATCCAAAAAGTGTTTAACAACATTTTGTAACCTTCAGTAGTGCCAGCTCTTATATTGAAAGTACCTGGTCTCTAGATCAACTTTATCCTGTACCCCACTCCTATAGAACCTAAAACTAAATTATTCTGTATGAAACATGTCATATCAGATAAATGTTAGGAAGTGAAAGTAATAGTTTAGTATCCTATAATGTGAAAAATATACTAATGTAAAAGTACCTCAACAAGTGCAGTATTTAAGTAGATGTACTTAATTCTCTGACATGAATGCTTTGCTTACAGTAAGCAAAGCATTCAGAGATGGGCAGTATTTCAATTACTTGTATTTGAAATACATATTTCTAGTACTTTAAGTGTTTTGTAATTTGTAATTGATAGTGCCGATAAAAATCAAATGTAATTTGTAACAAAACACTTTAGAGTGGAGTAATTTTGTATTTAAAATATTCAAAATACTTTCTCCACTAATCAAAAAGCAGTTCACGAGTTCAGTCTTCAGATCTTCAAGTGCAGAGGATTGTCATGCCACTGGCCAAGGTTCAGTAAAAGAGAAGTAAGGAGGCTACTCACTTGTTAAGTTACCTGTTCACGTTTGTATTGATTTACTATTTATCTTTTATTTTTATTCATTTTTCTGTGCAGAACTTTATGTACAGTACTTTTTTTAGGCTAGTTACCTGTGTAAAATCTGAGCACAAACAAATAACAGATGAAGTGAGTCCTACTGTTTTTATCCACTTTTAACTTTATTATTTGGTATGTCCACCTTTTGGAGCAATTACAGCAGCACATCTCTCTGGCATAGCGTCAATATATTTCCTGAGAACTTCAACACTAATTTGATCCCATGCCTTCTGCAACTCAAGTCAAAGGCTTTCCTTTGAACGGCAATAGATCTGTCCAGTTTATTTTCCAACTCGCCCCAAATTTGCTCGATGGGGTTCAGGTCTGGACTTTGAGGGGTCCAGTCCATCGCTTTCAATGTTCCAGCAGATTCCTTCTGTCGCAGGTAGTTCCGGCAATAGTTAAAATAATGTTTAGGGTCATTGTCCTCTTGGATTATAAATCCAGGCCCAATAAGACGACTCCCAGATGGTACTCCGTGCCTCACCAGAATGTTGTGGTATACTTTCTTATTCTTATGATGCCACCAATTCACACCAGAACTGAAAGGGAAGAGGAAGAAAAAAGAAACTTTCAAAGGAAAGCCTTTGGCTTGAGTTGCAGAAGGCATGGGATAAAATTAGTGTTGAAGTTCTCAGGAATTATATTGACATATGCCAGAGAGATGTGCTGCTGTAATTGCTGCAAGAGGTGGACATACCAAATATTAATGTTAAAAGTGGATAAAAACAGTAGGACTGGTGGTAGTCAATTTTACATAAATCTTAAATTTATTTTATTACGGTTTTAAAAAGGTCTGAAGGGCTACAGATTGAAATCTTCGAATATAATCCACAGGATAATAATTAAATATTAAGAGAAATGCGTTGGTAGAATAACAATATCTGCAACCTGCTGTCTGGTAGATTGAATGGAGACATGCTGAACATGACCTTCATGTCTCAAAATAACCGTATCTCTCCCTCTGTGTCTCACCAGCCTCTGATGGATCACTATTGTAACACTATGGAAGACATCGCCACAGAGGGGAAGACGTCCCCTCGGATTCGGTATATGTTGCAGGATAGTGTAGACCTGGTGACAATGGTGAGTGGGTCTTCGCGATTTTTCTTTCATTTGCACAATTATAAAGAGTCCAACATTCAAATTCTTCAAAGTAGGATGGATTCTACCACAGAGATTTGTTTCACCGATCTGTCTGATGACCAGGAACATGATACTTTATATTCTGGTCATATTCTGTTTAATGAATAGCTACACTGCTGTTGCTAAGGAGTTCTAACGCTTTTTAGAAGGACTGCTGTAGATAGATACATAGATCATGGCAAATAAATGCAAGAATATTCCATAGAAACGTTGAACAGGCAATAATGGAAGAAACCTGAGGAAGACATGATAACTATTGATCTTTAATGAATTCATCAGTGTGTCCCCAGTCATTCAGATATTCCACTGTGATTGACTGATTCCTCCGTTTATGCTAAAATGTATCTAGAACTGTGTGATAAAACACACACATGCTCCTAAATTCTCTGATCTGGCAAAGATAAAGACAAAATAAATATTTTTTAACACTACAGAATGATTCTGCTGTCTGATTCAGGTTTGAAGTCATTGTGGTTGTACACATTTATTTTTTCTTCAGCACAACTTGGAGATTCGAAAAGCCAAGCAGGGTCCAAAACCTGTTAAGCAGATCGCCAAGGAGGCAAAGGTTGAAGTGCAGGAGCAGCCAAGCAACGTGCAGCAACAACTGCACGCAAGTGAACCGGAGCTTCCACTCCCCGCCTCGCTCAGCCCCCCGATCAATGAGTCAGGCTCCTCTGACTTGTCCTCAGCCTTGGAGCAGAAACCATCTTTGGCACAACCTAACTCTCATATCTCAGAAAAGCATCTATTAGATGCCCCAAGCACTCTGGCTGCCTTGTCTGTAGCAGCCCCCAAGGCTTTGAATGGCCTTGCAGAGTGGGGGACTGAGTTAGAGACAGTGGCCTATGAGTCTTCTATAATGCCCCCTGCTGCACTCCAGCCCAAGGCCTCTAGTCCTGTTCAAATAGAAGCCTCGTCTGAAACTGTGCCTTCTGACATGAGGCCACAGGTTCCCACTCCTCCACCAGAGGCAGACTCTGAAGCCAGGAAAACGCTGGAAAGGTATGAGATGACAACGCTGTCTGATTTTAAGGATCCTGTTGGTGTTAGGTTTCTCTGAAACCTGAGGAGAGAGTCTCTGTGATTCTGATATGTATCTCTCCTGTCAGGTCTTCTTCACCTAGGCTTGTGCAGCCTGAAGAGCCTGTGGAGCGACAGGAAGCTCAGACGACTCCTCCAGCAAGTGAACCGGAGCTTCCACTCCCCGCCTCGCTCAGCCCCCCGATCAAGGAGTCAGGCTCCTCTGACTTGTCCTCATCCGAGGAGAAGATACCCTCTAACCTTCCAATCAGGCAAAAGGGCAGGAAGGGCAGGAAGCGCAGGAAGCGCAGCCCCCAGCCTCTGATCTCCGAGACGCTGTTCTCCAAGACGCCATCAACTAAGGTGCTGGGACCCAGTCAACTGATAACCGATTTTTTCATTTCAATTTCGTAGATTAAACCCTCTTATAGGGAAGAATCAAAGTATAAGTCTTGAACATACGTCTTTGTTTTCTAATGAATGAACTTTCTAATGGGTTTTTTTATTGTTTCCACGCCGTCCTTCTCTTCTATACTTCCTCACCATATAAATGTTGTCTCCACTTGAACAGAAGCTCCAGTGTCTTCAGTCGGACGCCTCCAGCTCTGAGGCAACTCCGTCCGAAAAAGCCGGTATCCCAAGGAGCTGAGGCAACAAATGATGGCACTCATGCTGGAAGACATGGCCAGTGACAAGGAGATGTTCAACTGTGTGAAGGTACGAAAAGTGACATCAACCAGTCTCTGCAAGTTAGTGGTAAAAAATCCTGAAGGGCAAACGGAGTGGGGCTGAGTTACACCTCGTTGTAAAGTAACGGAATATACTTCTATTTCGGACCTTGAGGCTAATGTTGGTCCACGACTGTTGATAAGATCTCATCAATACAATTCCTGGATCCATCTGTGCTCCAAAATGTTACGGTTTCCTCCCTGGGTCCACAAACGTTCATGGAAATCACTTCATTTTTGATGAATCCTGCTGACAAACTGACTAAACCAATGAAAACATACTCCTCCTCACCTCCTCTGTTTTCCGTTTCTCAGATGAGTTCGCCTCCCTAGCTGAGGGAGTTGATGACAGCTGTGTGCAAGACAGCAGCGAAAGGTAAGCTGGAGACTCCTCTGCTCTGCTCAAATCACACCGCTGATTACAATATGTACTCTGTGCCGAGCGCCTGAATTTACTCTGCCTCCTGCTTCACTGTGCAGGAAACACCAACTGTCGAGTGCACGCGGCCCTCCTGCAGAAGGGAGTGCCTGTAGTACTCGAGACCCTTGACTCAGAGAAGCAGCAACAGGCGAAAGCTCTTCTTGAACTTAAGGCGCTGATATTCGCCCTCGATCAGCCTCCAGGTAAGTTCTGCATCAGAGTTCACTCCAAATGAAACTCATACATGATCCTTTTCCTTCGTTTCTGAAGAATAAACTGTGTAACAAGTTCTCAGTTGTGATCGGATCAATCTCACAACAAGGTCCATTTAGTAGCTCCTCTAGAGCTTTGCTTCATGTCACATGATTCTCATCAGCAGAAGAAACTTCGCCTTGTCATATAGAATTGTAGAGTTTCATATTACCGTTTATTTTTTAAGCACTTTAAGGACATTTGGAACAAATTTGACTTTTAATCTCAAATTTGTTCTCCACTGACATTAACTTGATTTGGTCATTTGAGGAATATCACTCCGACTCCAAATCACTTATGCAAAACACAATGCCGTCTTCAGTAATTTCTGAACCATCCATTTTTTGTTTCCTATCTAGATACAAATGGCACTAATTAAATTGATAACATTAGGAATTGGTCTCTCCTCACAGAAATGTTTTTATTTATGACTGATATGTATTTGTTCTCCAGACCTCCTCCAGATTTTCTTTGAATGCATGAAAGACAAGAAGGTCAGTTCCGAGGAGGCGTCCTGCAAGTGTGGGTAGAGCAAAGACCCGGCCGATCAGCTGGGTAGGGGCGTGGCCCTTAAGACCGTCACGGCCTTCTTCACCTGGCGGCGGGAGGCGGAGTCCCAAGATAATTGACGAGGGGAAAATCCCGGGGGACAGGGCGTTCTGAAACATGACGCCATTTTAACTTTGGATCAAACAGCGAAACCACTAAATACCTGTATTACTTTTCTTTTTCAAAAACATTAAAGACAATAAAAAGTATTTAAAAAATGCTCTTTCTCTTGATTTGTTCTTTCCATGGTTTGGTGCTTATAGGGGATACGACTCAGTGTGTGTCCGGTGTGTCTGTGTGTTATGAACTGAGACAGTTGTGTTGTGTTGGAAGTTGCCGTAGCATCGTCAGAAGACCTGTGTGATCAGACAAGGAGGAGCAGCTGAGCGATAAGCTGCCGTTGCCTCAGCATCAACGGCACAGGTTCCATTCGTTTGGTCTGTTTAGTCGTCGAAGCCCAAACAATCAAACAGCACCGTGGCGTTGAAAGTGTCTCAGCAGCTTGTCGCCTCATATATTTCTTAAGGTCGCTGTATGCTTCTCCGAGTCCGTTGAGGACGGACTGACGGATGGATCGGACGGACTTTTTGATTTATAGTTCTCTGTTGCTGAAAACAATTGGGCGCCAGAACAATAGGGGGCGCAATGCAAGACGAGCTTAGAGAAGCCTACCTCATGAGTTCTCAGAAGAAATCCACGTTCATTGTTTACCTGCTCCCGGCTTTTCACACACACAGTGTACGATGGTAACTAAATAAAAGAAAGTGACACCCAGCGGGTCATAATGTTTATGTGATTGTGTCTTAGCGCAGCAGTTCCCCGGTCTTATTTCCGAACTGCGTTGCTAATTCCACAGCTTGAAGCTACACGGAGGCAGCTAGCCCCCCCCCCAGCTTCCACACACAGTCAGCAGGGAATCCCGATACTAACTACTACCAAGTGTTTGCTTCTAACCTGACGGTGTTTGAAAAACAGTGTCATGATAGCCGTGGACATAAAGTCAGCGGATTTTTGCACTGTTCCCACCGCAGTTAGCATGTTGGCTAGCGCCGTTAGCGCCGTTATGACCGGACTTTATAACCGTATGTGACCGTACACACATGCCGTTAGTGCTATAACCAGCCACCGTAAGCCGGACAACTCCACTGGCTTAACACACTTGTCACATTAATCATAGTCGTAGTTGTGTTTGGGTTTATTGTGATATAGGAAATGAAACAGGAAGTTTGAGGTCCGGAAATTTCGTTAGCGGACGTTAGCAGACCAATCACAGCCAAGGGCTATCCGTAGGCTCTCCGCCATGCCGATGTGTAGTTAGAAAAATCAGAGGTGCACGAAATGCTCTCCGAGGCGCTCGGAGTGGGCGTTTCTCTGTCCGTGTCCGTCCGTCTCCGTCAAAACGGAGTAAAAACGTAGAAGCATACAGAGGCCTTTAGTTGTACCATCTTTGTGTGTGTGTATCTAGGTTGTGTGTTTATGAAGCTATGACATGTTTGAGTGTTGTCCGTTGAATTATTTTAAACCAATAGGATTTAATAATTAAATTGATATATAGTTTGTATGATGGGAATTTTTATTTTCCCAAAAAGAAGGCCCAAAAGGACAGAATTAATAATGAAAATATTAAATAAAACAAAAGAGCGAAAACATATGTTTGTAATAAGACAAATAAATTGGCATAATAGCCAAAACAATTAATTGCAATAACAGTCAACTTTACCACGTTCGCTGGTTGAGAAACAATTTCTCAGGAGAGCTCTAAGTCTCATAGTATGACACACAGCCCCTAGTTAAGCTCTGAATAAGTTGCCAGACAGAATTTCCACAGCTTGCTGCAAAAGCAATGAGGTGTCTTTTGCCCTTTCCAACAAACTACTTTTTTCTACACTGGCGTACTTGAAGAATAAGTACAGGGCAAGGCTTGAACCAGAGAATGACATGAGACTGTAGCTGTCTACCATTTCGCCATGAATGGACAAGCTGCGTGGACTTGACCATGCCCAGATATCCAACTGATAGATCTCCCATCTGTCCACACACACACCCACAGAGGTACTACTCACCCACCACCCTCCCCCCCAACACTAGCAGTAGGTAGGATTTGCTGCTGGTGATCTTTAGGTTAAACTTAAGTAGGCCTCAATTGTTTGTGTGATATTGTATGATTATCATTTGGGACATATTCTGCATTACTTTGTCATCTTCCCTTTTCAGTTGTAGCCCCAGTTTATGTTGATTGTTATTGATCACCTTTACTTTAACGTTCTCTCAACATGTCAGCTACATGTCTGTACATTTAACTCATGAATGTTATATATTGATGTACATATGATTCTAGGATGCAGTACAACTACAAATTGCATTTTAATTTTGTTTTCAATTCTTAAGCACTGAAAATCCGTTTTTTTAGTTTTTTCACAGATTTTTCCAGATTTGTTTGAGGTTTTTAAATAAAACCAACATGGAAAACCAAATGTTAAAACTTCCTTCTATCCACTTACTCTACTATTATGAATTATAATGAAGGAGGCACTGACGGAATGAAGCCAACAGTAATTG
Organism: Pseudopleuronectes americanus; assembly: GCA_038501795.1. NCBI lineage: Eukaryota > Metazoa > Chordata > Actinopteri > Pleuronectiformes > Pleuronectidae > Pseudopleuronectes > Pseudopleuronectes americanus. Next base: position 3,818,300 of record CM076728.1, read on the forward strand.
CAGAATATATAGCAACCATGAGAGGGCAGCATCTGCCTTGAACAGGAGAGCTACAGTTCCACAGCACAATTGAACATCGTTAAAAGAATCGACTTTTTCATACATTGTTTATAACAGGCTGTCTTTTTGTCCACCAACTTGACTACAATACAATGATGTCAAATAATACTTTTTTTGAATGGGCAAGTTGTCTGATTAAATATGAATTATTTCACTTCAAACATGTGAAAACCATCAGTAACTGAGCAGACCCTATATCCTCTGCTTTATTTCTCTCCGTTAGAAATTTGGATCAGTTATATCATGTTCTAATGACAGAGTTTAGACGACAATGTATCCTGACATTATGTTGTTAGATTGATAGTTTAAAGGGACTAGTCTTATAGAGGCACTCATATTTTACCAGGAGTTTACCATTTAAAATAAAAAAAAAGGAATCTTTCATATAGCGTTTCATTATCACTTGTTATAGATTATGTTTGTTGGATTATGTTGTTGTCCTAACACTTGCAGTGTCAAGATGCATCATTATCCAAATGTTTTTACAAGGATTATTGGTTTTATCACATTAAATGAACATACTGAAAATAACTCGCATGATCAGAGTTCAGTGATGTCCTCAGAAGTGAAGACATGAAAAAAGATGCAGCGTTAGAGTGTCCAGAGACAATGAAAACACGTCCTTTGTACAAAAGTTTAATTTAAATATCGGCAGGCAGATATATCCATTCATCACATCGACATGTCTTATTGTGTTTATTGCTCGCACAATTACAGCATATGGATTACACTGCTCTTTATAAGAAGGCACAATGGTGAGAACAGGGGAAATTGCTCTTTAAAAGGACAACCCTATGATTTACTGTCCAACTTTCTTAGGATAGATCCTCTTTTCTCCTCATCTCTTATTTGTCACAAGTGACACCTTCAAATCTAACTTACTCCCAGCAGTAAGGCATTATCCAGTGTTATCCCTTCTTCTTCAGTCATCACCCATGGAATGATTACAAAGCGATGTGCTCAACACCGGAATCACTTTCAACCACAAAGCGTCTTTACCTTCTTAAACAGCAGCTCAAAACCGAAGCCATGTTCGCCATCAACTCCTGAGCACATAGAGACTGCATAAGCAGCACACATCTATCCACACCTGCACCCCAGTGGGACAAGAAGAGGGAAATCAAGCCATCAAGCACAATGACCATTTTGGAAATGATTCTCAAATCATGGGGTTCTTTTCTTGAGACCAAAAGCCTCAATCACAAATACAAAAAGTGCATGAGAAATATTCATTTAAAGAGGCTTTGCCCTTCTCTATAGAATACAATTAATACTTTATGGCACTGTACAATCAAGGGCACTTGTGCATTTACAATATGAAGCTGCTGTGTAGAATTCCTCCAAACAGTAGAGATTCACATGTGTGTGTGTGTGTGTGTGTGCGGGGGGGGTCAAAATAGGTCTTTGGCTCAATTAACCTTTGGGCTCATTGTCCCAATAATAAAGTGGTAACCTCCTTTTGCATAGCTTGTGCATTTGGCATATGATAGGGACTTCAACAGTGTAGGGGGAACAACGCACTGAGGGAACGCCCAAAGCACAAGGTCGTCAGTGACTAAAATGGAAATAGTAAAAAAAAAGGCACACTTTGTGTAACCTTGCCCAACCAAGGTAGTTGAAACAGCAGCAGGGTTAGGTGTCTATTCTTCAAACCTGCCATTTCCTGAGACAAAATTGTGCCTATGTGTGTGCGTGTGAGAGAGAATGCAGAGAGCAAAGGTTTCTTTGACAAACATGCTCGTGTGCAGAGTTAGCAGTCCAGAGACGATCCAACCCGAGCACCACAGGGAGGTTCAGGGCAAGGGAGCAGAGGGGTCTGTTCATGTGGCAAAAGTTCAGAGCTTCAACAGGAGACCCCCACCTCCTCCTCTCACTCCATCCTTTCATTGGATGTAGAGGACATCACTCTCTTTCAGGCCAAAACGGGTCTTGTACTTGTCAAAAAGGCACTGGAGAGACTTGATGTACATTGCATGGTAGAGATCCACTATCTCTTCAGTTGGATCCTCAATTTTTGGCACTGTGATCGGTTCCCCAACTATAAAAAAAACAACAACAAAAACATGCAGAAGTGAATGAAACAAATCCAACATAAAAAAGGCTGAAAATGTTTGAACTAGTGTTAACCATTAATGCACCCTGGTGGCTGCAAGAAGCAAATATTGACAGAGGCTGTTCAGTTCATCTGTGTTGTTTAAATCTGACCAAACACTCAAACCAAACAGTAGCAGACAAACTTACCGATGGTGGTGATCGGGTTGCAAAAAGGCACGATGCCCCAGGAGTTTCCAAAGAAGAGGCCACATCCATGGAAAAGACACGGGGCGAACCCTATGATCTTCTGTAGTTTCTTCTGGAGATATTTCCAGTAGGTTCCCTCATCAAAGATCACCTGCTTGTAGGCGTCGTTCTCTCCGAAGGAGTAGACTGGAACCAGGTCAGACCTGAGGGGAATGGTAATTGGACTGCATTTATATAGTGCACTGACACAATCAGGCACACATTCACACAGGGCTTCTATGTGCGGTTCATTTTCTATTCATACATGTACGGCACAGGTGTTAGGGACAGTTTGGGGTTTCACTATCTTGCCCAGACTAAGAATGATCTTTTAGAAATTTTAGTTAGATTTATTTATTTGAATATTTATTATACTTTATCGAAATCTACTATATCTCCTTGATCCCAGCTTTTATTACTCTATTTTATTCGTGTTATTCGTTATTTTCTTTTTTATAAAAATTTCCCTGAGTGCCTCAATGTCAAATTGTTTTTAGTTTTTTTTCATTGTTTCTATTCTTCTTTTGTCTGTCTTATTATCATATTGTCAATCAGATGTGAAGCACTTTGAACAGCACTAACCTGCATGATAGGGGCCATATAAACAAAAATTGATTGAGTTTGATTGATTGACCTCAGAATGAAGGAGGCAGGTCGAACCACCGACCTTCTGGTTAGTGGACGACCCTCTCTACCTCCTGGGCAAGTTGGTGTCAACAAATGTTCCTCTATGAAAGCATTGCTGACAATGCCAAAAACTGTTAAGCAGAGCATCATTTCAAGAGAGATCTCCCCTTGAAAAGCAACAATATAATGAAATAAGTCAGTAAATTATTTTACAAGTATATAAATAAGTATTATTTAATGTTGAAGACAGAAGGATAATAGACTTGTTATATGTTTGTTTTGTAAAAGGGGATAATCATCATGAATCAGTTGAGGTTACTGGAATCAGAGGCAGGCAGTGGACGTTCCCATGGAATTTGTGTGGCTTTATCTTCAATGCTACTGTTGTTTCTGCTCTGCTTAACAATAATGCAAAAAGGTATTGTGTAATCAGGAATCTCTCTGGATTGTTATCAGCCTACATCTGCAGCCAATCATAAAATTCATTTTTTTAGAGAAAGTTGAACTTGAAAAGTTTTGTTTTTCATAATGTTGTCATTAACCGCAGCACCATTTCAAACACTAGTACTTCAAAACTTTTAAAGGTAGCATCAGACAACCCTCATCAAAAAGATGACATAGTGTTTTTGAGAGAGATTTGTTCTGTCTCTAGATTGTGGGGATTCAAAGTCCTATGAACTAAAACTGTCAGTATCATAAACACTGGATAAGATAATAATTATGAAATAATTTTATGAATTAAAAAAAAATTGTTTCCTTTCCCCTTGTGGGATGCAAGTCAGGAGTTTTGTCCTATTTGCCGTCTGAAAAAAAAGGATTTAAAAACAGAAACCTTCTTATGACTGGTTTCAAAATCACATAGGATTAAACCCAAACTGTAAAAGCTCCATAAGGTGAACATAAAGTGACCTCAATTCATAGTCTGGGCTTATTTCTGCTGGAATGCTAACCTGGTTGTTATGAGTGAAGTTCTACATAACATGTCCTTTCTAGTAAAAACTCTAAGCTTCTTTGGACAAGGTGCACCCGGTGATAATCCGCAGCAATATCTGAAAGGGAATCTGGCGTGTTTGGGTTGGCCACGTAACTTTTAAAGGGATAGTTCACTCATTATATATTCACCATTATGTCTAAATGTCCGCTGTGATTAACGCAAAAACATGGTGTAAAACGCTGTTTCGAGTCAAATTTGAACGTTGGGTCTTAGGGACACTTGGATGACACCACAGGAGCCAGTAACTTCAATTGTATTGTATTTGGCTGTTACACTGTTTACCCCTGAAACTCCCAAAAAATTTTGTGAACTCAAACACTTCACCCACCCCTCCATCGGCATAGGTGAGTAGATAATGAGTGAGAATTTAGGTGAACTCTCCCTTTAAACGTGATTAATGTACCTCCTGTGCCCCAGCCTGGCACAGTTAGTCAAGGCTTCATGAGGGGCAACACTGCACATTCATAACAATGTGTAAGTGTTCTCTGTTAGGTAATGTCAACCTTTCTGGGTGTAATAAATCTGGGGTTTTACTTATTCCAATGACTCACTACAGCCCTGTGAGTGACATTTATGTGTGAGCAGATGTGGTCATGGCCAAGTCTAAATGGTGTATCCGCACGTGCCCTTGAGCAGCCAGCTCACCCTTTCTGCAGGGCCAGCCTCACAAAGCCTCTACGGTTCTTCAGGTGGACAATGTTCATGCCCTGTGTACAGTGCAGAGACTCCGCTGCACCCCCGACAACGATGATCACAGCGTTTCCTGTCCCGTTATGCGTCAGCAGGTAGTCGATGGAGTTCCTGTTGACTGGACAGATGCCTGAGAGGGACAAACGAGGAGATCATTGAAATTGAAGTGAATAGGCTCAAAAGACAAATTTATTATAATAGTAGATCTGTTCTCTTTTATACAGCAGCATATTTGGGACATTTAGGTTACTAACCCTAAAGGCTATGGCTGATTGAGTGAAGCAATATTCTGAGAAAATACTTTCCTAAAATCAGATAATCCCTGAGATTTATGTGGTAAAATCTTCAGGGTTATCTCAAATCTTCCCTGAATTTTGCGAGATTTGCGAAAAAAAGGTCAGTCAAGAAACCACATGACTTCACAACCCAGGTTTTATCATCCTGATCACACAGCAGATGCAAATTTGTATCTTTAGTGTCTATCATCTGAGCATAATTTAACCAACCGTCATAAGAACTTACTGCAGCCCAAACAACAACCTCTGTTGTTTTGTTTTTTAAAAAAAGCACAGGTTTTGTTGATAAGACTGATGCACGACTCATTACCACAAAAAGATGACAGAGAACTAACTTATCAACAACAATAACTTATCTGCCAGTGAAGCCTTTTGAAGCAACATGGGTGATAGCCTAAGGTAACCTAGGAGAGGACGTACAGTACCCGGCAAACAGCTTCTTAGAACAGAACAGAGACCTGTCAATCAGTAAAACCCAGCACATCCAAGTAAACAGAAGCCATATCAACTGCGCAATAGGACAAAGGTCAGCTCGGTTTCAGATACAGTTATTATCACTACCAGACGTTTCAAGAGTCCAAAAGAGACCCCCCAGCTTCTCAAAGCGTCTCACCTCCAGACATCAGGTAGTCTCGAAGCACAGGCATGCGGAAATTTCCCGCCAGCGTCGCCAAGGAGGGCTTGATGCCCGGGAATTTCTTGGAGAAGCCTGTGGCCTCAGTCCCAAAGTTGCAGAAAGCGCCGAAACACAGGATGCCGTGAGGGTGGTAGCCAAATATGTAGTTCCGGCTGGGCAGCAAGTTGTGGGTTTTAATGAGCTGAAAGACAATGGCACAAAGATGACCAATTGAGAAGCTGATCTTAATATAAGGCACACAGTGCTCACAGAGCAGATAGGAGACATCTCAGGAAGCAATATGGCTAAAAGGCATGAGGGCAGAAGCAGTGTAGTTTGCAAAAGTGTATTCTAATGTATACTACACTATAAGTGTGTATTGTTTTCTGCCTTGTTCAATTATATTCCTGCGTTTTTGGGTGGAACCCTCTATACTTCTGACTGACTGTCAATCAAAACCCCCCAAATATTGCATTTTCAATTAATAAAAATGACAAAAGTAAATACTGTCTAAATCTGTGAACCTGCAGAATCTCATAAGAAACGTTTTCACCGTGCTCTGATCCCCGCTGTAGATTTACATCCATCAGTGTGTACACAGAGCTGCCTTGGGAGCTGCTCAAACAACAGTTGCATAACCACATTAGCAAATGAGCTCACATTCAAGATCCCCATTAGCACCACAGGACACCTGTATGGCTGCCATGGTGGTGGTCAAGGATTACAGTGGGATCAGGGAGACCAGTGGATTTAACACCTTGTCTACTTAGGAGACAGTGAAGAGTCAGAGGCTACACACACAGGAACGACAGAAGAGTCTTTGTTTCTGGAGCTGAAGCGAACTTGCACACATGTTCACATAACAGTCAGATTTCCTACAGTCCTCACTTTGATTTTAAGGCTGCTTCAGACTTTGACCAGTTGGTCTCCAACTCAACCAGTCAGAGGTTCATGATAGAGAGAGAATTCCACTGATGCAAAGGTTTGGTTGAAACTTTCTGTGGCTGTGAGAGGTTTATGTGAGTGGAGGGGATGAAGGGTTCTCAAAAAGGTGAAAAATGCAATTTGTTTATTTGAATAAGATTATTGTTTTACACAGTTTTAGAGTGAAACAAATTAACTTCGCAAAACGAATTTTAGGTTTTTACCAAGTTCTCAGAACTTAAGTGTCTTGTGATGTTTGTTCACAATCACTAGGAAAGCCAAATGATAAATTATAAAGCTACGACAACTCCTGAAAACAAGCTCTTCTGGCAACAGGCGAAGAAATAAGTGATGCCCTCAAAACAGGAAGGGACAAGAAGATAGCAGAGTGTTTTCTGGTGACTGTTTCTTTAGTTTGAAATATAATTCACAATAGCAGTTTAGGGGAGGTCAAATTGAAATCTGGTACACCGAGAAAACTTTCAGAGAGAAGTGCTCGGGGCAAATCTAACCTTTAATTTTTTTTACTGCGTCCTAACCACAAGCTTCAGAATCAGAAGTTTGCAAATGATCTAGACAAGTCTGATGCATTTTGGAAACAAGTCCTTAGGATTGATTAAGTGAAAATGTATGTTTGAAGAGCAAGGGTTCAGGATTTCATGAAAACAACGTGTTTCCAGCTGTTAAGCACAGGGGTGACTCCATCATGTGTTGCAGCCACAGAGGGAAAGATTGTGGGAGGAAACCAAAGATGGAAAGAGGATGGCTCCAACAACAGAACCAAACAAATCTACCTTAAGTGTTACAAGCCAAGGGTTCTGCCGTGGCCCTCACAGTCCCCTGCCTTAAACATTATCGACCTGTGGATAGATCTCAAAAGAGCAGGAGAGACAAGACGGCCTAAGAGTCTCAGAAAAAATTATTAATTTCTAAGAGGAATGGGCAAAATAACTGCAAGACTCTGAGCTGCTACAAAAAGTGTTTACAAGCTGTGATACCTGCCAAAGGCAGTGTTACTAATAAAATTATCAGCTGTAGAATCTGGTTATTTTGAGCTACGAGTCATCACTGAATGAACCTTTAACTCACTCAAGCAGATTAAGTTTTATCTGCACACATCAGAACATGTCAGCCGATAAAAACGGTTCCCAACTGAATGGGAACTGAATGGCTCATGAAAGCGAGCAGGTATCAAGCTCCTGAGGGACAAAAGAATGATCTCATCAACCCAGTGAGACAAACAGCTACATGGTAAACACAGTGCAGATCAATGTGATGGACAAAGTTCAGCTGCAGAAAGTAGGACTTTGCCTGTAGCCTGCAGTCTTCTGTAGTTCCTATATTCTCTTTGGTACACAAACTCATCAGTGCCTGAGTACTGAATTGAATTTCATCACTTAAACACAGTGAGTGATGAAACTTGGTAAGACGATGTGGAATGGCCTTATTTTGTTGAACCATCATCACAAACATTCAGTTTATAGTCAAAAAGAAAAAAAAGAAAAGCCTCAAAATCATCTCACTGGAGAAGCTGGAACCACAAAACATTTGACTTATTTGCTTAAAATATCTAACGATCCAGCTGACTAGTTGTTGGTGATCCAGTAATTGATTAATGATAAGTCACTGCAGCCCTAGTCTGTACAAAAGTGATGAGTCAATAAAATCCTATGATGACTGAATCATGCAGAATATGTTCGAGGACACAGATCCTCCCTTTGCGCACTTCCCCACCTTGAACTTTGTACTGACAGTTTACTTATGCACAGCTATGGTACAGACAGCTCCTGCAATCTGTGTGTATGTGGTTTACGCCTTTGTGAAAACATGCATCTTCTCATGCACAGACGCTCAGAGGCAAAATAAGCCCGGCACTGCTCCTCAGCCTATCAGGAGGGGCAAAGTTTAAAAGTCACAACCAGCATCAGGCCCTTGTCTTAATCAACACGGGACAAGGAGCAGCACGGAGCAGACAGCTGACACCTGATCAAGCCCTGATAACGTTATGTAATGTTGAAGCTGTGAACGGCTGGAAATTGACGAGCTTGCTTAATGGCACACAGTATGCTCATGAGTCCAGCACATTTCTTGGTTTGTGAATGACTGTAATCCTGGCGCCTCTGTTCTGCCCATGAAGACTGGGGCTGGAGAATTAGCCAAGAAACTGACCCTGATTGGGAAGTAGTCTCGGAAATACGTCCACACTGTCCAGCTCCTCACCCAGGACGACCTCCGTCCACCTGAGCAGGAGAGAAAAGATTATATTAATACAATCTTCATATTTCCCCATGCATGTCCAAAACTGTTTTAGCCACTGTGATTGTACTGGTTTCAGCATTAATATTATATAACATAAACAGTATATTATGCATCAATATTATATCATTATAAACTAAAACTCTGTTGGAGTTAATCTAACTGAGGAAAGCAATATTAAGAGGTCGCTAAGTGCAGAGGAAATTCTCTCAAACTAAATTATATAAACCGATAAATCTAAAGAATGATTTCCCTATTTCCATTTGCACATCGGAACAGTTCCTGGTGGCTGTGATTGTTCCTGTTGTCTAAACTTGCCTCAAAGAGTTTTCCTCCATATAATCAAAACTATAATATGTAACTAACAGTATAACAACAAGATAATAAGCAATTGAGGCTAAAAATAAAAGTTTTATCATTTCTGTTTGATAAGATATATGAACCATCAATCATTTGTTGATACATTTTCAATTGATCAACTAAGTTTTTTCAGCATTGCATTAACATGTATAAATACCCTACTTCCTTTGTATGAAACCTGCAAAAAGTGCATCATCAAACTGACTCTCTGGGAAAAATTCCGACCGACAGCTTCTCATGCATCGTGCCTGTTCATTTTCAGAGATGAGTTTTTATCCTCACAAATGGGATTCAATTAAAATGTCTGATTTTTAAATAAATTGCCTCGCTTTGGGGTGTTCCAGTCAAAGATGAGCCAGGCCGTGTAAATGGCGGCGATAAGCCAGCAATCAGTGCAGAACGTGTAGATCAGCAGCACAGTGCAGGCAGCACCTGGGTGGAGAGGAAAAGAAGAAAAAAATACTTTTAGTTTAAAGTTTTAAAATGGCTAAAATATTCTGTTCAAGGCCAGAAGTTTTATCAAGGCCAAGAGGTCACGTGTGTGTGCCCCTTAGTGTTTTGGCCTTCTCCGTATGAGCCTAATGAGACTACAAGCTCACTCCACATGGGTTTCTAGGCTTCTTACAGCTTAAGTGAAATGCAAACACAAACGCCCAAAAACAAACACAAACACATTTACCCAATGCAAGGAAGCTGATGACCCACTGCAGCACAGAGAGGACCTGCAGATGTTTCTCCATCTTGGATCTGCAGGGCCAGAACGCCACTGGCAGGTCCTGCAGGGCAGAGAGGATACTGGAGCCGGTCCCTGGAGAAGCGCAGGTGTGAGAGGAGGGTTAGTTTCATCAAAGCTTCCCAGAAGATTACTGTAGAGACAGTTTCAGGAGCTTAAATCGATGAGAATGACTGAGGTGACATTAAATGCAGTCAAAACTCTCCACGGTTAAACCAACCGGAGGGTGAACATGAAAGAAAATAGACCCAGTGATGATTTCCAAGAAAAACTGTGTCAAACAGGGTGACCAAGCTGCATCAGCGTACAGGCTAGCCACACACACACACACTCACACACACACACACACACACACACACACACACACACACACACACACACACACACACACACAAACACACACACACACAAGCTTCAGTTACTCACCAGCTCTTTTCAGTCACCGGCCCATAAAACGAAGCAGCTACATATGAGGAGACAGTGCATGTGCAGAGAGGGAGCACGAAGTAACGGACACATTAAGAGCAACTGAAGCTATGGTCAAGCTCGCACCACCAAGAGAGACATGAAGAAGAAGATCCACCATCCAGGAAAACACCTCGTCTAATCCCATCAGTGCTCACTGAAAATGACCCAGGTCCGAGCTGATGCTGGTAATACCTGTTGACTATCAAGCTGTGACTCCTTAACTCTGCTCACGTATCTCCCACAGCAGGCAAGGATACACAGAGAGAGTAGTATGTTTGATTCCTCAATCTGCCAATGGACAGTATGTGAACAAGTCCTGCTCTGAGACACTTGGTCACTAAACCGAGAGGTGCACGAAAACCAGCAGGTCCTGCAGATAGAGCAGCCATGAAACCATAAGTCCAACTCAGTGAGTCTGCAACTGCACCGTCATGCTCATCTACAGCTGCAGAGCCGACTGTAAGCATTAATTCAATGTTTTATAATAAATTCCCTGTTTCATGTGAGAGTCTATCAACTCTGACACAAGTTGTATTAAAATACAAGTTCCACAATGATAGACCAACATCTGTCATAGTGGAACTCACAAAGCCGTCACTGAAATCACCCTTCTCGTATTTACAATCTCATATTCTCAAATCAAAAGTGTAAGCAGCAGAGAGGAAACCGAAGGGTCTTGGCGGGTCGAGACTGCTTCTGAAAACAAAGGCCTTTCCATTGAAATACACAGGAGAACACAAGGTTTTGGATTTTTTGGGGGAAGTCATTATCTTTAAACCTCTCAAAGCCTGCAACTTTATACAATATACTTCTATGGTATTTAAACAGCACTCCAATAAAACATTATGGGAATAATACTATTGTACACACATATTGGTATAAATATTTACAATGATAATACATTTAGATTTGAGGTTCTGTAAAAAAAATCTAAAATAAAAGTGTCTTTCACTTAACAGCACGACAGAAGCAAACTGTTGTCAACTGTTGTCAACTTGTTCTTATGATATTTCTGCAGTGATCTCTGAAAACATTACTGGTATAAAGTTATCAACTATATGACTTATACATATATTCGTATACAAATCAATAATAATCCATTTTAATTTGAGGTCGTAGTGTAAAAAAGAACACCACAAATCGTGAGCGGCAAACTGGCAATTCACCTTTTTTGTGACTTTTTCTATTTGACTTCCACAGCCTTCTACAATACTACATACATACAATCAAAGGTATATAATAATAATAATAATAATAATAATAATAATAATAATAATAATAATAATAATAATAATAATAATAATAATGTTACATGTAGTTTTCGATATCATTGTGTAAAAGTATAGCTTGCTTGTTTCTCACCTTTGAGGACGCCTGAGTACGCAGCCAGAAGGGTCTTCATGTCGGCTCCTTGGAGGAGGAGGAGGGAGCCGGAGAGGAGACAACGCACTCAGACGTTAGCTCGCTGGCGGGAGGTCGGTGGATGGTGGTGGGGGTGCTGCTCACCGCTCCACAGTCATGACTGCCGTCCTCTGCAGTGGAACGAGGAGACGAGCTGGCTTATAAGGAGCGCGGGGAGGAGCCAGGAGGAGAGCGGGGCAGTGAGGAGCAGTGAGGAGCAGTGAGGAGGGACAATGTGTGGAGGTGAGGACTTCTCTCTGCTCACATGCAGCAGCCACACTGACAGTCTGCTGCTGGTCCCGCTGTTTATATGCAGGGGCTCCCTCGGCTCAAAGGTGAAGAGCATTACCTGGCCCGGACTCACCTCCACCCCAGGAGGAGACGTGTGTGGAGGTGGGAGAGGAGGAGGAGACCATGTCAGTCCAATCACCTGACCCCCACCCACCGACTCACTGCAGTGGCTGCAGGTCTGCTCCACCTGCAAAGTGCCACCTTGTTGTCCGAGCTTTGCTTTTTCAATTTCAATGTAAAGATTCTTGACCCATGCTTGTTTGTCGTGGGTATTTTGACTGGGACAGTAATAAAGTCAAATTTCTCTTTTCAACACCATGTCCCATATCACTCACCATTTCATTGCATTTAATGTTTCAGTATCATGTGCAATATAAGTTATATTTATATAACCACTATCATGTGAAATGTTATTTTTAAGTTACAGTTAATGCCATGTTTTCAATATATTATTCAATGCAATGCTTTTGGCATCATGTGCAATCCAACCACCATCATGTGCAGTTTTTTCATTATCGTGGGCAATGTTATTTTTTCATTATCATAATGAAATATTACCTGTATGATGAATTCAATTTACATTCATTCAAGTTACTTTTGATGTTATTCTATTAGACACTTTCACATTACTTTTTAAAGTGCTTTTTAATTGTGAGAACTATGATGGGAACTGTAATTTATTTAGTGTTCAATTTATTGTTAGCATTGGCAGCATTTGTAGTCTTACACAATACAGCCCAGAGTCCCCCAACACACACATACACACACATTCACACACACATACACACACACACACACAAATACACACACGCACAAACACACACACCTCTGATGGACTCTAGGAAGGCCCTTTTGATGATTCATATGTGATGTTTAATTAAATTGCAACACAAGCACAAATCACTGATTGAAGGTGCACGGGGGCGGCTGTGGCTGAGGGGTAGAGTGGTCGTCCTCCAACCTGAAGGTCGGTGGTTCGATTCCCAGTCTGAACCATCTGTATGCCGAAGTGTCCTTGGGCAAGATGCTGAACCCCGAATGGCCCCCCCTTAGAATAACAAAGTGCTGGGATAGATGCACTGTATGAATGTGTGTGTGAATGGGTGAATGTGAAACTGTAATGTAAAGCGCTTTGAGTGGTCATCAAGACTAGAAAAGCACTATATAAATGCAAATCCATTTACCATTTACAACACCATGCTCAATCAGTGTACAGGTCTGTTTTAAGGCCTATACATTAGAACTGCATACCCATCAGTTACAGGGATGCGTTGTGGGTCAGTGGCTGTTACCATGTGTGGTTGCAGCGGACCTCCTCTCTGGCTTTCTGTGGGTCTGACACATGCTGCTCCTTGCCAGCAGATTACTGAATGCTGTATGTTACTTATGTTGCATATTAAATTACTATCGGCATCTGTAGGTTGCATTGTGTAAATCCCCTGCAGGTAGTGTCTGGCCTGCTATCTGCTGCCTTCGACAGCAACTGAGTCTGCCAGCTGGCACTGCATACACACACTCAGCACACCAGGACCGGGCAGAGGCAGACATGTACAGCTGCAGAGCATGATACAGTATGTCGCATTGGCAGAGATAACATTGTATATGTAACACCTCAATTACCTGTTTACACATCGTTGGTTCAGCAGCACTCATGTACAACCCACTTTATCTTTAGGGCGGATAGTCAATTATCTACTGTAAGGATAAGACCTGTTATTATGTTTCCTTTTTCCTTTTTCTTCTCAAAGAATCAAATAAAATCATGCTTTCTTGTTTTCCTGTACAGCTTTTTATTTGTTTTAATTCATTTAAAATGCTCGGGCTCGTTTTCTCAAATATATCCTGCATATTTGGACTAACTCAAAGCACCACAACTCCATTTACAATTTGTTTTCTTTTAGGAAAAAGCCCAGATAACATGTGACAGGAAGGATCCCCTGAACACTTCGGCTGTACTTTGACCACTTTCTTGAAAAATAAGTCAATAATGTTGTTACCCTGACCTCATTCTTACCTGAGACCAAACAGTTATAACCTTTGAGCAGAGGGGTCCAAACAACAAGAATATACATCCATCACAACAATGCTTAATATCAATGGGTTCCCTTTTAACACCCTTTTTCAGCTGGTTTGAGATGGTGATGGTCTGCTTAGTTTCAGTGCCAGTTTTTTTTATTCTTACAGTATTTTCACAATTGTGTCTTTTGCGTCATAGTTCTTGTAAACCATACCCTTAGTCAGCCTTTTTCTAAGAGCGCACTTTACACACATTTACACAAACACACACACACACACACACACTTCTTGGCCAGACTGTGTTGAAAGCCAGCCATTTCATTATGAAATATCAAATATTGCAATGTGATAGAAATAGTCTCTGCCAAAGTTCAGTCTTATCATGAGGGAACCTGATCCAACACCAGTCTGACCCTTTATATAATAAGTTTAGAGCTAATAAATCAATAAATAACCCACGTTTTTATATGTGAGCGTGTTAAATCTATTATGATATAAAAAAGCTTTAATCATAATTAATGCAAAGCAACGTTTCACATGAACAGATAAATATGAAGCTGAGAATTTAAAGATCAATAATAAATTGTCTATGTGTGTTTTATATGTTGTTTTACATTTTAAATTGCACATGAATGGAATATAATTATATTTTTAAACATTCTATTCACTTTCCCTTGGAGAATGAGATGAATATTATTATAACATTAATATAGTTGAATCAATACATAAGTACTATTTCACTTTTACACATGTTCATATGGAGCTTATTTAAACTATGTTAGTTACAGATGAGTAGTTTAGTTCAGTGGTTGCCAACCTGGGGTTATTGGATATATATGACGCAAAAGAAAACCAAACAGAGTTCTGCTTCACAAAGCTGTTATGCAAAATATTGTATAATTTTATCATTAATCAATCGGTTATTTTATTGAAACATTCTCAGAAGTCTAACAGAGCTATGTCTTGTAATAGGAATTTCTGTATTTGGGTATGTTTAATGAGAGAACAGATGGAGTGAAGGAATGAATGACCAAATGTGTTTCTCTGGGGTAATTTTGAAGCTTATGGGGGTTTGCTAGAGGAATTTAGAGATTATATGGCTTCCTCTATACTAAGTGACTAGACTATAGATTAACTGCAGGGGTCCCTCAAGTACCTGAAGCAGGAGGCTGCAGGGGCCTTCGTTTCCTATACAGGCCTGGGGTTTTTGGGTGTTGGTAAACAGAGACAAGTGATTCCTAAGACGAATGTTTCACGAGTCACTAAAGGCGTCTGAGCAGATGGATCCACATAGTCTTTATATTTCAAACGAAAGACAATGCGTCTGAGACAGAGATTGACGGCTGCAACCTTTTGTTTGGATACATGTTGGTATTCACAATTAAAATGTTTCTCTATTCTCAGTTTTATTAGCCTATCATCTGTTTACTTATTTTACACATCATAGTAAAGAAACTTTATGAACAAAAAGCACAAGTGAACAATTAGATAGATTTAGTAAACCAACACTTTGATATAATTATTCTTTTGAAGTCATGATTCCTACAACCTTTTAACATCAGTCTCAGTTTCTACTAAAAACTTATTTTAGACTTTGTACCTGCTGCAGTTTATCCCCAAAAGGTTGAACTGATACCACGTCCAGTCTTTAATGGTACCAGGCTCAGGACTGTTTTTGGATGAAACCAGTCATATGGACCTTGACATGAGGCTTGTGAAACAATGAGTCGTATAATTGTTTTTGATATCATCATCCAGTTTTCAGTACACTCCACTGCTGATATTTTGTATTCTTCTTATTACTGATGGTTCAGTCTATTTTGAGATAAATACATTTTTCTTTATTGTGCAAATCTGTCATGATGTTATGAGTTCAAGTCTGCTTTTCAACGTTCTTACATTTTTTTTCTGTATTTGTTAGAATATGCAGCACTCGCAATGAATCTCACAGATCTTGGTTTCGCATCCCATGTTCTTAGGTGATAAAAGTGTACTGCATCTGTAGAATAGATAGCCAATCACAGGACTTTCTGTACTTTGACCACAAAAATACGTCAACAATGTATTGACCTTGACCTCGCTCACACCCAGCGTAGAGAAACCTGTACCCAAACAGTGAGAAGCTGTGTCAAAACAACTGGTCCCCCTGTGATTTATGAATATACATCCCATCACATTAATGCTCTTAATATCAATGGGTGTCATGAGACTTAAAGCCTGGTCCGTGGATTTCCATGGGTTTTGTCACGTTACCATTGCAGTTATTCCTGCATGTACGATGAAGCTATGAAAATGATAGGTCTGTTGTGACTGGGAACACACCAACACATACATCACTCTCCCTGATTTGACTGGTTTCAGCTGGTCTGAGATGGGAAATCTCTAACCTTTTAACGCCTGTGTCTATTCCACCTTGCCAGAGGCAGCCGGTGGCAGGAGGCCTTATGTTTTCAGGCTGTCCATCCGTCCGTAGAACACAATATATCAAGAGCACCTTTCGTCTTCAAATTTGGTCCAAACATTCACTTAAACTAAGGAGCTGATTAGATTTCGGTATTCAGAGGTCAAGATCAGTGTGACATCACAAAACATGTTTTTGGCCTATTGAACAGGACATCTCAAGTCTTCCTTTGACCAGTTGCCCTTTGGACTCAAACATTAACTGATCTTGGCAGATACAATATTTTCACAATCATTTTACTCATTTGCATCATAGTTGTGCTGTAAGCTCTTCTTTTAATCAGCACAAACACACACACACACACACACACACACACACTTCTTGCCCAGACTGTGTTGAAAGGTTGAGGGCATTGTCCAGTCTGCCAGTCATTTTATTTTGAAATATCAGTTTGCTATCTGGTATAAAAAAGTCTCTGCCAAAGTTCACAGTGCAAAACCAGATGAACTCATTCACACCAAGCAGACACAGTTCACATAAATGAAGGTTAACATAATAATAATTTATGATTAATGATAAATTATAAACGTTTGTTTTAAATGTTGTTTTACATAATAAAAAATACTTCAGATCTTGTAGTTTACAAAAGAAGTTTTACATTTTAAAAACATTCTTATTTGCTTTACTATTGTCCCAACATTTCTGAATATTACTTTAATGTCTCAAGGTCATAACACACAAACTGAAGAGAAGATAATTTAGTAAATACATAATTTTATTCACCTTTCAGAGTTTATAAAGATACCAAATACTGAAATTATCACAGTTTTATTGAGAATCTCCAC
Source organism: Pseudopleuronectes americanus (assembly GCA_038501795.1). Classification (NCBI taxonomy): domain Eukaryota; kingdom Metazoa; phylum Chordata; class Actinopteri; order Pleuronectiformes; family Pleuronectidae; genus Pseudopleuronectes; species Pseudopleuronectes americanus. The sequence goes on from CM076728.1 coordinate 3,835,558, forward strand.
AATATGCTGCAACCCAAACTCAACCTATGACTCTATATGAGAAAGTGTTAGACTTTGCACAATATCCAAAACTCAAGAGCAATGAAACAACTGGGAGAAGTGAAGAAAACCTGACTTGTATCATTAGTTGCCTCTTTGTCCTTTTCCCCACAACGACCTGCAAAACAACAGCAGATACCAAAGCTTTTCCATTCATTCCATTCATTTTTAATCGACAGGGCAGTTGACAGCAAATCAAACTGGACAATTATCTGAACACGCAGCGCTGGAGCTTTAGAAATAAATATGCATTCATGTCCCCTCCATCCTCAGTTTAGTTTAGACAAAGTTCAGGTGAGTGTCCTTGTCCACTCCATAGTTGCCTTTGTGCTCCTCGAACAGGTTGCTGAGTTCATCCATGTAGAGCTGGTGAAGGGCATCCAGCTCCTCAACTGTTGGCTTTATGTTTCTCACCACTTTAATCGGTCGACCCACTGCAGAGAGGAGAAAAGGTGCAGGACAACACAGTCTGAGTCAGAGCACTTCATTATTGGTCAATATTACTTGTTTAATGCTAACCCTAACCCTTTTACTATTAGATTACGATGTATATCTTATATTTCAAAGTGCAATTGTGATGTGTATTTTTTATATATATATGTATGTTTTACTAATATACATTGGCCTAAAAAAACACACACACACAAATTAAAGCTCCCACTTTCCAATCACAAGTATATTTTATGAGACTGGGTCAGTGTACTGATCTCTTTTTTAAAAGTGCTGTCCCTTAGTGAATTTATTTTAAATAAAATCCTTCCACTTAATGTAATTTGCAAAATCTCCCTGATAGCCCACAACTGATATACTGTTACACACACAAAATGCCATACAAATATACTGTACTTGTTCATAAATCATGATTTTTTAATTTTTTTTCACCCTGACTTATCTGAAATGATTACTTCTAACAGTCAAACAATCAGACAAACGGAACTGAAAATCTAGATGAAGATTTAAATAAAGGTTGTCAGGGAGTTGTGCCTTCAGATATTTTGGGTTTACCCGGTGATATGTCCCCTACATTTTCAAAAAAACAAACACATAAACACTTCAGATGTATAAATTAAGTATTTATTCAGACTAAAGATTGTTTCATCTAAAATGTCAACTCGAGCTGCGCTGCTTTATGTGACATGCCTCACTCTCAACAACCATCTATAATACACAACGACCTTACCAGATGGTCTACTTAAACAGAGAGAAGGTGTGTGTGTTACAAGTATTTGCTCATCACTCCCATCATTTCTGTGTTATCATATGGGGGGGAGTGACTCAAGTCGCCAAACATTAAACCTGTTCTACTGCTGCAATTAACGTTTGAATGTGAGTTTTAGATAATAAAAAGGCCAAAAGCCACAAAAGAAGATATATAACTATGTGCTGTAGCAATCACAGTGTACATGATTGTAGTTACTTTGAACATTTCCACAGGAAGAAAACAGAGCTGGGGCCTGATTATTAGAACCTTCCACAGTCTTTGACGTATTTGGAGTAGTGACAGTCTGCATAGGTTCTGTTTGCATTTCAAGAGAGTGAGAAAGCCTGTTGATGAGTGAGATCCCCTGGTGAACTGTTTGTATAGAAGGAAAACCTGCACAGGCACAGTAGGAATAGACACATCCACTAAAGTAAAAAATAAAACATCTGACCCCTCCTGATTTTTTGTGTTTATTGGTGGTTGTCGTCATAAACCTCTGTGCAGGTATGAACACGTCAACATTCCAAACAGTAACAAGATAAAAAGAGCATCTTAAAGTGCTTGTCCATCAGACTGCTAATTACTTGAAAACATACAAATTAAGTTAATAAATAAAATGTTAAAAAAAAACATAATCTATCAAATACAAAGTTTTTAATTTAAATGCTTTTAGCAATAGTGTGTTCAGTAACACACTATATCAGTAATGTATGGATGGGATAAGTTTCCCACGGGCTCATCCTAATGCAAAGCATACATTAAGCCAGACAACGATGCAAGTGCATCAGCCGTCCTGTTGACATCGCTCGTCACAAGATCGTCCTCCACCACAGCGGCAGTGCCTGCAGGGAGCAAGTGAACAGGACTTGTAGTGCTGGCGGCGACCACTGTGACAAACGCAACAGTGGTGTCAGTGATGAATCCTGGAATATGCACAGAGGGAGCAACAGTCAGGTTCAATGTAAAGAAACAGATAGTTGGTTTATATCACATATATAACACAAATCCTAACTATTCTATAGGTCATCCAACATTTAGGTTGATTTGGGGCTCTACATTCAAAATTTAAAAACGTTTTTTATCCATTTCTGCGTGAAAGGAAAAACAAATTCATAGGCTTCATACAAGTTTCCAGATTTTATCAGCTATTGTAACATCCAGTATCTTGCTACCTTCATGTATATTAGCTTTAACTTAATCATGAATCAAACATACAAGTTCATTCAGGTTTGTTCACATTTACCAGATGGAGGCGGTTAGCAGCAAAGAGATGATGGAAAAGAGTGAACTAACTTTAACATTATAGCCCTGCATTGAAATTAATGTTACACATGCGCACAGTGATGCTAAGGCCGTTGAAGTATGCGAATGAAGAATTTGAGACTACAAAAAAAGCTCTGTCAGCATTTGACCCTCAAAACATTACAACATGCAAAGGAAGTTTTTTTAGTTTACTTACAAGTTGCTCCTTGTTTGATCTTCATGTGTTGTCTGTGAAGGCCAGCCATGTTGAATAGATTGGTCCTGGTCCCGGCGTTCAGGATAGAATCGCCAGTGTCGTGACGTAGATAACTTCCAGCGTAATAATCGTTGAACTAGCAGCATTTACTCAGAAATATTGAACCACAAAACGACACTAGAATCCTTGTTCAGAAAATCTAATCTTTTTAAATGGGATCAGTTATGACAGATTTTAATTGTTTAAAACGTTTGTTTTGGCTACAGTCTACAAGATGACTGAATGCCACTAGTTCCCGAGGGCTGAGCTACATATTCAGAACAGCATACTGTAACCTGTTGCATGTACTGTAGCCCTCAGGTGACCAAAAGTGTTTACTCACCTATTGTATTGATGGGTTTTCTGTAGGGCATGAGACCAAAGGAGTACTGGAAAATGCCACGTGCATGGAAGAGAGGCAGGGAGATCCCCATGATGCTTTGTAATCGTTCCTGTGTCCACCGCAGCCACGTTCCTCTCGTGTTGTCCACCTGATCGAACACTTCATTCTCCCCAAAGGAAAAGACCGGCACCAGATGAGCTCTGAAAACATTTTTATGACAACGTTTCCAATTGATTTATCAAGCAATATTTCAGATCAGGTTGTTCATCTGCTTCAAAAATGATCTCATAACAGACTTTGTGCTTTCCCAGGAAATTCCATGAGAGGGACATGAATGAGCCTCTGTTTCATTTTGCTTCAAGCCTCAAGTAACATAAAACTTATAGATTGACAAAATCCCTTGAATAATCCATAAGACCTCAAAGAATTAGCTGTATTTTGTAACACTCTTTCCTCTTTTCCCCAGGGCTGATTGTGCTTACCCATGCTCCATTGCCATCTTGATGAAGCCTTTCCTCTTGGCCAGCATCACATTGTAGGTCCCAGGGTGAGCATCGAGGGCCTCTGGGGCCCCACCGACTGCTATTACAACAGCGTTACCAGTTCCCTTTCTGGAGAGTGGATAGCTGGCGCTCTCTTTGTCAGATGGAATCAAACCTGAAGTGTTGAAGCAAATAAAATGAATAAAGGCTGATATAAATAATACACATTTTTCAAAGCAAGTCAAACAAAGGCTTAAATCATTGTATATAGAACTAGTTTGAAACAGGCTGTTTTCTTGGCCTGTGTAAATGTTCTGGAGCTAATTCAGTGAGTCCTCCTCAAGTATTTCTCTCTCTATATTGTTATAGTTAAATATAGTTTGTGTGCTCGATGTTGTCAGAGCTTTGTATAAGCAGCCTATGCTGCAGAGAGAAGTTAGAAAACTGTACGTTCATCCTACCAGGTTTATTTGCATTGAACATTTATAGTCAATATTTTTTCATAAAAATAAACAGAACTTTATTTATCACTTTCATGTGTGTATCATATATATAAGTTGGTATGATTCAATGAACTGCTGCTCTTTTTTCATACATCCCATGTTGGCTATATCAGAGGTCTGTTAAGCAATCAACACAATTTTCAGACCCATGTTTGAAACTTTTCAAAATAAAAGCTCTGTAATTCCGCTATAAGCAACTAAACAAATGGCTTGCTATTACTTTAAAGACAAATAGCACTATATGCCATCAAAAATGAACCAGCCGAGTGTGAAGCTGGTAAGATGAAAAGTTTGCTAGATGTGCGTTCCACACACAGACTGAAAGAAGAGGAAGATGTTTGTGGAATTACATCAAAACCCTGCTTGCTGTAAATCCCACTACATACACCACTTCACGCTGCTTGTGGCTGAATGAAAGCGACGGTTGAATTTTGATCCAGTGTGATTGAAAAGTCCAAACCTGCACACATGATGTAGTCTCTGAAGAACGGGGCTCTGAACCAAAGGGGCAACATGAGCATGTAGCTGGTGATGCCAGGAAACAGCTGCCTGAATCCTGTGGCGTAGGTGCAGAAGTTAGTGAAGGCTCCTGCCACCAGCACGCCATGGGGATGGAAGCCGAAGACGTAGTTGTGCCTGGGATCCAAGTCAGCTGTCTTCACCAGCTGGAGGAAGAACATGGTGTAAATGAAAGCGTTAATATTGTAGTTGTCAGTCAATACGTCCAATTACATAGTAAAATAGGATAATACTTTATTTCAGATCGTCTGATTCCTCTTAAAATAGCTGAATGTGTTGCAATGTGGCCCACAGGGCTGCAACCCAGGCACGTGCATTGATATCCCTAGTTGACCCCTCTGATCCCCCTCTCTCCCCCCCTCTGTGCCCTCTGCAAACTGTCCCTTGACTGTTCTCTCAGGGGTGGAAAGTACTATTTATTCAGGTTAAGTTTCAAGGTTCAACCTTTTGGGATTAAAAATCTATTTGAGAACAAGCTGACATTGTGAACAGATATGAGCGGAACCAGGAATTTATTTTCACTTTCTTTTACATAATGAAAATAAGGCCTTTTCCAACGTTTTCCCTAGGAATAATTAGTTGTAGTCACTAATTACAAAACAATTGATAACTTTAATAAAAATAAAAACATATGTATTTGTGTGTTACCAATCGAAGTGATGTTTCTCAAGTTGGCAAACAGTTTTAATTTTTCAGGGGGTGCTCTATTGAGTCATTCTAATATTTTTGTGAAACTTTATATTTTTTTCCCCATCTTGGACTACAAATTTGAATTATTTATAAAAGCTGATTTTTATTTTCCATCACTGATCAAACCCTTTATCCTCATTCCCTGCCATGTTTGAGTTATTGTCATGCTCTCTACCTTTTTATCCATGCTGCCATTCGTATACATTACAGTCTGGCTGTAATACACCCGCTGAGCATTTCATGTTTTTATTTTAGTTCTTAGTAGTAGACATTTCTCAGTATTGGTCACTGCACCTGCATCTGCAACTACACTCAAATCACACACTGTAGGTGAATACGCACTGCTGTGGAACCCTGTATGCAGAGAGATATTTTCTTTTGACCTGTCAGGTATGTGCAGTGACATTCTGTGTGTCACTATTCCTTCTGCAGGGAGGACCACCGATAATCAGACACTGAGACATAATACCAACACTATATGAAAAATTGTACTGTTTTTTCATTTGCACTATTTGTATGTATTTGCCATATTAGTCTGTTTTTCACTTGCAATATTACTCCAATTTTCAATATGCAATATTACTCTGATTTCTCATTTGAAATATTACTTTTCCATCTTATTATGTTCACTATAATGTGCAATATTCCACATTACTTACCCCTATTATCATTACTTCTTACTGTTACTTTGGTATAGTTTTAATTTACTGTATTACTTTTTTAGTTTTACTGATTTTATTTTATTTTCTATTGTGATTACTATTAGGCACTCCATTGATATATTATATAGGTTTAATTTTCTATTATATTACCCTTTAACTGTATTCTGGAGTAAGATGCCACAAGAATTACCTTAAAAATTATTAAACATTAAACCTTTATACGTTCATTTTGGGATATAAAGTATTGATTAGACAGTTATTTGTTCACTCATACAGTGGTGATAGGAGTATTGATCAGTTTTTCAGATGTATGTCGAAGTTAACTCTCCTGGTTTTATTCTTAAAAATAAACTTGGAACAGTAGCGCACTCTACTTGATTTCCCCCAAGCTGGAGCTACATGGTTTGATTTGTTCACCCGATGGCTGATAGGTAAAAAGATCTCTGTCAGAGAAGCTGTTCAGTATTTTATCAATTCTTGTACATTGAGTAATATTTATCTGTAGTGTCAGAGCTAATGATTCTTGATCACTAACTGTAAAGCTGAGCTATCTGAGCTGTTGAGTGGTGTTTTCATGTCTCCACTGGTCCACAGCATCAGGGAGAGAGATAGTGAGAGTCACTATCGGTCACTGTCAGGAGCAAAGAGACACTTGTTGGGTGGTGAAGTTAGGGAGAGTTTTGCCCTCTTGTGATGCTGTTTGTATCTGTGTGTGATATTGATTTCGAGGTCACCGTGCTTTTAGGGCCAGCTTCACACCCTTCATCTGAGAGCTGTGTTCTCTTGTGAGGGATGACTAGACAGCGCGTTTCATTTTCATTCATTTTATGCTATCTGATAAAAGTGACATTTACCCAACACTGATCCAGTAGAAAATGTTTTTTGTTGTTGATCAACTGAAGGAAATAAAAAATTAGACCAACCATGACTTTTGATTTTCTTGAGGCTGGTGTGTTGTTGTTGTCTGCACACTGCTGCTGATCGTTGAACTAGCAGCAGTGTGCTATGCCCCCCCCACCCCCCCCCACACGTCACACAGTTAATCATTGGCTCAAGTTCTCTTGAAGATGAAAGCAAGCAGAAGAGCTGTCTACTAATGACCAATCACAGAGCTAGCCTGAAGGGTCACCACAACATAACCCGTATTGTTATTGTTATTTTAGTTTGGTGGACACATTTTTGTGTGGATCAACATTTATATTTAGTCTTAGTTGTCTCCTCTTTATATATTTATTATATTATACTTGTATGTTGTGTTGTATTTATTATATTAGTAATGACTTATTTATAATTATAAATATATATTATTTTTTGCTTAAGTCTTCTATACAATCTATTGCAGCCTATTTGATGTTAACTGCCAGAGCTGGAAATAAAAATGGTCAAACATTTTGGGAAAATACACTTTCATTTACTTTTATGCGAGACAGCTAGATGAGAAGAATGATACCACCCACATGTGAAGGTTTAACCAGGAGGAGAAGCTCAGCATCAGATCTGGATGTAGGAGGAAACAGCTAGCAGCCAAAGGTTGTTTTTGTTGTATCATCTAAGCACCTATATGGCTCCTAAGCTCATATTTTATTAGTTTGTTATGTTTATAAGTTTAAAAATGACAATTTATGGAGTGACCTCAGGGCTGAATGCGTAGGATGCATATACCACATGATCATTCATTCCCGGCTCATGGTCTGAATACCGGCGGATGTCCTTCCCCTATAATATATATACAGTATATTTCCATTCTCTCTCTTGCATCCCAGTCCAATAAAACTATAAAGCCTGAAAATACATTCTTAAAAGTTTAGTTTTTATAAATATATTGAATATTTACATTTAATTTAAAAGTTAAATGTTGTGTTTTTCGGGGGGCTAGAGTCCTGCTCAGTGTTTCTCTTGTTTATTGTATCTATGCTACTACAAAAAGTGTCTCCTTGCTGTAGCCTAATATTTAGTGCACACACAAGACTCACTAGAATTGTCTAACCTTTTATTCCATGATATGATTTAAAGTTTCGTTAAATTCACGGCTACTGAACACCAATTAACATCATCCTTTATCAGCCACCATCTCAATCCGGTCATAGATGTGCTTTAAACGTATCGGTCAATACGTATTAGCATCATCATCCAGGCTACATGGCATTTTGTGCCTCTCCTATAAACCATGTGAGCACACATCAGCTGGTGACTGTGAGCTGATGATGTTGGAATTAGAAATGGTGGAGAACGACACCAATGAAACTAATTAGGCTCTCTCAAATACACTGCTTCTCTTCACCCTTACATTGACTCTTTGTTCGAAACCTTAATGAGGCATACAGTCAGATGATGCTGGAGATGATTCACTTTGAACTAGATGCATGAGAGGGTGTAGAAGGAAAATAGTTTCAGTTTGGGAAATGACTAGACTTGTATTTGGCCTTTTTCTTTTACACAGACAGTAAATAGAGGCAACATTCTTCTGCCTGATAACATTCACATGAGGTCTGAGCTAAGACACAGACGTAATAACTAGACCCTAAGAGTCTTACTTACATCAAAATACAGGCAGAATGTCCCACACATGCACAGTACACACACACACACACACACACACACACACACACACACACACACAAACACACACACAATATGCTCATTACTAATTTAACACTTATTTTCACATTGGCACCGTATTATTACTTCTGTACTGGTCGTCTCGTGGCTTTTATTAATATATGACTCTGCTTTTATGATGCTCACTGTTGTATATGCCTTATCTCACACGGCTTTTATTATTAAAATGATTTAATATTAAATTATCCCAGCAGATGTGCGAGCATGCATAAAGAAATATTACCTACAAAGCAACATAAATAAGTTATGATGACATTGACAGTAATAGAAGCATTTCAACTATAAAGAGGACAGGAATCTAATTAGGCCTACCTCAACAAAAAAGCCAAATGAAAGACTGTGTTCTCATCTATGGCTGTGACATAGACGTGACCCATTTAGTACTCAAAATAGAAACAAGACTTTGTGATGGAGCTTGTTTCTTTTAGGATTCTGACCTAGTTTTCCTTTATTAATTAATTCTAAATGTGACCATGTATATTCATCAACATGCATATAAGTGCAACATGTAAATGTGGCAGACTTTGGCATACAGGCTAGTTTTCATCTGTAGTTCCTGCAGGTTGATACTTGGAGAAAAAAAGATGCATTGACGCATGTAAAACGACACACACATGCACATGCACAGACACTTTGGCAGAGATAATTAATAGATCAGTCATATGACCGTGTGATGTGCAAACATGTACAAAACCACATATCACAGTGACAACACAAATGTTGAAATGACGCATGTTCTTAACTTGTCTCTTCCCATACATGCAGAAAATAGATCTTTTGTTAAGAAAAAAAGATCTTACATATAGATTATTATAATCTATGTAGGCTCTTATATATATATATAAATATATATATGAAATGCAAGACAATGATAATTTAGCCTATTTAAATTCATTTTGTGCTTGAGATAACGCTTAGCCTTTTTAAAACACTTTGAAACTTTGTGTTGTTGTTACACTCCTACTGCAGTTGTTGTTGTTTCTTTTTTTTACAGTATCTCTGCAGCCTTATCAGCACAGTGGAAATCATGAGCCTCCTCTTAATGAACTTTGTATTCTGGAGAATGCTGCTCTGTGAAGTCCTCTCATGAGGTGCTCTGCAGTTATTTGTCCTGCATAAAAGACTCTTGTTAGGTTTGACATGAAAAAAGACACCAAGTGAGGGACATGCACTACCCATGAACAACCACCAGAGGGGATAAACGGGCTTCCAGGAGGAAGTGTGAATTGCACATTTAGACCTGTGCTGTGTCAACAGCACTCCTCATATACGTGAACGTGAAGTATTACTGCTGTCTTATCTCCTCTCGTAAACACATTACAAGTCCAGCACAACAAAGCAAAGTACATTTAAAAGAAACACATGTAGCATTAATGATCAATTATCTTTATGACCTTATTAAATTGACTAATGTGTGTCAGTGTAATTAGAAGTAACCAGCCTTCATAGCAGACGTTTCACGTTCACCTGGTTTACATGATTTACAGACCGTGGCCTTTCATTTTAAGTTAGAATATGAATTAACTGCCTTCTGTTTTAAAATTGGACCCTCTGAAAACTGATAGATACTTCCAATCCGTGTGAGCAAGGAGGCAAATCAAATATGTGTACCCCGTTTATTCACTTTCTTGCCATCATTAGCTTAGCATAAAGCATTGACAGTGACGTTTATTTCAAGAGCACTATGTCAATACACAAAGTCAGTTCTGTGTTTCAGACTTGCTGTGTGTACATATGCAGTGCATGAGTAGGGAAGAGAGGGGCGTCTTCCCTCAGTGCTCCAATTGCTGTCAAGGACAGAGATAAGAGCTACTGCTCGGGCTGTATGTAGGCGGAGATAAAAGATTAGATAAACTGCCAAAGTGAATCCCAGCACATCCAACATGGACGTCAGGGCTGCTTAAAGGTAGTAATGTACCTACAGCTAGGGATGATACGGATATACTCTGGGAAAATTCAATATGATTACTGGGGGGGATTAGGTTGGTAATATCCAGCATCAACCAAATTTAGAAAGTTTCCAAGATACAGGCACAACAAGCAATGAGCATTTGTTGTGTGTTGTAAAAACATGGTGAAAGAAGCAGAAGGTAGTGTCAGAGCTACAGATTGAATTGCTATATTTGCTGTCTTCAGCATTATCATGATATTATGGTATCACTTCTTTACCAAGCTTTGCCCCTTCCATGTAAACTTTGCACATTTATTATTGAGACATATAGTGCTATTTTTAGTTCTGATAAATATATCATTTACCTTATGATTTGAACATTTTCAGCACTTGTTAACGATACAACAGTGATACTGAAAAACGGTGGTAGCATTGGTCATTATAATTGTGATGGAAAGCGTTTCATCTCTAGTATACATATTCATTTACATGTTGGCTTCATACACACGCTATCAAGAAGCTGTTGCTCACCTTCACGGGGAAGTAATCCCGCATGTATCCCCAAACTTTGAGGCCACAAATATAAGGCGCCCTGCGGCCTCCTCGTGTTGGGGTGTCATAATCAAAGTACCACCAGGTGGCGTACAGCACACTGATCAGCCAGTAACGAGTGAAGAGCAGGTAGAGGAACAGGACGATGCAGGTGGGTGCTGAGGAAGGAAAGAGACTGTATCAGCAGCAACTTTACACAAGTGCATCATATAAGCATCCACTCTGAAGCGGCCCAGCGTCAAAAACATGCATCTCTGCAAATGTGGTTTTGGTGGTTACAGACAACAGAGACGCTCTCTGGGAGAATGTGGTTGTGTGTGATGTCAGTACAGTTTGATGTGTCAATTTTACGTAGCTTGATGGATCTCCAGTTTTGCACAGTCACCACTGTTGAGTTAACAATCTGTCTATGACGACATTATCTGTACGTATGTGTCTTAGTATAATGAAGTGGGCTTTAGAGAGGAGATTGGAGTGTTTGGTGGGCTAATGTTTAACTTTAAAGTCTACAATTGAATTTCTGCCTGGAGGACTTTAGTTTTAGATCAAACCTCCTGGCTCTTTCAATATCAACTGTCAAACAAAGGCCTCGAGGTACTATTATCTGAAATATACCTAATGCTATTTAAAAAAAACACAGTGCAGGTTTCCAGTTTGCTACAAGGACCCCTTTGTCTCGTTTGAAAAGACAACAAATAACTTCAAGAATATACAATAGTCTCCATATATACATATATATTACATATATACACACTTTATGTAAATAAAACATAATTTCAGAAACATCCAGTTTAAAATCGAATACATTTTTTTTATAAACATTTGAAGCATGGCAGGAGGAGTTACACAGCCCCTGTCTTTCAGAGCTTGAAAAACACATTTGTTTGATACCTACATAGCAGACTGGTGAGGACTACACTTTACTCAGATCATATTCTACCTCTCATATTTGCTTAAATGTTACCCAAGAGCAGCCAGGCCAAAATTTTTGAACACCTAAGGAATAAAGTGACGACTAACTGTAGTAGACCTTTGTTCCTTCAACAGTTCTATTTCATCCACACTCCATATACTAATATGCAAACTCACCCAGGCCAAGAAAAGAGTAGACCCACTGCAGCACCGTGGCCGTCTGCAGTCTCCTCTGGAGGGGCACGTCCAGTGGGGCAAAATCAACTTTCATGTTTTCTAAGAGAGAAGGAAAACTACCCGAGAGACGCTGTAGCCTGTTGCGAAGAAGAAGAGCAACTGAAGTGGGTCCAAAGTACGAAACACTCACCTCTCCACCATCATTTCTGATTGACGCTCTTATCTCAGAAACCCAATACTGGGATTGATCTTTCAGTCCATACGAGGATTTTGACCGGGCAAGGACAGAGCTGCTGCAAAACAGAGTAAAGCTGAACCACATGCAAAGAAATAACCACAAGTGAGTGGAAGAGAAGGACGTACAAGACTCTTTACTGTTTCTTATACTGCTATTTAACTTCCTTCTTTCCATGGGAGGGAGGTCAGTGGTTAGCCTGACTGTGTAATGTGCTGGTCTGGTTGAGCAATCGCGTAACGATACAAGTGTTAAAGGTCCTGACACACTTCTTTCCACATAATACCATTAACAGTGTTGTATGAAATACTTCGAAATTATTTGGATATTGTTTGACATTGGGAAAGGGAGAGTACAATTGCAGTTTTTATTTTACCTTTATACAGCCAAGAGCTACATTAAGGTGGTGTGTTCAACTCACTTGGGAGAGTGAAAGGGTTATCCAAGGTGCTAATGGAGGAGGGAATATAACAGGAGATAGCGGCGGGGTCATGCCTTCATTGCATCACATGTTAACACAACAATAAGACAGACAGTCAGAGGATTGTAAAGCTGAATGTATTCTCCCTCTCTTGATGTTTCACGAATTCCCTTCAGTCAGGCTGATAGTTAACAGTGACAATGGGTGTGCTTGCCATCGCATTCTTTGTTTGATCACATCTTTATAAATTATTAATCTATTCATGGGTTCATCACCCCGATGACCTCTTTAATACTTTGATCCTGAACTCTCTCTCAGTTAATGTTTAACCTGCAGCCGCTAGCAGACGATATAGACAAAATGCAGTTACACAGGAAAACATCATGTGTTGAAGCTTAAGAATTAATGTCGCTTCTGAAAACAAGATCCCCACCTCCATTGTAAATACCTCTGAGAAAAGATAATGTGCTTGTCTTTCATATGTCTTCTAGAAATTGTAGTCCAATGTGAAACAGGCCCTCGGGGTAAGTGTGTTGGCATTATTCATGTGCTATTTGTAGAGCTGTGAAAAATAACGCGTTAACGCGTTATGATTAAATTACAGGATTAATTCGTTAATTTTTTTAACGTATTTAACGCATGCGCAGAAGGACCTTCCAATATACGCACATTTCCGCCCACTCTGCACTAGTCACCGCTCTAATGCAGTCAGACGGCAGCTGCTACTCAAACAAACAAACAAACATCACCTTCTGGGGAGATCGTGCTCCAAAAAAACAAAGATGGAACATTCAATAAAACCAAGGTGATATGCACACTCTGCGGGAAGACGTTATTGTTTCACCGGAGCAAAGCCGCTTAAAGTTCCACCGCAACACGGAGCATGTGTTGGTCGGCAAGGGGCGTTCAAGGGGAATCCGCCAAACCAGCTTCACTCACAGGACACATTGCGCAAAAGAAGCGGACAGCTTTACTGTCAGAGAAAGTGAAGAAGTTAGTTTGCCTCACCAACTGGCTGAATGAAGACTAGCTAATATGGTCTTTAGAGGCATTAGATTGTGCCAGGATGTGGTGAATGGTTGTTTGACAAAAAATAGAAAAATGTTCAACCATACTATAAAAACAATGGCTAAGAAGCCCAAATAATTTCTGTTTGATTTAAAAAGAAAAGAAAAAAGTTTTATTAACCAATACAATGGCTAAGAAGCCCAAATTCTGTTTAGGATGAATGTTCCATATGGACTAGCAAAGAGAACTGCAAAAGAACTGCTGAGTTACAGCACCATTGTTTTGTTTATTTATGAATAAAAAAAGAAAACATGTTAAATGTATATATCTGTCTGTTGTCATAAATCTTTTTGTTCTCACAAAATATACAGAGAAAATTGGTAATGTGATTAATCCTGATTAATCCATAGAAACCTGTAATTAATTTGATTAAAATTTTTAATCATTTCACAGCCCTAAATTAAATATTTGTTAATATTTTCTCTTTTGCCAATTTTCAGTTAATGCTTTGTCTACTTGAATATATCTGTTTTATGTCCTACGCACCAACCACACCAACTCTATTTCCTGTATGTAAAAATATACTTGGCCAATAAAATAATTCTGATTCTGAATATCAATCTAACATCTTTATTAACAATTTTAATATGATTAATCCTCCTTCTTTTTAACGTCTTTAGTCCAAAGCTTTTATATTGTCTCTAATGTTAAGAAATATCCAACTAAATGTTGGGAGAGGAAGCACGTGATGGAAGGACCAAACGTCCCTCCTCCTGTACCTTTTGCGTGGACGAATCATTTACGTCAAGTTCCCCGTGTTTATCAGCCTTCTAACGGAAATAAACAGAATTCAGATTTCATCGATAACGTTCCAGGCCTAGTTTATTGTTTGTGGTTCAGGTTTCTGATTTCATCAATTAACTCTTCATCATACAATACACATACAAATCCAAACCCTCGGTGTTCCTTGTTTTTACTTATACCTATTCACCAGAGCAATGCTGAGGCTTTTACTTTGCGAGGTGAACCGGAAGTTACTTGTGTCTTTGCCTCTGACTTGCCAGCGGTCTCCTCCGGCGGTGGTTCTCCGGGATGCTGAGCGGGCGGGGCCGGGTTGACTCGCAGTGCTGTGTCGTGGAGTGATGCGGAGACAGGTCCGGGACACAGAGGGACACACGGGGGAGCAGAGCTAACACCAGGGCGGCTGTTCTCTTTAGCAAATCAAACTGGTTCAAATCTCTGGTTGTGTATTTTACGAGCACAATGGATTTACCTGAGAACCTGCTCTAACGCCAACAGCGGAGTCATCCCCGCCGCCTGGCGCACGGACATCTTGTTTCTCTCGGTGACTGAGGAGAATATTTTCCGCCCGGCTCCTGAGCAGCAGGAGCTTCTCGCGTGTTGTTGTGTCGCCGTGTGAGCCGCAGCATGGCGTGGCCCTGTATCAGCAGGGCGTGCTGCATGGCCCGCTTCTGGAACCAGCTGGACAAGGCGGACATCGCGGTGCCGCTGGTCTTCACCAAGTACACGGACGCGTCGGAGATGAAGCACGTCCAGCTGCAGCCGCCCCAGGCCCGGGTCACCATAGAAACGCAGCCGTCTCGCGCCGAAGCCCGCGCCGCGAGCGGACGCGCGCCGCGGAGGTGCGTCTCCGAGGAGCGCGTGTGCGGCTCGGTGATGCGCGAGGACTACAAGCACTGGAAGGTGCGACCGGAACCGAGCTGCAAACCGAAGAACGAGTACCACGGGCCCGAGACGCCGTTCAACAGCGAGACCCAGTACCAGAAGGACTTCAAGCCCTGGCCCATCGCGAAGAAGTACGACCACCCCTGGATACCCAAAGCAGCCGCCGGGGAGGACCCGCGACACGCGAAGGAGCTCGCGGCGCGGGCCGACGCGGACTGCGGCGTGGAGAAGAGCGCTATAGCCGACAAGGTGCAGGAGAAAGACCTGCTGCCGGCACCCGAGAGGAAAAAACGGGCCGGCAAACCGCAGATCGTCCTGAAGGTGGACGGAGAGGGCAAAGGGAGGGCGGCGGTGGATGCTGTGAACAGGCAGATCAAACAGGAGATCAGAGGCGACAGCTCATACAAGTGAGTTCATATCCAGTTTATACCCTGTTTATATCATGTTTAGTAGTGTTTTGTATCTGGTCTGTCTATTTGTACCCTGTTTCTACTCTTTTCACACTTTGTTTATAGCCTCTTCATACTATGTTTATACCCAGTTAATAACCTGTCCATACCCAATTCATACACTGTTTATACCCTGTTCATAACCTGTTTCTAATCTGTACATACACTTTTAATGGCCTGTTCATAACCTGGTCATATCCTCTTCATACTACTCCTGTCACTAGGAGATGGACGACTAACCTGGGAGTGCAGAGGCCCCAGGCAGCCCTGAAGGGGTCATAGAGGTCAAAGTAATATACAGATCATACTTGATTTAGTTCACTTAATTAACAGCTTAGTGCTTATCTGCAGAAGACATGATCAGTCTGTTGACCTTTTACTTGATTGTATTCTGCTTCCTGAAATTGAGGCCCCCTAAAAACCATCCCCCATTTCTGAACACCTTGCTATCCTGGGTATGTTTTTGGCATAGTCTTATTAATTGTAGAACTCTGGACAAACCTTTGATAAAAATAAGGGTTTAATCTGGAGCATATTTTTTATCATGGGGAAAGTTAGCTTTTGGATAACTGGCCTCTTCAGGGATTTGTGAAACATGTATTGTCTCTGACTAATTTACCTCATAAACTGGAGACAAGTTGAAGGCTTGTTGTTTTGCAACTAAGGAAGCTCAGAGGTACACAGATGATGTGAAAACACTACATTTATGTAAAGGACAAGGTTGAATTGTTGACAAACACTGCTGATGTTTTAGGACCCACAAGGCTAATCTCTGTCCTATTATGCAATGTTCCCGAGGATGACGGGTGGATGGATAGGCATCAAGTCACGCATGTCATTTGTCAATGTACGCTTGCCCTGAAAATACGTGTGTCATTGTTGCAGGTTGCATCTGTGCTCTGTGAAGGCGGAGGGTGAGACGATGTGATAAATAAGATCCATTTCACCCTGAGGCCTTATTTTTTCTTGTTACTACTGCACTCGGCTTTCAGTTGTTTTTTTCTCACCATTTGTGTTGAATATTACCATTTGTAAAGCCTTTTATTAGATTCAGTGTTACATGTGGCTAATTCTTAAACGTAATGCTCAGTCATGTCACAGAACGCAGGTTTGGGTTGAGGCAGGGTTTTGCAAGCAGGGGCGAATGGTGCTACAGTGTGTGTGCATGTGAGATCAGTGGGCTCGTCCTCCAGCTGTTTGGTGCCATGCTGCTGAGCCTGTGTTGTGAAGGGGTCCTCACGGTGTAGCCCAGGGCTCTCCCTCCTCACACAGCAATGAAATGGCTGCACCGTAACAAGCAGCAGCCCTGTCAACCCTCTGTCTTCCTTTGCCAGAGGAGACTCTAAGCAGGTCAACTGTGGCTTAATACTCCAGAGACTGGGCTCACAGCTACACACCCATTCACACACATGTGCTTTGGCTTCCACTTTAACGTTATTGAATATTCATGCATCATTACACAGGACCATCACTGCTGTTAGAAAAAAACCTGTCTAATGGCTCAGCTACAGTAGGTCTGGGTGATATTGTTGAAATATCACAATATTAATGAAAAAAATGTCTATATATTTTAGATTTTATATCTCACTGGACTGTTTCATTTAAAAATGTATCATATGTGAGAAACAAAAGCTTGTTCAGGCTTACTGTTTGACAAACATTCTTTTAAAACCACAATTTGTAAAAAAAAATCAAAATAATGATCAAGTTTTGTAGATGACAATTATTTATAACAGTAATTTGTTTCCCAGTTCAACAGTTACTTACATAAAGTGATGGGTGAGACGTGCTTGGAGAGAATCATTGAAATAACCAGAATGCCACTCAGGAGAGCACATTCCTTCACCAAGGCCGAAAACAGAAGCATTATATTCAATCAGGCTGATCCAAATCTCACACACTCATGAATATCAGTTCCTTAAATGTGACAGATTATTCAAAATGTTTGAAAAAGTGTTAAAATTTCCTGGATCCATCCCTTTGTCACGATCCAATCAAAAATGTAATGGCTTCATTCTTGGCCCATGTCCCATCCAGCCTCCCATCAGTTTCATGGAAATCTGTTCAATCATTTTTGCATAATCCTGCTGACAAACTAGACATGGGTGAAAACATAGCCTCCTTGATGGAGGTCATAACAATTTAAAACCAAAAAAACAATCCTGATGAGGAAACTTCGTCTTGGTTTATGCTAATACTGCTGGTAATACTAAACCAGCAGGGAGACTTCTTACTTGAAAGAAACTGCTAAACACCATGAAGTAAATTTACCATCCTTCAAACACAGAGAAATAACTTCCCTTTGTCAGCAGGGTTTATTTGAGTCTGTGCTGTTAGAAGATGGGACCAGTTTGGGGTCTTTATTGTGTCTAGCTGCAGCAGAATGAGACTATAAATATCAGTATCAAACATAAGAAAAGAACAATCCAGAAAAGCCATTATGTTTAGTGTAGATTAGAAATAATGACAAGTTTATTTTAAGGCTTGATGTTTGACTGTAGATGTCTCAGCTCATCATCCAGTGGCCGGACCACACAGAGTCTAAGAAGGGTAATAATAAATAGTATATTTGATGATTTTTATAGCACAGTTTAGTAATTCATGCTTTCAATTTAGATTTATAATCCTTTATTATCTTAATGCCGTTAGTCTCATTTTATATGCACACTTCAAGTTCTCACTGTATTGGATTGGATTTAATAAATTATTTTGATGTTGGACTCACATTGCAGAACACAACGTTGTGTTATTTTTGAGATCCTTTAAATATATTTCCTAGGACAGTATCTGTAAACACTTTGATGTCTCTACATCACAAGTCTCAACCTAAGCTTTGGGAAGCAACTCAAAAATATCTTCTTTGTCTTATTCTTCAAACCTCCTGCTGACTTAATGGGGCCACGGTGAAAATGTTGTGGGTGGAGATGAGTAATTACTCAATTGTACACATCAGTTATTTTCATTTACACGTCACCTTGCTGTAAAATGTTTACCACAATAGTTGTGTTAACATGCTGACAACGTCTTGGGGCAAATCCCCATTACTATGGTGATAACCTGACATGAATTCTAGCGCCATCAAGAGGTTGTCTTTTTTGCATTTAGTCAAATATCTTTACAACTATTTGGTGAATTGCATTTACTGAATTGAGAGATGGACGACATAACTGCCCGGGACCAAATGACCTTGAAAACACAAGATGGTGGCTTCAGTTTGTACAAGAGGAGGAAGTGGAAATGTGTTATCCATCATTATTTACAGTAGATAGGGAGTTGTCATGACATTGGCTACACATTATTATTATGCTATGACCACACTGATTATAATCATACTGACCAATCAAATCTTTCTCGCGTCTTTCTCACAACTGATTGTGATTTTCGATTTATTGGTGATTCAGCTGCATATGTTAGCATGCTAACATTCTGAGCTAAGGTTGAGCTTATAGTTTACAGCATTAAAGTATACCCTCTGCATATCATCATGTTAGCATTGTCATTGTGTTCATGTTGGCAGATGGATGTTACAATTTAGGTCAAAGCACCATGGTACCTGAACACAGACTAACAGAACTACTCGACTGTAAACTCGTTCTGCACTTTTTTGGGTCACACATTAATGACCACATGATCCATTCATACTAAAACGAGGGCCCATGTCGGTCTGGGGTTCTACGCATGCGTACCTGAAGCCATTCTCCTTTTTGATTCCAGTAGGTGGAAAGGTTGTTCCTAGAGCATGCACAGTCGATGTGCACATTTAGCTGTGGTCACACATTTAAGGCTGCATGCGGCAGACCGTAGTGGACATGATGGAATGATGAAATTTATGTCACAAAGACCATAGAGGACCCCCAAGGACACCAGCGGACTGGCAGACGAGGAAACTGCGAACTTGCCTTTAGTCCTACTCAAACATATCCTGGTCACAATGTTTATTTTATTGTATTATAATGTTATGTGTTTATATAAAAAAGAGAATCTCGGCCGAGCCTTTGAAAAAAATCATGTATCTTGGGGCTATAGTTGCAGTGAAACCTTTTTCTTTCTCAAGGTGCAGGAAGTACTGAAACCATCTTCAACCATAAAACCACATGAGGTGTCTATGTTGTGTTTGACACAACCCTGTTCCCCTCAGCTCTGGTCTGTGACATTCACTGTTTTCATAAACCTTTAAGCTTGCTGAGCACAAAGCCTCTTTTTCTGCAGTGCACCAGAGAGATGTTAAACGCAACTAATTATTTTTACCTTCTTGCCCAAGTTGGTGCATCGTTCTCAGCCCACAGCCTGCCAGTCAAAAGCTCCATCCCGCTTTCATCTCGCCGCTGCATTATTTTTAAAATGTCATGTTCGGCATGAGACAGAAGCTGCTGGAGTCTTTGTTATACTTTTTCTTTAGTCAGCCACCTTGCTGAAAAATACAAAGGCCATTGTTTACCTTGTCAGCATTACATGGGATATGTGGCGTATAATATATGACATTTAAAGAGCACATTGCACAAGCAAATGCATGAGAATAGCAAAAGAGCATAGTGTTTCACTGCTGAAAGTGAGGCAGGTTGAGCAGGTTCACAAAGTTCAGATAGAGAGGTGCTGAGAAGGCTGGAGATTTCAAATTTGGATTTGTGTCACATATCATGGCTCCACATTCTTCACAACATTGCAATCTCAGTACCTTTTGCCCTTTGATTTTCTTCTCTCATGTTTCTCATATAAAATCATCCGTCCTTCAGAAAACAATGATCAGGAAAGTCAAAATGATCTTTATCTTTCACGTCACATTTACAAACATGTATGTAGCATTTCCAGCAGCAGACAGTGCACTGTGAACAGTCCGTGGAATTAAAATGATCGTCTTTGAGAGACTGCAAAGCCTCATGTTTCTCTGACGAGCAGTGAATGCAGGAACACAGATTCCGCTCCAGCTCCGAGACAAAGAGACAGCACAAACTGGAAAAAACGTCTGGTTGTAACATCAAAAATCCCAAGATAGCTTTCAGCTCTTACTCTGCTGATAGTGAAACCAGCGGGATTTATTTCTGCAATGTTTTGATATCCAGCATTCCAGTTGTTGCATCTATGCAGAGTTCTGCCAGCTCCAGCTAACCATTTTACGTAAGCATGATTTGATCATATCTGATTACAGTCCTTTCACAAGGAAGTGTCTTCAGATTAGAGTCCGGGTATGATGAATTATATAAAATGATGAAACCCAGTTGAACCTGCAGTTGTAATTACACTGAAAACTTGCACTTTGGGACAAACTGGCTGCATAGTTTTGATACAGCGCTCAGTGGAAGTGCTTTCTCTTTAGAAGGTTTAAAATGATACCTCTAGTATGTCTGATTATAATTAACTGTATACCTTTAAATGTATACCATCTCAAACAAACAGTTACTGACATAATACCAAGAATACTTGGTGAAATTTGACCCTGTGCTAATCCCCCTGTAATGCTCCACTGGGCAGTTTCTATTGAGCCTTAATGGCAGCGGAGAGGCTGTGAGATAGAGATGACGCCAGCTGATCCCAGGAGGGAGTACTGACCAGAAGCCAGGCTCCACGCCCACTTACGCACCAAGAAACACTGTTAGGAAGTGGAGCTGTTGCACTGTGCGTGGGCAGATACCCTCCATGAAATAATACTCTGAGAGAAGCCGGCCAGCCCTTTATCTCAGCCCTGCACTGTCGTAGAAGTAGAGTCAGAATCAGTGGGCTCAATTGTCTCAGATGTATTCATGGTTTACAGCATTTCGAAGCGTAGAACATAAAAGTCAGAGTTATTGGATTTGGACAGATTTAGCAGTTTATGGGTCTAAACCCTATGGTTTAAACCAAGGGATGGCCAAGAAAAATGTGGAAATTTATGTACATCATATGTCTCTACAACTCAATTTCTTTCTAAGACATCAAACGTGTAAATATTATCCCAATATACAAACCACATAAAGTAAATATCAGAGGACGTCAAACATTAATCATCAACAATCACTAAACACTATCTTTTTATCTATCCATCTAGATATCTATGTTAAATGATCTGTATTTCTCTATAGTTCTTCTAGTCTTATTGACCACTGAAGGCGCTTCACAGTTTCACCATTCACCCATTCACACAACGATCCATACAGTGCATATGTCCAGCACTTTCTCTAACACACATTAATCACACACTGTCTGCAATGCCATAAGGTCATTTTCGTTCAGTGTCTTGCCCAAGGACACTTAGGCCCGTGGTCAAGACACGGGCCTAAGTGTAGAAGATCGAACCACCGACCTTCTAGTGACTGGACGACGCTCTACCTCTATCTTTCTATCAATCTATCAATCTATCTATCTATCTGTCTATCTATCTATCTATCTATCTATCTATCTATCTATCTATCTATCTATCTATCTATCTATCTATCTATCTATCTATCTATCTATCTATCTATCTATCTATCTATCTATCTATCTATCTATCTATCTATCTATCTATCTATCTATCTATCTATCTATAGTGGACATTTCTGTTGCTGTAGTAAATTTGACTTATAGAATCTACTCCCGGGTCGTTTTCTGTAGCCTGCTTTTAACCATTCAGCTCTACATGGTTTGTATCCACCGTTCACAAACATGCAGGCTCTCTTTTTTTTCTCCTCCCATGACTGTCCCTTGGTGAGGGGTCCAGATTGTGCCATGTTAGAGCAGGGTTGCATGAAGCTCAGCAGTGCTGTACCCTGGCGGGTTTCCACCCCTGTCAGTGCCAGTGTTTAGTTGTAGTGACGAGGCCTTTCTCTGCACTTCCCTCCATCACAGCAGGTTGCAGGGGTCAGCCGTCCAAAGCAGCTTTAGTCCCACAGCAAGAAGTATCAGGCAGTATGTGTGTATAAATATAACATATTGGCCCTTAGTGAGTCACAGAGCAGAACAGCATCTCTGGAAATAACAAAGCAGGACAGAATTCAGAAACACAAGAGTAGTGATAGAGAATAAAACAGGATCTTGTTTGAAATTCATTTTCTTTTCATTTGACATCTTATTGGTCAAAATAAAAACGCATCGCATTTTTTAAAATAAACAAAAAAAAAGTAGCCTATGCTTCACTGTTGTCTGCTTGTAGGCTTCGCAAAGCTAGTGTTTGAGTAGGTTTAGATTCTTGTGCAAACACAAGAGTTGTTCAACATCCTCTGGGTTGAGGTTGCTCCATCCGTCCATCTTCCTGTATAAAACCAATAAATATGCTGCCTCACGATTTGGGAGGCAGCTTGGTCATTCACAAGATTCGAAATTCGTAACTGAATCTATCTTCCCCCCCCATCCCTAGTCTCCATACGGAGCAAAGATTTGGTTTTGAAAAAAAAATTGGGGGTTTTCTTTGTGTATTTAGGGTCTAGAAAAAGCTAGTCACACGACCGAGGATGGACAACTCCGTTTACAGTATAAAGAAAACCAGCATCATCGAGAAAAGATAGTGGAAATAATGGTGATGTAAAGTATGACGTAATGGGTTGTGCGAGGTATTCTTCATATAAAATGTGAAACATTTTAAAACACAACTAAAAAATACACAGTTAACCATCAATGTTCAGTACCTCAGCTGCTGCTGGTGCTCTACAATCTGAATTAACTGCTGCTTTTGTTGCCCAGTAAAAGGTCTACGTCTATATCTACCCAGAGGAACAGAGCACTGAGATAATATTTACAGAGCTGAAGGATACAGACTCATGTGAACCTCAGCCTGTTTTCAGGCCCATGATGTACAGTAGCTAGATACAGTTGTGTGATATAGCAGCCAATGAAGCGAGAAACCTTTGTGAACATTCGTTTTTACACAAGTACCAAGTACATACTGGCCTACGAGACACAGGCGTTATTGTAGCACAGTCATATGTTGGTGAATAGCAGCTATCTTAGAGTACAGAGCGGTGTTTCACACTGTGAACACTGCCTACACCCACACTGTATTTTTCTCTGTCTATTTCTAAGACGAGCACCCTGTGGTGCCATGTGAGTGCTTTATACCCTTGGCCTTGGACATTGTTGTGTAACCTGCTTTTGCACTGGGGCTTCTCAGCCCAGTTGAGCATTGAGAGTGGACTTTGGTGGCGTTGTGTAATATCTCCTCTTATTTCCAACTCTCTTCTGCACCACTGGAGGGGTTGTATGCAGCAGTCATATCACTGTCAACAGACTTTCTTTCAAAAAGAGAGAGTTTAACAACGTTTAATGCTTCAGTCTTGAAAATAGAAAAGATCAAATTTGAAAGAAGACTGACCAGGTCTTACCAATGTGGATTCTCCCCATGTCTGTGTGGGTTTTCTCCAGCTAATCAGGCTTCCTATCACAATCCGAAGATAATTTTTTTTTGTTTGCCTCGATATGTCAGCCCAGTGATGGACTGGTGACCTGTCGCCACCTCTCGCCCAAAGTCAGCAGGGATTGACTCCAGCTACCCCGCACCCATCAAGGGATAAGTGGGTTAGATAGTGGAAGGATGGATGGATAGATAAGATTAACTTATAGGGCCTGCTAGCTAAGTTAAGTATAAATCAATGAAATATTTCTATCAATGGGGACATGGAGTGCTGATGTTAAAGCTTGTCCGCTTTTAATTGAAATTATTTGAATAATTTTTAAATTGGCCTCTGCTGCCACACAGTTTCATAAAGGTTGGATGAAATACTCCTGCAGCTTTAAAATAACACATAAATTCAGACCTGTCAGTTTCCAGCCTTCTCTAGGGACAGAAATACTGGCGATATTAACACAGATTCAACAACAGCCAGTGAAGAGACATACACGTCTCAGAGCTTATCCTGTAAATCAAGGACTGTGCCTCTCTCATCACACAATCTGCTGTTGTTGGTCGTTTCCCTCCCACGTGCTAACTCATGACAACTCACCACAAGGTGAGGGCAGAACGCAGCTTTTGCGTTGTGATGGAAACTCGGGCAATTCAGCTACAGTCTTACAGCCTCTGTAAAATCAATGGCCCTGTCCCTGCCACATACATTACACTAAACGTAATCCCATGCTCTCCGAGGCTGTTTTCCATAGCTGCAGTTATTGATTTAATGTCTTTCCATTAGACTTGGCCTTATAAACTCTAATGAGTCCCTTGTACAGCAGCTGGGCCTCGTCTCCTCTACCCACACGTAGTGGTGTTGCCTAATGTCGTGCTTTTCTTTACTCACATAGGGAACAGGGGCTTTTCACTGAACCTTGGATACTTTCTGTGGCTCTGTGTATTTGCACTGAACTGTGCTAGGTTGAGGGTGAGAGAGTTTGTATTTGTGACTTGACTGGAGCCACAGGAGACAAGTGATGGGCATGAGTTACTTAAACCACGGAGATGTCATTTTCCCTTTCTATCAGCTACAAATGCAGGAGACATAATGTGGGGTCAAATTCCAGAATGTATATATAATAATGACAGTTTTAACTATTTTATACTGTATTTTTGAAGATCAATCATACAATCACTAGTTATATGTGCTGGAGAGACCTGATAATGAGAGCAGGATGAAACAGTTTTGCAGTGTCATCATCTTTATATAAAGAGCAACCATTTCTACACTCAGTAACATTTAAAGGAAAGGCATTAATGTTCACAAAACTTTCAATTGAAATTGAAATTTATTTTCAAAGCAGCAATTCAGACTTTTTCTACTTTTATAACAATAATACAGATGAGTCCAGTTTACCCATCAACAGGATTGGCTGCTTGCCGTTGTATTGTGTTCACATTTTCTGGTCTAAAGGATACATTTGCTGTAGTTGCACCACTGATCCCTATGCACTAATTGGTGATTAATGTACAGTTTCTGTATCTGTAACATATGGTGGTTTGGTGCAAATGACTAGATGAAAAATGCAGAGGGAAAACAGTACACTGCAGAGGGACAATAGTACACTGCAGACAAAATGCGTGTATATACTATAAAGGAGAGAGAGATGCAGTGTGATATTAATGTAGAAGACATTAATATGCTCTTGCTCTCAGGCTGCTGTGTCTGTGCTCCTAGCTACAGCTTGTGAGATGTGAGGAGGCAGAAACAGAACACATGCTGCAGGTCAGTCTGCACTGTGTGAAGGCCACACTGCTGACCTTCATCAGAACTGCTGCGTGAGGACTAGAGAATATCCCACAGTCAGATTGTGGTGCACACCTCCTCTCACTTACAGTACTTGTGACAGACTCTGCGCTACAGCACTGAGGCATCACTTATGATATTTTCTGTAGACAGCAACTAAAAACTTGTAAATCAGTTTTTCTAGAGACTGTCTTCAATTGGTGATCCATCACAGAAGGTTGTTCACTGACCTAAAGCGATCTCTGATTTCCAGATGGATAAATACACCAGCTTATTTATACATATAATGAGCCAGGGTTAGGTGAGTGGGAAATACTGTTGTCTGAAAATGTGTTATTGGAGTGAGGAGCTTGGCATTCTGGAAAACTAGTGCAGTGGCCATTCTAAACAGTCTGTTTGGAATGGGCTGATACCACTGCTGCTCCACAACATCTGTTCACCAGTTTATTTGATGTTCAGTGAAGCTCAAGGCAGTGAGCAGAACCTCGACTTGGGGAATCAGTATCAGGAAAGGACCTTCTCATTTAGCTCTTTGCAAGAAGGTAAATTAGCATTTTCCTCATATTTCAACAGCTACATTAACAGAAGTTCTTTAAGACTTACAGTATCCCAGTTAAAGAATATTAACATGTTCTGTTAACACAAGTATTTAGAGTGTAAGATAATTTGTCACCCTCACTGATGCATTGTCACAGCCCTTCACTAACTTTCACTGCTAATAGCTATTAAAGCACTGGTAGCATACTAGATTTTCTCATGACCACTGACTTCCTTCTTCCACAGAACTGAATTTAAGGCCTACAGAGATGTGAAGCCTGCCAAGATGATCCGGGCCAAGTCCCAGTACCTGCCACCGGATGAGAAGACCTGCCTGGAGACCAGCTACAGCGCCACCTTCAAGGGGCAAGCCCCGCTGCAGCCGGCTGATAACAAGGCCGTGGATCGGAGGAGGATACGCAGTTTGTACAGCGAGCCTTACATAGACCCCATCAATCAGGTGAGAATGCACCTTTCCAACCTTGTAATATGGTTTGAATTGAATTGTGGCGGGGAAAGAAAGGGGAGCTGATAAAATCTTCAAATTACTGTCATGCCATAACATCGAACAACATTATTACGTTTTAGAACTTAATAGCCATCCCAGCAATCTGATTTCCGCTATCCAACGTCCTTAGGTTGACAGATATAGTTCTCGCTCTAAACCCAAAAAGTCTGGAGCCGCAGCGGCTGGCCAGGGCAAGCCAGTGAAGAAAGCCAAAGATAAGCAGAGCGCCGGGCTGAAGGGCTCCAAGAAGACGACCTCGGAGAACCAGTCCGAGAACCGGCCGGCAGTGGGGGACAAGGAGAAAAGTAAAGAGATGAACAACAAACTGGCTGAGGCAAAAGAGTAAAAATCATTTAGCACTACTTCTATTTTTGT
The DNA here is from genome assembly GCA_038501795.1 of Pseudopleuronectes americanus. Lineage (NCBI taxonomy): Eukaryota > Metazoa > Chordata > Actinopteri > Pleuronectiformes > Pleuronectidae > Pseudopleuronectes > Pseudopleuronectes americanus. The sequence goes on from CM076728.1 coordinate 3,862,944, forward strand.
TTCTTATATTTTGGGGGAAATCGGACACAGAGGCTGCAAAATGAATTAAGGTTCTTCATCTGTGTTCTCATCTCTGTCCTCCTTCCTCTCTGCTTCCCCGTCCACTCTCTTCTTCGACTCTTCTTCTCTCAGTCTCTCATTCAGTCTCTAGTTCCTTTATTCTTCTCTGTCCTACCTCTTAGCTCTGTTTGTACAATGATACTAGAATAAGATGTCCACAGTCCACATGACATGTCATTGCTGCTCCTGCCTCATGCTTTTCTCTATAGTACGGAGTAGGAGCATCCTCTTCCCTGCCATTTGATGCCACCCACCACCCCCACACTGCTTGCCTCCATTCAAGGTTGCCATGGCTACTGGCTGCCTGGCTAGCCAATGGATGGCTTTTATTGTATGGGCCCACCAACAAGCAATTCTAAAAGGTTTGGCTTTGATCGGCTGAGCAGATTGCTTTGTTGTGTTTATCAAGGATTTTCTTCCCTTTTGTTTTTTTTTGTTTTTACGAAGTAAAGATGATCAATTTGGCACTTTGGGTATGATCTCATATTTTGCTAAATTCACAGCAATCTGAAAATCCTTTGATAAATGTGCTGCTTGGTTAGTCATGAGTGCCAGCCTGTTTTCTACCTGCTCTGTCATCAGCGCTACTGTCCTCTGTTCATGTTGAGCTCCCGGGCTTTAAGCGCGTGTTGAGCAACACTCTGTTAAACGTGATTTTGTCTCATTTATCTTTGAACTCTGTAAACTTATTTAAGTTCATCTTAAGAAAAAACCCTCGTCTGTCTCCTCCATTTATGTGCAGCCCATTCATCCACTGGTGTTTAACTTTACTCAGGCTATTTTGTAACATCCAATTTGTTGCCAACAAACCATGTGGGTCACACTAGACTGATTATGCATTAAACACCAGTCATTTGCATAGCAGATGAATATTCCCACTGAACTAGATAACACTGTCATGCACTCGTAGTGACATTTTACATTAGAGTAACAAGGTCTTTCAGATTCAGAGGGATGAGCTGCTAAATGTTCCGTTGAGTGGTTTAGTTTGTCCGTCGAGCTCAGTGTTGCCGAGCTGTCAGCCTCATAGTTCATAATTCTGTCAAATCGCCTCCAACACATTAACTGAGCCGTCTGTGAAGCTCCACAACATGATATGCATTTGCAGTAGCCTGCACTCAAACACATTCACACACACCTCCTGTTTTTAGACATACGCTGCCCGGAGGTGAACCTTACCCTTGTGATTAGCCTGCAGACGGCTCATGTTGCTGCTTAATAGCACTTCTCACATCACTGTTACACAGAGAGCTGAATGGATGAAGCACAGATTCACTCTTCAAATAAACGTTTTCTCAATAAATAATCAGGTCCCTGATAGATTATTCACATCTAAACCAATAACCAAACCACAGTGGTGTGATGTGAGTGTAACTTTGACCATACTGCTCAACGCTCTCTGTTTCTGAATCCACATTGTTCCTCTTGTTTTGCCTAAATTCCAATTTGAATAACAGCATGTTGGGTTTAGTTTGTTTCAATTGATGATTTAAGACTGGATTAACTCTACTTTTGTGCGGCAGGTCCCACATGGTGGTGCCGTGTGTGTATGTGTGTAATAGGTATCTAGCAAAGTTTAACAAAACTAGAAGTTAGGCCTGTTTCTTTTTTTCTTTTTTTTTATCCGGATTTCCTCAATGAGATGTGTTGAAGAAAAGGGAACAAGAAATTGGCTGTACTGTAACTGTTAATCTGTTAAAACCAATTATAACCTCGCGTGTATATAAAGGCATACATTTTGTGTATATATTATACTCAGTCCAAAGCATCAAAGTGCTTTCTCTAAATCTTAGCATTAATACATAGAAACACCTCTTTGGGGAATAAAAGAGCACTGTCATCGATGTGCTCCACCCCCACACTCACCTGACTGTTCTCATTAGTTCTGCCACTCAGCATCCCCCTCTCCATCCTGACTGGACGGGTGTAACCGCCTCTGTTTTCTGTGGTGTCTGCAGCAACCATCGCCGCCACCACCGCCGCCATGTCTATCCAAGCCGAGCATGCGCCCCATCTGGAGTGAGGGCCCCCGACTCATTAGCATTTTGCAGCCTTTGGTCGGGTGACGCTTTGTCACGTTATTACACCAGGGAGGGAAGGAGGGAGGTGGGCGGGGGGGCGCTGCAGGGGGCAGTTAAATGTAAACAGTGCTTAGCACAGCACACACCTGGTGCTATCTGTGTGACTAATAGGCAAATAAGGATAGAAAGTATGGTAAAGAAAGTTATGTCTTGGGCAAAAAAAGAAAGAAAAAAAAGAAATTGACTGTGACGTGCTTGTGTTTCTACCTGCTTGCTCATATTTAATGAAACATTTCAAATAAATGCAAAAAAAAGCAGAAAAAGCAGTGTCTTCTCGCTTCCTTTTGTTACTGGTTAAAGAGTAGTGGTTGCAGGTATCTGTCAGCATTCCTCTTGTCCCAGTGTTTGTCCTGAGAGACGACCTTTATTCAATGAATCCACATGGAAGAGAATTTTGCTCTCACCACTTCTTTCTTTGCTTATCCAAACCTGCGCCACATTCTGGCATAAGCTCTGACATCCGCTCCAGGCCGTGCATGTTGCCCCCATGTGAGAACTGAAGAATATATTATTGTTGCACCTTGTCTCAATATATTCCAAGAACTCATCTAACTTACAAAGCAACATGCAAGCCAAAGGATGTCCAGACACTTATTCCAGAATAAGATGTCATGTGCTTTTTAGCCTTTTAGTTAATGTATAATTGATGCACTTTATTGTGACACTACACAAATTTGTGTCATTTTTAGTCTGGTTTCATGGTTAGAATTTGATTTGAGAACGTCACACTTGGATGATGCTGTGTCAACTTTCTTGTTTTGCTAATGAGTGACATTCTGATTCATTTGAAGGGTTGTGCTAAAACAGTACCACTACATACAACTCTGCCAGCCAATCCGAGACATTAGCTGGGTGCAGACTCTAAAGCAACACCTGTGGGGCTGTGCACTGCCCAATCCCAGGTAACCCATCATGAGCGCGGCTAGGCAAAAAATAGGCAACGAGCCACAAATGCCACTCATACTCTCATATCCACACATGCTCATGGAATTTATGTTTTAACGTTTTAATACAGTGGCACAATTTGTTTTCTTTTTCTGGCGCACCAACACATTATTTCTGGCCCACCCCTCGGGCCATGGCCCCTCTGTGTTTCTCTTCCATATGGACACTAGAGTAGGGGGTGACCGGGGCTGTCTGACCGCCTGCTCTCACATCCCACATGCAAGGTTCCTTAAGGTGCCTTTTCTTAAGGAGGCCGCAGGTTTAAGCCCGATCATCTCCACCATCATGACCCTCTGTCAACTGCAGTGCTGCACCCTCTCCCTCTTCACGGCTAAAACTAACTGCACGACTTGTTTTTGAATTATGAATCATTATACGAGTGTATTTCCCACCCAGGGAGGAGAGTGGAGGTCACTGCCTCACACGCCATGAAATCAATGAAGTGTTGCATTTTGCATCTCGGCTTGTTGATGGTTAAAATGTGCATACTACTGTATGTCTAGACTATAATGATCATTTTCTTTCATTCAAACGCATGCTGCCACTGTTTTTCTGTTGGACCTGCAATCAGATGTTTATGTTTAGATCAAGACTATCTGTAGAGTTTTGGCATGGATGTATGGTGAGCCCGACTGGGGTGAGTATAAATGGAATGAGGGAAGATGCTCTGCTTTGGAAAGAGACGATTCAAAGGAAATTGTAAGTGCATGTTAACGATCTTCTCTCTCATTTGTACCATCTAGTATCTTTGTTTCACAGAACACCCCGAGACCCTCATTGAACTATCGACATCCTGTCGTTCATGTCACGGAGATGAATTGAGTCTGTCAAAGTGAGGATTAAAACCATTGGTCTGTATTGATCTAAATCAGTGGTTCTCAATCTTTTGAACACAAATTAGACCAAGGACCCCCATTTGACAGGATTTCTTGTTTTCAATGTTTTATAACAGGAAGTGTATGAAATTTGGGACCAAAATACTAAACATATCATAAGCATGTTATAGTGAAAACAAATTATTCCTTGAAACCCTGATCTAAATAAACCTTCAGAAAACACACAATAACGTACTTATTCTAAATCCGTATTCCAAAAGTTAAGTTTTTAAGATACACTATGAATTAAATCACAAGGTTATCATGAGGCCTTTTAATGTCATATCTGTGGAAAACAGAATAAAGGAGCTGTAGTTAATGTAGCTGGAGTGTCCGTCCCTAAAACAAAGCTCTGATACATATTCTCCTGTATAATGAGTGGTCACAGGGTGCTCAGCTTAGCTTATCCCAATGCTCGGCTGTGGTCCGCCCGAGAAAAAGGTCTCATACTCTGTCTCTTTCTGTCTCCTTCTTCTCCCTCCCTCTCTGGTATCGTAACCATGTGCTGCCTCCTAGAGGTGCTAAGGACGAGCCTCTCCGACCCAGTCATCATCATTCCCAGGGTGCTGCTGGAGGAGATGTACCACCACCACTGGAATTGCCCGAGCCTCGGAGGAGCGGCGGAGTCGTTCGCTTTGCCCTAGACGGGAACCAGACTGAGTAGCTCTGCCTCTGAGGGTGGAGGAGGCGGCTACACCCGTACACACCGACTGCCGCTCCTTGCTGTATATATCTAGTATTTAAGGTGGATTAGGAAAAGATGATAATACGATATACAATAAAACAGCCTACATATTTGAAACACGCATGTTTTTGGCTTATAGGTCACAGCTGTTTAACCCAAATGGCATTATCACAAAGGTGCTACATTATTTTCCAGTTTCATGCAATTTATTTCAAAGGACATTGTCAGAACTGTTAGGAAAACTACACCATTAAGTGCTTATACAACAACCACATGACAAACTGTTACTGTACAATGACCGGTTTTAGTGTAAATAAAATGAGCATTGCTTGCAGATTGCCATGCTGTATTTTACTTTCTGTTTTATGGTCAGTCATTTTCAAACAGTGGGTTGGAACAGGGTAGAGTGATGAATGAGTTCAGTGTGTTGCACAGACAGAGAAAACCTACCTTTGATTATAATGTAAAGTTTCAATGCATAAGGGGAAATAACAACCTCATTTTAAAAGTCTTGAAATTATTAGAGCTCTTTCACTACTCATACTAAAATGATACAGTTTGTGTACCTGTGTTAAAATGACATCTTACTTCAACTTCAAACAAAAAAAGGCTTATTGATCCCAACAAATAACCAATACAAGTAAATATGAGTTGGATTTTGTGACATGACAGCAGTTTAGAAGCCACTCATGATTCAGTATGTGACATATACAAGTGTGGACAGTCCAGGTACACAGAGAATTAACTCCATTTTGAGGATAGACTAGTGGGTGATGATTTGGCAGTTTTTGAAGAAGCAAATTTCCTGTAAACCACTGGGTCAATGGGTTCTTGGGAGTGTGTGTGTGTGTGTCTTCAATTCTCAGATTTATTCTTATTTATTTAGACGAAATGTTGAATTTGAGTTAAACCTGTTTTTTGTCATAAGTAGATCAAACACACTCTTATGAATGCACGTGTCATTTCTTGGTTTTGGATTAGGTTTGCTAATGATAAGAATGTGAACTTTGGCTCAGACTTTTTATAGCAGAGAGCAACAAAAAGAAAAGAGCGACAGATTACCTGAGGGAATTATTGGGAACCTTTTTCAATGCTTTGTTATTGCAGGTTCTCATATTTCAATGTCTTATAAACCAGGATTTAAGGGCGAACGAGGGACGTAGAAGCAGGTCAGCAGGGAGAGAGAGAACCGCAATCAAACAGCTGGTTCAAGGCTTCAGTGTAGAGAAGCTGATTCCTTGTCGCTGTTCATTTTACTCCTCATTAAGCTGCTCCCCTCTCAATGCTGTTGTATGCTTTATAGCCAACAGTAAATTACACTATAAATAACTGTGCTCACAATCTCTCACATGCACACACACACGCACACACACACACACACACACACACACACACACACACACACACACACAGTACACACAACATAAAGCTGCACGCGCCCCCTGATTCAGGGACGTCTCGACACAACACACTCTGGTGCTGAACATTTCTGGGATTTGTGTAATCGTGCGCTTGCAGACGATTGTCTTGAACGAGCAGTGGGGGCTGGGGTGGGGTGGGGTGGGGGGGGGTTGACACTCTGTCACACTGTCAGTCTAAATCAGCGACTCACCCATCATCACAAATTATTCAAAACTCAGAGAACTGGGCTGAGAGACCTCCCCCACCATAACTACTGTTGGGTTACAGTGTTTGTGCTCTTCTGGTCCAGCGGGACTGTCTGTACCACAAGGTCTACTGACACAGTTCTGTTTAATGGCATGAAGACAAACCCATCACAAGGGGAAGAGGGGCACGAGCTCTTTATGAGGACTGTGGCACCCTACATGCAGAGCGATTCTTTTATTTACTTTCATTTTTTCATAGAGTAATTTCAAGAGCAATACATATCCACTAATTGTATAGAATAGGTACAGAGGGGTCATCTGATCTAATTTCTCTGGGGTTTAGGAATGGACGGTAAAGTGGAAGGAAAGGAGGTGATTGCTAATTTTGATTTATTACCCTGGAGTAAACTACCCTGTGACTGGTGTGGTGAGGAAAGGAAAACACAACACGTCCTCCTGCACAACCACAAAGTGACAGCGTCCGCATTCAAAGATACACATTTTATTATTTATGTCTGCAGCAAATGTCAGTCTAATTTTCAATAAATTTGCATATAGATTTGCACGTAAGTTTAACAGTTTTTTTATGCATGTGAAAAAATTGGTTGTGAACATTCACTTCACTTAAAAAGAAGAATTGTTGGACCAATGTAAGAACATTATGTAGTTGGTTATAACAAATTAATTGATGTTTGGCCTAAATGGTCTCAGCCATTATGATTTTTCTTTTGTCTTTGAAATTTCAACAAAAATTCTTCAGAAACCCCACACAACTAACTAAATAACTGTCTGTACTCTGCCAATGATTTGCACAATTTCCCAGGAAGAAGTGGGGCCTTTCAAATAACTTTTAATTTAATCAAACATTTTAATAAAAACAGTCCCAGATTTTGGTAGTCCAGGTCAGTAGTTGAGTAAAAGTAATCATTCCACCATTGAAATTGATTGACAAGCGAAAGTCACACAGCAGGTGAGCAGGGTCGTGTGTGAATGGTTTAATTACACTGCTCGTATCTGAAGATTATAATCCGTTACACTGCTGGGGGGAGCTGGAGGAAGGTCCTGAGCTGCTCTATAAAAACACAGTAAGGGATGTTGAATTAGTCATGACCTGTGTGAGAGAAAGCCTTTGGAGATCCCTGCACATCCTGCACAAACAAACACACACACACACACACACACACACACACACACACACACACACATATACACACACACAGACCATAAACAATAATGTATGACTGTGTCTCAGAGACGCCCTGGAGTGACCTGGATGAAAAGAGACGGATGTGAGGAAGAGGGGGAGGTAAGAGTAAGACCTGTGGACCCATACATCATGTTGCAGCCATTATGAGGGGACGTGGCTCTGCTGCTTTCCAGAATATGGACGTGTCTCAAAGCTCATTTCTTCTCCAGGGCCCCCTGCGGATCCCCAGGGGCTGATTTATGAATTCAGAATCACTCCCCAGATGCCAGATTGTTTTTAACAAGAGGTATTGTTGTTCACTGTGGCCACTGTGTGTGTGCACGTGTTTGTGGAGCTATAGATGATCCAAATCTAAGTCATCCACAGTAGAATAACAGCAAAGCATGAGTAGATTGAAGGACATTTGATTCACAAATTCCGAACACATCATTTGTTTCGCTTTAATAACAACATCACTTCTCTCGAGATTTCAAGCGTTTGAACTGAAATGGTTCCCCCGCTCTTTCCCTCCACTTTGATCGCTGATGCCCTCCCTCCCTTCCTCCTTCCATCCATTATTCCTTCCATCCCTACACTGGGGCTGTTGCCATAGAGACAGGTTGCCAAGCCTCTGACAGTGGAGCCGAATGGGTTAATTAAAGGAGGTGGGGCTTGCGCAGCCCTCCAGACGGCTGTTAACTGTCCTTTGCCACTGGCCTCTAGGGACCCCCCCCTCTCAAAAGTGAAAGCCTCTGCTGTTTAGTATTCAACCCCCTCCACGTCGACCCAGGAGCTACATCTATGACTCTGTAGTCAACAACGTGGGTTAGTGGGAATTGAGGGGTTCCTCCTTAGCTTTAACTGAGAAAGACATCTTCTTAACAACTCCTCTCATCAAAGACAGACCATAACACATATGTTCCCTTCCATCTCGACTAAACCATACATGCATGCATGGAAATCAAACCTTGGCTCTGATCTAAACTTCTTCTTACACCGGTGCCTCCTGCTGTCTCCTGTAAACACTGTAAACATGTCTCTGTGAATCATGGAAGCCATTTTGCATTGATTATTAAAGCTGAAGAAGTGAACCAGCAGCACCACCAAGTGTCCGCGTCCATACAGAGCAGGTTTATTGTCAAAGCACAAGTACCGTGTGTCTGGTACAGAACACAATGAATATTTCAGATGTGTTACAAACAGTTCACTGAGCGTGTAATGGTAAAAAGAAAAACAGCAGCTAAAAGGAAAAGTGCATGAACATTATTGAACACAGTGTAAGGATAATGGACTACATGAATATGATCATTGTACTGTAAATGTGTAGTAGTTATATATAGTCACATATATATAAATATAGTCATTACATCATCTGCCTGTTTTCACTTCTCAGATTTTAACTCCATTATCACATCTGTTGCTTCTAAAACTTTACATTTTTGAAATATGTAACAAATATATTTTAAGATATTGGTTTAAAACATTCATCTCTATATTTGACATTTCAGTGTAAAACTAACAACCACTACTATAATTTAAATGTATTTTAATATATATAAAGTGGGCAGGTAAATATTAACATCATCTGTATTTTTCCATGTGCAAAGATTTGCAATATTTTAATCAGAACGAATGTGAGAACCAAACAGTGCCATCTAGTGGCGACCATGCAGTAATAGAATATATTTAAAGATGTTTCCTAGATCTGTGACTTTGGTTGAAGGGTGGTGTCGCTGCTGCGGCTGCTGCTGCTGCTGCTGCACCCTTAGGTGTTGAAGACAAGGTAGGTGAAGTTCTCCTGCTTGGGTTTGACACTGAAGTTGTAGTGTCCGATGCGGTTCCTCTGGTAGAAGAAAAGGCAGACGAAGCCAAGGATGAGGAAGAGGAACAGGCCGACTCCCAGACAGGAGAAGCCGATTATATAAACAGGGTCATACTCCTGTTCCAAGTTGTCTGAAAGAACATGAGGTAGATTAGAGTGTTAAGAATCAGTTAATACAGACTCAAGAGGATAATGGCTTTGAAAGGTCAAACCCCTCTATAAGGACATATTATATAAATACTGTAGTTTTTATAAGTTCTTAAACCAAACTATTGCTGACCATGCTTTTTTAATAAAATCATCTTATGAGTTCATTATGAGGGTAAAATGCAAATACATTTTTATCAACCTGGCTTCTGAGGTTTTATAATTTCCGTCAAACTACTTAAACTTTCCTCCCTTCCAGACTGATTCTAGAGAGAGCAGCGTCCCAGTCGTCATTCAACTGAAGGCTTGGATAACAGTTCAGCTGGTCAGAGGCAGAGCAGGAGCTGAGAGTGTCACTGTTACTTCAGGTGGAGTCCTCTTTTTTAACAGAATCACACGTCATAATAGAAGAGTAACATTTTTAATTATAGACATGGTCATTCTCTTTAAAACACTCACAATCAAAAAGTCTTTGTAGAGGTCCAGAGGAACCGTGAGATGTACCCAGTCTGTTCATAGATCGAGCTGATCTCTGCAGACAGTCCTGCAAGAAAACACAAGAGAATCCTTCGCTGATCTTCCTCTAATCCTCAACATTCAAACAAAGAGATGCATAAATAAGATAGATAGATAGATAGATAGATAGATAGATAGATAGATAGATAGATAGATAGATAGATAGTAGGGTTGGTAATGAATAATCGTTATTCGAATATTCGTTCATTAAGAATTATTCGAATAAAAATCCAAGCCTAATGAATATCGTTCTAGTCCCGCGCATTATGAGTATCTGAGCATCTTCCGGTATTTTGAGCAAGCGCGACTTCCTACAGCAGATGAGTGTAACGATGCTAAAGCCCCGTCAGATATCTTAACGGACTATTAGTTCAGTTCAGTGTTCAGTGTTAGTGTACATCTAAAGAAAATATGTATTCACTCTAACCGCCCCATCCTTTCCCGTAAACTCACAGACCAGGGTTCCTAAACTGAAAAAGAATCACATTTATTTATTGTTTATATGTATATTTATTTATCATTCAGATAATGGAACATATATTTTCACAGTGAAAGCCAGTGCATGCTTCTGCAACTGCGCAGGACTCATTGTCATTCATGCTTCCCCAACCGTTGAGCGTGTTCACCGCCAGAACACTAGGCGGAGTAACGTGTTTTGTCGAATACGACTTCTTACTTCTTCGTCGACTGTTTATTTACAAATCCGCCAGTCAGTGATGGGTTATACAAGTGTTTATAGTTTCGGATCTCTTCTGACAACTGCTCTATTTGGTCCATATTCGTTCTTCTAAATCTTCCGTTGTTTCTGCCTGTATTATGGGGCATGAAACCGGAAATGCGACCACAAAAAGGATGTAGTTAGCAGACCAATCACAGCCTTGCGGGCTGGCGGAGGCTTGCGGAGCTTTGTCTATAGTTAGAATAATTGTGCGACGCACGTAAGAAGGGATACTTAAGCACGTAAAGGGCCCGGAAGGGGGCCCTTTACGTGCCCCCTTCCCTAACCCAGGCCCGTGAAAACGCAGAAGCATGCAACGGCCTTAAGCCTCTTTAACACAATTCAATTCAAGCAACAAAATCGAACTTCAGCATATATTCGAATTTAGTATAAGCGAACAGAGACTAACCAAATATTACTTCAACACGTCATTTAAGTGCACTGCACCACGGTGGGCATGAAGTCCAGATATCGCAATGGAATTGCACTGCGTCGTGCCTTAGCGAATATTCGAATAATTGTTCAATAACGTTATGAATATTCGAACATGAAAACTCCTTTAAAGTCCCATCCCTAATAGATAGATAGATAGATAGATAGACAGACAGACAGACAGACAGACAGACAGATAGATCGATAGATAGATAGATAGATAGATAGATAGATAGATAGATAGATAGATAGATAGATAGATAGATAGATAGATAGATAGATAGATAGATAGATAGATATATAGATATAGATAGATAGATAGATAGATAGATAGATAGATAGATAGATAGATAGATAGATAGATAGATAGATAGATAGATAGATATAGATGGATGGATGGATAGATAGATAGATAGATAGATAGATAGATAGATAGATAGATAGATAGATAGATAGATAGATAGATAGATAGATAGATAGATAGATAGATAGATAGATAGATAGATAGATAGATAGATAGTGCCTTTACAGTTTTATATAGGACGTACTCAGTGCCGCTGCTAGCCATTTTGGTGCCCTAAGCATAACTCCTTCATGATGCCCCCATTTTGTTGCCACATTCTGGGATGAGTGAAGTTGTAAAATGAACAGAGAACAAATGGGTGTGCTGTGCCGAGCGCATGGCCTGTTCTCTTGTCCTTTGTTGGCTGAGGCAGGACCTATGATACAACCAAACGTTCGGCTACATAATTACTATAACTATGAAGATTTTTCAGTTGCCTATTTTTTGGTGCCCCCTCAGGATTTGGTGCCCTATGCACAGTGCGTTGTGCGCGTTATTGGAGTGGCGGCACTGGACGTACTCACAGGCACACAGGTGTCTGATCCAATCTGGACACAGATGTAGACTTGGCAGTGCAGATAGATCATGTCCAGGTTGACGAAGGAGAAAATCTGCACAGACACTCGAGATGTGCTGTAGTTCCCGTTCATCAACACGTTTGTGTACGTGTTAAGGGAGCAGCTGTGGAGAGAAGAATGTCAGAGATGAAACAGAAGTGTCTTTTTTGGATGACTGCATCTGATGCTGGTAGGAATGGTGTCTAACTACATGATTGTTGTAATATATTTGATTTCATTGCTATGAACATGTCACAGTCTGTCATTTTAGTTTGTATTTTACAGTCTCTTTGTTAAGAGTGTTTTCTGTTTTTCGTTTTATTTTGTAGGCCCTGCTTCTCGTATGTGTTCAATTCCTATCTCTGTGGTTGTCTGCCCCAGTCCTCAGTTTATGTTTTGTTTTGTCCCTTAAAGACTTTGTTCATTAAAGATTCAATCCTTGATTATACTCTGCGTCTGGGTCCTACTGCTCTATGTCGCCCCTTAATCTTAACAGCACATGAAAACCTGTCGGACTAAACTCTGGTGACCTGGATCGAACGGGCCTTGGGGTGACTGACGGTACTGGGCTGAATGTGGATTTATTGTTGTCACGACATGGTTTTTTAGGTTTGCTTTGAAATCAATTGCAAACTGCTTTTTTGTATAAAGTTCTTTGAAAAAGATACTCCCTCCATTCCTTCATTGATCTGTTTTTCCTGTAAACTTCAATAATCAATAGAATGGATGCTTTGCCATCTCAAAGGTTTTGTTTTCCTCTATATTGTTTCCTTATGATCTAAACTGTATGCTTGTAATCCAGTCATCTTAAATCTATATTCATATTGTATGTACTGGCATAAATACAGCTACCTACCGGTATGTGTAGATGACTTTTATTTGAATTATCTAAACTAGCACTTCCATTGGAGAGTGACCTGATGCAGCATTTTTTATTACATTTGCAACAGTTATATAAGTGTACAGCAATTGAAGACCAGGGGGTCTAATGTGTGCTTTCTTAAATAAGAAGCTACAGACAGAACGTGGTTGGCTTAGCTTAGCATAAAAACTATTAACAAGGGCATGTCTGCAGCTCGGCACCTAATATGTTATTATCTTGTTTGTATAGTCCATGCAAAGGCCAAAGTGTAAATAATTACAAAAACATATTGTCTGTAAGGAGAAAACAAACATGATATTATGTGTTAATTACAGATGTTTAGACGTGCTGGTAAACAGATTTCATGACCTTCAGATGAGTCAGGTAAGACCTGCTTCCACTCTTCAGGCTGAGCTGCAGTTTTTTAATATAAGCAGCTACAGTCAGCATCTGTGGCTTTACATTCTACAGACATATTAGAAAGTTGTATCGATCTTCTAAGACTCAACAAAAAAAAAGCTTGAATAAAGTGTGTGTTTGACTCATCATGATTAGAACATGGGGGAGTTATATGTTATATAGCAGAGCTATATGTTATATAGCAGACTACAGCATCATGAAGCTGAGAACATGTTCTTAACCTTTTTTTAGCCTGTGAAGGTATTTTTAGGTCTCAAACACCACCTAGCAATTAGTGTTGTCATGGAAATCTGGGCACCCGTTCCATTGGTATTTTATTTTGAAAAGGATGAAGGGAGCGCCACACTGACTAAAATTAGGAAAATGTCATGAGAGACAATGGTAGCAGTGGTTTTATTTATGTTAATATTAATTTGAAATCTCTTGTGATAATAATTGCATTCTCTGTTTTGTTATCCCTATGACAAAATTACACAAATTGGGATCTCAAAATAAAAAATTTAAGAAGTCAAGCCTTAATCAGAAAAAAAACAAAACATAATATTTAAATAAAGAAAATATTTTAAAGAAAATAACAATACAAATGTTAATCTGTGAACTGCCAGGATCTAAATGAAGGGTCTGACTGCTAGGTTGAGGTATTCTGAAGTGTGTAGTTATGGTAGTAATGTAGTAGTAGTAGTAGTAGTCATAGTATTTGTTAAAAAATGTGTAGTTATAGGCATGGTAGTTTTATTTATAAAGCACATTTCATATCTAGTTTGAAGGTGGTGTACAGGGACATTAGGAAACAATTCAAAAAAGAGGATTTACAAAGAGTAGGATAAAAGAGGTAGAAAAGAAATAAAAATAACTACTTTCGTAAAAATGTTAAAGGTTGGAGTAAGTTTAAAGTATTAGAAAAATATAAATAAAATAGATACAAATATGCAAGATAATTAATTTACTTACAATTGTAAAAATGTAAAAATGTATCCTAGTACCATAGGGCCATTGGTTCCAGCACTGTGCTGATTGTTTCGATTTGACCCTGGGCTCCAGTAGCTGACCCTCCCCAGTGATCTCAGGGGGCTGGTATGGTTATATTGCCCTCTCATGTCCTAAGTATTTAAGGTCAGCTCCAAATATATATATTTAATAAAATAATATAAACTGTTAATCTAAGTGAAACTGTTGGCCTTATAGAAACAGTGGCAGGGACATTGTGTTGGAGGGGGAAACAGACCTGTTCTCAATGAATGGGTAGCTCTGGGTATCTGCAGGATTCAGGGTGGGAGTAGCCCAGCACTTGTTGATGACTACTTTAATCTGCTCTGAGGAGGTGTTCAGGCTGACCTCCACCACCACTACGTCCTCAGACGACATGCTGTAGTTGTGGGGCAGAGGGACTGTCCCATTCATCAGCCGCACCGTCACCTGGAACGACCCCATGCCTATGATGATATCTTTGATAATGTCATACCTGTGGATGGGTGAGAACAACATATGTTCAGCTATACAATGAGTATAACGCTTGCATATTTTGATTGTTGACACATAAAATGTTATCTTTACTATACTATTATCTTTTCTCCATTGCTCTGCCAATTTAGTCCATCATTCCTTTAAAAACATAACAGACAGACTGCATGTTAAGCATACCCCATGGAGCCAAAGTCAGCAGAGATAAGCATGCTCTTCATGTAGGGACACATGATGGGAACCTCCAGACGAACTCCGGATGAGATGTTTGGATCCATGTAGTTGAACAGGGTCACAGATACTGTGTAGTGGGTTTCATTCTAAAAATAACAAAGGTTGGAGGCAGATTGGGTTGGATGTAATTGAATTGTAGAGTCAAAGAAAGAGAATGCATCAGAAAAGAAAAACCCACATGTGTAAGTATAGTGGCGCACTCATTCCAGGCCACGGTCAGCTGGGCATGGGTGTCATTGCCTCCGTTGACGCCACATTCCTGCGAGCCCAAGTACAGGTCGCTTTCATTGATTTTGGTGTTCAGAAGAAATTCTTTGGCAACTGTTACGGTGATGGAAGTGACCCTGCACTGCACTGAGATGGCCCCGTGCACAGAGTGGGTTCTCTGGGCCAAAGCATTGGTTGTAGCAGCAGCAGCCGTTGTGTTGGTAACAGTGGGTGCAGGAGTAGAAGTTATGGATGTTTTTGCAGTGTTGTTTGTTGGGGGTGTGTTCATGATTGTTTTGGCTGTAGTCAAGGTTGTTTGGGTCGTAGTGATGGTAATTGGGGTTGTAGTGATGGTTGATGGGGAAGTAGTCATGGTTATTGGGGCAGTAGTGATGGTTGTTGGGGCAGTAGTCATGGTTATTGGGGCAGTAGGGATGGTTATTTGGGGACTATTTGTGGCTGTTGAGTTTGTAGTGATGCCTGTTGTGGCAGTAGTCATGGCTATTTGGGGACTATTTGTGGTTGTTGAGTTTGTAGTAATGGTTGTTGTGGCAGTAGTCATGGTTATTGGGAGACTATTTGTGGTTGTTGAGTTTGTAGTGATGGTTGTTGTGGCAGAAGTAGTGGTTGTTGGGGCAGTAGTGGTTGTTGTCGCAGCTGTAGCCATAGCTGTTGGGGCAGTACTCATGGTTATTGGGGAAGTAGTCACGGTTATTGGGGAAGTAGTCATGGTTATTGGGGCAGTACTCATGGTTATTGGGGCACTATTTGTGGTTGTTGCGGCTGTAGCAGTAGCTACTGGAGCAGTAGTGGTGGTTGTCGGGGCTGTAGTCGTGGTTGTTGAAGCTGTTGTCATGGTCGTTGGTGCAGCAGTGGTTGTTGTTGCGGGGTTAGTAGTGGTTGTCATTGCAGGAGTAGTGGTAGCTAGAGTGGCGACCGTAGAAGTGGTTGAGGCCGCTGTGGTGGGTGTGGCTGTACTAGAAACCATTTCACTTGTTGATATAATCACAGTGGTGATGTTTGGAGTGGTTGTTACTGTGGTTAATGCTGGATCCCTGGTTGAGGCCTTCGTTAGAGATAGGGGGGTCGTGCCAGCTGTAGATAATATTGCAGGTATTGGTGATGGTGTGATTGTCTCCGAGGAAGCATTTGCTGCACAAGACAAGATACTGCGTTACAAAACACAAAGATATTCTCTTCATTAGATCTGAATAAAATCAATTCATACCTTGACAGGCTCGCCCAGGCCTGTCTGGGTTGTTGTCTGTAAACGCTTCCATGCAATTACACGTGTAAGAGCCCAAGGTGTTGTTACATGTAGCCCATTGGGAACAGTCATTTTCCCCTGATTCACATTCATTAAAATCTACAAAACAAATGATTTTGGATCAATAACATTGATGTTGTTATTTAGTCTTGTCAAATGTAACTGCAACTCAATAGCATGATTTGGTAAACCCCCAGGACCTGTCAAATGCCCTAGTCTTTTTAACCACTGCTCCATAACATCCAGGTCTTCAAGTCCTTAGCAGGATGACCACGATGACATCATTAAGGTGTTTTCCATACTCAGAGATGATTATAACTAATGTGAAGTTACTCATCTAAAATACTGAGGTGAAAATCAAACTTAGGCTACAGTTGAATAGTCAGAAGAGAATCCTTTCTTCATCACATTTCCTTGAACTTGATGGAAAATGTCATGAAGTCAAAGAAAGTTGTGAAAGACAATTCATAAGGACAGTCATAATGCTAAGAAAATCAATCTGCACAATACTGCATCATCAATACATTTACTGATATCTCCTTTCATAAAGAATGCTACAGTGTATCCTATGACCAGTGACTGTGACGGGAGATTTTATATTTAGATATGTTTAATGGTAGAATGACAAGTATATATGAATATTATATAGATATGTTTCTACAGGTTTGACTCTGAGATAATCTGTGACTTTCCTTTGCCAAGATGTGTATTTGTTGGAGACATCTCCCTGTTGTTATAGACAAAGGTTTAACAGCAGGGGCCAATCGAACAGATGTTGCAGAGTGGCTATAGGTGTTATGACCAGAGACGGGGGTCTCTGGGAAACAGGTTTTAGACTCAAGAAGCAGTTCTTCTAGTCTGGTCAGAATCAACATTCATTGTGTGATGGTACTTCAAAGAGGATCTACTTCTGCTGGGGCAGACCACGGGATTGGTCATCTTGGTCATGACAATGAAGAGAGCTGATTGGACAACATTCTACCTCCGTGTGAGGAGGGTCTGAAACTGTATAAATGTATTGTGAGTTCATTGTTCATAGCTCTTGCTTAGAATCTGTCAGTGGTTCAGCATTAGCCCCCGGCCGCAGCTGGGTAAAGAATTAAAGCTACCAGAATTGGTAACTGTTTGTGCTGTCCTGTAATGTAATTAAAAACTGCCATTACATGACCATAGTCATTTAACTGAATTTCGAGTTGCATTAAGATCATTCTCGACACTCAAATCTAAAGGTTTTTAGACCAAAATAAGTCAAAATAAGTACCAGTTATGCTTGTGCTGTTTCTATCCACAGTGTATTTGGAGCTGTTCATCAGGGAGTTAAGCAGAGCCAGGGACACATTACTGATGTTTTGGCTTGGGCTGAGGATGAGGGTGAGGGTGAAGTTGACCACCACACTGCCCGCTGAAAAGCTCTTGATCTCAATCCTCACCAGGAGCTTCATTTCCTCAGACAGAGACTGGTAGATCTGTTTATGGCAGAGATAAGCGCATAAGTCTGAGTGGATGAAACAATAAAGCTAGCCAAAATGTTCATGTTTAAACTGTGATAAATTCTTTTCAAAACTTACATTCCATCATTAGATGACCCTTGTAATGCACCTACCTCCTCTATGATACTGGCAGTGAGGTTTTTGTAGGCCTGGCTGCTGGAGTTTTGCAGGTCATCAGTGAAGTTGATGTTGGTGAGGCGAGTTGTGGCGTCAAGAGTCTGAGCATCTACAAAGAAAAGCCTTAGTTTGTACAGTTAACATTTCCACAACTAAATGTCAGCTGTCTCACCAGCCTTGGGCCTGTTGGTTAATAAGGTTTCCTTCATCACACATTAGTCATTTATCACTTTGCGTCTCCATCCCCTCTGGGTAAGAATCTGTGCCTGAATCCTTTCATTTAGAAGGTCAGAGTCTTCTCCTGAGGCTGAAGGAAATCGTCCTTCAGTTAAAAAAATCATACTACTAAAATAAACTTAAATTGATCTAAAATATTCACTCTATAGCAGCAACTTAACAGCTGTTCTTTTATATTACAGCTGTGGCTGAGGAGGTAAAGCTGATCTTTCACCAACTTGAAAGTTGTTGACTCAATCCCCAGCTCCTCCATTCTGCTTGCCTAATATTCTTGGGCTACTCTGTCAGAGTGTGAATGTAGATGTGTGATAGTAAAGCACAGCATACAGTAGAGCTCGGATTAATGTGTGTGTGAATGGTTGAATAGGATGTGTTTTGAGTTTGAAATATTATATTATTAAATCTATATTTACAATAATAGTTTTTAATTCATGACACAACTGTATCCTATAAAGTAGATAATGACATTGGAAGGTCAAAGCCACTGGAACAACCAGTTCTTACCTGTCTTGACCAATACATGTTGGGTGACCCCTTCTCCTCCGCAGGCACTAGGTGTGACAGTGACGTTATAGAGCCCCCCAGGCTGCAGTCCCCTCACCTCCATCATGGTCTGATGAGTTTCCAAATGGTGAATTACCTCTGACCCCTTCCTCAGAACAACCCGATAGGTCTGGTTTGTCTGAAACTGGCTGGACCAGTACACACAGAGGGAGGTTCCAGTCACGTTTAACAACATTAAGTTGGTGATGCTGGGAGGAGCTGGAAGGTGGTGTGGGTGGGTAGGAGGGGAGAGAGAGGGGCAGGGAACAGGTTTATGATTTATTCATTGGAGCCAATAAGTTTGACATTTATTGGGAGATATGCTGGTGTACTTTCTTGCTATACTATTGTCATGCCTGTGGGCAGTGGCAGGTCTTGGGTCAGGGGCCACAGAGGGGACACAATGTAAACAGAAGGCCCAATTATATGTCCAACCACTCCTAATACATTGTGGTGCATATTTAAGACATCCCCTGTTTACTGTTGCTATAGCTTTTAGCAAAGCACATATCTTTCATTATATGTTTTATTTTCATCCTTGTTCAACCACATTGTTAACTTCAAAAAAGC
Source organism: Pseudopleuronectes americanus (assembly GCA_038501795.1). Lineage (NCBI taxonomy): Eukaryota > Metazoa > Chordata > Actinopteri > Pleuronectiformes > Pleuronectidae > Pseudopleuronectes > Pseudopleuronectes americanus. Next base: position 3,882,326 of record CM076728.1, read on the forward strand.
CAATCAGATTTTAGCTGGGGCCAGTGCCCCCCAAGCTGACCTTAGAAATTAGGGATAGTTTTTACAACAATTCCTACTCTGGCTCATAAATCATGAATTTAGAGGTCGACACAGCCTTGACAGAGACAAATAAATATTTCTTACCGCATGTGGTTGTTGGCAGAGGTAACATCTCAGTTGAGCTCATGCTGGTATAAGGTGCAGAGCTCATCCACTGCAGAGCATGTGATGAATTATAAGGGACAGAGCTTGTATTACTCAGAGCTGCAGTCATGCTGATCTCAGAGGAGTTGTGGGTAACAGTGGTGCTGTTGTATGAAGGCTCCTGTGTGATGTTGGGGGCTGGAGTGTAGGTTGTGGTCATGGCTGGAAGGTGGGTCAGCGGGGTATCTGTGCTGGTCCACACACCATCACCAGCTATAGGCGAAAAGCACAGAGATCAATGATGATAAATCTTCCTTGGATCCATACATCATAATTTTGAAATGAAAGTTGTATTATTGCTGATTTTAAACTTGCCACTGCAGATCAACTTACTGCCAAAAACCAACAGGTAAATCCATCCATCTATACCGCTTCTCCTTTTGAGGGTCACAAGTGGGCTGGAGACAAACTGAGCTGAGATTGAGAAGGATAAGGGATTCTCCCTGGACAGGTCACCAGCCCATCAAAGCACAAACAAAGGTAGGATGTGTCCTCTCACTAATCCAATAAATAGTGAGCCATTGTGTTGTGCTGTCCGATTGTTGATGGACATTTTTCCTACCCTATAGTTGACTCATTGTTTCCCAAAGTGCATCGTGAAGAGCATTGTAAAGCCAATGGTCACTCACTGAGCAATATATACCATCATGCACTGTGCTCACGGCGATTAAAGGACAAAAATGGCAGAAACACAAGTGGGGAGATGGCAGCAAGAAGCGACCAACCTGTAGAGGCTGCTATCTGCCTTTAACCTAAAGTATTATTACTAAATTAGTTCACTATATAGTCCTATAGTCCTACATAGAAGTCGATATATGGTGAGTTGGGGGTATTGGATGAGTCGTACACAAACAAAGACCAACAATCATTATCCAATTCATTTATCTGGAGAAAAGCCACAGAAACATGGGGAGAACGTGCAAACTCCTCACAGAAAGGCAAAGGTGCTAATCACTGCACCCACCCACGTTCCGCCACTAACAGAGGAATGATAAATATATGCTGTCAACACACACATACTTGTATATTCAGGAGTTAGAGATGTGTAGGCCACTGGACTTGTATTTCAGCCACCAGCAAGTCCAGATACCTATGTACACTTCTGAAAATACTGGGTGATAAAGAATCACATACCCTTTGTGAAGATACTTACCGATATAATGGATTTCCTATAGTCCCCTACCCTTAACTTAACCATTGCCATTACATGCCTTAGCCCCACCCTTGTCCTAGCCCACTCAAATCTAATTCTAACCCCACACTGCTCTTTTAAAGGGAGAATGAGTAAAAATGTCCACACTTCCCTAACTTTTCCTTTCTTTAATCTCTCCAAACACAGACACACACACACACACACTCATCGATCCATCCATCCATCGATTATATATATGCTAATCCTTTGAGGGTTGTCAGGGGAGCCGGAGCCAATCCCAGTTTAAATGTTGTGAGAGGTAGGGGGGTCGACTGGTCGCAAGGGTATTGCAGGGCTAACATACGCAGACAAAAAAACATTCACACAGAGTCACTCTAACTTTAAGCATAACAAATACTTTAATTTCTCTAACCAAAGACTTAACTAAACCTGAACTTAAACTTAACTTAAAAACATGTTTTTATCTTAAAAAAGTAATTTTTTACAATGTTGGAACTTCTGTCCCCTTGAAAAAGAGCAAAGTAGTCTCTGTAATGTGACTGTGGAATGGATTTAGGTCCCCATAACATGAATTATACACACAAACACACACACACACTCCGTTTCACCTGTACAATTGGCTCCAGGGTTGCTAGGCTCAGCATCAATGTATCCTTGGTGACAGGTACACTGGTAGGATCCCACTGTGTTGTTACACTGTGCTTGAGGGGAGCACTGATGGAGGGTAGACTGCACACACTCATCTACGTCTGCAAATACAGACACATGAAAAGAATGGACTGGAATTAGTACAAATCATAGGCATTTGGACCGTAAAACATTTTTGTTATTCCTCATTCTACATAAAAGTGCTAAGTCTTGTGAGTATGAGAACAATGAGAAGAACTCCCACACACTGTCTCTCGTGCTGCTGAAATATTTACTGGTAACAGCGTTTCCGTCAATCTGACCTTAATCCAGGTTACTGATTAATATTTCAGCAGTAAATGAGACAGTGTGTGGGAGTTCTTCTCATTGTTCTCCAGTTGCAGACGTGCCTGTCTCTCGTTCAGCTGTGCAGAGATTTTCCCCAAAAATAAAGTCTCAGAAGTATGTAAAGAACTGTGTGGGATCTGTAACCTCAAGGTTTAGAGGCTTGACAAAACACATGTATTCTCACTAAATGTGGAAAATCCCTTGCAGTCATCACTTCCTGAAGTCTTCAACCCACACACATCAGCGTACACTTTGTGTAGCCCATATTCACACGGCAGCCATTTTCCTCTGACATCACGCTCAGTGTCAGAAGCTCAAATGCTGTCATGAACAGAATAATGTGGTGCTGCTGTGATCCAGGTTTATGAGTCATTATCAGCCATCAGACATTGTTACAGACTTCAACCAGTTCCTGTTTTTCAGGTTTGCCAGGTGTTTGCATCTTGTTGTGAATCCTCTGAGGTTCTGGTCATGAACTTTTCTCTTGATCATTGACAAGGTCACGTATCGCTCCATATCTGCTTTTACACACCTGGCTCTTCAGTATTACAAAACTTTGGCAAACTCAGAACCTGTCTGATGGATTTGTACTTTTAAGCTTAATGATTATCTTCCATATCTTCTGATATAAACGTATCTTTGTTCAATTGGTTAATTTTAGTGAGACAATATGCCATCAGGAAAGAGAGCAGCTAATTTGCTATCTTTTGATCCTGGGCAGGTAAAACAAGATAATAATAATGATAATGATGATAATAACGATAATAATAATAATAATAAAAATAATAATAATAATAATAATAAAAGCAACAAGAGTATGATAAGGTAAAACAATACATAAAGGTGAAGTGAATACAGGACTATAGTCTACAGGTGCCCACTAAACATTTAGTGTCCAGGTGTCAAATCACCTTTTTGCAATTTTGCCCCTGTGTTTTAAAAATCAAACCTAAGACTTGAACTTTATGCTTATGAATTATAGTTGTTTGGATAAGGAGTAATAATAATATGATTTAATGTCAAACCTGAATATGAAGCATACTATTATGACAAAAAACAACAAGCCAGAAACCTGAGAGAAATACATTTATACTGCGATTATACATGCTCAAGTAAATATGAGCAAGGTGAACATTCACTGGTCGACAATAACGATATATTATCATTTTGGCATAAAGGATGAATACGATTTGGTGTCGATTGGAAATCACCTGTAGGAGAACATTTTGAAGGCAGTTTGATGTGTGTCTGTGTGTCTGCGTGATGGGGAGCTTGTGTCTGTGTTTTTGTGCAAATATAACAAGTGTGACCGATCCAGATTCATGATTAATATCTTGTCCTTTCATGTGCGTGCACATGCGTGTGTGCGTGTTTGTGTGTGTGTTGCACTTGCTCTGGTGTTATTTTCCGCTACTGCAGGAAACATCCCACAGATGACTGCCACTCAAATAGAAGTGGTGGGAGAAGGAAACTGTGGTGCGACTGAGTCATTTCTTCCTGAACACTGTGTTCTCTGCAAAATGAATCATTCTCAACTCGGTCATTTCTATGAAGGACAAAAAAAAGCCCTGTGCAGCTTCATGGAGACAAACACAGTCGAGCCTTCTCACCTTCCACTGTTACAGATGTCACCTCTTGTATGTGTTTCAGAAGCAGATGCAGCTTTGATGTGACACTGTGCAGTGACAGAGTGGAGCTGCAGACGATAAGCAGTGAAGTTGCAGTCCTGTATGGATGCACAGGCCATAAGCTGAGGTAATAGACTGAAACCTCATCAGGCTGCAAAGCTCCAGTCACCTATTAGTGGTAGAGAAACAGAAACAACTCATTTATCAACGAATGTAATTAATCCTATCCTGATATAGCTGATATAGCCTAACCTCTGATGAAACTTTGGTATATGTTCTATAGTGTAATCTCCCAATAAACAGCATATGTTATTGTGACATTAATAGTGGTAATAACTGGTCAGAGGTCTTCACAGGTATAGTCTTATCTCAGATATCATACAAAGAGAGTTTGTTTCAACATATTCGAGGTAGTATTACCATTGCATGTAGTAATCGTGTGTGATTCAGAAGTCCTTTATCCTGGGACAACAGTTGCTGGTGATCTGTCTTCACCGTGACTGTCGCATTCCATCGGAATCCTCCATTCACAGAATAATTAGCTGAGCCTGAAAGTTACATTAAAAGTGATCACAAAGAATAAGCCATATTTTCTCACTACAGCCTTGTGGTATATGGGGATGGATGAATATTGTGAGTATGGAAGGCAGGTGAAACTTAAGGTCAAAAGAATGGCCTTTCTCGTGTAAAAACTTAGTTTCCATTAAGAACCTAAATTTATGTATTTTTCTATGTAAAATGATCAGATACTTTCAAAATGTCCATCAAACTTAAAATTTTACTCCTTAACATATGGTTTTACCAAAAAAAACATACAAGGCGGTTTACTTTGACAATTAATAACAATCATTTAAGAATGTGCACTAACTTGAAGGTTGGCTGCAGAAGGAGAGACCATGTCTCTGGCAGCATTTCTGCCAGCCTGGGCAGTCCATGTCCCACACACAGTCCTCTGCTATGGGACAAAGTCCATCTGCAGTTGGACATGAGCCTGGCTTGGCGATGAGCTCTCCAGTCCTGTTTACAGCTTCATTGAAAGCAAAATGACAGGTTGCAGACCATATATTAGCAGCGAGATATTTGCTGCAGTGTAGTTTCTGTGCTCCCATCTGGTGCCTCGCACACAACAACACACACCCAAAGGTCATGCTGATCGCTATTCTGACAGCCCAAAATCGAATGATGTTATATCATCAAATATTACAAGCAAAAAAACAACTGAAATCTGTGAGCCAACAGAACCATTAGTGCTCTTCTCTCATCCTCACACGCAGACATGGATAAATGGTGTTGGATGCACTTACGCAGGGCGCAGTAACCACCGACTTGTACGTAGCCATCGCAGCACTTGGTGACCAGCTCCGTCACTGTCTTGTGTTCTGTCTGAGGAACCATCTTGTAGACAGTCACTTCACATGTCTTCCAGAGGAGCCAGCCGCCACAGATGTTTGTCACAGTATATGGAACCTTGTGCATCACCAGGTAACTCACAATCCTTGTCTCGTTGTGAATACAAAGATGGTAGCCAGATGGAGACAGACTATTTCCTGGAATAAAGTATATTTTGTCAATTTAACTTCCTTGGTAGTTAGCCTATGGCTGCCTAATGACATCTTGTGACCTCTTAACTCTCCAACACTCCACCTTGATTTTGACTCATTCAGAAGGTATTACATCACATGCCTAACTATATGTTAAAAAATAATTGTATGGGTAAAGCAAAAAGTATACATAGTACTAGTATAGTTACTCCTACACAGCATAATCTTTTATGACGATGCATTAGTTACATGTTAATCTGTCATCTGCATAAAGGCCTACCTTCATAGCCAATGTGTTGTCCTCTACAAAGAGCCATCAGAGCCGCCGCCACCCAGATGGAGAACGTCCAACTCATTTTCACAGATCAAAATCTCAAAACTATATTTAACGACCACATTGTACGTGCATGTTTCTCTTTGAGATGTCGCTAACTAACTGTTCAGGGTGTATTCAAAGAACCAAATCCTCTGTGGCTCTGTCTTCCTCCTCCCCTCGCTGCACCATCAGTCCCTGATGGACAACAAAATCATGGCAGCGAGTGGGTAAGTATGAGATGCTTATTAATATCCAGAGTTATATGTGCTAAAATTGCATTCATTTTTTGAAAGCATTTAAACAATTTCATATCCTACATTGCCATAATTTCAATGATAAGTGTATATCTGTATATCACAGAGTGAAAGAGCCTTTGGTTCACTTTGATGTGTACTAATGAGAAAGACTTTTTTCTCTTTTGCAATATGAACAAGTTGTCATTTTATAGATTTTTGGCAGTATTAGGGCCAGTAAACATGTTTATGATGCCAGGGAGACAGAGATGAGGCATGGGAGGAGTCAAAGTCCCTTATGACTTGGTTTCCACACAGGTAACCATGGCAGTGCTTGCTATGCTGCTGGCACTAACAGCCTGTGTCAGCCATTAATGTCAAGTAAGGAGGAGTGAGAACTTCCCTGCCATTTTCCCACATGTCTTCATTCATTCTCATGATATGAAGGAGCAGCGGGAGGCTTAGACTGTCAGAGATATGTTCTAAAATAAGATCACGATTCTGTCATCACGTCATCATCAATGTGTATGCCCATGTGCCTGTTTGTTTAAAAATAATATAAAAAAGGTATTATAAAAGGTCCTCTACGGTCGGTCTTCTGTTTCTAGCATATCATTATCGTTCATAGTGGCAGTGATTAATATAATCACTGATTAATTAAATAGTAATGAGGTGTGGAAATATGCCTAATTATACTTGGTCGTGCCATGGTGACTGGATACAAGCTGATGCACTGGAGCATGTATATGTAGGGAGGTGCAGGGCTACAGGCAGAAGTCATATAAGGTCGGAACACATTCAATGGTTTCACCACAAAAAAATAAATAAACGTTCTATGAAAATAAAGGTCATGAGGGGCGGTGCATTCAACGGCTGCTGCTGACTGGGTCACAGGACTGTTGCCAGGAACTGATAACACTTGCTGTCTAGGACGAGACCTGTAGGCCAAATAAACATGGCAACGAATCCCCACTGGATGCCAATATGACACAAATCTACTACCATGCTAGAGGGACTTCCAATCAGTCTCGACCTATAAAGTTTCATTAGTGTGGGAGGGCATGCAGTTACAGTGGTATTATACCTGCACCTCACAGTTTACACAATGTCAGACTATATACTACATATGCACATACATATATATGAACATATGCACATATAAAGTGAGAGAGAGAGAGAGAGTAATAATGATAATGAATAAAGCTGTAATTGATGGATTTGTGTGTGTAAATGCTTCTTCTTAGGCAAATTTGTTTGTAAAGAGTAATATCATACACAAATGTTATTCATCTACCAATAATCAACAAATAAAACAAGACTTTAAGTTAAGATCATGACAGCAAAAAAAAACTGAAAATAGTCAAACATTTAAAAAAGAATAGAAACGTTTTCTTAAAAAGCACATCACTAACATTGTAAATATTCCACACAAACCCACAGACCCTCCCAAACATTTATAGTTATATAAAATATAGTTAGAAACGTATTATAACCCTTTATTTCAAGTATTGCAACAAATAATCACAAAGCAACAGTCAAGTACAAGATGTGTTGCAGAAACGAGGACAACGTAACACAACTTTACATAACTCTAACTGTAAGTTTCCATTTCCCTTCATAAATAGGTTGGTTAAAACCAGATGAGTGACGGTTTAAATCAAAAACACGACCTATCCCTTTAAAAGAGCCCCAGTGTCGACTCCTCCGTTAGTCCCGCCTCCTGCTCCCCGAGCAGCCTATCAGCGCGCGACGCACGTGACGAGCGTTCCTTGCGATGACCTCATCCCTGGTGTGGGATGACGTCAAATTCAAGATGGATGGAATCACGACCAGTACGCAGAAAGCTCCACAACAGTGAAGAAAGTGGCGGCGGCGCGGAGGAGAGAGCGTGTTCACGACGTGCAGGGTAAGTGCGGCGGACACAACGGGAAACTTAAGGGTTGACGCGGCCGGGGGGGGGGAGCGCAGTTTGACGGAGCTGCTGAGAAGAAGAAGCTTCTTTCCTTTTCCTCCCTGACGTAACTGGAGGGGGGTGGGCGGGGGGGGGTTGTGCTGCTGCTGCTGGTAAACCTGAATGGATCCAACCTGAGAGCGAGCGACGGAGCCGCGCGAGGAGCACCGGACTCTGAGCTGAACCCAGGCACCCTGGAGAGAAACCTCCACTTCCAGCAGGGCTTATCTGCTAATTCACCCCCTCCCGCCCCCCCGCCCCTCTCAGCTCCTCCGCGTGCCCGCAGTCAGTCAGTCAGCCCCGCGCGCCGTGTTTTCATGGAGGAAACGCGCTCAACTTTTCCCCGATCAGACAGCCGTATACCTCCAGCGTTACGTGAAGGCAGAGGAGGCGGCTCCGTGGCTATTAAACGCTCTCAAGCGCCGGGCTGTTCCTCGCTGCCACATCTCAGGCTGGAGAAGTTATTTGTCCCCAGAAGCGGAGCCACGTCACATGGATGACCTAACGCTGAAAGCCTGACTCGACTTCCTCATATCTGACGCGGCTCTCGCCATCACCGCTGCTCTGCGAGTTGAGTTCACGCGGAGAGAAAGAGAGAGGCCACAGGCTGCTTGTTTGTTTCTGCTGAATGAATGAACCGATCACAGCAGTTGACACTGTAGTCAACATGTCTTCCGGTCACAGTTTTCAAAATAAACGTTGTTTATGTGTGAAAAAACATATAAAAGAGAATACATTTGAACTCTAAAGTAAACGCCCAATAGATGCCTCTCAGTGTAATATCTGTTTGTGACCATGTTACTCAGTACTTGTTGTGTTGTGACGTGTGTTATGTACAAATCAATGCAACAATTTGAATAAATAAATAAATAATATGTTTTATTACCAGTTTATTAGGTATATTTACCTTAATCGAATGCCATTCCCAGCATTGCCTTATCCATATGGATGTTGTCAAGGCACCACAGACTACTCTCCAGGTTATCACTATGATATTCCTCAAGGAGAAGAGTTATTGCATGACTGTTGCATTAGACTGCATTACTTTTAGTCGGGTGCACCTCTTACAGTGGTAACTCGGTGCATGTTGCAATAATGCCTGGAATATTAAAATAATGATAATGACTATGTTGCCTTTACAATATATCATAAAAACACAAGAATGCTTTTCTGAACAGCAGTAGGCACAAGGTGGATTCAAGAAAATTAGGGTCATCGTGCAAGCTCAACGTAATTACAAAAGTGTCATCAATTTGTGCCTGTTATAAAGATTTTTACGGAAAATATACAAATATAAAATATGAGCAACCATATGATACAAATATGAAATAATTAAAAGAAGTCAAGATAATCTTCAATTCAATACATGTTGAGGTAATGAAGGTTCAGTTAACAGTAGGAAAATAAAGTAAATTGACTCATATTATATGTCTATGAGTCTTTGCGATCTGTTCCGAGGGACATTCACCATCTTGTCCTGTATTCTAAAATGATATTAGTGCAGGTTGTGTTCATTTTGGGCGCGGTGTGAAAGCCTGTTAATGTCAACAGGTGGTGATAAGCTGGGGGAGACTGTACAAACATTCAGGCTTGAAAAGCCTTAACTTAAATGTAATTTTACTGCATTAGTTATTGAAGCTGATTTGATAGTTACATTTTCATGCTCTCTGACTACCAACCTGATGTTAGGCCCATACACATATTCATTGTATGTATGGGTAAAGAAACAGGTTCATCTGACCTCTAGTGATCATAATAAACAAGTACTAGTACAGATAAAAACATATAATTGAATCTGTTTCATTAGGACATTCTTTACAACGTCAATAAACAAAATAATGATTGAAGATCATCATGTGTTTAAAGAACGGCGTGGCAGTTATTTTCAGTATCAATTAAAGAAAAAAACAAGCAGCGTGATGCATAACATGTGCACACACTTTTTATATATTGTATATCATAACAATGTCATAAATTACTATACTATATAACATCACTTTTTGACATCAAAACATGATGTCATTCATACTTTATGCAGTAGTCATTTACTGAATTCATTGTGATGTCATGATTATGTCATTATCCTACTATATAATCATAAATAATTTTTTGTTCTATATAACCTTCGGGTCATTTCTATAGTCCTATAGGATACCTTGCATTTTTTAATACAAAACGCAATTGTGACAGTTGTTTGTGAATTCTTCATGATCCCTTATCATATGACCACATGAACAGAATATCTTTTATTACAAACCAATTCTTAATTTTTGCCTTGGACTTTTGTGTGAAGCACTTGTAACCTTGTTTAGATAAGTGCTATACAAATAAAGTAATTTTTTATTATTACTATCATTATTAATATATGATAGGAAAATTATTTTCTGGTCAATAAAAGCATCATATTGTTTCCTTATTAATTGTGAAGATCATGGAAAAAGGGTTTTTTGGAACATATTCTTATTGATGTTTGACCAATCCGCTCTACAAGTTAATCATCTGGAGATGCTTGTCTCTCTGAAAACGTACAACAAATATGTTATGTGCAAACTTAATGATAATCTTTATTTCCATTCTTGCATTCAAATAAAATACTTTTCCCCTTTCTTTTTCAGCCATGGAGAGCCTAGTGCACTACAGTAACCCCTCCCATGCCCTCTCAGTGTTTGGGGTTCTCAATGAGCAGCGACTACGGGGCAAGATGTGCGACGTAGTCCTGGTCGTGGCAGACCAGAGGTACCCGGCCCATAAGTGTGTTCTGGCTGCCTGCAGTGAGTATTTCCAGTCCTTGTTCACACGGATGGATGCAGAGTCACTGAAAGTTGTAAACCTGGACTTCTGTGAGCCCGATGCCTTCGAGATGGTTCTGAATTACATTTACTCCTCCTCACTCTTTGTGGACAAAGGCAGCCTTGCAGCCATTCAAGAGCTGGGCTACAGCCTCGGAATCCCTTTCCTCACCAACATTGTGTCAGCACGACCCCATGCATCGTACTGTGTGTCTAGAAAAAGGCTTTCGTTCTCTGAAGGGGATGAGAATGATGTCCAAACAAGGAGTGTCATTGTGCGTCGGGTACGGAATGACACAACCCATCCCTCTCGCTCAAATTATCAGAAAAAAACATCAGAGAGATCATTATCTCCCCACTCCACTCGGGAGGCTGTTCAGCCACCATCAGAACACAACTCGCATGAATCAGTCAGGAACTCTGAATGCATCAAAAGGAAGCCAACTGATCAGAGGGAACCTGCTGAGAGAAAGTCCACCAATCCTTACTCCTCCATATTAAAAGGGAATTCCTCACACATCAAATTTGTGAGGCCTCAGCTGACATCATCTGTGTCTTTCAGTGATGCTGAAATGCAGCATGTAAGGATGCAGTCTGGCATTGACCCAGGCACTAAAGAGGAGAATAAGGACCAGGACCAGCTCTACCACACCAAAGTGCCCTTTGAGGGTCAGGCCAGTGAGCCAAGCCAGACCATTGACAGGAGCGGGCCACTCATAAAAAGCCTTCTCCGAAGATCATTATCCATGGACAGCCCTGTTCCGGTCTTCTCTCCCACGCTGGAGCTGAAGGAGCTTCAGAATCGTGAACACTCGGTTGTTAAAATGGCATCAAAAGTGTGTGGGCCAGAAACATCTGCTCAAAATGGTAATACAAAAAAAGCATCTCCTCTGGTTCTCAGGTCAAAGTACCCCAGCACGTGTGATGAAGAAACTCAGGTAGAAAGAGAGGTCAGTGTGAAAGCTGAGCCAAGCAGTCCACTCGGCGACCCCATGGACATAATCCGGATCACAGTGGGAGATTCTTTGCCAGTCAATCTTAAAGACTTGCAAACCAACTATGACCAAGGATCCAGGATAGACTTCAATCCTCTGGGGAAAAGGAAGGAGAGGCCAGACAACAGAAGATATCCTTTCAAGAAGAACAAACTTTTTAAAGAACACACCCTCCCACCTGATGAGAACATGTCAGAAACAGTACCTCTGAGTGTCAGCAGTGAACCTAATGAGGACAGTGCAGAGCTGCCTCACACCAAGATTTTCAAATGCTGGAACTGTCTGAAAGTTTTCAGGTCTAGTGCTGGACTACATCGACATGTAAATATGTATCACAATCCCGAAAAGCCGTATGCTTGCGACATCTGCCACAAGCGCTTTCATACCAACTTCAAAGTGTGGACACACTGCCAGACTCAGCATGGTGTCGTACAAAACCCAGCCTCGTCCTCCAGCTCCTCTGTACTGGATGAGAAATTTCAAAAGAAGTTGATAGATATTGTTCGGGAGAGAGAAATAAAGAAAGCTTTGCTTTGGAAGTTAAAGAGGAATAAGCAGGGCTTCCAGTCTCCGGTACTTAACAAGAAGAGACTGAGGCCCAGCTACATATGTCCTTACTGTGGGAAAGTGTTTGTGTTCCAGTCTCAGTACAGACAGCATTTAAGAACACATCCGACAGACAAATCTGACCAGGACACAGCAAGTGAGAGCATCCTCTACCAGGAACAGGATGAGATAACTCAGCAGAAGAACACAGACACTGGTGTTTACTCCTGTAGACTCTGTAATATGAAGCTGTCATCACTCTTTGAACAGGGCGATCATGAGAGGGGCTGTCGACATGCAACTGTATGCCCGTACTGTGGCCTCCGATTCTCAAGTCCAACTGTCAAGAGGGACCACGAGACTCACTGTAAGTACAAGAAACTGACGTGCCTGGAATGCATGCGCACCTTCAAATCCTCCTTCAGCATATGGCGCCACCAGGTGGAGGTCCACAACCACAACATGATGACGGTGAAGGACCAGATTCACCTAAAGCACGAGGAGAACAGTGAGGAGGCGTCGGAAATGCTCAGAGAGGAGCATTACAGTGATGAGCCTCTGGCAACTGGGAGCTCGAGAGAGAACATTGGTTACAGTGACTCCTCAGGGGCATACATGTATGATTCAGAAGACTCGTCATCCTATGTGCCTGAGGACCTGAGTATGGGTCACCATGGCGAACTGGTGGTGAAGGAGGAGCCTTTAGAGGAGGCTGTGTGTGAGATGGAAAATACAGAAGCTGCCAAAAGTGGGTTTGAGGAGCCTGGTGTGTGGCCATGCGAGAAATGCGGAAATCTTTTCAGCTCTCGCAAAGACCTGGAACGACACCAGGAGCTGCTATGCCACATCAAACCATTCATCTGTCACATCTGCAACAAAGCTTTCAGGACCAACTTCCGCCTTTGGAGCCACTTCCAGTCCCACATGTCCACTGCAAACGAACCTGGAGCCAAAGAGTTCGACAGACACCCCTCGCCCCTGTCTCCCTCCCCTCCCATGACTCCTCAAAACCCTGAGCGCCACTCTCCGCAGGCCACCGTGCTGAAATCCACGCAGCCGCCAGCACCAGCTGCTGCAGAGTTTGCCGAGGAGTCCAGCAGCCCAGAGCCCTGCAGCTCAGCAGCAAGCAAGACGAAGAGACCCGAACTAGAACGGCAGCCCAGCAGCCACAGCCCTCTGTCAAGGTCAGACAGCATGGAGAATCCAGGTGGCACTCAGGAATCAGACACACTCTTTTACCACGCACCGTCTCTCTCTGCCCTGGCGTTTAAGAGGCAGTACATGTGTAAACTCTGTCACAGGACCTTCAAGACGGCCTTTAGTCTCTGGAGCCACGAGCAGAGTCACAATCACATGTAGACCAGTTATGGCGGTGCATTTTCATGAGAGACGATACAGAATATCCGAATAAACACACCTCAGCCTACAAAAGGAAGACTTTGAATGTATAGCTTGTTCGCTTGCCTCCAATGTCATATATTAAAGTGGCCATGCTCATTAGAGGTGTAAACGTGAATGTGCAATCAAGTGCTAGATCCCTGTTTGAGATTAAATGATCATAGATGGTTTATTTTCCTTTTTAAAATGATCTGTTTTCAAACCTCTTTTAGTTGTATACTAGTATTTATCTATCTAGGTGTTTTGAGATAACAAGGTACAGAGTTGCACCGGTCGGCAAACGGAGGTACAACTACATACAGTGTTGTCTCAGAGTGTGAAAAAAGTGCTTTAAAGTTTTGGAGCTTGCAGTTGAATTATATATTAGTGCTTTTCTGCTTTTGTGTCAGATCTATCTCTTGATGTGAGTCACATCCCTTAAGGTAATATTGGTGGCCTCAACAATGTATTCAATATGCACTTTGTTTAACACTTTCGTTGTTATATGGGGTGGTTTAATCCAAACTTGTAGCTATAGAGGGTTTTAGGCTGCAGAAGTAAAAAGGCCCAGCAGTATGTGTTTTCTTTCTTCATACTTAGCATTCCTCTGAAATTTGTTGTCTCATATTTGAGCCTCAGACTGATTGACCTTCAGTATAAAACAGATGTTCTAACACACAGTTGTGCACATCAGACTCACCTCAGACACCTCTGGTTTCAAACATTGCTTCTCAGTATGCAGCCTTGATTAATTGCTTACACTCAGTTCTGAAAGGTCACTGTATCTTCCTCATTGTCAGTCTGGTGAATACTTTTTTTTACAAATGAATGAGTCAATGCAATCCACGGTCATGAGATTTGAGAAAATTCTGTTTTTTTTCTCCACAGGTAAATACATATGTTTCCAAATGTTGCTGAAGAAAATCAAGTGTAAAATAAAAAAGGTGCTCAGACCAGCTTATTTGTAAAAAAGGAGGCATATTACCAGTGAACAGAATGGGCAGGGTAGATTTGATAGTATCCTAAATACTACATTGACATCATTCAAGTATTTGGCTCATCACTTCACCTTCTAGGAATCTGAAACATCTTTCAGACATATTTGATAAAAGCACACTGCAGTATCATAATATAACATATGGTTGAACTCAGTTAATGAATATGAAAGTTCTAATATTAATTTGTGTATATTAGACTCTACTCCTGCTTCACTAAAGTCTGCTGCCCCAGTGCAGCATTAGCAGTGTTATGTAAATACTCATACACTGATAGATTTGTGCAATCGAACAGGTGGTAATGATCCGAGCTTTACAATGCTTTGGTGGCCTTATGCAAATTTCCAAATGCTTTGTCAATATTGTTTCACATGAAAGCACAACAGACGACTTACAACTCAGGCATTTCGATTTTTGGTGGTATAGTGGAGAAGAGAGAGGCTGATCTTTTTTCTTTTCTTTAATGGTGAGAGAATGTTTCTGCTTCCTAAAGGTTTATTACTAAAGATTGTGTTTTGATTGTATTCCAGTTGTTCCACAGTTGTATTCGCGTACTAGTATATTCTGCTATCGCTTTAGCTTGACAGATTCTCTTAAATTATTAAGATTAATTATATCTGGAAGATGTTGATTGCTCAACAAAATGTGTTTTATTGTTTTCTTCTAAATGAGTGACTCTAGCTGCATTTTGATGTTTAATTCATTGGAAAGATTCTGTATTGCGAAATAGTGCTCTTAATTTCCTGTGAGAAACACTTTTAAGGTTTCACAGAAACGACTAGAATTGTGTTTATGGAAGTGTTTGTATCTGCGATTTTGTACCAATTTTGTTAGTAAAGAAAAGTTTTATCTTTTTAGTATTCCTGTGCTCTCACTGCAATAATGAATACTGTTCTATTTGTATCAGCATCAGTTGTATTATTGTTGCTTTTGGAGATTTTACAGTCATTTTGTGCTTAGGTTTTTCTACAGTTTTTGTGCTTAATTTCTGTAATAAAGAGTAACAATGGAGAATACATATACAACCATATGTGGTGTTTGAATCATTTAGCTTCAAGTGTTCACTTTACCTCCGGTCTATGTAACCAGGCACCTCAGCTTATTTAGATATTAATCTGTTATCTTTTATAAATGTTTGTTAGATCGTCAATGACTCAATGATATTAATCATTGCTGCATCTAAAACAGACTCGGGGTTTTCTCCTTCAAATGTTTTGTCTCTAAAATGTCCAAAAAATTGTTTTTTTAATAAGTGATCTACGATAATACATAACTTTTCAGATAAATATATTTTAAAGCTTTCATCTTCCCTTTACAAACTAGTAAACACAGACAATTATCACCCAGTTGTCATTTTCATCAGTGTGAGGCAAATGGTCCTTTGTTTATTAACCCAGTTCTAGAACTAATAATGTGAAAATGCATACACATCATCCTGTTGGCAGACAACCCTGAGCCTGCGGGATGTTTTTATCACACTCTGGTCCACTGTGACAATTACTGGCTGGAAAACTTGGGAGTGAACTTAGGAAGTGTTTGCTTTAATAGGGAAAAATGGCCAACCTGGAAATCCTGTCCTACCCATGTGAAAGGTCACACTCTCCATGAA
This sequence comes from Pseudopleuronectes americanus, assembly GCA_038501795.1. Classification (NCBI taxonomy): domain Eukaryota; kingdom Metazoa; phylum Chordata; class Actinopteri; order Pleuronectiformes; family Pleuronectidae; genus Pseudopleuronectes; species Pseudopleuronectes americanus. The sequence goes on from CM076728.1 coordinate 3,898,638, forward strand.
AAGTTAGACAGGAAGTTTTCACATAAATGAGGAAATGTGTCCCCTAACTCATGCATATCTTTTTCAGACACACACACACATACAGAGGTCAGATTACATTTTATTATTGACTGAAACTTGTGAATTAATATTTGCCAGTAGTAGCTCTAGTCTCAAAGTGTTGGGACAGAATTTACAGAGGCAGACTTAAGTTTGAAAGAGACTTGCCTATTGACAGTAAATACCATTCGTTAAAATCAACATTTATGTCAGAAATTTACAATAATTTACAGATTTCATATTATATCCTGTTATATATATATTGTGTTATAAAGCAATGTAATGGGGTTGCATTTCTATATGGTGGTAAGTAAAGATATTGGAAAACAAAGTTGGTTAAAAACGAATTATCCTTAAATAGACATTGTGTAATTAAGAATCTTGAGGTACAATCAATACCAGAGTCATGGCAGAGATGACTGAAAAGTTATGATACTTTCACTGTAGCAGGAGTGGAGCAGAAAAAACTGATTATTTGTTTTACATAAAGAGATGACAGATGCTACTACAGATATTATTTGAGTATTGAAGTCATCCATGACTTTCGCTTTTCTGTGTTGGAGCATCCTCACAGAGCCAGGGTGTCTTTAATCAGCCTCCTCATTGTGGTGCTCACGGAGGTGCCCAGAGTGTCAGTGATCTGAAATGTGATTTTGTAAAGATACGGCTGAACATCTTTGAGACTGGTGTCAAAAACATTGTCCACTTCAGACTGGGTGGGCATCTTTGGCAAGTACTCGTGGCGATTTATGACCTCAACCACGTTGATCACCTTCTCCCCCAGCTTCTCGCCCACTTTCTCCCTGCAGATCTGTCTCTCCTGCTCGTTGGCGAGGTTGACAACGTTGACCTTGATGCTCCACACCTCCCAGGGAATGCACTCGTCAGAAAAAGGCCAGCGAGATTTCTTCTTCTGGTAGAACTCCAGGGAGATTTGCCCCATGCCGTCGCTGCCAGAGTTGCTCAAAGCATCCTGGAACCAAAACATTGTTATTAAAGCATGAGATTACAGGCCTAGCCATGGGGTATAGCTAACAACAGTATGTAGCAAACACCAGGTACCTTGAATTCAGACACAGCCTTCCTGATCACCCTGTCCAGCTCCTCGGAGGACACTCTGACAAAGGTGAAGTCGATGAAGTCGCAGTCGAAGTCAAGTGTGCCCACTGTACCGATGGAGTAGGTGCCCTCCTTCTTGTAGTGGAACTTCCCGGTGCTGCGGTGCATTAAGATGGTGTGCAGCAGACCCAGCATGGCCTCCTCCACCTGCCTCGACTCCACTGTCACCTCCAGAACCTCCGAGCGACAGTTCATTGCGGAACAGGAGATGTTTCCATTTACAAGCGACGAAACGAGAAGGGAGATGGTGGCTACAGAGCGCAGCTCGGCTAGTTGTTTACCCCTCCTGCCAGACGGCCCCTTCTCTCCACAACGTATTACGATGGACTAAAATACAGAATATCTCCAAATTAAATACAACGTATGAAAAGGGAACCCAATCTAACTGTAATTCCTGGGCAGTTATAGCAGGTACATAGCAGGAGCAGCTGGCTAGCTGTTTGCTACAAACATGACGGGCTAACAATGACGTCACCCGATCTACGGCACGCCGCGTAGCTCTAAATAGTCGTTATAGTTCGTTTTTCTATACGCGGTAATTGATCAAACAAATAAAATACTATATATTATTCCAGATTAAAGCAAGTAAATTGACGGACTAATTTCATCCTGGGTTGTTCCCGGTTCACGCTTCTTTCCGAATGACAACAAACTTTCGCATCCTTCGCGGTGCATTCTGGGAGTTACAGTTTGTGCCACATATCCGTTTCGAATAGGCAACTTCAGTCCAGTCAGACCGAGTCCAGCGGCCGCGACTGCCCTCTCCGCTCCCGGGATGCTTTCCCGGGGCTCGTCTCTCTCTGCCTGGATGATGTCCGCCGGAACTCAGCCGCTGAACTTTGGAAATAAGTCGTTTTTTTTGTGCGGGGTAAACTTTATCGGCTAACGAGGAACAGCCAGTTAAAGCGAGGTGAGGCGAAGATTAGCTCCCTAAGCTAACGAGCACATTCAATGAGTGGAGGACGGGATGTTCCTCCGCGGGTGGCTTTGACTTTACCTTTCGAAACCTTTGCACCGGGTCCCTGCGGACGCTGTGTGTTGCCGTGTAGCCGCTTTCCACCTCTGCAACATGGGGGACAATGAGCACAGCGTGTACAGGGAGTTGAGAGCGGTGCTGCGCTCAGTTTGCCCTCAGTGACCAGGAGCACATTCACATACTATGAGGTTTCCAGGTTGTCCCTCAGAGGAGGTGTGTTAAGCTCAGCTCGTCGTTTTTCCATCCAGCCAAGAATGTCCGACTTGGAAGGCGCCACTTCACGTTTCGGTTTCGAGGATCCGCAGTGGCTGTGCTTGGTCACGCTGTTCGCCGCGTCCCTGGTCACCCTGGTGCTGTATTTCGTCCAGTACTTCCAACAAAGGGCCGGGGGACACAAGCAGAGGACAGCCGAGGGCAATGCGGCGACGGAGGAGGAAGCCGCCGCGCTGCTGAAATGGGCGCTGTCGCTGAGGAGCTGGAAGAGTCAGTGGAGAGGAGCGTGGTGCGGGGCTCTGAACGAGGAGTCGAGGAAGCGAGGGGTGAGTCTCATGACCTGAGCCACCACTCCTCTGTGTGTGTGTGTGTGTGTGTGGCAGCAGGGGACTTGAATAAAGGCAGCTCATACATTTCGCCTCTGAACACATGTCAACAACATCCTCCAACATAGGACACATCAGCCTGTGACTCTCTATCCAATTTTCAATGCACCATTAGAACCACCACATGGATCGTGTGCAGTTTCATTTTCTGTTTCTCCGAGCTAGTCAGTGGGATCACACGCACTGCAGATGCCAATGTGATTCATTACAGCCCAGATCAATGCTGATTCATTGGCACCACCGTAATTGCCCTGATCTAGTAGTTGTGCTATATGTTGTTGTTCTAATCCGTCTATCTTCTCCCTCCTCACCAGGGTGCTGTTCTGTTGACATTTGAAGAGGATGATGTTGAAGCGTCAGAGCTCATGGTCAGCCGGGTGTCCAGCTTCAAAAAGTCTTCCAGGAGCCAGGTACATTTTCTGTTAATGTCAGTGTGTTAGGAATGCAACGCAGGGGCTTTTTGCTTCATGTTGATGTTCGTTGTGTGTCATCAATTGTTATACTGTTCTGGGAGCTAACTAGATACGCTGTGCTCTTGTTGAGTGAGTATGTCTAGTTCGGAAAAAATCATCATTTGTTTTCCATTTTCGCTTAACTGTTGAAGTGGATCACAGCTGCAGACATTTTAGAGATATTTAATTTTCTTGTTTGTGCAGTTGACAACGCCTGTCCCTCACATCAATCTGCCATTTCCTCATTCATTTGAGAGGGAGCGACTCTGCAACCAGTGCTGCATTAGGGCCTGCATTAGATCAACAATAACTCATTAACTCGGGCACAGACATAACCCCCAAATATTCTCCAGTTGGCAAGAAAATAAGCTGTGCATTTCTTTTCTGGGGTCCACATGCTCATTACATGAGATGCAAATTAAACTTGAAAGAGACCACACAATGCTTGCATTTAGTTTTTAACAGTAAACACATTATGTGCCAACCTGCGGCAGAATGTGCGTAAAGCAAACTGCCACCATCAGGCTTTCATTTTTTAGCGAGGTCAGATAGGGACAAATTGCTCTGTGTCACTGGCGTGGGCTTTGCTGAGCTCTCCATGCAAACTCAGCTCTTCCATTGTGATCACCATGATATGGTGCAAAATAGCAGGTGTTCTGTCGATGAATGTGGGGAGTTTAATGAACAGAGGCTTATTTTTACCGACATGCTCTAGTGTGTGTGTGTGTGTGTGCTTTAAGAAGCTTATATATCTGTCAAGCTCAGCACTAAGGAGGAGCAGGCAGACAGGAATGCCGCAGCACCTATGTTTATGTCTTGGTTTCCCATTACAGTGATTTACTCTTAACTGGACAGACCCATTCCCTCTACCCTGAAATCAGAAAGAATGCACTGAATGAATGTGTTTCTTCTAAGCGGGGACTGTACCATTGTGTGGTAATTTACTCTGTGAAAGTTGTGTTCCATTGCAGTGAAAGTGATCTATTGTTCTCACACATTATTGAATCTGTTGAGAAGCCAGCACAGATGCTCTCCCCCGTTTGGATTTGTTCTGCTTTCACTGTGTTTATCTCTGTCTGCTTATGTCATACATGTGTTTCTTGTGTAACAATCTACACACACGGTTACATAAATGTTTTATCAGTGAGTCTTTACACACAGCACCTGTGCAGAGAATTTTTTTTCCCTTTCTATTTGACTCTAGTTTACATGCATAAGTCAACACATGGTTCAACTTGTGCAAATGCTGGCCCTGCTGTAGCTCTTACATTCTCAGTAGATTTACATAACACTAATGTCTCACCTTGTCTTCCCAACAGGCCACTTGCTGCAGTGTTGTTGGGGAGAAGCTTCAGTTCTCTCTATGTGCGGCATTGTCAGCCATGTCTACAGCAGATCCTCGTACATACACAGTGTGTATAGCTCCACTTGAGCTGCAGGTAAATGCTCTACATACTTAAGTAATGAATACAAAGAAACAAACAAAATGTATTTGTGCAATACTTGTCACTGAGGCTTCAGAAGAAAAGGGTTGCATCCTTCAGGCAGTCATTATGGTTTAGTTTAATGTTAGATTTTATTAAACATGATGTGCTTCTGCCCGGCACTGGATGTCTGCTGGCACCAGCATTAGATTAAATAGTTGGGGCATTCTTCTGTGCTTGGCAAATGTCCTGAAGACGTCATTTAAATCACTCCAGGGCCCCTTTCTAGTGAGGTCCACTTTGTCTCCATCTACATTTGTCAGTAGGTCTTTACGGGATTTGGTGAAGCTTAAGAATTATGTCACGAACACTAATGACCCTTTGTCGCTTTCCAGAGATTGTAGACATTTATTTGATTTATCGTCTTCAAATCACACTGCCCTCATTTCTTCAGAGAAAAGTCTGGTCTTCACTGACACCCTTCCCTCCTTGGACTTGGATGTGTTTGGACATTTAATGAATACAGCGTATTAGGTTGTGGTTGACTTTTAACCTACCTTACTTATTAGGACCAGTGTTAAATGTATGTATACAAGCAGCTATACAAGTTAACCCAATTGTATTAAGGCTATTTTTACGCTAATAAGGTGCTTGTCACAACTCTTTAGCTCATTGTGCCATAAATACAACCAGAGTGAGAGGCTACAAAGCCTAAGTCAGGATTAGAGCGGGAGCATTTTTGTTTTGGTTGTGGATCAGTTGTTGTCACAGGAACATAAAAGGAGCCGCTTGTCCCCTGATCACTCTTGTTGTTTCCATTTTAGTCTGGAAAAGTCAGAAAGCCTTTTCAAACGCCTCCTTCCATCCACTGGTACATTTGTTAGCTTTCCACAGAGGTCCAGGCTAGAATGCTCCTGGCTCATTATGTTATGACTGGAGTGACATGTGCGACATAAGCCCCACACGTTTACAGTATGCCCTGTACTTGTGTCCTTTAACACACTACTGCACCACATGGCCCACTTCATGTGATGAGGGACACGCGTGTCGTGCTAATGCAGTACTCTTCTGACTTGTAAATGCTGTATTTACATATTTGTTGTATGGGTACACAATACAAGCATACACAAAAGGACCCTATATGAAGTGAAGGCAGTAACCTTCATAAACTATTTCTGATCTTCAATTCATGTGGATGGAGAGTTTATTTCTCTTTGATGGAGTTCTTATCAACGCAGCCTCTGATGTCTTGTAGGTGTTATTTGTATCTGGTATCTGGTCTTTGTTTGGCATCATTTAAGGAGCTGTTCAGTCTTACACTGGAATCCAGGCATGTTGAGGCAGAATCGCCAACTCTGTTTTCTATCTCACTCTTTTCTATCTTCCTTGGTCATTCTCTCTCAGATGAGCCTACTGTTTTATGTTTGTCTTATTGATCTTTTCTAGGAAATCCGTTTAGTGTTTGTGACGTTGATGTAATATGCTTGTTGTAGACTGTATGGTTTGGACAATTGCAGAAGTGTTTTTTTCAACGTTTATATCAAACATTGTATGCAGAAAATGATTTCAGAGACATAAGGCAGATTCATAATAGAATGGCAAAGCACGTACCGTCACCTAAGCCAAACCGTTTCTTAAAAGTCAATCAAGCTGCACCAAATTTCATACCTATCATTTCCCTAATATGTCAAAATATGTGTGTCATCAAGAGTATTGAACTACTCTCCGGAAAACGTTGAAAATTTAAAAAAAATGCCCTGATCTATCCCCTGATGCAGTTCTGCACCAAAATTGAAAGTGTACTTCTCTGACCCGTACTGCCTACCTCCTCTGAGTTTCATGATAATCAGTACAGTAGTTGTAATCTTGCTTTAATCAAACCACCAAACAAAGCAAACAGTAAATGGGCTGAGGTGGAAACGTTACGTCCTTGGAAGTTATTCAAAAAATTTACAACTGTAATCCACTGGGATGAATTATTTCAAATGTGTGTGAACTGGTGCAGTGGTGACAGTTTAATGCCTGTTCGGTATTCTGACATTTATTCATCAAATATTTAATAGTTATTTAATACAGTGCCATATATTCAATGTAAGTGACACCACATCACTGTTGCATCATGAGTTTTTCCTGTGTTATCCAGCTTGACCTGCAGATGCAGGAGGCTGAAGATGAGCTCAAGGTGAGCTGGGGAGTATCTCACCTGGAGACTGGGGAGCTGCAGGTGACGCCCACTTTCACCCAGGTAATTTCATGGCCCTCTCAAACAACAAAACAGAGACACCCTAACCCAGGAGAACTGTTGTATTTTACTGTAACAGAAATAAATTGACTGTTTAGTTTGTTTTTGGTTCATTTGTCAAGTTTAAGTCGTGTAAATCAGATATCAACAGGTTACATTTTGGTCAATCGCGTAGCCCATCAGTCATCATGGGGTGATAATAAAATTTCTGGGGCCAATATTGGCGTCTGTTCAGTGTGTGCTGTTTTTAAGTCTGACCAGTCCACATTAGTCAAACATTTCTCCAAACACAAACACTTAAACTTATTGTCTGTGTTTTAGGTCCAGATAACATTTTGGCTAATTTCTATTAATAACCATAATATGAACGTAGATAAATCACTCATCTCCAGTGCTGGTGAAGGATACAATCCTATCAGAACCTGTATTTTATTTGGGGATACATTTTAAAGTAGTCCGTCCTATGATGTGAATTACGGTAAGTAAAAACATTCTTAGAATCCGTCTGGTTAAATAATACAAACCTAGCAGTCAAAGTCAGGTGGAGATTGTGTTTGTCGCCGGCACGAAGACATTTTATCCTCCGGTCCTCCACAATCAGATAAAAAAATGTGTGACTCATATAATATCACCATCTCTCTCGTTCAGGACAATGCTAACACTTCTAGTGTAGCAGCCATAAAGGAGCAGCTGAGGCAGCTGTTATCGGTGACACGCCCCTCTGTGTTGCTGAACTGCAGGCCTGCTCAGGCCTCAGAGATCAAGGTGAGTGGAGGAGTCATTCCTGATGCATGACGTCTTAACAGCAGACACACAAGAACGCAATGAGGGTGTGTGTGTTTGTACTGTATGTCTGTTATTCCAGGTCATTGTTTGCTGCAAGGTGAAAACCAGCCTATAACCTACAGTATACTTCCTCACAGGTCCACAGTTAAATTAATATGAATCAAGGTTGTGATTTACTCGAGTATTATTACAAATATTTTAGTTCTGCAAATTAATCATTGTGACAGTTTGTGTTAAGAAACCTCAGCTAAATTCACATGTGAAACATTTTTAATGCGTTGCACTTTGCACAGTCATCACATGATGTCATGTCATGTGTTTCTAATTGCACCATGCATGGTGTTCACAAACTGGAGTTGGTATTCTTGGAGTTGTTGCTCAGTTTTAATGTGAAACACATTTATTTTATGTATAAAAATACTAAGTGATTTTGAGGAGGTAAAGATCATGACTGAGTACTGAGTCTCAGGTCACAACTGTAGATTATCTTATTATTTTGTTTATTAAATGTCAAAAAAATCATGTGTATCGGAACTCACCAGAGCCCAAATCTCCCTAATTATGCAAATCCTTCATTTGAGATTTTTTTTTACCAGGAAATGTATTTATCTTCTAATTTTTGCAATCGTAACCACCTCCTGATGTGATTTAAAGTTTTAAGACGACTTAACAGACTAGACACCTCAGTTTTTTCACAGTGAAGACTATGAATACACATTGTCATATTAAGTCAAGTTAGAAGTTTTTGTCAAATCCAACTCTCAAAGCAACTGATAACAAAAACAAAACCAGGGGCCATGTATGAGATCAGTGTAGAAGATCTTAAAAAAAACGATGGTACGGGAAGTGACACCATGAGCCCAGCAGCTGTATGAAAACATGAGATGTAGATCCGACTAGTTTAAAAGGTAAACAGACAGGTATTGACACAAACTCAAATATTAATTTAGCCTAACGGCGTGTTCACAAAAGCTTTTTATCTCGCCCTTTTTACACGAAAACCTGTGGATACAAACAGCAGTGGGAAAACAGAGGCTGCTCTTAAAAGGCAGGCAGCGTCCACCTTTTCTTTAAAAAGAGCCGTGCAGTGTTTACACATAGGGCTGTTCAGTAAATTGTGTGGAGCCCCACAAATTACACAAAGGCCCCGCCTCCCCCCAGGACAAAACAGGTGTCAACGAGTGCAGTGAGAGGATGAAGCAGAACTTGCATCATTAAATGTAAGGAGAACAACAACCACCACATGAGTAAATTGCAGGAAAAAGAAAATGAAAGTATAATGTCAGCAAATAAACAGACAAATCAGTTTTTCTGATTCACTTTCCAAGATCCTTTGATCATCGCCATGATGTCAGTTACAGCACTGTGGTGCAACCTGGGAGTGTTCTGCTTGCATTGCTGCAGGTGCAGTCATAGATCCACATTCTGATTCGCTTCTTCACCTACTATGGTTTCTTCAATAGGAAGCCCAGAACAAAGTGGTTTCGCCCCCAAAACCCCCCCGTGCCCATGACTGGAAGCTGCTGGTGAAAAACATCCGTGTGACGCTCAATCAGGAGGAAGATGCTGCAGGTTGGATGTTTGTCTTCTTCATTTAGATTCAAATGAAACTGTAAGCTGGAAATGTGACTTAGTTTCATGAGCTCACTGAGTCAGCTTTCCCTCACCTACATATCAGTAAGGTCTCAATGAACTGACTGAGAAGGAATGCGTTAAAAAGACATGTTGTGGATAAAATTATATCCACGCCATCATCTCTCTACTAATAAGTATATTTTCCAAAATGTTGAGCTGTGTCATTCATTACATCAGGATGTAGATAAAGGGCTTTAGAGACGTTAAGAAAAGATTTGTTAAATCGTAGTCAAATAGGAGTATAGTTTGTAATGTCTCCTGAATGTTGTTATTAGCACGCAGTACTAAACTACAAACAAGTCAAAACATGGAACGGATAAAACCAATTTTTATACATGCCAGTAACATCGCTCACTGGATGGATTTGTTGGTGGCTCCTCCATTTTGGTGAAAACTTTGAGTCTAATGCCATTAAATGGAAATTGTTCAGTACCGTGGTTATCAAAGAAGTGACTGTATAACATTATATATAACACTCCCCTCAGCCTCTGGTTGACTTTGTGTGTAATGCTGAGCAGCAGATGTTTAACATGTTAAACATCATCACCACTGTGCACATATTAGGATTTAGCTCAAAGCACCACTGAGCCTCTGTACAGTTCATGAATCTTATTATGTGTATAAATTCCAGCTGGAGTTAGGACCAAACACCCTGGACACAAAAACATTGTGATTACGATGATTACATCTTTTGAACTGTGCAAATAAACCATTAGACAAGCTCTATCCCTAAATACGTTGAAAGTGCCTACAATTTCTAATCTAGATAACATGTCCAAGTGGTAAATAGAACCATCAGTCAACGATCCTTATAAATACACCTTTTTATAAATACTTCCATTGTGCTGTAAAATGTTTTTTAAGATAAATATTTTGCTTGCATGTTGAGTTTGTAATCCTCAGTGTTGTAGATATAAGCACGCAGTACTAAAACTACAAACAAGTCAAACATGGAACACATAACTACATCCGGCTATCTCTGCCTGTATTTTCCCAATTAACGTGGCATTTTAAGGGTTATGGGTAAGAGTTGGTAATCTAATGGTCAAAGCTGATCGTGTTCACAATAAATTCACATCAGTGTCCCCTCACCCAGCATGATGGCACTACGGACAAAAGGGAACTTGTGTTGTCGGCCATGACACAAGAGGAAAATATGTTTTCAGCTGATAAGAGGCTATTTAATTTGAGTCTTTGACAACAACATCTTCTCCAACAACTTTGTTTTGTTAGTTACTGTGATGAGTCACCCTCTCACTGTGAGTCAGTGTCTTCTTAAGTATTCTGCTCGATACTGTGCAGAAGAGACATGACACAGCATCACACTCTGTTTTCCTTCCTCTATACTGGGCTTCAGTTGACACCTCCTGTCTTTTAGGAGAAAGTGCCTGTAGCTGATAAAGTTCACTTCTGCCCATGTGCACAGTTCATCATGCGCAGTGTGGGTGGAATTTCCCTCTGTCCATTAAACTGAAGCTGTGGAAGTGACCGTAGCAAAATGTTATCATGCAAAAGCAGATTTGGTGTAATCAACTGTCAAAAGACTTTGGCATGAAGAACTAACAGAATTTCTAGTTAGTTCTCAGACAAACACACACTGTTTGTCTCCTGTGATGCAAACTGAGCTGTTTTTGTTGTGTTTGTAGGCAGCATGAATCCTCTGTGTGTACTGCAGTTAGATGATCCTCCACAGAAGTTTAACACGTCTGTTTTGAAGAACACGACCAATCCTGCCTGGGACCAGCCATTTATATTGTAAGTCTGCAAACCACCACGGTCTTTGAGATGGAGTTCGTCTTTTGTTTTAATACAAATGGTTTTATTTTTTCTATCTCCCCAGTGAATTGAATGGACGATCAAAAGAGCTCATTATTCAGCTGATGACTGATGGACAACCTCAACAGAGTAAGGACAAACTCCTTCCTTTTGATGACAAACTAATTCTGTTCACGAGCTTGACTGTCATGTGCTTTGGCACTAGACCACTAAATCAGTTGTGTTTTCTCTTTCAGATTCCTTACTAGGTCAGGTGTCAGTGCCTTTTGATCTTGTGAAAAAACATCCCAAAGGACAGCAAACATTTGCACTCATGACCAAAGACACGGTGACTGGATCATTGACTACTGAGGTAACAAGCGCATCCCAGTTAATACAAAGAGTTAGATTCTGTTTCTATGTCTCAGGTTTTCACTCACAGTTTGTTACAGTATTTAATCTGTTGAATCATATTCCTCAGTTTACCTACCTGGAGCCCAGCGAGGTGAGGTCCTGGCACCCTCCGACCCCGGCCTCTAATAAGAGGGTGGAGATGGACCGAACGGTCATGCCCTGTGGCACGGTGGTCACCACCGTCACTGCAGTGAAGAGCAAGCCAGGTCGACCACTCCCACTTGGACTCACCATGGGTACAGTGACACTCAACACTACTGACGCAGAAGCACCTCTTTTATTTAGTCATTTTGATTCTAGTACTGCTTGTTTTGAACAGTTTCAGTCGATAATTTCTAAATAGTGAACTGAGATTCTGTCAACATTTCCATGGAATTGAGTTCCTTTATCAAAACAAAAGATCAAATTTGAAATTCCAACTAACACCAACTAGATCTGTTGTAGAGTCACTGTAATTGGCAACAAGCCTGTTAGTCCTGTTGATATACAATATGATGATGCTTTAATGTCACTGAGCATTGCAAATATATTAGGCCCTTTTTAAATGCAGAGTTTCTCCAAACTATCACAACTGTTCCACGTGAATCGGCTTAATTCGCAGTAAATATCTTCATATCAGAATGTAAATAATTTTTTTGGAATAACCCTTGAAATTGAATCACCATTACTATCAATAAAACCAATTTTTATCCATTCCAGTAACATCGTTCACTGGATGGATTTGTTGGTGGCTCCTCCATTTTGTGAGACTTTGAGTCTAATGCCGTTAAATTGAAATTGCCTCTGGTTCACTTTGGGTGTCATGCCAAACAGCTGATGTTTAACATTGTTTAACATGTTAAACATCATCACCACTGTGCACATATTAGGATTTAGCTCAAAGCACCACTGAGCCTCAGTACACAGCATGATTCTTATTATGTGTATAAATTGCATCTGGAGCTGTGACCAAACACCCTAGAAACAAAAACATTGTGATTACGATGATTACATCTTTTGAACTGTGCAAATAAACCATTAGACAAGCTCTATCCCTAAATACGTTGAAAGTGCCTACAATTTCTAATCTAGATAACATGTCCAAGTGGGAAATAGAACCATCAGTCAACGATCCTTATAAATACACCTTTTTATAAATACTTCCATTGTGCTGTAAAATGTTTTTTAAGATAAATATTTTGCTTGCATGTTGAGTTTGTAATCCTCAGTGTTGTAGATATAAGCACGCAGTACTAAAACTACAAACAAGTCAAACATGGAACACATAACTACATCCGGCTATCTCTGCCTGTACTTTCCCAATTAACGTGGCATTTTAAGGGTTATGGGTAAGAGTTGGTAATCTAATGGTCAAAGCTGATCGTGTTCACAATAAATTCACATCAGTGTCCCCTCACTTGTTGGTGGCTCCTCCATTTTGTGAGACTTTGAGTCTAATGCCGTTAAATTGAAATTGCCTCTGGTTCACTTTGGGTGTCATGCCAAACAGCTGATGTTTAACATTGTTTAACATGTTAAACATCATCACCACTGTGCACATATTAGGATTTAGCTCAAAGCACCACTGAGCCTCAGTACACAGCATGATTCTTATTATGTGTATAAATTGCATCTGGAGCTGTGACCAAACACCCTAGAAACAAAAACAATGCAGAGCATAGAGTGATGGGACAGTTCTGTATGATGTACCTGCAACTTGATTACGTCTATCCCTAAATAAGTTTTAAGTGCCTACAATGTCCAAGTGGTAAATAGAACTGTGTCAGTGATCTTTGACACCTCATAAATACTAAATGACAGCTACGTCATCTCAGGTTCAGCAATTTGGTCTTAGCATGATGACAGACATTTAAATGTGCTGATCTCGACAATAGAAGGATTTTGTAAATAGGGCTTTCCTATAAAAAAAACTATAATGATGTTGAATATAATTTAGCTGCACCAGTTTCTGGATTCCGTATTATTACTGTGAGTTTTTCTTTTTACCTCTGCATTGCACACTGTGAAATGTTAAACAAATCTCTACTTCCTCTCAGATCCTGCCCAGAAACCTGTGATCATCAAGCCCAAGCTCTCTCAGCGGCGTGTTTCAGAGGAGGTGTCTATGTTGGGGACCACCGTCAGCAAGGCCCTGTCCTCGTCTGACACCGAGCTGCTGATGCTCAACGGCACAGACCCGGTGGCCGAGGCCGCCATCAGACAACTCCACCAGTCGGCCAAGCAGAAGCTCAAGTCCCCGGTGAAGAAGAGTACCATCATCATCTCTGGCATCGCCAAAGTAAGGATGAACTCACCAACCAGATCTCCGCAGCTCTTTACTGTTTCTTCGTACTGTAAAACGTATTTTATTTTAGTAGAACTGTTTCAGTTGTTTCATAAACAGGGTTTTAAATAATACAGAACTGAGATAGTTGGAGGATTGCCAGCCTCTCCTGTGTGGTTGATCATGAAATTACTAGAAATTGATTCTAAAAATAGTTGAATATGCTTCCAGACGCCCATGTCCCAGGATGATGAGCTAGCTCTGATGGCGGGCTACGCTGCTGCGATGGATGCCTCGATGTCAGAGAGCAGCTCCACTCAGGATGTGACCGTGGCGATTGCATCAGGGACCAGTAGCACTGCAGAGGTGTCAGAGCCCCAGGAGGGACCCAGTGGAATAGGCCGGCCCCCAGAGGAGTGGGAGAGCCAGACAGGAGAGGAAATGGACCACAGCTCGCTATCCATGTGTGTGTCTGAGGCCAACTGCAAGAAGACTAGAGGTAAGAGGGCACAGAAGGGACTCATTGATGAGCCATGTGTGACTGTGAATGGAGATGGTCAACTGGTCGATCTTTGTATTAGTATTCTATATGGTACACTTTACTTAATATACTCAGAAAACATTAACTCAGAGGTCTTCAACAGGGGGGTCGCGAAATGCTTGGTTGATGAGACAATTTTTTTATATTTTTTATATTTTTTAATTTTTTTTGTACCCAATTTTTTTCCCCACAAATGTAAATGTCTTCAAATACACATTAACATGTATCCAACATATTGAGAGGCTGATTTAAACCTCTGTCTGACAACCTCCATCCGTCCAAGGTTAGATAAGTTGTGTGCTTCCCATCAGGGTCTGACATCTCACTAATGTGGGAGCATGTGTGGCATCCATAGATGGCTTGAGGATTCCCTGTCTCTTCTACATGTATGTTTAAAATAAAAAGATGAAGCTGTGAATTACTTTAAAAGCTCAGTGTTGTATGAAAGATGTATGTTTATAAATGGGTAATATTTGAATAGCTTAGTATTGAATGCACAATAACAGGGTAGCTATGTTTATACATGGCACTAGGCCCAGTTTAATATAAAACACAATTTTAAACAATATATAGTAGGGGGTCCCTGCTCCATCTCTCCACCCGTTTGGGGGCCTTTGCCTGAAAAAGGTTGAAGACCCCTGCATTAACTTATTGGAAAAACTCAAATTTTTGGTTCTTTTCTCTTTTTCCTTCCTACTCTGACATAATTTCTGAACTTCACCGCCATCTTAGAGGAATGCAGTGCTAAGCACACATGTGTGGATGAGTAAGTTACTTCACAAGTTACCTGCAGTTTACTTGATACTCTAGTTATGTGTCGCTTCTGCTAGCAGTAGTGTAGAATATTGTAGAGGTTCAGTTCGTTGCATTTGTTGCTATTGCTGCACATTATAACCACCTGAACCCCCGTCCCCTTGAAAATGTGTTGGAGAATCTATGGTGACCTTCAGGTAACATAAAAACTCCTCCCCCTTCTCTAGAGTCAGTGTTTGTTTTGTCCATTCTTGGCTACTTAAAGGTTCAGTTTGTAGAATTTAGTGACATCTAGTGGGGAAGTTGCATGTTGCAGTGAATACCCCTCACCCTCCCCTTCCAAACATGAAACAGGACCTGTGGAAACCTTTGATTGTGATAAAATTTGTGTTTAGTTTGTACAGTCTGGTTGACTGTAAAAACATGGCAGCTCAATAGAGAGGACACGCTCCCGATGTAAATATAGAGTATTTAAAGATGAAGGGCAAATTCTAGGTTAAAGAAAACGATTCATTAGATTTATATGAATAACACTAGTGCAATCATCCCTGGGATTATTTTGTATACAATTTAGGCCTATAGAGCCCTTTCACTTAAACCTTACACACTAGACCTCTTAAGTAACATGGCAGTACAACATGTCATGTCAGACTGTGGAAGAGGACCCTCTCCCAAAGTAGATATCTCTAATGCAATGAAAACGCAGCAAGTTTCAGGTGATAATCTACTAATGCAAACATTGTGAAGATTATATTCAATATCTGTTGATAAATCCACAGAAATCCTACTGATGTTAAATGTAAACCCAGTTGTGTGTATATATATATATATATATATATATATATGTGTGTGTATGATGGTAATCTCATCATTTAGAGGCTTTATTTTAGAATTCCTGTCAGATTGTTGTTGAACATTTTTTAATATTTATTTACAATTGGACTTTACTGATAGGATGTGGGAGGGGGCACCATCACTGAAATCTCCTAATATTGCAGTATCTATTTTAAAGTTTTTTTATTTATCGACTTTAGTTCACAGCCTACCAGAAGTAATCCACACATATAGAATAATCGTCAAAATACTACAACTGGAGACCCCATGCTCATGAATATTAAAAACTCGGGAACACCTTTAGGACAATTATTTTGGTAACATTTATGCACGTGCATCCACATAATGATGAAATGGGTGTGAAAGGTCAAGCTCATTGAAATCTCTCAAAACACCTTTTTGGCCAAAGCTCAATAATCCATATTCTTATTATGAAAAAATACACTTAATACAGACTTTCCTACATATGTGATACGAGTTGACTTGGATGTAAACTGTAACTTGTACTTTTGGAAGAGGTGTTTTACCACAGGCCAAGCAAACAGCCCATTCTAACCAGGTTTTGAACAGGCACTGCCCTAGTTCTCTTCAATATTAATTTCTAACTGACATAAGTTCTGTACCACTGATTCTTCAGCTATCTTCAAACAAGTTGTCTTATGTCAGTATACTCACCTGTACTACACTTTGCTGTACAGATATAGTCTTGGGATTCTGACAAATTCCCTCTGTGTTGTCCCTATGATCATGCACTGGAAATGGCAGTTACATGGGACCATTTTCACATTTCAAACTATCTTCTAGCTGCTTTTCTCGCTAGACTTGAAAGTGGATGTTTTCCTGGCCCTTACTACTGTACCCTCTGTGTCATGCAGAATGTAAATCACACTTGGTCTGTAGCCAAGATGGCAAAGGTTGAGGGTGAGAAGTGTCCATTGTTCCTACGCTCTCTTTAGACTGTTTGTAGTGCACATACCAGCTATTCATAGCTCACCTAATGTTGTCATTGTGAACGCACCTCTGCATAAGTATGAGTAAGTACACAGATTGAAATGCAGCACTTGTCTGGATGTATCTTTAATGACCTCTGCTTCTCTGCTACAGGCAGTTTCCTACGGAAGAGTGCCAAGCTCTTTTTCCGGCGCCGTCACCAGCGCAAGGACCCGGGGATGAGCCAGTCCCACAATGACCTGGTCTACCTAGAGTCTCCGGCCGCAGTGGAGCGCGCCAGCCGAACAGCCACACTCAGCCGCATGCTCAGCCGCAAGAGTAAGAACAAGAGCAAGGCCAACGGCTTTACCTCCGGCGGGGAGCCACATGCGTGACCCTTCCACTCTCTTCTCACCTCAGTCACTCCCACAACAACCATTACCACCCCATCTAAAACTTGCATTGGCAAACCTCCTGGCTAACCAACTCCCCCTAAGGCCCAACCTGTGTACTGGGGCTCTTGCATTGTGAACTGGGAGAGCTGTGCAGATGGAAAAATATCCTCTTTTACTGCCATATCCTGCATAAGTGCTTCCTACAAGAAGCAGATGTTGCACCAAAAGCAATTGTATGCATGTGTGGATGACTGTATCCTGCCCTGGATTGATGGCATTCCAGAGGATATCATTTTGCATGTTTCTGTTTATCTGATTTTTATGCAAAACTTTGAAATCGTTTTAAGTGCTTTTACGGCCTTGTTACGGACAGGACGCACGGGACTGGTGCGGGCCATCGCTCTTTACCTCAATGAAGATAGAGAGTTAGCTCTACCTGCTGTAAACCGTACCGTTTCCTACGGTGGACCAACAGGACCAAAGACGAAGAGCAGAGCGGTGTTTGTATGATTTGCACAATTTTAGAAAACCTTTTATTTAAAGTGCAATGACAAGAGCTGCTCTTGTGTTCGAGACTCCTCTTTAGGTCTGAGTCGTGTTGAAAACATTCACAAAGGGAGTTGATCTGTTCACTGCATGACTAGTGCAAGTGGGAGATAGTGATAGGATTACTTATTGACACTAAAACTATGAAGTAGGGTATTTAAATCAAACATTTTCTTTTTTCTAAATCATTTAAAATCCTTGTTTTATTCCAAATCAATAATTAACAGCTGTATGTCATTTGCATATAAAAGTTATAAGCATATAAGTTCTACAGAGTTATCGATAAAAACAGAAGCCTCGTGTTTAACAAACATATCAAACCAGTCATACAAGTTAATTATGATTATCTTATGCAGAGGCAGTTTGATCGTTCACAACCACCCATCTAAAGAAAACTTTAAATTTATATATTAGCTTTTTATGTTTCCTCCCCTCTGCAGTTAAACAAAATGATATATGCAACTTTTGTCTGTTCTTCCCAAATGCTTCCTACTGTACACTTCTCTTATCAGCAGGATTGTTAAAGGGAACAGAATGAACCTTTATCTGTGGACTGTGATGCTTCATTTGGCCTTACGCACTAATCAAACTCATTCTACGCTCTTCAATCCAGCTTTTCATCTGAATGAAATCTTTATTCTTTCTCTCTTTTAATTTTTTAAAAAGATGTAACTTTGAACACGTGAACAAGAGAAAGTGTGAACATGTTTGCGAGCAACCAGATTGATTTTACTCCTTTTTTTTTAATCCAGCTAATGATTGTATTTTTTTCCATTGAAGACATTTCGGCACATCCTGTACTACTGTTTCTTCAGTAAGGTAATGTGCGCAGAATCCGAATCGACAGATTGCCTTACAGATATTCTGAGGATGTTGAAGTGGCCAGCGGCTTGTCTACTCTTAGGCTCAGTGTCACTTTTGTGGTCTTGAGACTGGATGCACCATCGGAGAGCAGAGAGCTGTTGGGATAGCGCGCCACCGAGTTCCATCAGCAATGTCTATAATCAAAAAGCCTATGCACATATCTGTTAACGGACTGTTGTCATCAAGAAGACGACTTGAGAACTAAAAACACTCACTGTCCATGACTGCTCTCTCCTGCGGACACAGTTTTGTCTTTGTATTTACAAGGCAGACATCTCATCGCCTGCTCTCCATCATCGACCATATTCTGTTCATAGAAATATATTAAAGCTAAGATTCAGGCTGAATAACCTCCTTTCAAAATAAAACGGGTCATTTTAATCTTGCTCAGCTTCCGAGCCGTTGATTCATGCAAGCTGCTGGTGCAGTTCAGCTTTCAGTGAGCAGTAGGGCTGTCTGTGATTAATAAACTGCTTCCTGATGTTTTCTTCACTGGCATCTGTTTTTTGTGCACAGAGACCTCACTGTTGCTGCAGAGCCTCAGTCACTTCTCTGCCGGGATTGCAGCTCTTATACATATCGAGTTATAAAAATTTTCAGCAATAACTGAGATTGTGGTGGAGTCTGTCCTGCGCTAATGTAAATCACTAGATGTTGATGTGTTATTTTACTTCTGTTAATTTACAGTGGCTTTTCATTCATAAAGAGTCAACATTGTTCCATTCTGCTAGTCGAAAAATAACAAATGCATTTTTTGACATCCTAGTGTTTTCAACTATTTTTATTTGATGGTATGATTCTTCTGCTCCACTACATTTCATAGGGAATTATACTCTAATCAACAACATTTATATGAACATCTTCCAAAACAAGTATTGCAGAAAGAAAATAATTTATTTTAGGTTTTTTAATTTATTCCAAAAAGTTTTCTTTTCTAATCAGAGACCATGTGTTGTAGACACATTCAAATAATTCTAATGCAGCAAATTACATAATTTATTTTTTAAAGATATAGATATCCACTCCAAGAACTTCTTTTAAAAGTTTTTAGTTTTTTTTTAGGATTTTGTCATTTAGCATGCAGAAGGTAATATGGCCATGAGAGACAGCTAACAAACAATTGCATGCATAACCCAATAAAAACAAACCAACGCTGATATCAATAAGCAAAGTTGTATGTCACGTATTGACTCCTGAGAAATAGAATCAATCAAATCAATATTCTAAAACAGGTTTTGAAATATTAGTTTGAAATATTCTTAATGCACTCGACTAAGTTACAGACAGAAGTGGCTTCATAAGCCTGATGGTGTTACTGAGGGTGAATTGTTGGTTAGACTTTTTTCCACCTCAGCCAACTTCAACAGACATGGTGCTTAAATATTAATACATCATTGATTATGGTTTCATCATACCTAACATTATGGAAGTACATGTTGCTGGTAAGTCTTATACAGCTTTACTGAGATCACCAGATTTTGAATACAGGGCTTTTATCTAATTGAGTATGTTCACATTAATGTATTAACATTTTAAAGTTAGGGATCTGGAGAATGCTTCCATACTTAATGTGCTGTATGGAATTTGAGACGCCCTTGCTCAGGTCACTGTGTAAAATCATCACAATTTTGGGACGCACCGTCACAGATCATGATATTTTGCGGGCTGATTTAATCAAATGAGAAACATGTGATTTTGACTGGTCATATGTTCTTAAACATAACGTCACAGACAAATTGTTACCGTATTGTTTTCAAGCTATTTTCCTGCTGCATAATTAAACTATATGTTATCCTCAATATAATCATCAGTGAATACAACAGCTACATTAAATTTGAAAATAAACCCTATAACATTCTGTTTAAATAAAAAATTCACACATGTTTGTCTTTGAGGATAATATCCACTGACCTGGGAGCAAACTAGTACATAAGTAATTTGTATGTACTTGGCAATACACTGATCACTTACCGCTGTTCAACATTGTAAGGACTAATGATGGCACTTCAGATATATAATATCTCAACAACTCAAACAACAAAGATCAATATAACACTATAAAGTAACTTTGGTGAACATCCTAAAATCTGGTTATTTTTGCTCAAACAAATTACATAAGAAGGGAATATTATTATTGTCAATATA
The DNA here is from genome assembly GCA_038501795.1 of Pseudopleuronectes americanus. Classification (NCBI taxonomy): domain Eukaryota; kingdom Metazoa; phylum Chordata; class Actinopteri; order Pleuronectiformes; family Pleuronectidae; genus Pseudopleuronectes; species Pseudopleuronectes americanus. Next base: position 3,919,350 of record CM076728.1, read on the forward strand.
ATAATACTAATGATATATAAGTGTCTTGAAACTGTTTTGAAAGGTGCTCTATAAATGAAGTAAATGTATTATTGTTAATGTTATTCATAATTTAATTGTTTATTAACATTATTCTTATTCAATCGGTTATGGCCAATATTCAAGTTTGATGCCGCTGTTGCCCTCTGCTGAATTGTGAGACTACACTCCCCATAATGCACTGGGGGCTGCTGGTTTCCGGTCCTGCGCCGTCTCTGGAGCGGATTGGAACCCGGAGTCAGGACTGGATAAATGAAGGGTCTCCTGCAGGGAAGGTAAAGGCTTTTCCTCTCAATACGCGTCGCTTTGCTCCCGAACTCAGTCGCGGTCCTGTAGAGGAGCTGCAGCCGCTTCGTCCTGTCCGCTCCCCGGCTTCCTGCGCCGCCTCCACCGCGCTCCGCTGCCCGCTGAACAGCTTCGACTCCGGTTTGGAGGTTTGCGTCTCCGGTCCATCCGCCATGCCGCCTGTTCTTTGTTACAGTGCAGCGAAGCCGCGCAGATCGGAGTTAAAACCCGGCTACACTTTGGGAGCGATTCAAATCCCGGATCCCGTCTGCTGCACGGACTGCGCGCGTTAAACATGCACGCTCCAGCTGTGTGGCCCGCGCACCAGACAGAACACTTGATGTTGTTGTAACGCGCTGCTGTGTGGTGACAGCGGCCCGATGCATTCAGGTGTCCCCGGTTAAACAGGCTCTGAAGTTCAGTGAGCTCCAGTCGAAAGTAGTTCCCTCATATCACTGCACACCTTCACTGTCCTGATCCCTTTTCATGAGCACTTATAAAGCAGCTTCTCCTGTGTGTAGGTTCCAGTGATGGCTGAGCAAACACCAGATGAGTTCATCTGTGAGTATGAATCCAACTGTCATTCTCGTGTGTGTGTGTGTGTGTGTGTGTGTGTGTGTGTGTGTGTGTGTGTGTGTGTGTGTGTGTGTGTGTGTGTGTGTGTGTGTGTGTGTGTGTGTGTGTGTGTGTGTGTGTGTGTGTGTGTGTGTGTGTGTGTGTGTGTGTGTGTGTGTGTGTGTGTTGTGTGTGTGTGTGTGTGTGTGTGTGTGTGTGTGTGTGTGTGTGTGTGTGTGTGTGTGTGTGTGTGTGTGTGTGTGTGTGTGTGTGTGTGTGTGTGTGTGTGTGTGTGTGTGTGTGTGTGTGTGTGTGTGTGTGTGTGTGTGTGTGTGTGTGTGTGTGTGTGTGTGTGTGTGTGTGTGTGTGTGTGTGTGTGTGGAGTGTGAGTGTGAGTCAGATTTGCACTGCTAGTCCTGAGATGTTCACCTGTCCTTCATCCCGGGGTTTGTACTTCCCCTGCTGGTGCATGGTTTGATAGTTCATGTTGTCATTTTAAATAAACAACAACAAAACTGTAGTGATTTGGCCTCTTGGATTTTCCTGAAAGATGATTTGATTTGATCTGTGTATGTGTCTGTATGTGTGTGTGACCTGCAGGCTGTGATGACAGGTGTGATGTGTGTTCGCAGGGTGCGAGGAATGTGGCCAGTACCATGACACAGAGTGTCCTGAGCTGGGACCACTGGTGACCGTCCAGGACTCCTTCGTCCTCAGCCGAGCTCGGTGAGTGAGTGGCAGCTCAAAAGCGTAACCAAACTATTGACATCACCCATCCATAGAGATATGAGCTAAATGTCTGTTACTGACATCAGGACTGCTCAGGTGTGCTCAAACATGATGCTGACCTCGGACCTCCTCCAGGAGGCTGATGGATGGGCTCTGGCATTTAAAAAATCAATGAAATTGTACGTGTATAGCTCATATTCACAAACACAATATAACTCATAGGGCTACACAAGTTACAACACCCTCTGCCCTTAACCCTAAAAAAAAGATTCAGGATAAAGAATACAAACAAGGAAAAAAACATAGAAACTTAAGAGAGATTCACAAGTGAGGGCTCTCTCTCCCAGGATGGATAAAAGTGCAATAAAGACTGCGTGTAACAGAGCACATCCACAGTAATTAATCAATATAACATTCATAAGAAAACAGTGTCTTCAATAAATGAAGAGGTGTATCAATGGTTAATGAAATTAAACAGAAGGAAAAGGACAAGAGATAAAGGAAGCAGTTATGATAATTGTAACGATGGAGGTATTACCAGTATTATAGTATATGTGAGTAGGCTTAATGATATCTAAGCAATCTGGTTGTAATGATAATCCATGATCAGGATCCACCATGTGGCAGCAGCCGTGATCCTGGGTCTGCAGCGATAAAGCACAAGGACTCCTGGGTAGAAGTTAAGTCTGTAACACGTATTGATGAGAACTTAATGTGATGAAGTGGGAGAGGAGGGAATACAAAGCCTTTACAAGTGTCATGTTGTTAGACCTTCCGAAGGGATAATGGGAGTGTGTAACTTCTATAATTTTTTTTCCGTTATTGCCGTTTCATAACACACTTACTGTTGGCTCAGGTCATCTCTACCAAACAGCCTGGAGATCAGAGAGGTGGATGATGGGGAGGAGGGCGTGTTCGTCCTGCGGCGGCTGGTCAAGAGGACCCGGTTTGGTCCCTTTGAGGCGAAGAGGGTCCACCACCTGGAGAAGGAAGGAGCGTTTCCTCTGAAGGTGGAGCCTGATGAACCCTGAGTTTACTTGTAGAGTGGACACATTTTGTGCATGTTTTATTTTACGTGAATAGCTGTAGTTGCAGTAGTGGATCGAGGGACGGTGCCAATGAGGCACTAAAATCTGATTGGTTCCTGAAGTGTCCCTGTCCCGTCCAATTAAGTAGTCACTTACATTTCTAATAGTAAATGAGACCGTTTGTTTCAAGTTTTATAAAAATGGTGTTCTTCAGAAAAGCTCCAAAAAACAATAAGAATTCTTAATTATTTTTCAAGCACAATTTTCAAAGTTAACAGTAAACAATCAAAGACTTTGATGTCCATCTTACTGAATCAGGAGTTCTTCATGTATGTTGGACATATAATTGGCCCCTCTGTGTAAATCGTTGGCCGACCTGAAGCTTTTGATCCACGACTGTCTGATTGTTGCTATCTTAATGTCCTCCCTCCCCACAATGCACAGATCTTCCAGAGGGATGGCCTGGTGGTGTGTTTTGACTCCAGCTGTGAAGAAGACTGCAACTGGATGATGCTGGTACGTCCTGCGGCCGACCACAACCACCAGAACCTGACGGCTTACCAGCAGGACGATGACCTGTACTTCAACACCTCCCAGGTACCTGTGTCAGTCCTGAACCTGAGTCTTTTCTAACAGGAAATGGTTCTGACCTTCCCCTCTGCTGTCTGTTTTCCCAGGATGTGCTTCCGGGCACAGAGCTGAGGGTCTGGTACGGGGCTTTCTACGCCAAGAAGTTGGAGAAGCCCGTGCTGAGGCCTCCTCTTCAGCCACTTCCACAAGGTAGATGGTGTTATAGCCCCTGTTTGTAGACTAGTAAGCAGGGTTCCTACGGTCATGGAAGTCATGGAAATTTGTTATAATCATTTTTCATGTCGTTCATTTTCGCTGAGTTTTAAATAATTAATATTCTTTTAAAAGAAATACGCTTTTAAAAAAATAAGCAGGCATACTCTCTGATACTGATAGAAAAGTTCTGTGGGGAAGCAGGCGGGATAATGCACTATGCGTAGATTTAACCGTCCTTGACTACCAATGGAAAAATACATGCCATGGGTTAAAACAGACAAGGACCTCAATCAAACTAGTGTCTTATTCATTTTTGTAATTTAAGTTACACTGTATGCTTTGAAATTCTCATTGTAAGCTTAAATACTCAATTTTGTCACTTTTTCATGAATACACAGGGATCTCACAAAATTTTTGGTCATGGAAATTTGGTTTAAAGTTATTGAAAAGTCATGGAAATCCATTGGTCAAAATGTGTATGAACCCTGTACTATGTGTCCGAAGTATTGCACTTCCGTAACCAACAGTGTGGGACATTTCTAGGCATTTTGCCTCAGTAATAAGTGCCTAGAGGTGTCCGGCTCATTCTGATTGGTCGGGAAATTTCTAGGCATTTTGCCTCAGTGATAAGTGCCTAGAAGTGTCCGGCTCATTCTGATTGGTCGGGACATTTCTAGGCATTTTTGCTATAGTGTTAAGTGCCTAGAAGTGTCCCAAGTATTGCACTACCGTAACCACTAGTGTGAGACATTTCTAGGCATTTTGCTTTAATGTTAAGTGCCTAGAAGTGTCCGGCTCATTCTGATTGGTCGGGACATTTCTAGGCATTTTTGCTATAATGTTAAGTGCCTACAAGTGTCCCAAGTATTATACACCGAGATTTCACAAAATGTTTTGTCATGGAAGTCCATTGGTCAAAATGTGTATTAAGTACTGCCTGAGTACGGCAACTTTGTGAAAAAAGTATCTTATAGTTTTTGTCTCCTCTCCTCAGATGTGACGTCTTTATCTGCTAACTCAGAGACCTCGGAGAATAGTGGAGCTCACGTGCCGTCAGTGGCTGAAAAGCCAAACACAGGTCAGTGTTACATCCATCACTTCAGTCACTGCTTCTTAGAAATATTTACTCTTATTTCAATTCCATTTAATGAAATTTTATCTTTTTCAAGTTTTGAATTGCAATTGATTGTGTTTCCTCCACACTGACTCCAACAGGAGTAATAATCCGACCTTCGGCAGACCTCACCTGAGAAAATGCTGTGTCAGGGTTTTTTCCTACTGAATCCTTTATTCCCTCTGTGTATCACAGGCAATATGCTGAGTCACTGCGACGAGGTAAACACAGTAAGTGAGCTCCCAGACGACCTGCACCTGCCCCAAGAAGAGAGCCTGGTGGGCCCTGAAGAGGAGGAGACCCGCCCCCCCGCTGCACAGCGAGTCCCCAAGCTGGGCCGCAGAGGAAGGAGAACTAAGGGGCGTCGGCCAGGTGCAGGCAAAAACAAAGGTGAGAGCAGACGGCCAGGTTTGAGGAAACAATTTAGAATTTGCAGTAAATTCTTTTGATATATTTTGGAGCAGTTCATTCGAAAACGTGTCTGGTGTAATTTTGAGAGATTTTTGAACAGTGTTAAAGGATCTGAAATCTTTAGACAACAGGATTTATGTCGGCCCATGAACGAGCAAGCTTCTATAGATCTGGTTTAAACATCTGTCCTGAGTGATCCGATCACAAGTTGTCAGAACTAAATGTTAGGTCTGAACGCACCCAGTTGCATCCGGAGATTCCTTCACTCCTGCATCTTGGGCCATAAAAGACCGACTGGCAGTGACAGCTTCACAACGAATCAAACTTATTTTTAGGATTCTCAATGTCCATATATGTATTTGTTTGTAGTAACAATATCAATGCTGATTACCATATGTAACCAGTTCTTCCACAATGGTTAACGTAAAACACGCAGCTCCTACTTTATTCCCTCAGAGTTGTTCCCTTGCTTTCTCTACACCATCACCATCACTCTCTATTTACATGTGTTGTGTATGACATCATTCTGAGCTGAGCAAGTTGCAGCAGGCTCAGGCACATTCTGCGGAGGCTGGCGAACGGCATTCTGGGAAAATGTTGCAAATCACTGCCTGGAATGGAAGAAGAGGCAGCAGGTTTATGAACCAAATAGCTGCAAGACTAGTTATGTATCAGCTGCTCTTTGGGTTCAGTGCTAATAATACATGTTGGCATGCTGACACACTAAGCTAAGAATGTGTACTTGGTAAACATCATATCACCACAGGATGACACATTTCTCTTTGCCTGATGTGTGCAGATGTGAAGCCCCCGATGGAAAGGTCCGAGCCGGTGGCCTCAGGGGCAGCGGCAGAGCGTGCTCCAGAGAGCGCAGCTGTGCAGAAGAGACACAAAGTCCGAGAGCACAAGAGGGTGTACCGCTGCTCCCTCTGCAATAAGGTCTTCCAGAACAGCAGCAACCTCAACAGGCACATCCGATCTCATGGTACGCAGAGATCTGAAAAGACAACGTTAGCTTTCAAAAGAGTGTTAAACTTATTCAATTCTTTTTTAGCAAAATTACAACATTTTAATGAAAGGCTGCAGTGAGGCAACCTATTCGCGCCACCTGCCTTGTATTTATCCTAGTCAGTCAATGTCAACTACTAAAATGACATCATTACCAGTAAGAATTCATTTGAAGATTTATCTACATGCACAATAATATTATTTTGTACATTCTCATACGTACACAAACACGCACACACAGATCAAAACCAGACCGTGCTCCAGTTACATTGGTTCCCAGGCTAATAAAAGTTTCTTGGGAGCAAAGTGTTTAAGTGTCTCTCTTGTATGACCCCGCAGGTGATAAACTGTTCAAGTGTGATGAATGTGACAAGTTGTTCAGCCGCAAGGAGAGTCTGAAGCAGCACATCTCTTACAAGCACAGCAAGAACATGGTGAGTGACACCCAACCTGCCCCCTCCAGGGTTTTTACTCCCAGCGCCGGCTAATATCTTCTTTTCATGTGAACCCAACAGCCCGACCAGGATTACAAGTACAAATGCAACACGTGTGAGAAATCCTTCCGCCTGGAAAATGCCTTAAAGTTCCACAACTGCAGGACAGGTAGCACAAACTCTAATTTTTATTTTGTTCAAATTTAAATCACATCCTTGATTTTGTCACCCATTGAAATTATCTCTGATCACATTGCCCCATGGTCTTATCATGATAACTTTTCATTGATCTCATCTTCCTCTCTCTCCAGATGACAAGACGTTCCAGTGTGACATCTGCTCGCGGTTCTTCTCCACCAACAGCAACCTCTCCAAGCACAAGAAGAAGCACGGCGAGAAGCTGTACTCCTGTGAGATCTGCAACAAGATGTTCTACCGCAAAGACGTGATGCAGGAGCACCACAGGAGGCACGGTGTGGGTGAGTCACAGGCGGGCAGGGAGTGAGGCCCTATCACAGGTTACTTCATACACTGCTTTGTTATCTGGAGAAATTGTTGAAATATTGACTTTGTGTTGAGTTTCATCATGGTCTCAGCACTGTGCAACACGTGGACCAATCACAGAGGAGCATGGTTATAATAACTAAATAAACATAAAGACACTTCTCCAGGAAAAGATATTGTTTTCTGGATGGTGCGGGGCTACATGTGATCACACAGAGCTGCAACCTGAGGCAGAGCATGTCGGATTGTCTGCTACAGTTAATGTGAACAATCCAGATACAAATTAATGAAAAATGGCAAGGTGAAGCAATATGATCGCAATGATCCTGTATGATTTTAGTCATAATTATACTGTGCCTCACATTGCCATGGACACAGATTTAAAAAAAACTCAGTAATGTCTTTGTGTGTGTGTGTGTGTGTGTGTGTGTGTGTGTGTGTGGGGGGGGGTGGTTAAGTGTCACTTGCAGGCAATGTAATGAGATCATAATGGATTTCAGAACATACAGGATGTGTCCTGCTGTTTCACAATGCTGCATTTAATGAACCGTAGATTTTCACACAGAGTAAAGCAGCTGTGGGCAACAGATCCTGACTGAATCAATCATATTATGTTATGAAGCAATGCAGACGGATTCATCAGTGATCCTGCAAAAACATCATCAAACATCGGAATTGATATTTTATAATATTTAAACTCAGGTGTTTGATTGAAAACCCTTTTCCTTATTGTTGCAGAAAGAGATGTGAATCTGTTTACGATTTGTTTTCTGCCATCAGTTTGTTCCACACACCCCTAAAGCTAATTTGATATTTATCCTCCTTAATTACTCTCATTAATACTAATTAATTAAATTGTGGAACTTCTTTGAGAAAAACATAGGACTGGATATAATAATACCTAACCAATTTTACTGAAGTAAATTGAGTTGTCACAGACGGGTGCACAGAACAAATTATTCACGTTGTGGTAGCAGAAAGCATGTCACCATATTTTTTCAATATCAGGCTCTTGCTTACGACAACCATTTTGCATCTGGACAGGACCAAAGCACCTGAAGAGAGAGGACCTAGAGGCCAATGGGGAAGAAGGGACCAAGTACAGGAAGGAGCCGTCACCCTGTCCCATCTGTGGCAAGGTGAGCACTGAGCACAGCAGCAGAGATTCATGGTCCAGATGGTAGCAGTTCAAATAACTTCATACAGAGTCCAGGTGACCACAAGTGCAGTGACGTGCGTAAAGTGTGTGCATGTGTGTGTTTGTGTGCACAGGTGTTCTCCTGCAGGAGCAACATGAACAAGCACCTGTTGACCCACGGCGATAAGAAGTACACCTGTGAGATCTGCGGCCGCAAGTTCTTCCGCGTGGACGTCCTTCGAGATCACATCCACGTTCACTTCAAGGTGAGGCAGTGATCCTGAATCCTGCTGCAAGCTCAGTCTGTAGCTGAACCTTGAACTGCATGGAAACATGTGACAACACAGAAGGTGTTTAACAGCACATGTTGCCACTTCCTTGTGCTGTGGTAGTCAGCATATTGTTACTGATGCATCACATACTTATGGGATGCCCCTCCTGTCTCATCAGCTGCCGCTCTCTGTTCAGTCAAACGTTGATATTTAACCCAGGCTTGTGTAAATTCTGCAAAAATGCATTAGAGATGCACATGATAATGTTCTGTCACTTACACTGACTGGATCCTGGTTTTGTATATTTTGTGGTACATTTTAAATGAAGAAGTGTTCCACTTCTCTGTGCTGTTTTGTTGTTCTTGGCAATTTGTTTTGCTCCATTTAGCGGCTCCTCTGCAGTTAAACTGTAGGACACTGATCACAATACTAAGGTGGAAATACCATGCACAGTCTAACAGCTAGACATACATTCCTAGAGACATATTCTACCATTCTGACCATGAATATTCAAGTAATTAATACAATATTACAGTACTCAGTACTCATGTGTTTGACCACACCCATCTTTGAACTCTTGACATACTGTTGCGGTGACAAGTCTGTCAGACACACACACACAATCGATGTGAACACCTGCTAAGGTACTCCAAACCACTTCTTTTACATGGCTGTGATCACATATGACCATGATGACAAACACACAGACTCACAAGGGGAAAACTATCCCAGAAAAGCTCTTGTAGCTTGTAAACATTCATACATTACAAGGCATGATACCAATTCATTGTATAATTCACCATGCAAGATGAAAATAGTGGTAAATAAGAGCATATATGTGACTGTGGTTTTCAATTAGCACCGGATACGTGTTTCATTAAATCACCCGGAGCCCTCTGGATCTTAGCTGTCTTTGACATTTTAAAGAGCTGCTTTTTGTTTTTCAGGACATCGCCTTAATGGACGAGCAGGAGAGAGAAGTCTTCATCAAGAAAATCGGCATCTCAGCAGGAGACAGCGACGACTCAGACGAAGAAGATGATGAAGATGAGGATGATCCTGAGCACCACAAGTACAACTGCAAGAAATGTCAGGTAGGTCTCGTCTTGAAAGGCATCTAGAGATCTGCAGACTTTCTATCTGAAGCCGCTTACTAACACAGTATTCAGAGGGTTGCTGTGGAAACACATATACAAAATAAGTTGTTTACACCTTCACCAGTTATCTTACGGCGACAGGTGTGTAATGGCCTCAGCTAAGAGCAGATGATGTAATATAAACTAACAGTGTGTAACCTATATCATGGAGGCGAAGACATCTTTATTTGTCACTAACAACCACAGACAAACACGTGAGCTTCTGTCTGTGCATCTTTCTAGCTGTCGTTTGCCAAGGGGAGGGAGTACCTGAAGCACATCATGGAGCAGCACAAGGAGAGGGGTTACGGCTGTGCGATCTGCAACCGACGCTTCGCACTGAAAGCCACGTACAACGCTCACCTGGTCATACACAGAGAGCAGCTGCCTGACCCGTCAGTGCAGAAGTAAGACAAGGAAGCAGAGGGAAATCATCTCTCAGCTCACATGTTCCAGTTGTGTCTGTTTAGCTTTGTCGAATCAAGGCTGTAATACTTGATAATGATGGAAACAAGAATGTCAGCAGAGCTCTGTTCTGTGCTGACTGTACAAAACGTTAGATATATACAGTATAGATATCTAGATATATCAGTGGCGGCTCCAGGAGGGCAATTGTTGCAATGATGGCAAAGGTTTAATGCTTAAAATAAACTCAGATAGACGTTGCCTCATAGCAATACCACCAGTAATACCACCAGTAACCACAATGCATGGAATGTTCCTGAGGCTACTTACTGTACAGTCATTTTGAAGAAAGGTCTTCATTCAAATTAATTTGGTTCTAAAATGACTGCGGTCAACAGATAAAATGTCATCCATCAGTACCTGTTTTGCCATTGATAAAATAGGTGAGTCATCAGATAACATTTTATTTGAGGTTCAGCAAATAAAGAATATTCATTTTGTAGCTATCTGTGTTATTAAACACCGAAATTAATGTTGGCATCGCCTTCTACTTACTTCAGCTAGCAGTGCAGATCACAAAGTATCCACTAGATGGCAACATAAGACAAGGATTGTTCCTTAGGCTACATACTTATGTAGTATGTGTTGACAATTACAAGTTAGGAACTTGTACTTTACCTGATAATTTCCATTTAATGATACTTTATACTCTAAATCTCAGAGGAAATTTTTACTTTTACTATTTAACTTCATTTAATAAATTACTCGTACCACTTTACACCTTTTAAGTTCTTATGACAACTGAAGGTTACCACAGGTTCTCTTTCATGTTTGAAAGGGGAGGGTGAGGTGAGGGGTATTAGGCTGCAACATGCAACTTCACCACTAGATATCACTACATTCTACACACTGAACCTTTAATTTAAAAGAAAAGCAAATTAACCACCTGTCAAATCTTTCCATCCATCTTAAAGGTACATCCACCCATGTGAAATCTGTGGCCGAATCTTCAATAGCATCGGTAACCTGGAACGACACAAGATCATCCACACAGGTTAGCAGCACTCTGAGATCTCTATGCACAGTGTTCACTTTTTTATGGTAGATATTTGATCAAAGCCATCCTCGTGGTGGCCTGTAGCTACTACTGCCATCATTACATTTTATTTGTATAGCCCATATTCACAAATCACACTGTGTCTCATGGGATTAACAAGTTGTGACTCCTCTGCTCTTAACCCTCAAGACTAAAGCAAAACTACCAAGAAAGAATTTATCATATTCATTTTCAAAACCTGCTCAACAAATACCTATACCTCACACAGTCCCTGTAACCCTGTGAGACTGAGGCCTTTTGCTCAGTTGTTATTCACTGGCTGTGGCTCAGGAGGTTGAACAGGTCGTACACAAACCAAAAGGTTGGCAGTTTGATTCCAGTCTCCTCCATTCTGCCTGTTGAAGATGCAAAATACTGAACCCAAAGGTTGGGCCTGGTGATGTGTGATAGAGAAAGAGCTGCACATACATGCACTGTATGAATGGATGTGACTGGATGGATGTAGTTCATCTTTTCCAGGGACGTAACCCCCATGTTGATGAACCTACCTCTTACTTCTTATTTATATTATAAAACTTATAAACAACTCCTGAGTTTTAGAACTTCAACTCCGTTAATGCTCTTGGGGAAGCAAGCAAGTTTTAGAACAGAGGACAAGATGGTGAACATCCTTTGTATGTCTGAAGTTCTCCTGCACAATTTTAGTTACCAACTACCAGTAGTTGTTAGAAGGTGCTTGCAGCCATCAGCGGATGTTGGGGATATAAATTCAGTATGTACCTTAGTGTCGTCGGGGGTTTCGGCCTTTTAATCACAAAAACCCTCTTCTAAGGCAGGCCCCCTGCAGGTTGATCAGATCGAGGTGTGTGTCCCAAGCATCTTGGGGCCCATTTGGGATCTTTCCATTGGCTGCAGCGTTCTGCAATGTGTGATCTAAAGAGTAATGGTGCTTTAGTAAGTGAGTTCGCTCTGGGATACACTACGATGTAATTTAGTACCTGCAGCAAATTGCCAGAGTGAGAAAACATTTAATTGAAAGAAAAAGGATGATATTTTGTATGAATTTTAAAAACAATTTGTACATATAATTTGACAATTATAAAACAAGCAGAGTTACATCTGGACATGCAAGGTAACAAGTTATTGTTTCATATGGTGATTAAATGTGCATGTTTGTGTGATCATTCAGGGGTAAAGAGCCACGGCTGTGACAAGTGCAACAAATCATTCGCAAGGAAGGACATGCTGAAGGAGCACCTCAGGGTTCATGATGACATCCGGGACTTCCTGTGTGCTGAATGTGGGAAAGGTGAGATTCTTACTGCTCCTTACACGTCCCATGACATAACTGTGTAAACAACAGAATCGGCGTGGAGTAGTGGATGTTTGGTTCCATGTCAAATTGAGGAAATGTTCTCCTGTGCAGGCATGAAGACTAAACACGCTCTGAGGCACCACATGAAGCTTCACAAGGGCATCAAAGAGTATGAGTGTAAGGCGTGTAACCGCAAGTTTGCCCAAAAGGTCAACATGCTGAAACACTACAAGAGACATACGGGTGAGTCCAAATGTGTGACAGATTCATGACAGGTCCGAGGAAATGGACACTATTGATTTCTTTATATTCATATATTCACAAAGAATATTTAATGTGACTGTGTGGTCATTGTCGTGCCTGCAGGTGTGAAGGACTTCATGTGTGAGCTGTGTGGGAAGACGTTCAGCGAGAGGACAACTCTAGAAACACACAAGCTCATCCATACAGGCAAGTTACTCATGTTAAAATTAGGCCGGTACACACAACTTGTTTACTTATATAAACCAGCAACAAGCAGAACATGGGAGCCTGTAATTTGGTTGTTTAATTTCGCCGTGTTCAGAGGCAGAAGTGAATGTGCAGAACATAATATACAAGACCAGCTGTCAGAAATTAAAGGACGTGTTTACTATAAAACTCTGAACATTGGGATGTGGAAGATGGTTTGGTTAGAAACCGAGAGGGAAAAAAAAGAAATATATGTTCTTTGAGTTAGATTTTGTTTATTTTTATAAATATTTTTGAATTACTTTATTGCGATGACTCCATTATCATCTTCCATACGTCCATTCACTAGTTTACACTCTACACTACTGCACTTAAAAAAAAACTTTTATATATTTTACGTTGAGAAATAATGAAACTTAACTAAGAGACCCTTACAACAAAAGACAAAGAAAAAACTAAATTAACCGACCAAAAACACTAAAAACAAGGAAGGTACCTGTTTACCTGTTTACCCATTTATTTTTGAATGCAATTTTACTATGTCTATATCTAGGGTAAGTTTTATTCCATTATGTTATGTGGTAACCTATTGCAGTAAATTTCTACATGTCCAAAATGTCTCTATTGTTGATCTTATATCTGTACTGTAATGATGTATTTCTGGTTTATTAGATGGGGATAGATACTGTTTAAATAGTGATCACTCGCAGCACCCTACATGAAGCTACAGCAAGTAACCTAGCTTCACACAAAGACTACACCCGGGGGAAACAGACTAAACTTTTAACAGCAGCTCCAATGTTCACTAAATAACACATCTTGTCTTTTGAATTGCGCTTTAGCTTATCGCATGAGCCTTCCGAACCAAATGCTTTTGTCAGTTTTTATAGAAAACTGGTATATGCATCAACCTCCCACTGTTAGTGTTTACCTTAGTGAGTTCAGTATGCTGGACTGACCCTACTGACCTCTTTCTCCCTGCAGTGGGGAAGACGTGGACGTGTGCGACCTGTGATAAGAAGTACTTGACCGAGTACATGCTGCAGAAACATGTGCACCTGACCCATGAGAAGGTGGAGGCCCAGTCGTGTCACCTCTGCGGGACAAAGGTGTCCACCCGAGCCTCCATGAACCGACACCTGCGACGTAAACACCCTGAGGTGAGTCCTGTGAGGACACGGCCCACGTGTTTGACCACTCAGGCCAGTAGCTGTGGTCAAATCCTCAAAGCAAACCTACTCAACTGCCACTGTTTTTCGTTTTGCCTCCAGGTGGCGTCGATGAGACTGGATGAGTTTGATGAACTTCAGGAAACTTCAACAATCAATGATTCGTCTATCGGCATTTCGCAGGTGAGAGTTAAATTTGTGGTCTCCTAGCATGATGCAGCATACTTCCCTCCGCACACAACACTGAAACATGATGATGGAGCAGTTTGACACGAGCTTGTCAGATTAACAGTTTACTTACTATATCTAAAGAATGGCACTCGGTAGAGCACCTACCTGCACCATGGCTAAACAGTCCCTTAATGAGATCACATTTGAATTAACTAGATTTGGATTTGCACCATATTACACACACTCATAGATCTGTCCTAAAAACATGCCAGATTTTGTTTTCATTAAGATCCTTGAAAAATCATCCGAGAAATAAATGAAAATGTTGAAAAACATCTCACAATGTTATGAAACTCAAGATCCGCTCCAAATTGTATTGGGTTCTTCCTTGAGTTATGCCCCACCACTCCACAATATGTAATGGAAATCAATTGAGATGTTTTTTGCATAATTCAGAGGAAAACTGGCCCCTTTTGTTACAATGGGCATCCTGTTTGATATGTACGTTTGTACAAAGACAATGAATAAGATCTCATTTCTATTACACAGTCCACTGAATAATCATCATTGATGTCTGAACCTCTTTCCTCAGCCCACTCTGACCCTGGAGAAGGACAGCATGTGTCAGGAAAGGCCCATCCGACATTTCCGACACCCCAAGAAGAAGCAGAGGGTTCCAGTTGAGCCGGAGCTCTCAGAGTCCGACGAGTTTGTCGACTTCACTGAGCCGAGACACGAAACTTTGCCGGAATATAACACCGTCATCGTCGGTGAAGAAACTGAGACGAGCTCTGCTGTGCAGAGCATCCAGCAGGTACACATGAAGATATACTGAAAAAAGTTGCTGCTTTTTATTTACCACCACATTTCACAACTGTTTCTGTCTAAAACCAGAACAAATTACTTCATACAGGGCAGGAGGCCTGATTAGAAGTGAAAGTAGGGGTAGAAGTTTTAAGTTTAAGAGGCAGAAAAGAGGTTGACTACACACTGCTGATGGAAAGCAGAATAAATACAAATCTAAAGAAGCAAGATTTACATGAGTAGTAAAATATTGCTTTCACACTCTGTGTTACTAATATCTCTTTTAAATAATACATTTTATTTCATGGTGCCTCTCTATACACCCAAGTTCACCTGAAAATAGATCATAAATAAACACATGAATAATTTAAATAAAATTAAGTATTCAAATCAGAGTCAATACAATTTAGTTAAAAAGTAAAACCAAGGTCTATCCAACTATAATAAAAGTCCTTTAAATGGCTGATAATATAGAACCTGTGAATCTAATAAATTGACAGAACACATACTTTAAGCTATGTAGAATGCAGCAAATCTGAGGAAAGAAGATAAATATATCATTGGAAAATAAATGTGTAGTGACAGTTAAAGTAATGCAATGTCATGAAGGATTAGATGTGAATCTCCCTTATCTCAAAGATATGCTAATCGGACTCAGCTGGAAGGTCGAGTCAGGCTGGTTACTTTGAGTGATCAGGTCGACGCCCCCTGTCCCACAATGTTTGGCTGACAGATCCACATGATGTAACCAGTACAATATCATAGTGAACTTGTTTACATGGACCTTCCCCTTGTTTGAAAGTAAAAAAAACTTTTAGAGATCATCTAACCATGGACAAATGAGACTGATTAGAACAAACCATTTTTCAGTCAGCAGATGAGTCGCACTTTTTATGTTGTTACTCTAATTGTTCTGCTCCTGTGGTTTCAGGTGGTGGTTCTTACCGACCCCAGTGCTCAATCAGCAGCCTCCCCCAACAGCTCAGTGGGGCTGACCAACATCACAGTCACGCCCATCACCAGTCAAGCCCCTGCCCAGTTCACCAGCCTGCAGCCTGTAGCTGTGGGCCACCTGACAGCCAGCGACCGGCCCCTCACGCTGGACAACTCCATCCTCACCGTCACCTTCGACACCGTCAGCGGCTCCGCCATGCTCCACAACCGTCCCGCCGAACTCATCCCAGAGACGGTGGGCCCCGGCGGAGGCCCGGCTGCTCAGTCAGTCACCCACTTCATCAACCTCACTACTCTGGTCAATCCCATGGGCCACCAGCTGGAGGCGCCGACTCTGCCCTGGAGGCCTGTACCGGCAGCTGAGGGCAGCCAGGTCAGCCCTGTGATGGAGGGAACTCAGGGGGAGGGTCTGGAGGCCCAGAACCAGGGTCAACAGCCGGGTCGACAAGACCAGAGCCAACCCCCTACCCCCCAGCACCAGAACAGCTCAGCACAGCAGATGTTCGGCTACTGAGCAGAGACTAGAGGTGCCGGTCGCCTCACGCTCGCCAACATTGTTATATAGTAGAGTAGATTTTATGAATGAACTGTCACCAGATGCCTCTCCAGCTTCATGGAAGTGAATTAATTTTTCTTTTGTATACTGACAAAACATAGTGGCTGTTATTAACATATTATAAAAAAGATACAGATGGTACCTTCACCCAGAGGACTTTCATGACTCTCCTCTGGAATATTTACATTTCAAACCAAAGCAACATGTTGAATTCTCAAATGCCTTACCAGCCTTTATAAACACGTGCATGTCTTCAAGATGAATCTGCTGCTCGAAAACTGAATCATGAAATGACCCAACGTTACAGGAAAATGAAAACACTAGGTTAAGTGATAAATGATGGTTGTCATGTTCCCAAAAGTCTTTATTTTTAAATGCTGTAACTAGTTATTGTTCAATTGTCTGGGGAAAAAATACTGGAATCATTTTTGTACTGTACTATTTTTAAACAAAAAAAAACCTCTTTGAAATGGATCTTGTCGTGTGTATTCATATAAATTCAGGTCAACAGGAATCACATTCCATCACCAGCGAGGATCTGCCATGCAGATGTCAACTGGTTTCTGCTTGTCCGTTTATGAGCATCTGCTTTTCAGCTCCTCAGATCTGACAGGCCGGCACTTCATGACTGCATCACAGTGAGTTCACCTCAACCAAGGCCCAACAGTCCCCATAAGGCCAATCAAAATGCAGAAACTTCCACACACCCATATATACCCATCCCGTTATAGTGACACTGTTGGGTGGAAGTAATTTAGAGAACCCAAAATGCATGCAATTCAGAAAACACTTATTTGATCACATAGACGGAATCACAGTCTCTGTGGGTGGGTGGGTAGTGGAGAGAACCTCAAAACTTCCAAAACGAAGCTCAGGCTGTAAAACGGGCATAAACTTAACAAATAAAAGAACTGTGTATAGGGATACACCAGGGAATAGGAACAAACAGCAGACTGTTGAGTCTAAATCCACAACGAGAGGCAGAGATAACTGGGTACAGGTGAAATGCATTGAGCAGGGGGAGCAGCAATCATTAAAGTAGGAAACCAGACAAAGACAGGAAGAAAAGAGGGAAGAAACACACAAGGAAAGAAACCTAAAAGTACTTAAGTGGCTTCAGCACTACTTTGTCACTGAGGATATTGAAAATGGCTGGTGGATAACATTTTCTTGAGCTTTGTCTGTTTTGCATGCAATTCATTTCAACTGCAGTGCGTTGAGGTTTCAAGGCTTTTATCAAATATAGTATCATATAAGAAGAAAACCCTTGAAAATCAAAGAGCTCATATATCCTCATATTATCCTAATAGATCGCTTCGCTCCCAAAACACAGGCGCTCTGTAAGAGGTAGAACTTTCAGCTACATGGCTCTTCTCCTGTGGAACCAGCTTCCACTCTGGGTACCTTATTTTACCAACATTTATGATTTCAACTCATATTTATGCACATATTTTCCTAAATGCTGTCCAACAGTAATCAAGTTTTATCCATTTCACAGAGTTGGACGCATTAACATGAAACAACCAACAGATGGCGATATAGTCTAGCATCATCACGCACTTTAGTGGCATAAGTACTTCTGAATATTCACTATTGATTTAGTAAACTAATTGATATGTAGTTCCTCATAAGCCCAGTTCATCAAAACATAATTTTTTTTATAAAAACTGTTCACCCAGAATTCCTTACACCTGATATGGACACAGAATGAGAACTAAATGAGGTCATACCAGGAGTAATTTGAACACTCAGACAAACTATTGCATTCTACATTAACCTGAATGATGGAGAGAACTGAATACACTGTGAAGGCTTTGCACTGGATCCAGTATGAAAAATGAGGCATCATGTACTGGAGTTACTGGTAGCTAGCATACTGTCACAAGCTGAGACTCACTGAAGAACACTCGGTAAACCAAGATATGATCGTAATTAAACATCTCATGTGGTTTGGATTGATAGTTTATAAGATTATTTATTGAATTATTCACTGTCTTTGTTGACAGAGCTTGGTCAATACCTTGTGCTCAATGATGCATTACAAAGTACCTCAGGCCTCTAAAGCTCATTTGAATTTCAAACCAAAAAAGCAATTTTTCACACAGCG
The DNA here is from genome assembly GCA_038501795.1 of Pseudopleuronectes americanus. NCBI lineage: Eukaryota > Metazoa > Chordata > Actinopteri > Pleuronectiformes > Pleuronectidae > Pseudopleuronectes > Pseudopleuronectes americanus. The sequence continues at coordinate 3,937,756 of CM076728.1, forward strand.
GAGGAAAGTGGACGGTCCTGATTGATTTTCTTGTTTTTAATCAGAGTAGTGAAGCAGATCAAAAGAAGCCGATGTAACTAACACTGATAAAGGCTCCTTTTTCATTCTAATGAAGATCGGGTGTGATGCCACCCCAGAGAATACATTTACACTTTACATGAGGGGAGGACTGTCATCTCAATGGGTTCCACACTGTCTGTCAGCTTCCACCTCAGAGCTGCAGCCCTCGGGGCACAAACACTCATCCCTGCTGCGGTGACAAAATCCTGCAGGCTGACATGGAGCCAGGTGCCACGCCATCCAATAAGATCCCTGCATTATCTCCACAGCGTTCCCGGTGACAAACTATTAATACCTTGACTTTGTACCTCGTCCTTCCAGTTTCCTAATTAAATCTGGGGAGCAGGGTGGAGCAGGGCGATGTGATGAGATCATGTGTTTTGCTGTTGAAGCAGAGGTAAATAGAGGGTTGTCAGGTGCGTTTCTCCAAAAAGAGAAAGAAAATTATGTTTATTGTGCTGTGCTGAGACTTGTGCCTTTTGTCGCGTTGAGGAGATGCCCTCAAGCGCCAGGGTACCAAGAAGTCACAAATGTAAATATCAGGCTTTATATGATCTTCTTCACTTTTTACATAGTGAGTGGGGGGGTGGGGGTTGCAGGGCTAAGGTAAGATCAATAGTGTGCCATCAGTGTTGTGTCTCTTTTGTGACTCAGGGAGAATACATAACGGAGGTGAACTCTGTTGATGGTATTTCCGTTTTTATGTTATGGTTTTCATTTGGTAACAGCCACAAAGGGAAACTGTCAAAACACAGAGAGGAACTTACACCAGGCAGTTAAAAAAATGTACCACACATGTACACACAAATACACACCATGTACATCCAAATCAAACGGTGAGAAAATAAATAAATGATTCAATAATAATGATTGAATGAACAATAAATTAACCAATTACAAAAAAACAAATATTACTATGTCAGCGGATTAAGGGTAAGTGGCCATACAGTTATGGAGAATATTTGATGTGTTATAATTACTAGAGCTGTGAAAAATAACGCGTTAACGCGTTATGATTAAATTACAGGATTAATTCGTTAATTTTTTTAACGTATTTAACGCATGCGCAGAAGGACCTTCCAATATACGCACATTTCCGCCCACTCTGCACTAGTCACCGCTCTAATGCAGTCAGACGGCAGCTGCAACTCAAACAAACAAACAAACATCACCTTCTGGGGAGATCGTGCTCCAAAAAAACAAAGATGGAACATTCAATAAAACCAAGGTGATATGCACACTCTGCGTGAAGACGTTATTGTTTCACCGGAGCAAAGCCGCTTAAAGTTCCACCGCAACACGGAGCATGTGTTGGTCGGCAAGGGGCGTTCAAGGGGAATCCGCCAAACCAGCTTCACTCACAGGACACATTGCGCAAAAGAAGCGGACAGCTTTACTGTCAGAGAAAGTGAAGAAGTTAGTTTGCCTCACCAACTGGCTGAATGAAGACTAGCTAATATGGTCTTTAGAGGCATTAGATTGTGCCATGATGTGGTGAATGGTTGTTTGACAAAAAATAGAAAAATGTTCAACCATACTATAAAAACAATGGCTAAGAAGCCCAAATAATTTCTGTTTGATTTAAAAAGAAAAGAAAAAAGTTTTATTAACCCATACAAGGGCTAAGAAGCCCGAATTCTGTATAGGATGAATGTTCAATATGGAATAGCAAAGAGAACTGCAAAAGAACTGCTGAGTTACAGCACCATTGTTTTGTTTATTTATGAATAAAAAAAGAAAACATGTTAAATGTATATATCTGTCTGTTGTCATAAATCTTTTTGTTCTCACAAAATATACAGAGAAAATTGGTAATGTGATTAATCCTGATTAATCCATAGAAACCTGTAATTAATTTGATTAAAATTTTTAATCATTTCACAGCCCTAATAATTACAGGATGATGTCTGTCACATAGGGGCTAATGTAGTATTGCATCATTTCATATTTCATATCAGTTTAAAGTATAGTGCTGTCTGAACTATGTGAATGACGCATTCGAGGGACCGGCCTCATTGTGTTTATGTCTGAGACAAGTCTGGTTTAACCTACGTAAATCTGCTGTTTTATGATAAGTGAAAAATAAATCATTAACAGCAGCTACAAGGCTCATTGTGCAAGAGACGCGTCCTTGAGCCGAACCTTTATCTGCTGCAGGGCTGTAACTCTGCTCCCGACTCTGAATTTAAACTGTGGTACGTTCAGGATATACACATTCATCATCAGTAAAGAAACTGCAACAGACTCTGAAAACATGTTTCCCTTTAAAATAATTTTGCTACAAAAGGTTACAAGCTATTTAAACGGTATTTATTTGGATTTTGTAACGATCTGTTTACTCATTTAAAGTTCAACATTTACACTTTATACAAATACACATGAGGAAAGTGAGATAAACGTAGAGAAAAAAATTGGGAAATTTTAATTTTGAATACTTGTGAAGTTTGGTATTTCTTTTATGGAAAAACACTTTATTGATCATAGTCAATTTATATTTTTTCCACAGGTATAGGCACAGTCAAGCAGAAGCTTGTGTCTCTTAAAAGTGTTTTTCGCTTGTTTATCAATATAATGGGATTTCCTCACAAGTATGTAAATATTAACTAGTGGAGGGGCTTCAGATTTCTGTTTTAGTGTTACACATTTGCCAGTATTAAATAACAGTTACAGCTTAAAAGCATTTGCCATGACTAAGGCTCAAATTGTGGTTGTATTTTATTTATCTATTTAAAAGTCGGCGATTGCACTGATAAAATCTTCCATGAAAAGTAAACAACTGGGCTACTTTCAACTTAACCACACACACACACACACACACAATTTGAAGACACAAATGTGTCACTGGTATAAATGAAGCTATGACAGCTTCAGCTATGTGAGAGCGTGATATCTTCCTCTCCTGAATAGATTTGTGCTGAAAACACGAGTCCACGGGTTTTCTAAACCATTTAGTCAATATCACATAACCCACCTGTTGTTAGAACGTCTTCCCTCGTCTCACCCTAGGGGGCTCGGTTGGATAATGGTCTACAGTAGGACAAAGGTGTGTTTATGAAGCGACACATTCCTGGGCTCATGGTCTCCAGCTCGTGATGAAGATTATCCTCTGCTCTTTGTGGCAGAAACATGAGAAAGCCGGTCACTTCAGGGCATCTGCAAAATGATTGTCTGAAAAGCATAATGTCACCACCTTTTTCCAACTCTTCCCTGAGTTTCCAAACCAGGAAGTGATGTCACTCCACCAGGCCCTGCCCCTCTTTTCACCTGAAGAGAGGGAGAGGCCACACTGAGCTAGACCAGGGGAAAAAAACAAGGAAGAGCTCACAAGCAGGCAGGTTCGCTGTGTGTGTTCACTTCCCCACACTGAGCCTTGGAGACGAGTACAAGAGGAGTTTGCCCAGGTGGTGGGTCTCTCAGCACGGATATGGACGTCCCGGAGTCTCCCAACTGGAATATGGGACTGTTGAGGACCTTTGATTCCTCTGAGTTTGGCAGCTGGGAGAAGATTGGCTCAGGTGGATTTGGACAAGTATACAAAGTCCGGCACGTACAGTGGAAAACATGTCTGGCTATCAAGTGCCCTCCCTGCCTTCATATGGACGAAAAGTAAGTAACAGCTGTTAAGCCTCGTGGATTATCTTTGTACAGATGTTGAGCCAGACTGACTTCAAGTAGTGGGAGAGAATTTGAGTTAACAAGCTGCTTCACGTCTGTGTCGGCTTCCTTTACTATCTAACTTCTTGTCTCTCAGCCTGATCATGGTGATGACTGTGTTAATGACTAAACAGTAGATAGAGAGACGTCAGATTGTGTCTTATACAAAAAGTCCCTCAGTGCTTCAGAGTTATTTTAAAGGTGACTGCCAGGGAGAAGTGTGAGTCACCGGCTGCCAGTCAGGACTCACACAGCAGCTGGAGAGGAGCCTGGGCAGCACACAGCTGGCCGCCTTTCGGTTTTTAGACACCGTTAATTTGAACTGCAGGGAGCACACACATGCTAATTCATCCCTGGGGCAAAAGTAAAGGTACATTGCTCAGGGACCCAATTGTTTACATATTCCAACCAGGCCAAACATGAAAGATAGATAGATAGATTACTTTATTCATCCCCGAAGGGAAATTCTCTATCCATCTCCGCTGCTTTCCCCCAATCGACAGAGACATTATAATGCAGATGCCTCAGGGAGGGGCTGATGTGAATAAATGTCCATTTCTATGAGGGCAGCAAGGTGTTAGATCAGACACCCCTACAGTTCGGTTGTGTATCAGTGAATCTTATTTGTGCTCTGTGTGGTGTGAGGGTGGACAAGTGTGTCCCTTCTGTTTGAGTGACTGGTGCCAACCTCTGAGGAAGCTGTACCTGCCAACACCTGTTTGTCAGTGGAAGTTTCCACTCGTGTAGAGCCTGTGACTATACACACACAAACACAACCACACACACACACAAACAAACACTGGGGTTCATCAGTGAGACATTGTTAATGTTACCTCACCAAATGACATGAAGTAACCGGCAGAGCTGCACCTGCCTTACCAGAGATTTAGACAGCTCTCTGAATTTGTAATTCGTGACTTCTCCTTTCAGTGTTTGATTAACATCACATTATGACAACTCGCCGAGTCACCGTCACCAGAACATAACAAACTCATCATCAGACACTAACTTCCCTTCAGCGTTGCCCAAGAAAAAGAGGAATGACACCCTCCCCCCAAAACCCGTAGTGCAACTAAATGCATCCGCTGAACCTGAACCAAAAGATGTTATCTCCTCCAAACATCTGCAAAGTGCATAAACAATCATTTGACTGAAGTCTGCATTGACCCACGCATAGCATCCACAGCAGTAACTCAAAGCCACCTTTGTCTGCCGGGTTGCAGGCAAGCTGTAAAACCGGTCCTACAGGGCCTCTCTGTTGAAGCAGGGGCATTGTTTGGTCCGGAGGAGCTGACGAGGAGCCCTTTGGATTAGATGATGGATTGAGCAAACAAGTGCTTGCCCATTCTCTTACATCATATTTGATTATTCTCTCCTGGTGGATTCGGGGGCTTGTACCTCCTTCGCCTGTACAGATGATAAAGGATAATTATAGGCAGGCTCCTTCTACCAGAACAGGGCTTTCTTAGTAACCTGATACACTGAGCACATAATAGTGTCCTCTGAGCCACATGAAGTCTCTGTGGGTGCATCTAATTTCCTTTTACTGATGGTGGATAACACTGAATCCCCAGTCGTGCCCACCTAACGCTGCCTTTGAAGCACATTCCTTATTAGTACAATCATTATTGATTCATCTTGCTCTCATTTGCCCTCATTATAGAGTTCGCATTTTTTTTTAAGCAGGAGACTTGTGCACTCAGGTCATGAATGACCTGCTCAGTTGTCTTTGAGGTATGTCAGCAGGGCCGGCGCACTGATAAAGGGAGCTGTGCAAAGGTTGAGCAACAGAGGACGAGCACTCTCCATAAGCATTCCAGGCTCGACCAGAATGTCCTCAAGGCCCCGGATGAGCCGCCGGCCAGTGGCAGAGCGCAATCCACATGCTTGGATTTGTAAATTAATTATAGACGTCCTCAGAGGTCACATTTTCACAACGGTTAATGGTGAACGTTCTGCATAGCTGGCAGCTCAGTAAGGACGATGTGCAATGTTCAGGAATTTGGGTTAGGACAAACGCTGTGCCAAGTGTAACAGCCCACTGAGCAGAGTGTGTCCTCAGAAGCATTCGGTAAATCTTTGAGAGGAGAGTTTTGATAAATATCTGCTAACTATGGAATGTGTAATGTTTCAGCTGCACTTAAAATTGCTTGGATGCTCCGGCAAAGTGGCCTGACTCATGAGACCAATACAAATGCAACATAGACGCAATGATAAGTCACAATATAACATAATCAATTACTTCACATTTTACATAGGGAGCGCGCAGAGCTACTGGAGGAGGCGAGGAAGATGGAGGCGGCCAAGTTCCGGTACATCCTTCCTGTCTATGGGATCTGTGAGGATCCTCAAGGCCTGGTCATGGAGTACATGGAGACTGGCTCCCTGGAGACCCTGCTGGCCACTGAGCCGCTGCCTTGGGAGCTCCGCTTCCGCATCATCCATGAGACTGCAGTGGGGATGAACTTCCTCCACTGCATGAATCCACCACTGCTCCACCTGGACCTGAAGCCCGCCAACATCCTGCTGGACGCCCACTATCACGTCAAGGTAGAGGGTCTATTTTGTAGAATTCAGTGTGAACACCCTTGGTGGAGGAAGTACTCAAACATTCCACTTAAGAAAAAGTACAAATAAAAAAAATATATATATACAATTAATAAATATACACTAATATGTATCAGGTGAAAGTACATTAACTTTTCTTGAGTAACAGTAAGTAAGTACTTCATTTACAATGAACTTAAAGCGTTAAAAGTATGAGTAATTGTTGAATGTAGCCTAGTCCCCAATGCACTGGTCCTGGCAGAATCCATGTCAGGTGTTTCTTCTTCACCAGTGATTCTACTGCGGCCTGATCCAGATCACCTTATTGATTACTTCTAAAATAAAAATGTAAACAATGTGATGCTTTGAAAAATTAATTTGAGTAGAAAGTACAGATATTTGCTGCTACGCTAGAGTAAAAATTACCCTAAAATAAATAAATGTTGGGCTAATTTCAGATGATTTCATTAGAAGAGCAGGTTTTTCTATGGCAGAAACAATAATTAAGAACAAATTAAGATAGAGGTAAACAATTAATTCATTGAGACGGCATATCAAGTGTACTGATGTTGTTTCGAATCAAGTCAGATCACAGCTGCATTTTATTGAAAGTCTCAGTTTTAGGGGTTTCAAAGGCATTTCAGCCGTGAGGTGCTTTGCCTCTGCATTACATTCATGTTGAAATTAAGCCCTGCACACGCTCTGGGCAGACAGATGTCTCTCAGCCACTGTCCAACCTCTGAGCAGTTCAACAGTACCTAGAGCGATGGGTGAGAACTGTCATATCTGAGTCTAATGCCTGGATGTAAACACCTCACCCGGGCCTGTCCCTACAGGATTAATTCTGTTCCTTTTAAACCTCCCTCTGTGACTGCGTGCTTGGTGAGTGTGTGGGTGTGCACTCCTTCAACAAAAACGTGACAGGCCTCTCCTCTCCTACAGGCCGGGACATGGCCATGCTGCTCCCATCCTACCTCTGAGTGCACATAATAAGAGCTTAACTGCCTGTCACATTCAGCGGGTAAACTTAGTCATCAAAATCTCGAAGCTTCATGAGAAAGGCAGCGGGGTTGTTCTGTTTGAGGGTCTTATCTGATCACTTTCTGTCTCAGATTTCAGATTTTGGCCTGGCCCGCTGGAATGGCCTGTCACGGGCTGATGATATAAGCAGAGATGGCTTCTGCGGCACCATCGCCTACCTACCACCTGAGAGCATCATCGAGAAGGACAGGGTGTCGGACACCAAGCACGACGTCTACAGGTTGGACTCTTCAGCATTATGCTTTTAAACTTTTTTATTTGAATGTAGGTTATAGTTTGGGATTGGTTTTGCTGTCTGGCTGGATTTCTCCTCCTTTTCCTGTATGATCCGTTAAGCTCTGACTCATACAATTCACTGTAATCCATCAAATCTGTGTATTGAACAAATTGGCATATGAGTTATTTCAATGTTTTCCGTTGAAACGATTTACCCGCTCACTTCCATTGAATTCTTCTGTCTGACGGCACTTCCTCAGGAGCCATATTTGCAACAACTCTAATCTTTGATATTTTCCTTTTACTGACAACTTTCAATTTTATTTTGCCCCCATTCCAGTTTCTCCATCGTCATCTGGGGAGTCCTCACACAGAAGAAACCCTACCAAGGTGAGACCTGTGTGCTCACTGGAATCATGTGTGGAACCAAACATATTGTCCTTTAAGGTTGATGTGAAACTACAAGAAAATAAAGTTGTAAAAACTTTGGAACAAAAGCTAAATGTGAAAATACAGATGCTCTTTCCAAATTCCATAATAGCAATATTATCATTCATGAATGTCTCATGGTTTGACCACTGAATTCTTTCACTGGAGTAGGTACAGTACATGATGCCAGTTCATCCAATAGTAATAAAAAGACCTCTCTGCTACTTGACTAAAAACAAAATAAGTAACTGGAATCAGATTCCCCAATTTCAAGTAGACTAAGGTGAACACTCCATCTGCACAAGTTGTGTTTGTTTACAAGAGCTGCACTGTGTGTTTACTCAATTCCAGAGCAGTCAGGTGGACTGGGCCACAGTGTATTTTTATTCCCAGGCATATCAGGTAGTAGTCTGCTTAAAGGAGTTCGGCTCTTTTGAAGACCAGTGCCTGAGGGTTGCCAGGTCTGCTCTGCCCATGTTGATCCGGGCATAATTAAAAAGTGAGAAATAGCCCGGTTGCCGTCCCTTCCCATTCTCCTCCTCTGCCCGGGTATTATGGTTTCAAAAGCAGGGGAAGTGTTTGTGATTTAAGCCTCTATCTGTTTGTTCTGACTCATTGACTCTGCTGATCCCACAGTAAGATAGAAAGAGGTCAGAGCAGGAGCTCAGAGAGCTTTTACCTTTCTGCTCCCATGGGAAACAGCTTCCTTATCTGAGCACACAGGAAGATGGTGATAAAACCATGCATGACTATCTCTATAAGTACTGGCGCCAACTAGCACCTTAGGTTACGTCGTCATGTTCTGCAACAAGTCAGGTTATGATTTAAATCAGTTGCCTTCAAACATATTATTTTTAGAGCATAAGATCAGATCCGACGTTGATTAAATATAAAAGCTGGCTTGTTATTGATGAAACTGAAGTGTGGACCTATTTTTCTTTTCCCCAGGAGACAATAACATCCTGCAGATCATGGTGAAGGTGGTTAAAGGGGTGCGTCCAGACCTTGCTGCGGTGCCACGCTGTCGACCTACGGCCTGTTCAGGTTTCCTGAGCCTCATGCAGCGCTGCTGGGCCATTAACCCTGCGTCCAGACCCAGCTTCCAGGGTGAGTTGTTGTTCTGCGCTCACTAAAGTGAATAAATTAAACGAATGACTAAAGTGCTAATTTCCTTGTTAATATCTTTTTTCATAAGGAACACATTTATCAGAAGTAATATATAGGCTTGCCAATCAAACACACACACCAAAAAAAGAGTACATGCACATGTTTATATTAAATTTGGTAAAGAGAGATTAGTCTTAGATATGCCCCTTAAACTTTCTACTATCATAATCACATCAAGTAAATCCCTATGTTACATGGTTGAACCTATTACTTTAACAAAATACTCTTGGATAACACGCACTGCTAAGAAGAAAAAGTGCAGCCGTCTGTTAAATTGAAGTTTTATCCTACCCCCCTTCTTTTAATGCTGCTTGTTCTTCCCTTTTGTATTCAATTATCCAATCCCTGCCATTACTGAAACCTGACCCAGAGCTGTCATCCTTACAGAAATCACCTCTGAAGCCGAGGAGCTCTGCTCCAAACCTCAAGAGGAGCCGAGGACCCCAACCCTGTCTACATCTGAGCCAGAGTCTGAGTCCCACAATGCACTCACTAGTGATCAGGTACGATGACAACGCAGAATTACTCATTAACGTATAATTACCCACCCAGACGATGAGAGGCTTATCTCTAGACTTGACTTTATAAGTCATATGTTGTGTAAATGTTTGATCTCGAACAACAATTACACAACAGATGAGGAATGTGGACTGATGGGATTGTTTTGCTTGTGTTCTGCTTGGTCACTTCCGTGGCATTCGTTGTTGCGTACGTGACCTGGAACAAATCGCTTATGAAAGGTGATAGCTACCGCCACTGTTTTCAACTTCTGTATGTGTTCATCTGGGCCTCGATCAAATTTAGATAGCAAATTATCACAATGTCAACATTCACTATCCATCTCACAGTAAGTTGCTTTGGATGTGAGAGGCGGTCACATACCTTAGTGTGAATGTCATGGAATGTGATGTGTGTCAAAGAACAGCTTGTTCAAATAAACTAATCAGGTTCTTTGCTCCACAGGTTAAAGACAACAAGCCAGTGCGTCCAAAGTCTGCCATGTTGCCGGAAAAAGATTACAGCCTGTCAGAGCTCCTGAGCCAGGTGGATTCTGGGATCTCCAGGAGCTTTGACCGAGTGAAGGAAGATGGCTGCCACAGCAAAGAGAACACCTGCAAGAGACTGTCTGGTATCTCCTCTGCCGATTCAGCCTTCTCCTCTCAAGACTCTATCACGCTGTCATTTGAGAAAGAAAGCACATATGGTAAGAGCTGATTACGGACCTACAACAGGAAATATTATATTATTAAACATAAAAGTGCTTGGCAATCCTGATTACCTGAATAAACGCAAGAGAGAACCACAGCTAATAATGAGTATGGTCTAACTTCTTTCCTCCTCGCTGTTCAGATTCTGCTGAGGTCCAGAAGCGGAAGCTGTGTGAGGCCATCAGGACAAAAGACACTGCCAAGCTGATGAAGATCCTCCAGCCTCAGGATGTCGACCTTCTCCTCGACGGAGGAGGCAGTCTACTCCACCACTCCATCACCATGAACAATGAAGAGGCTCTCAAGTTCCTCCTCATGAACAATGCCAATCCCAACCTCGCCAATGCCCGTGGCTCCACCCCTCTCCACCTGGCCACTGAGAAGCACCTGAAGCCCCTGGCAGAGCTTCTGCTCGGACGCCGCAGCACCAACATCAATGCCAAAGATGAAGACCAGTACACAGCTTTGCATTGGGCTGCCCAGAATGGGGACGAGGCGATCACACGCCTGCTGCTGGACCGGGGGGCGGCCATCAACGAGACCGATGGCCAGGGACGCACCCCGGCTCATGTTGCTTGCCAACATGGTCAGGAGAATGTTATCCGAGTGCTGCTGAGCCGAGGCGCTGATGTTCAAATCAAGGGCAAGGACAACTGGACATCGCTACACTTGGCTGCCTGGCAAGGACATCTTGGTATTGTCAAGCTGCTGGTCAAGCAGGCCGTTGCTGAGGTGGACGGGCAGACCACAGACGGCCGCACACCGCTGCATCTGGCATCCAAAAGGGGGCAGTACCGAGTAGCACGGATCCTGATTGAATTAGGAGCAAACGTTCACATTCTTGCCGATTGGTCAAACACGCCGCTACATGTGGCGGCAGAGACGGGTCACACCAGCACCTCTCGCCTCCTGATCAAACACAAGGCAGATATCCACGCCCCGAACGCCCATGGACACACTCCCCTCCATCTCGCCTCCCAGCAGGGCCACCTGGCCACTGTCAAGATGTTGATAGAAGAGGGGGCAGACCCCTACAGGTCCACCAGCGCCTTACGCACACCTTGCCACCTGGCAGCAGAGAACGGACACTGTGAAGTCCTGAGAGAGCTGCTCCTTCACTGTCCTGATGGTGGCGCTCTGTCAGACGAACAGGGGCTCAGCCCGCTACACCTGGCCGTGCAGGGCGGATACTCGGATATCATTACTATGCTGTTACCACAGGACTGTCAGAACTTAGTTACTGAGAGCACAGTGCTGCCAGTAGCTGAAGAGTCCGTCCCACTGGATGCTAAGCTGCTCCAGAGAAAGGTTGTCATTCTCAAACTGACTGAACACAGCGATAAAGACTGTCCACAATCTAACAGCTCACAGTGTGCGACAGCATCCTGCTAACGGGAGTGAGGACACTGTCACATCTGTGCTCACATCTGTCTCATGTGTCATTTCTGTTCTCCACTGATGCCTCAGAGTGAGTGAGAGATTGTTATTCCAATTTTAAGGGAGGTTTTTGGATTTAGAGGCCCTTTGAGCACTGTCCCAAAAACTTAAATGTAAATATGTACACTGTAAATAGACTTTAAATACTTTGTTTTGACTTTAGTTTTTTTGTATACTTTTTTTACATAACAAGCCTATTTGATGTAACAAGCATGTGTATCAGAGACATGATCAGGAAAGCTTTTTCTCCACTGCGCAGCAGATGGTTATCCCTGTGACTTCCGTTTATCAGAACACAAGCTTTGGTCACGAAAGCTGTAGATCATCACAGCGTTTGCATACTTTGCATTTCAGTGTTCTGTACCTGTTACATATCGGTGCTTCATCATCCATTAAAAGATTTTAAAACCTTTTATTTTGTTTGACCTTGTTGATTTTTTCGCAAAGTAAATAAAACTTAATAAACTTAAGGTGTTTGAGTTCAAGCCTGACCCTGAGAGTCACCTCACCACAATCCTGAACTGTTAGTTTTGTCTTCTTCCTTTAATTTCTAAAGTTTTACTTGTCCAAAGTAAGCACAACTATTCTTCCACCACCTCGTGTTGCAGCAGGCTTGTGGGAGAGTGTTTTCTTGTCGTCAGTGTCTCTGCTCCACCTGCATGTGTGCAGGATTTATCGTCCTTGATGTCGACCCGACTTGGCATGTCTGCATCTGCAGCTTCACCTGTTCTGTTATTATCTTTATGTCTCTCCTCCCAGATCCCAGGGAGCGTGCTCAGGTTGGCACAGACCATGGGAACGGCCCCCAAGGGGGATCGCAGGCTGTGAGATGATGGATGATTGAGAAGGGGCGCTGAAGTTCTAACTACAATTCCCGCCTGTTGGCTAATTCCTCAGACCACTTAATGTTTTCATCACTTTCTAAAGCCAACGTGCCACCCCTGACGCCTCAAGGGCTCGGCTTCTCGTAACCTGAGAAACATAGTGCGGGTGGCTCCTGTTGTAATTGTCCTGTTTTTATAGCCAGTGTTTGCTGAGACCCGGAAAATGAGTGGTGAAAAGTGTGTAATCTGAGGCATCTGTTTTGTGTACACAGGGCTCTTTCCATGCCTGTTGCCTGGTGATCTGTCTCAGCTCTGGCTATGGGGAAGATAATGTGCGCTTGTTGCCCAATCCCAGCTTCTATGTCCCTGTCAAGACTGCTGTTGTCTTTGAAAGACTGTTGTGTTAGCTTCATGTTCTGCAGTAACACTGAGTATAGTGTGCTAGTTTTTCTTCCCTCTGGGCTACAGTTGTCTTTATCCCTGAGTCACTTAAACACCAATTTCAGTCAGATTTTCGTTTTTTTACTCTGACACAACAAACACATAAGATTAACTGTACCTACAGTCAAAACCCAAAAAACAAGATTATCCCACAGGTAAGTTCATGTTACAAACTCTGATTTCAGTTTATAAATCTAAATCTACTTTCCAGGTAGCTACCTTACCAGGAGTATATAAGCCCTCTTTAAACTAACCTTTCTAATATTTTAGGTAGTGAGCCGTTGGTCAGTGTTAAGATCAATGCATACTCATATTGTTTGTCCATTCTTTACTATGCAGTTAATGATTCCTCCATCAATGCCAGGATGTTCAGACGTGTTTTCATATTATCTTGTAAAATGTATCAGTGTCTTTGTTTAAACTTGTAAAATCAATGTCTAGTTTCATTAACAGGGTTAACTTATTTAAATGTTATGTGCCAGCTTGCAGAGACTGGCTTCAAATTTGTTTGACCATGCACTCGTTAATATTTGTAATCTTTTGTGAAGAGTCGCTAACTGCTTTCCAGTCAGCATCACTTCTTAAAGTTTTGGACGACACTAGTTTTTCATCTGTTCCTCTCATAAGAGTCTTGTGGCTGTGTAACATCGTGTCATTTTCAGATGAGTCCTCTTTATGACTGAATCTATGGCTCTTTTTGAGAAATATCCACGATATCTCAGCCCACTGTAAACCTGTGGTGTGCATGTATCTCTAGAGTTAACCACTGCACTGTACAGGCATGAGTCATTTCCTCTACTCCCCTCTCCAGTCCTCTTGAATTCAGAGTTCAGCTGGCACCTCACGGTGTAAAATGATGGATGAATTCAGTCCCTACCATCACATGAGTCATAGGCACTCCAGGGAAGGAAACCAGCCGGGGGGCAGTGACTCCTTAATGCTGAGGAGGAGCCCAACAGGCGTCACCTCCAACTCTGACAGGATGGGACGTAACCTGCTGTCCAAACCTCCGGCCTGTAAACTGTAGAGTGGGAGTAGTTCCGATCATTTTCATTCCTCACAAGATGAATATGAGTTTATTTTAGTCAGTAATAGAAAATACAGGTCTGTCAGTTTTCTGGGGGAATATTTGAGATTCAATGATTCAAATATCCATCACAGTCCAGTAAGGTCATTTCATTTGTAATATGGGATGGCTATGAACTCACTGACTACAAGTGTTGTTAGTTTTCACCTCAAACTAGGTCAGCAAGTTTGAAAACGAGAAGTAAGATGTTTTCTAAATCAATCTCAAACTAGGAATTCTTGTTCTCCGGCTTCTCTTTTCCAGTAACATCTCCACACAGAGGAGGAAAGTAGATCACTGAGGTACTGCACTTCAGAACAGTTCTGAGGTTCCTTGTATTTAACTTGAGTTTTTCCATTTTATGCTCCACTACATTTCAGAAGTATTGCAGTTCTTATGGGATACATTTTCAAGGAGTCTCTACATAATTGTAAACACATTATTCCAGTTCTAGGAAAAAGTAATAAAAAAAAACGTTGCTAAGATTACATTAAATCATGTTTTTAGCATTATACCATAAACATATTGCAGTTGTAAGCAGACTTAAGTGTGTTCAAACAGACAATTAGTGTCAATGAAGTAAAATAAACTATTTTAATAACTGGCAACCTCTCCAGGGTGTAGCCAGCCTCAAGTCCACTGTCAGCTGGGATTTGGACTATATATGGCTCCTTCTGTGACCCTCAAAGCGATACAGGTATGGATGGATGGATGTATGGATGGATAAGTAGACGTATGGATGGATGAAGGGGTAGATGGCAGTTCAAAAGACAGCGTTGTTGATAATTGTTGAGTACTCTTCATCACTCTCTCCTATAAACTCTTACAGGGGTCGAGCAGTGATGAGGTGTAAACTGTAAAAAAAAAGCTTTAATTTAACTGACTTAATAACCTTTAGAGGTTTCTTCTCAATGTTGCAGCATCAAACATGTCGGTTATCTGGACAGATCAGTGATCGATGAGTGTTTCAAAGATTTCTTCCTTCTTGTCAGACAGGCGTCTGGTTTCCCCTTTGTTTGATTATGTTAGGGCCTTTTCAGTTTGGCTGAGTCACAGCTCACTCCTTTGTCAGGCCAATGACAAAGCACAACCAGCGAACATTTACAGAGTTGGTGCAAGGCCCTATCAAGATGATCAGTACAGTATTAAATACAGAAGGATTGTCAATGGCTCTGAGCTCTAAAATGCTAAAGCTCTGCATATACATTTCAGAGCAAATGTGTATTTTTCGTGTCATCCCTAACCCCCCTTTACTCATCCCGTTTCCATTTGCAGATGATCTGAGGGGAAACGAACTGCCACACAGTAACATCTGTTCTCCACTCTGTGACTGGATGTTAACAGAATCAAGCTCATGCTCCTGAGTGATGTTTTTCTACCCACTCTTTTCTCCCTCTCCCTTGTTGTTAACCTCGCAGAACTTGCTGGACAAGATCTGAGCCTGCATCTCTCAAGATATTAGGCAAGCAGCAACATGTGCACGGCCTCGGGGTTAAAATATGTATGTGGGCACACTCAACATTGACGAGGAAGCCTGGAAGATTTATGGTTAACTGAAGGTGAACATACCATTTGCCATGTCACAGAAAGTAGATGAATGAACCGAAATGAAGGGCAGCTAGATTAAATCCATTAAGTAGAGGAAAACATTTGATATTATTGTTATACTGTAGATGTAGAGTTGAGTTTACCCAGCCCATAACCAATTACTCATCGCATTTTTTCTAATTGCCCTTTGGTCGAAGTTCATGAGGAGGGAAAAAGTAGTTTCCTGAAAGTCTTAAGGCTGAGAATTAAAACTGGATGTGTTCAAGTTAAAATCCACAGTGAGAGAAAAGTATCTGTACAGCAGAACCAAGCCTCTGTCACCAAACAATAACCAGTGTGTACAGCCACTGTGTCAACATGTGTCCCTACTGTGTGTTAATGGAGCAGCTTGGGGACATGTCTGGATTTGTTTCCCAGGTGACATCACTCTTGGCAAACTTGATTCCATTCGTTTGAAATAAATTGACGTGATCGCGATGACAAATGAAGGCTGATCTGTAGACGCAGCATTGTGTTACATGATGTTGTCCGGGTTTATAGCCACAAGTTAGCACTAGCACTCGAACAGAGGTGTGATTTGTTTGTGAGTTCTGTTGGCAGTATAACTTCTGAATGTCTTTTTAACTGCTCAGACAGTTAGACTCCCATTAACCTATTTATTAACTGCAAACTCTTTTGATAGCATCTTAATTCTGGCAGCCCGCACACACAAGGCCTCTGTGTAACTGAGCAATTAAAACACACAATGAAGGAGACTGTACAGCTGCCAAGGCAAAGGGCCTGTCGGGCATATTGTGGACACGAGGTCTGACAAGCATCTCGGTTTGTGCTCACTGCTCCAGTACGTCTAGCAGGCAGATTGAGTGCACAACATTTAGTGTATAACCTGCGGGGTATCGCAGTATTGTGTATGTTTTCATAGACGGCTGTTTTGTTGTTAGCATGTGGAGGTGATATCCAATTGTCTTTGTGACACACCTTTAACCAAACAGGTTTATTTTAGGTCTATAATCATTGTTATGAAACATAACAGCGGTTTTGGTAGCAGTTGTACTACTGCTATTTGGCCAGGAGGTGGCGCAAAGTCTTTGTAAGTGCTTTGTCCAGGGGATTGTTGTTACCATGTTACATACAGCTCTGAGTATTATGTTAACAGACCAAATTTAAAAAACAATCATCAATTGCATTTTTTGGTGTAAATTAACAACAGAAAACGTTATTAAAATATGTAAAATCATGTGAGGAGTCATTTTCTCTCAAGAAAAACTGAAAAAGCTAATTTGCAGAATGCTCTTATTTTCTGTTAGACTGCACAAATGCACACCAGCACAAGACACAGAACATACACAATATTCACACAATAAACACAATTGTATGAAACTGTACCTGACTTGTAACTAGTGATGAAGCCCACAGCCATACAATAGGTTATACTGTGGCTATGCAATTTATATGACAGTTGCTCAGTGGTTTGCATAACTTGCACAGTGCCTGACAAAAATGGCCTCACTGTGTCACTGCATACAGATGCTGTTACTTTCAAATAATATGGATGGCCTAATTAGACTGTCTCACAAATCATTAGAATATCTTATTTTAAGTTTATAATACAGGAAATATAACATACCGGTATACAAATAAAAATGTAA
Organism: Pseudopleuronectes americanus; assembly: GCA_038501795.1. Classification (NCBI taxonomy): domain Eukaryota; kingdom Metazoa; phylum Chordata; class Actinopteri; order Pleuronectiformes; family Pleuronectidae; genus Pseudopleuronectes; species Pseudopleuronectes americanus. The sequence continues at coordinate 3,955,043 of CM076728.1, forward strand.
AGCCTGTGTTGTTACTTGTGCCAGTAGAGTCAGCATAAATCCTTATTGGATGGATGACAACCTCTGACAATGTCCCACATGTCGTACTGCCTTCGTGAAGTGTACGAACCGCTTTGACGTTTATCTGTGTTAGCATAACAGACCTTTGATGGCCAGCATTTGACAGAGTAACAGTTCCCAGAAGGTACAGATAGGCCTGCATCAGGGCCACAAGTGATGAGATCAATGTTTGATTCAGAAATACAAAACAAAAAGATCACAGACACCAGCCGTCATTACCGTTACAAATATAATAGATTGTGTTTTGTTAATGAAGAGAATGGTGTGTGGTGTAATTGGGGGCTGGGGAGTGGGGATGGGGAGCTGCGACCCCACTCCTACAAATACCACTACTGGTAAAAGTAAATTGAACTTAGAAGACTAGTTGTTTAACTACATTTAGATATTTTAAGAATTTCTGCTAAATCATTTGAAAACTCTGGACACCCCTGAGTACATTTAGCTGCTCAGAAATTATATTTTGCTCAAGTTATAAATGGAGCAATAAACTCCTAGAAGAATAGAATATTTTCTGCTGGGCTCATTGTCCTCTCAGTGTTTTCTTCAGTATAGAATTTGATCATAGAGGCACTCTTCACATATTGCATAGACTCATTTTAAGCCAGTCAAGTTTTGTTTTGGATCATTTATCTAAAGAATCTAATCACTTGACACAAATAAAGATGAGTGGAGGGACACAGACAAGGGAGCATTGTATGATCTTAAATAAGACAAGACCACGGCTATCTCTCAGGATCTTAATCTAAGAAGTATGAGCAAATCTCATAACGACCCTAACCCTAAAATGAGCTCAGTTATATATTGGAGAGACAAAGAAGAGATCTTACTTTGAATGTTGATTTCCTCAATTTCTCCTAAAGGCATTAATGGCGGTTCCTCTCAGGGCTTTACCGGGAATCCCCCACGTGTGGTTCAACGTTATGTTCAAGTACAACAATGAAAGCCATGTTTTATATAAACCAAAGACAAACTGTTACCGCGGTTTTGTTGTGTAACTATAAATTAATTTAGTTAAACCCAATTAACTTTCCTTTGCTTCTGATGTGGAAATGTTTTGATGAAGCAAGGAGGACTTACTTCGGTTTAATGTAGGGTTGTGCACGCGGTTACTAATATCACAAGTGGATTTTTTAACGAAAATAACAAATTAAAACAATATTTTTTTGGTGTATTTAAATATAATAAATAACTTGTACTGTTTTCTGTGATCAATCGGGGGCGGAGTGTTGAGCATTTAGACCGCGGCTGGTTGCGAGCACCCCTCAGATGCAGCAGTGGTTCAGTCGGCTGAGCGGCTCACAGCCTCCTGTAGCTTCTCTGTGGATTCACGGGGACGCGCGGCGCTGTGTGCTGTGTGTGCGCCCACCGAGGCGAAGGAGACCCGAGGAGTCCGCTCTCAACGAGAAGCTGTTCCACGGAACTCTCGACCACGAAGGTGAGCTCCGTCAGAAGTGCTGTCCTCAAACATGGTGGCGCCGTCCTCCTGTTCCACACCGCGGGGTTTGTCAGCGTCAAATAACGGTCACGAATCAGCCCGAGCGGTCGGAGGAGGATGCCACTCTCCTGCTAGCTTAACTTCTTGTTAGCAAGCGTTTGTTGACCGGAATACAGTTGAGAGTAATTTATATATTAAAGGCAGCACGTGTACTTATGAGTTAATATGAAGTATATGGATGTAGGTGTACTTCAGAGGGCTCACAGGCGAAGCGGCATTCAACAGGCCTGGGGGCAGTTGAACTGCGGACAATGAGAAATATACGCAATGGCGAAGGTTAACTACACTTGTGAATCCACCAGAGGGAAGTTTTCCACCCTGTGTTCATTCCCATTGGTTATTCCCCTGAGCCAGCGTCTAGTTTGTGATAGTATACCCAGCCCTGTATCATTGTGTCTTTACTCTAATCTCTTAGATATCGTGTAAGGTCAATAACACCCAGTTATGTACAGTTGAAAAACTCCCTCTGTTGTTGTGGTTTCACCTTCTCAAAAACATCAGCAGCTGCAGGAAACCTTCCTGTGTCATCTGTGCCATTCACAGCGGAGCGTGTCAAGGTGTTCTGTTTGTGAAACCTAGTTGCACTTAAAATACCTTTTTTCTTCTACAACTAACTTTGACCTCTTAAAGTTGGAGGACAGAACTTGTAGAGCTTACATTTCCGATGGAAACAGTGAGGCCTCAGGATCCCTAGTTTCACAAATGCAATTGACAGCATTGTAGGTTCAGTGTTGCATATTATGATTTCGTGATAGAAAAGGATGAATGATACAGATGTGACATTGTCATACTAACACTAATCTAAGTGTTTATTGGGGGAAACTACATCTGAGCAGTCTCTGTCACGTGTGGATGTTAATGTCAGTTATTCAGGCTGTCTCATTGAGATTTAAAATTAGCAAATGTATACAAAACAACAAAGAGTTCATATCTGCTGATGTCTTGTTGAGGCAGCATGACAATATAAACATTCTACATGTTTTGAAGTGGATCCTTTCTGGCTGTTTGTGTCATTTTAAATAATCCAAAGTTAGCATAAACCAATTTTAAATGTGAGTCCAGTCTTGAAACATATATTCTTCCTGTTTTGTGATGTGACTGCTGATTGTTTGATTATTGCTCATAAACTCAGATGAGGCCACCTCTTGTTTAAAATCTTGATAGGCATGTTGCCACCGTGATCAGAAGCAGTCTATCTGTTCAATCTGCAGTTAGCTACACTATCTAACCATCTCATGGGGTGATGTATCCATAACATCACTGGCTGTAAACATAGAGAGAACACAGACAGAGCATTCTGGTAACTGAATGCTCACAATTTATACCCACAACTTCCACCCCCTAATTTGAGCCAGGGACCTCTCTGCCACCTTGTCTCCTGTCTGTCTCTTCTCTATCTCTCCCTCCAGTTAAGGAGAAAATGTCAGCAATTAAAATAAATCTCTAAAAATGGGACACTGCCAACATGTCTTATTTACTGTATTATGTGCCAAAGACGGCATGAACCCCTACCCCCAACTGGCACCACCAAAGTTGCATTTTTAATAAGTGTATTTGAAAGTATGACCTAATTAGCTAAGCAGATCTTGGTGGTTGTATATGCTCATGTTGTTCAGCCTTGTTCTCTTTTTCACTGGTTGTTTTTTCCCCTGTAGTACCATGGATGAAGAGCAGCAGTTTGTGAACATCGATCTGAACGATGACAATATCTGCAGCGTCTGCAAGTTAGACACAGTGACGGGGACCTTATCGTTCTGCCATGTCTGCTTTGAACTCAGCATTGAAGGTATGAAACAGCGTCTGGGGTACATGTTGTTCGTTTGCTCACTTGATTGAAGATAAAAGTGTCGAGGGGAAAAATACTTGCTCTTTTTAACTACTGTATGACCGCGCCATGCATTTAACTCCTGAATATGCACACACACACACACACACACACACACACACACATTCCACATCTTCACTGATGTCTGTCTGTTGGGATTCAGAATTCAAATCTGTCTTCACCCCCAGCAGTTCATTACCATCACATTAAAGCAATATTCAGTGGATAGATCAGTACTGGTATCTGGATCACAGAGTAAATCACATCTGCAAAAACATCCATTTCTCTATGATCGTCACTTCCCATCATGGCAGATTTGCGCCCTCACCAGGAGCTGTAACAGAGCCCAGGAGCCGCTCAGATTTGTGGATGTCTCAATTGACTGCTGCCTTCAAACAAAGCTTTTATCCTCTCCAGTACCAACTTAAAACATGTATGTGCAGGGGTAATGGGCCTGTCGGACCAAAGCCCTCGCTGCAGCCGGCCGCTGTGATTCGATTGTTTGATGTTCCACTCCAACTCAAGAGCGTGTGTTTGAAGTTTTTCATCCCTTAATTAATGGGTGGCCTATTTGAAGAAGAATGGGCAATCAGAAGGGGCTGGATATGCCTCTTATTCAGCACTTGTCTCATAGATATAAAAGCTATTTTCTGCAGTAGACTGTGAGTGTGCACATGCTATTGGTGTATGATTGTGTGAGATCTCCAAAAAGAGTATCTCGTTCGGTTGACAGCAGGGAAAAAATGCACGTGCATGAAAACTCATAGGTCTTATTTTATAATGCTTTATAGTGGGTGGATATATATTTTTTTACAACTATAAGAGTTTTGAGTCCTACTCTCAGTCACACAAGCATTGTTAGAGCAGTGCTTACTAATTAGTTGTATAAGTGCATGCAGGCTCATTAATCCTTATTCAGCTGAAAAACTGTCATGTAGATGTTAGAAAGCTGCAGCATTGGTTTGCTGAGTTGTACATAGACTATATAACAAACCTAAATATAACCTCATCATGCTCATTAAAAACTAACAGCCTCAGTAAAGCATTGATCTGTACAACAATGTATCATTTAGTACGACTTAGTTTGACTTGTTTACACAACGAATGCTGCACAGAAAGTTGTCTGGGTCCATGTAGAATTTTCCCTTTGCTATATCTTCCTATACTATTTATATGTTCAGTTGAAATCTTTAGTAAGATATTGACATGCCACAAAGGTTGCTCCATTTAATGCTTCAGCCATGATGCTATCTTCAGGTAGGACACAATCGGCTCGTTGGGCATTTACATAAATGTCCCCAAAGCTTTTCTCAGACAAGACTTCATACTGCATCAGTAGAGTCATATGCTTCTCGGGGTTGATATATCATATGTGGCAATAAAGGGGGAGGTTATGTAACTGTTGGGTCTGGGGGGGAAAAGAGGTTGCGGGGGTGGTCGCAGGCGAGCATGTGTAGCTGATGCGCCTGAGCGTTTCATTTGTGGGAGGGGAGCCTGCTAAGCTGCATGTGCCTACATTAGGCTTGATGAACCTCGGGCCAGGCCGTGTGGCGGCTGACTGCTCATGCAGACTTTATTGCTTCAACACGCATTCATCTTTGCAATCCGCCATTAAATGAGAAGAGAGAAGCATTCCAATCACCACACAGGGAGAATACAACAAATATATATTGGAAGGATGATCTCCTGTTGCACACAACACAGACACACACAACCTCCCAGTGTCTTTCTGTTCTAAACCATGTCACGCTCTCTCAAAGGTAAATTCCTGCCACTGAATATTCATGGCCTTGAATATTTAACAGCTGCAATTGTTGTAGAATTGCTTTTTATTTTTTAAACAAGGAGAATATATTGCAATGCACATATTATGGCTGCGTCTTGCATAATGGCCCTTTGTCTTTATTTCTGTCTGCATGATTTGAATTTAAAATGAATGATCAAGTAAATTGGTTAAAACTGGAAATGTCATTACTGATTCTAAATTTTCATGTGTGACCTTGTATGCCTTTGCATTAAAATGGTTCCCTACTGCTTTAGACACATGGCTGAATGAGCCTGTTTTTAATCTAGAGTGTGGGACAAGCTCCAAGGTTATCTAGTTGTTATAGTCGAATGCAACTTAATAGTTGCTTTATTTGACAACCTCACCACTAATAGCGGTCTTCTTTCAAACTCCAGTCTGCACATCTGCAAAACCAACCTGCACTCAACCCTCATGACATTATTGTGTTTGTCCAAATCTTGCTTCATTGACTCTTTTTACACCTGGCATTAACACATGTCTCATATCCAGATTGTATCTATATGTGATTTTCAATTGATTACATTCATGCCTTGTATTAATGTTCTCCAGTTTCCACATTGATCATTCTGCCCTGCTCATATTACATCCTCATCTGGTCTGTGCAGCTCCACAAAACAGCAGACATAAAGAAAGAGAATAAAAGAAGATGGTTGCCATTTGCGAGGCTTTGTTCTTGTGTTTTCGTGTTTTTCGGTTGGGCTCAACTGCACTGCACCCACAGGTGTCCTGAATAACAAGAGGTCTGGTGGATTGACAATGCATTTGCATTGACATTTGTGTTCAGTGTTGTCACAGTGTGTCCCTGACCACGAATGTACTTTGGTATATTGAAACACAATCTGTCCTCAATGCATCTTGGGGGCATTCATGCCTTTACTTATATGTAGCTCTATTGCTCTACAAGACTGCAGTCTGATCCCCAAAACAAATGTTAATGCCGGGACGAGGTGTGAGAATTGAAAAAAACATAATAATAATGACGAGTAAACTATAGTTAACATTTTGAATTAGTGAAGTGCCTCTTTAAAGTGTCTTTCTTTTTTTCCGAACCTCTGTTTGTAGGTCTACATGAAGTGGGGATGTTCTAACTTGTCCATTTTTGTGTTGACAGCTAACACACACACAGTGCGGAGTTAGGCAGTTATTGTAAATATCTTAACTGAAACACCAACAAGCTCCACTAATAATATATAATATCTTTCCTATATCATAGATTGAATTTATGTATGTGTTTGAAGCCAGATGTACATGTTGACTGGGTGCCGAGTGGTAGTTTCAGCCCACAGTACCAACAGAAGTAGAAGAGAAGGCTTTTGAAACAGGATAAACATTCAGGATGTGCAGCCTTGTGGTCCCTCCAAGTGGTTGTTTCCTGAGGAAACTGCTTTGGCCTGTGTTCGTGCTGGTTTCTTCACAAAGCACAAAATACTGTAGAAATGTGCCTGTTTATATATTGCTCAACATCTGCCTAACAGGGGATTTCTCACATTCAGAGTTTGCTTTTCCTTTCTTTTTCTTCCCACACCATCTGAGCTCTGTGCTGGTTATTCAGCCTTGAGCATCAAAACAGTTCAGCAGATAACAAGAGGGGCGACTGCAGTCCCACTACTGCAGATAATTCTGCAGATAATTCTGCAAAGTAGCTAAGCGAACTTGACCTCCTTTCCAAACAAGGCTTGGGATTTCAGTAGCAGTCCAAAAATTGTATTGCTGACAAAAATTTGTTGTGTATATGCACAATTTTTATATGTTATATACTTTATTTAGTTGGATATTCGATTCAAATTAGAGTTGGTCACTCATACACCTGATATGCAAAAGTCATATAAAGGATTCTTGACCCTCCCCCATAAAATTTGGTTATTATCCATATAAACTCATGTCAGTCAAAACACCAATGAGGTCAGTGTGTTTACAGAAACTAAATATTTATCAATATTAAGTGTCTTAATTTCATCAGACTTAAATGTTTGGATGTTGCTACTCAGTGAAGAATAATTTAATATCAGGACTGTAACTGTTAGTGAACTGGCTTCATTGGATGTGATGAGTTGTGCTTTGTTAAACAAATAAGTGATGTGTAGCTATAGTAAGAAAGTACTGTGACCTTTAGTCTCTCACACGTTTCCTTCAGTGGTCTTTCAGACAAGACGTGTGCTGAGCAGCACGGTTCAGTAAATCCTTCTTTATCTGTTACATAATGCAGACTGAATATTCGCTGAGGCTTGATAATGTACTCAGCTGTGTTTGGCGTGAAAAAAAAACAGAAAGTTCTTACAGCCAGAGACTGGAATGATGCAGTTGCAGCTGATTGTGGTTGCCCTACAGAGACTATTGTAAACAGCTCGTTCATTGTCAGTGAACTCTCCACCCTGGGATGTATAGAGAGGCCCAATCATGCTGCTGTGTGTGGAAGGCTCGGTAGCTGTTCAATTGAACACAGTCAAATCCCTGAGATTTTCTGTACCTACTGTATGGTTCACACCGCTGACCCCCCCCTCCCCCCCCCCTGCTTTTTGTGTGCAACTTTCACAGCCTCTTTTTCACAGTTGTCAGTCGTTATTAGCCCAGTATATATATATAAGTAAACTCATGGAGTTTATTCAAGTTCTACAATAACTCAACTACATAGTGAACATCTGAATGTGATTCAGGGTGGTAATGTCCGGCAGCAGCCACTGCAGAGGAGAGGAGTATAGCTCTGTTACAGTTCAGTTTACCATACCATACATACCGGCTCTGGAGGATATACCAGGGAAGAAAAGTGTGACTTATACATGACTGTTTGCTTTCAATAAAGTTAAAATAAAGATGTTCTTCCTGGAAAAGGAATGATATAGCTGTAGTTATGAATTATATTTTGTCCAAACACTCAAGCTCATGAAATGCTCTGCAGAATATCAATTATTTTAAAAGTAAGTGAACTAAAACAAACACATTCTGTTACTTGTCAGTTCTAAATTGCAGAATTAATTGTTTTTGTTCACAACAGAGATATTCATAAATGGCTGGGTAGTTATGCTTAAACTCCATAAAGGATTATTATCATTGTAATTATAATTATTCATTATGCTATTCACAATATTAAGATTGACAATAATCAAGAACAAACACAGTAGTTATCCTATGCTGTCTGTCATAATAAAATGACTGACTGGTTATTCTTTTTGTAATGATTTATAGCAGTGGTCCCCAACCCCCGGGCCGTGGGTCATTTGGTACCGGGGCCGCACAGAAGAATAAATAAATTAAATTTTTTCTGTTTTATCTATTATCCGGTCATTTTTCAAAAATAAAACGGTGTTTTATTTTGAAAAACTACCGGATCCTCTCGTTTATGACTCATGCTTTACGCATTTCAAGACGCTTGTCTCGGTCACGTCACTTTTTCGCTGAACACAAACCAACACGGTATTTGTCGGACCCATTTATCAACAAACCAGGTGAATCCAGCATGTCTGTTTAAGAAGAAGATCAGCTGCTGGAGATCGCAAATGACGGCGGCCTTAAAAGTATGTTTGAGAAAACAACTCCGGTGTCCTGGAATAAAGTCACGGCAGAATACCCTGAGATCGCCACAACAGCACTAAAAACTCTGATGCAATTTCCAACATCCCATCTGTAGTGACATCGGTGGATTTTTTTTTAATTAACGAATTAATTTTTTATTTTAAATAACCAAAAAAAACCTCTCCAAATTCCATTAAATTAAAAAAAAATCTACCGCTGTCACCAGAGGGACTCCGTAATGAGGTTCCGTAGATACACCTTAACGGTCGGTCCGTGAAAATATTGTCTGACATCCAACCGGTCCGTAGTGCAAAAAAGGTTGGGGACCACTGATTTATAGAAAGCAAATGAGAGAATGATATTTATATAACAGGCAGACTATACATGGCTGTCAAAGATCGTTGCTTTTTTTTGACTGTATTTTTCTCCTGTGAGTGTTGTAGGATTCTCTTTTCTTTATCCAGTTGCTCATTCCTCCTTTTGTTATTCTAATCATGTTTCAGAATTGCCTGCAACTGCATGGGTCCATCGACCATACAAACGTGAGAATTTACTTAATGGATCTCAGGAGTTTTTGATCTGTGTTAGCTGTGTCTCCACTGTGCCAGTGCCGTCTGTTTCTTTTACTTTAACGAAGGAAAACTGAATAGTGTAATTCTTCCAGACTGTAGCAGATAGTGACTGTTGTGTTGTGCTCTTCAACTCTATAATGGCAACTAATCTGAAGGTTGTGGAGGGTCTGCAGAGTTCAACAGCTGGTTTTGAATTCACTTAGATAGATAAATAGATGGATACTTTATGAATCCCGTGGGAAATTCTTGCTGAGTGGACCATGTGAGGTCTATGTCGGTGTCCAACTTGGCCCGTGCAGCTGCCAACAACATATTGCTCTAAGCTTTATCATGCTGATCTGTTGGACACCTTACCAGCGATGACCTCTGTCCCACTTGACACTGGTACCATTTCTCAACTGTCAGCTCAGAAGTGTGCAACAAACAGTCCTGACAGTCGCATGCTGTTCAGAGCAAAACCACAAGTCTGCAGTTGGCTGCACAAGGCATGATAAATACATGTTACTTTGTTCACCACACTTTATAGTAAAGCATAGCAGTGTGTGTGTATTATGATCTGGTAGCATAAATCAAATTTGAAACCCTAAGCAGAGCTTTTTCCTAGATGGCAAAACCAAGTTGGCAAAGAGGATGTTTGTGTAAGAACTGGAAAACCATGACCACTAAATAGAGAGCAGGACTAGTTGGAACAGAGAGATGTCTCACCCTGTAGATTTGTATGGCGTCATATTGGGAGAGTTCTCTGTATTGTGTTACCATAAATAATTATCTAACCTCAAGTCATGAATGTGTCTCTGAGTTATGCTTCTCCTCTAGTTCTGAGGAGAAGCATAACTGAGCCTAAATTCTCGGATTTCCTTTGGGACTACAACTTGTGATCTGGTTGGCTGTTCCACACCTTTTAAAAATATGAAATTATACCTAAAATAAGAGATTTTACTGATCCTGTTTAGATTTCAGATTTTTATAAGCATAGTTTGAACATAGCATCAGGAGTATTATTTATTGTTTCAGTTCATTCAGCCTACTTTTTTCTGGTTTGACTGAGGATCTGGGGCTCTGTTTCTATCAATGTATAATTATTCATTGCTCCCAGGAATATATAAGAAAAAATCTGTCTGACCTCAACTTGTGTCTTTGTAAGTTATATAACTGAATGGCAGGATCCTACTCCTGGACTCGCTCCTTAGAAAGGGCAGAGAAGAACAAGCTCACTGGTTGTGAGCGTTGCTGTGCTCAATGTCTCTCGTTGAGACTCTGAACAATGTGGATTCGCCACCAGTGAATAGTGTGTGTGCCTGCAGTTACGTATGTGTGCAGCCATGAAAGGCAGTAGTGCTAAGCTGCTTAGCTGTGAGTGAGCTCTTTGGCTGGCGGAGCACTGCCCTGGTTGTGGGCCAATGATTTTCCTGCTAGGCAAGTGGTAGCCAGTGTGTTTTTTGGTGGTCTAAAGACAAGAGACTGATCAGATTATAGAACGACAAGCAGAGAGCTCCTGCAACCACTAGAGGGTTTCATTGGCTATTCATTATTTAGCTAAAAATAATGAGTTTGCACGAACAGGCTTTACAATCAACCTACAGCATCCTCTTTTCTAAAACCCCCAATTAGATAAAGGAAATAAGTCTTTAACTCTCCCTTGAGCAATTTTGTTTTAGTGATGCTTGCAGGAGTAAAAAATAAATACTCCAAAGAAATTGGCAGAACTCCCCTTTTTGTGGTGTGTCTGTAAGCTTAAGCATATCCTGTGTAGACCACACTAATTGTTAGGCTTTGTGTATGTACTGTGGTCAGGTGGTGTTGGGTGGATGACATTAGGAGCAGACCATGTTGTCTTCTGGTAAGGTGCTGAAAGAGGCATTTGAGGTAAACCTACCTAAGTGAGCTCTTATATCTAGATGAAAAATGGTGACTAATCTCCTCACCTCAGGTTCCAACAAGTCCGTCCGTCTGATGAGAAATGTCTGCAGTGAAACCTAAAACCCTGTTCAGCACATTCTCACATGTAGGCATATTTACTGTCAGTCATACACACTTTTTACTCTCATCCTCTTTTCACCTTCAGCTTCCCTTTGTTTATCTGACCCATTTTAGCTTGTTTTAATTTTGGTCCACCTGCTCTGTCTTCATTTTGTCTGTCCAGGCAAAATTGGTAACAGTGTGACCAGTTTTGACTGGATCCAGGAAGCATCTCGACTTTCAAGGAATGTCATCATAATTATATAACATCATCCCAAGTACTGAAGATGCTTTTTCAGTTTACCCTTTTATATGAGAAGGGTTGTTTTGTTTTTGGGACCAAGGTTCGTCATCTGTTGAATTGGGAATACTTGTATCCTGTGTCTGTGCTTACAGTAGATAAACAAAAGACAAAGTGGACACTTTTTTACACACTGTTAATTATATATTATGTTGTTTGAGTTGTACAGGTTAATTTGACCTGATTGTAATTTAAATAAATGTGAACAGAGACAACACTGTGCACCTTCTCCCCTTGTTGCTCAGTAAAAATATGATTTATGTGTTTGTATTGAGACTGGGATGATGTATTATCCATCCACTGTTTCAACACTACTGGCTAATCCACTGCACACTAAGCAGCTTTCACAGAGAGATAGCGATAAGTCAATCTGCCAGTTTTAGTGAGCTTTCATTCTAATTTACATTTATTTGCTGTGGCAAGATCAATTGGTCATGCTTTTCTTTATTTTAGGTACTTTTATATGGATTAGGATTCCTGGATCTTTGTGTCCACTGTATGTTTGCTCTTATGCCTTTGACAATATTGACGTACTGCTTTTTGTTTGTGTGAATGCAGGTGTCTCCTCTGCCACCTTGTTACATTCAAAGTCCCTACGTGGCCACAGAGACTGCTTTGAGAAATGTCATCTCATCGCCAACCAGAAGCTGTCACGTTCCAAGGTCTCCCGAAGTGCCTACGAGGGCATGAAGCTGGCCCTCAGCCAGAAACTGAACCGCATCATCCAGTACGCCCAGAACAAAGACTCTGTCTCCACCAATGGCCTCAGCAGACGAGGGACCAAGCTTCTTTGTTACAGTCAGCAGAGTGACTGTAAGCTGCTACCACAGTCAGATGCCCAGGTCCCCCGCTACACACCATGCTGGGACATGGGCAAAGCAACGGGGCTGCCTGATTACACCATGGGGATGTTGGAGTGCCACACAGTGGAGGAGCTTGGGCTCCTAAAGGAGTCACAACCTAAGGCTTGGACCAGCGACGGCAGGAGAGGCCACCATGGGCACAACCAGCCATCAGGAGGGGGCCACCAGGGCCCCAGCAGAGCTGAACGTGAGCACATTTAAGATGAATTGCTTTTCACTTGATAGGGACAGTGAAGACGGACAGAAACCAGTGGTTGGATATAGTTAAGTGAAAATTAGTTAAGAAAAAAAGAAACTTTAAACACATTACAAACTATTCACAAACTTTTACCCCTAATATTACAATATAGACTTACCCGGATCATAACAGTAGTTGAACATTATGATGTTCTGGACCTTTGCTTGAGCACATTTTCTCTATCTGGACCTCTCTGAATTTTAATTGAATATACCTGGTATGCACAATCTAACCACAGAAATGGATAACTACCCCGTCTGATCTTTCCTGAGATTTCTAAAGCCTGAGAGCAGTTTCTCATTAAAAGGCAGCAGACAAAACAGTTACACAACACAAGGAGATACATTTTACCTGGTCCTTTATCTTCCTTATGCGGTATCTTTAGAGAGAAGTAAATTTTCCTATAACCTTGAGATATATCCTTGGCTGTCTCATGTCTCATCATTACTAAAGCTGCTTAGGACTAGAGATCCTGCAGGAATGTGAGAGAGCCTTCCAAAATATACTAATAAATCTTTGCTATCAAAATAAAAGATGACAGGCATCTCACAGGTATGCAGTTTGGATGCATTTGTGTGTAAATCTACTTTAGCTCGTCATAAACCAACAGCGCTCACTGCTCTGAATATCTTAAACCTGCACATATACATGAGTCAATCATTTTAGATGTTTTGATGATTATGTCATCATCAGGTTTCTTATTGCTTTGTTAATAGCTGGTTAAAGTCAGTGCCAGTCTGTGATGATGCTACTCTGCTTGTAAACAGCTCGAAATTCTCTTGCAGCTCCGTGTAATAACACATTTCGCACAATATTCCTATTTGCTCAGATTTTAAGAAGGTTGTGAACAAATGCAAGGCATTAGTCCTGAAGTTGTACCATATTATACAGATTGAGACATGAAGAAGTTACACGAGTTGACTGTAACCCTTGTAATTTTAATTGATAAGTAACTTGTGGCTTAATCATCACTATACAGTCTTTACCTCTCATACAAATACAAAAAGCATTTTTTCTCCCCTTCTTCTAGTGTCCAGAATGAGTGTAGACGAGCTCCATCAGCTGAATTCCCAGCTACTGTTGCAGATTCAAAGTAAGTGAAGTATACTGGCATTCATCACACTCTTAACGAGTCCAACACATTCAAATTTCAATATTCTCAATATTGCTGTGTTCCTGGAAGTCTCATCTCTATTAAATCTCCAAATGAAAGCTGCATAGTGAAGAGTGTTTTAACTCACCACACAGTGTCTTGAGTGTGAGCTCACAGATTCAGAACATCAGACTCCATGATGCAGGGATATTGCACACCCTACCTGTCTGCTGACTCCATTATTCATCGGTCAAGCCCATTGTTGGCTACTAGAGCTGGTAAAACGTAATCAACATCATCTATTAGGTATATACGTTAATTTACAGTAATTTTATTTTAACCTGCGCTGCTTTTCTCGTCTTAACAGCAGTAAATCCTGGCAGCTCACGGTAGAGTTTACTTCTCTCATTCAGAGATAGTGGGAAGAAAAAGAAGTTAAAGCTGTTTAGTTCTTAATATTCGTTAAAATTTCTTATATGTGTAATGTAGTTATATATATTAAGTAAAAGAAGAAATTTCTGTTCCTGTTAAAAAGTTCAGTGTAACTTCAGTTCTAAGTTTCTGTGAAATTGCACAAATTTGACCCTAGGAAGAGTTTTTTTGACAGACTGATAAAATTAATTAGCAATTTAAATTGATATATTCATTCTACTTTTGTAGAAGAGAGCTTTTGTATGGGACTGTAAAAGGCAGAATAGCAGTTCTGACTCAGCATTTTTTTGTTGTGGAATAATGACTTGCAGTGGATACTTTGTTTTTGTCATATTTGTATTTAAGAGAATGAGAATAAATAAATATAAATGAAAAAGTTTGAAATTTTATTTCAGATTGTTTAAATCAAGTCATACAAATAATCATTAGATAAACTGAAAAAAATGATTGGTTAAGATGGTCGATTAAACGAATAGCAATTGTGAGATTAAATGAAAAAAGAATAATCGAGAGGTGCAGCCTTATTTGCTACATACAACAACATACAAGAGCTTTGCTAGAAACATTTTATTTTGATCAACAGTAGTTATATTTTTATCTCACTAAGGTCTTGGGTAGCTCATGTACTATTTCCATCATAGAATGTTGTTCTGAGAGGGTTGGCACTCAACGTCCCAGTTATTTGAGGCTTTCAGTGTCAGTGATCAGATGAGTCCAATGGTCATTCTGGCCAGTATCCAGAGAGAAATCAGATCAGTGTCTACTGGGTGCCTGGTCTGCAACATTCTTATTCAGCCTTCAGGAGATGTCAGTTTCACATATCCTTATTACTTTAGTCAGAACATATGGGGAGGTTGTTCCTCATTAAACATAATTTGGTGTGGACCAGACAAGCCCAAAATTGTACTAGTTATAGTGGTAGTTTTTCCATGACCATAACCTTGTATAAATTAAGATTTATAAGATGAATAAGACCTGTAGTAAAGCTGTCAGATTTCTCCTTTGTGGGAGCACTCTGTTCCTGTTGTGTTGTCTTTGCCCTCTGCTCCTTCGGTAATCACTAGTATTGATTTTTCATGTTTGTTTTTCTAATGTATGTCTCCAGTTCGCACCATCTGTTTGGCTGTGTATACGTTGACCTTATGTGAGAATGAAAACGCTGAGTCCCATTTTCTGCCTCTCTGTCTCCCCACAGAGGTCTTCGAGGGGCTGACTGTGGCCGTGCAAGAGAAAGACTCGCTGGCGTCAGAGCTGCACGTGCGGCACATTGCCATCGAGCAGCTCTTTAAGAACTGTGCCAAACTGCCCTGGCTGCAAATTAGCAGAGCCGGGGTCAAGGCCAGCAGCAGCAGCAGCGGCCCCGTAGAGTGAGATGGAAAACCTGATACTTTTCTGCTGCTAGGAGGAAGCTGACAGACACGTCAGCATGCTGGTTGCAGTGAGGCGGAAATTTCCGTTATCTATACTGAGTGACTGCTATGACACTTTGGTGACACTGAGCACTGAGCTCTGCATTAGAGCGACATTAAGGGCTGGGTTGACAAAGCCTATGTTTTCATGGTTGCAGTGATGATACAAGGA
The DNA here is from genome assembly GCA_038501795.1 of Pseudopleuronectes americanus. Lineage (NCBI taxonomy): Eukaryota > Metazoa > Chordata > Actinopteri > Pleuronectiformes > Pleuronectidae > Pseudopleuronectes > Pseudopleuronectes americanus. The sequence continues at coordinate 3,970,779 of CM076728.1, forward strand.
TTAATGGTGGGGTGCAGTTTGCTGCTGGACTTACAGCTGAAGATCCCTAACTAAAAGTACCTTTGATGTATGTTGACACCAGGTGGGGCTCAGAGTCCTGGCTACAGCACATGGTCAGAAAATGTACTTACATGGTCTTTAAAGAATAACTTTCAAGGTTTTTATCTTATCAAACAAAAAAGGTTTGTCTACATAATTTTACATTGACATTTTATGTTGGTTTTACTTTCTTTTGATGAGTTTGATGTCAACCATTTCAGTTTTCATTTAATGTCAAGCACTGTGAGACACTCCTTCAAATGTTATCCGGTGGCTTTCTGCAGAAGTGAGCTACAGTATTTTGTAACGAGGCGTGGGTGAATACTTGAATACTGAAGCACATTATTTTGATGGTTTCCATCATGTTAACCATCAGCCACTGCCAGCTGTAGTGTTTAATTACTAGTCATTTGTAAAAGAAAATTTAGCAATATCATGGCTGAAAACATGAGTTATCTTCCAACTGCCAAAGTTGTTATGAAAATGCACATAATTATACATACTAAGAAAGTTTAAATGTCTTTCTTTTGAATTGTAGAGGTATTCTAAAATAATTGCGACACAAAGATGTTGGCAAGTGAAATCAAGTTCCATTTGGAAAAGAGCAGGAATAAGACAACACCCAAAGGAACCCTAATGCCTCAGTGCAACAAATACACATCTGTCATGTTAACTTTACTAGCTGAGCAGGTTTCTGACTGTGGGTTTATTCACTATTTTAGGAGTGTCCATGAACTAATACTGTCAAGCAGCACATAGAAATATCAGTTAACAAACCCTCCCCAAATCTCAAAGATAGGAGGTATTTTTTTAATCAAACCTATTATTGCTGGTGATATTTACTTGACATTTAATGCGGAGCTGCTTTTTGTCTGTGGTATAGCTGTTGAGCACAAGCCATGTCTGGCTTTACACTGAAAAAGCACTAGTGAAAGAGGAAGCTATTGAGAGAGAAACCCAGCTGACAAACCAAAGTCTGTATTTGTGGTGTTTCGCGTGTGAATTTTAAGCTTTGAATAATTGATCATATTATAAGAGAAAGTTGAAATACCAAACTGTGTGATAATGAACTTTAGGTTTTAGTCTAAAAGGTGTGGATGTGGAAACGATTTGTTCTCCCGAACACAATGTGTGAATTTTATGATTTGATTTATAAATCTTGTTGAGTATTTTCATATTCAGTGTTCTCATTTGTTGCCCTCTCTTCTACATTGAAGGAATCCCAGCTGAGGTCACAGCAATACAGAAAGGACAGTTTGGTCTCCTGTGCCTCCGCAAGTCTATTATTTTTTAACAAAAGGAGACAAAACAGGACGTAGGGATGGTTTTAACAACCTGAAGTTCTGCTTACAGTAGTTTATTATTCAGTGATCCTATGCAAGAAAGACACAAGTAAATCAGAAGCCTTATTGAGTAGAAACTATGATTAAAAACTATTGGTGATCTGAGTTTTCCTCAGAGGAGGTCAGAGCTACCGCTGTATAATAAGCTGGAGGTAAAACAAGATTATAAACAGGTTGATCATTAGAGAACTCAGCTATGTAAGTATATCGCTTTGCGCTCTCTTTGTAAGAGATTTCATATATTAGAGCCCTTTAGGGTTTGAAGTTAAACTTTTTTGCTTGATTTTAATTTTTCGGTTTTGGTTTCACTTTGATATCTGTTGTAATTGGTGTGATGAGAAGTCTTCACTTGTGTTTTTTCTGTTTGTGCTTTGAATATAATATGAATGCTGTGTGTTTTCTCTTTTACTGTGGAAACATGCCTGGGCCTGTGCCTCTGTTTTTTCATGATCTTTTACTGGAAATGTAAAAATACCTGTCTGGCTTCCATCTCCTTCTTTTTTGGACTCACTTGACTTTTTTTGATCTTTTGTTTTTCTAATGTTGAACAAGGCTTTTTTTTATTTGTGTTGTGTGATGTTTTATATTCTATTTATTGTGTGTGTTCTTGGACATCACACAGGCTGTGTGATTTGTGCTTTTTTGTAAAGATATTCCAATAAAGTGAAATTATTTTTACAACCTGCTCAGATATGATCGTATTTTCCCAATAGTGGAATGGAAAAAGAAAGATGCTACTTCAGCAAATGGATTCCCATCAAACAATGTGATTGCAAAGATAAGGCAGCAGCTCAATTTATGTTATGTATTTTATTATTTAAAAACATAATTATTGGGGTGGCTGTGACTGTAGGGCAATTGTCCTCCAACCAGAAGGTCGCAGGCTCTAATCCCAATCCATGCCAAGGTGTCCTTGGGCGAGATGCCGAACCCGGAAAACATACCCTAATGGATGCTAATTTTATATGTGTAATGTTATTGACTACACAGTATTTAATATCCAATGTCCACGAAGATGGAATATAATGTTCACAGATCAGACACATTGTGTGGTGTTGGCCCCCCACAGTCCTGTAGACTTAAAGATCTAAGCGAAATTATTACTATATTACTGACAACAGTTTAAACATAAAATGACTGCAGACATTCAGGAAACTTTAGGTTTCACTATCATTTCTTCTGATAATGACTCCAAGTTTGACTTGAAAATTACAGTGATGATGGCGTTTTCTTGCTGTACTGTGGCATAGAGGTCTAGTGCCTCCCTGTGGTCATAAAAGGGTTTACAAGTTTAACAGCAAATGATCTTGTGGGTTTGTTGTGTGGTAAACTAATGGATGTGGTAAGGGTTTAAATAATAACACAAATACAAGGCTAAACTACACATGGATTAAACAGCTATTGACATAATCTCCTGAGAAAATGTAATATCAACATTATGACTTTAAAAAATTTGAAATTTCGTAGAATGGTGTAGATATGTGTGCCAAAGCAACAAGATATTATGTTTGTGTTCGATGAATTATAGTTAGAAAGGCGGCACCCAGCTGACAATTTCCCCATGGTTACCAAAAGTAAAACAAATTAATTTATTACATGAATGGCATAGCCTTTGATATAACCATCCCACAACCTTTACACTAATGCATAACAATAATTACTATCTGGAGATGAGTTTGTGCGATAAAATGACATCAACAGGTGCAACCATTTCTTTAATCTTTATTACAACATGCTAAAGTCCAACCTCCTTTTCCAAATGCACTATGACAAATGACAAGATAAACTAAATAGATGATGCAACAAGCAATAAAGGCAATAAAACAGTGCTGCTCATAGATGCACTGTATGAATGTGTGTGTGAATGGGTGAAAGTAAAACTTTACTGTAAAGCGCTTTGAGTGGTCATCAAGACTTGAAAACTGCTATATAAATACAAACCCTTTTACCATTTACCATTTAAAGAAGAATACAGAAATTTATAACATATTTGCACCTATTCTTTACTTTAATTTTCTTAAATCCATGTAATGATTAAATATAGTGAATTATATTTAAATTATTGACTGTGTGGTTGCTTTGGATTCCATTTGCATTAAGAAATATTCCACGTGTATCCGAAACAATTTAATCCATAGTCATTCATAAAACAGATGATAGATGCGCTCAGCTTAACGTTTTAATGGATACATTGAAAGCACATTTACATCTCTCATAAGGTTACATTTAAACTGCCAGTCAGGCCATTTCCTTGCACTACTCTCACTAGACCAGAGGGAATTGCAAACTTGTTTAAATTTTGTAAATTAATATATTTGAATTATTCCAGATCCGAATGTAAACAATGTAACTAGGGGGCAACAAACAAAACCCACATACCGAACAATATGAGTCATAACGATAATGACCCACTGACGAGCATGTGCTCCACCAATCACTGCACTACCCTGCTCTGCGCGCAGCCAATGAGCACGACGCAGGGGCGGGGTTAATAAGTAGCTTCACTTCTTCTTGTGAGTCTCCATCGTTTCCTCCACTCGCCCCTCGACCACATGCTGCAGGAGACCGTAAGTGGAGCCGTCCATGTCTTCGTCTCTCAGGGTTTTAGATACATGGTCCTCCATGATACATGACGTTGCTGCTACCTCGATGTAGCACCGCTTTGTGGGACAAGTTCAAATGATACTTTCTGCACAGTTGACGTGATGGTTAGCAACAAGATGCTGTTTGCTCCAACGTAGCGCTTTGGCTGTGGAGTCCCACATTCTCCCTGTATACTTTTGAGGTATTTGTTGATGTGAAACCATGTCTGCTATATTAATAAAACGTCAACGTTGCATTTCGGCGCGGTCAACACCGCATGGCGTTCGTATCGCTAGCAGCTCGCTAAGCCGCTACGTGGAGTAAACTCCATGTTATTGATTGAGGGGAGGCGTGGATTGCGGGAATTCGTGCGTCATTAGCCCGCCTTTCTGGGATGTGTGCCGTAAAGTCAACGGTTCTGACGGAAAACTAAACGGATATGTGTCAAATTGAGGGTTTGAAACTAACGGTTTCTACTTGTCGTCACTCTGCACTTCTTCTTTTGAAGTGGCCGCCGTTTGGCCTCCCAACGGTAAGAAAGGAGAGTTGTTACGGTGCTGGATGCTTTCTGATGCCTTACTGCTTTTCAATGGTCTCAGTGTAAAGGAGGGAGAAGCCATTGAGGAACCCCTGTGTGCACTTTTCCTCAGTGAAATTGTGTAGTGATGCTACCTCTCGTGACTGGCTATTACAAATCAGGAAAAGGCAAATACTGCTATGTGGAGCACAGTGTTGGGAAGATGAGAGAATGTTTCTTATTCTGCCATCGAGCAATAGATTTTCAAATAAAAACAAAAGCTAGAAAGGTTCATATCACGTTTTCGTTTCAAACTATGATTTGAATGTTGCTCATGTTCATTAATTTCCCTTGCAGAGTCTGTCCACGTGTAATGAGACATTGGTGAAACATGAGGAGGGAAATTGCAGCTGTGGTGTTCTTCCTGAAGAGGCTCTTGAAAACGGGAGCTCAGCTGGAGTCTCACCAAGTCGAGCTCTTTGTTGAGAGGCTGGCTGTGGCCCTGCAGGAGAAGTTCAAGGGGCACTGGTACCCGGCAAACCCCAGCAAAGGACATGCATACAGGTGCTGCTCGCCATCTGTTGACATTTTCAATTAATGCTTGTGAAAATGTAATCTCAGCCAGTTTTAGAGGCCCCCAGTGGAAAAGCAACCTTTCCACAGTATAACATTTTCTTAATGAATGTCATCATTCACAGGTGCATCCGGATCAACAGGCTCCACAGGCAGGAGCCAGAGTTCCTTCGCGCCTGCCGGGAGAGTGGGCTTCAGTACAGTGACCTGGGACTGCCCAGTGAACTCACATTGTGGGTGGACCCCGGAGAGGTCTGCTGCAGGTGGGTTAGAGAGTTCATCTGTTATTTATAATCATCATTGACTTCAGTATTATGTAGGGTTGTAGTATTCAGATCTGAGGCGCTTAACAGGTATATTTTTTTCCTCCTCACCTCCCCTTATTAGGTATGCGGAACAAAACCCTTTCTTCTCAGTGGCCACTTTCCCTAGTGATGAGGAAGAGGACAAAGAGGTTGCAAAGAAGGTGACCAGCGCTTTGGAGAGGGTGACATCAGACTACCACTCAGGTTCATCTTCCGACGAGGAGAGCACACGCACTTCCCCCCTTCCGTTTGACTACAGCCGCTGTTCTTACCAGGTATTGTACAACATTTCCTCATCCCAATATCCATTTCTCATGCTTTTGACTTATAACACTGCTTTATTTTGTTTGATGCCCACTAGTTGTAAAATTGTGGCAAGATGCCGTGTTTTTTTTCTAATGTGTCTTCTCTTTTTCAAGGGAATAAACCCAAATGCTCCTCCCTGGCATCCGAAAAAAACGGTAACTGGCAAAAATGTCCTCCTTCCTCCCCATGGTTTCACGCCTTGCAGCAGAGCCCCCCACACACACACTTCAAGGCAGAAACTGTGGGTTCCCCCAAGCTACAGAACAGGACCTGGTTACTGGGACACACACCTGGCACACCCTTACATGTAGGAATAATGGTGCATATTGTTCACACTGGACAACAAATCCAAAGGTGACTCGACCTTAAGACGACTGAACACTTTTTTTTTAAATCAAGAATTTTATAGCGTAAATGTTGATTGTTTTGAATTTTTTTGCACTTTAGATCATTTGTTAAAGTTTGAATAAATCACTTGTATTGAATTGGATATTGATATAGGAATACTACACATGTTATCTTGAAGTACTCTATTTTTACGAAGGGAGACATTCATGTATGCCACTTACTGCGGTCCTTTGTAATAAAATGTATTTATTCATAGTGTAGAATTCTCAGATGTATAGGCCTAAATTTATGATGTTTTATTAAACACACGTTCCAAGCATGATGATCTTGTTTATGTTTTACTGTTTTCTAAAGTATCTTCCAAGTATGGTGGTTATGTGTAATATTGGTTTTGGAGTCTTTTGGGATAACAAATCGGGTAAATCAAAGTTTAGAGGGTTCATTTAATGATGATACATCACAACATAAGAAAGATCTTTATCATCCGCCCCTGATGTTGAGATTGGTGAATTTTTGTGGACCATGCCATTTAGTGCAGGGCTCTCTGTTCCTGTCTATGAAATAACTTTTCATGTCGCAGAATGAATTTAGGACAGAATAGATCACCTTGCCCATGGTGTGAAGTGCCTAAAACGTTCGCACAGCATTGTATATCTAGTTAAGCTCCATTGTTTCTGAAAATAAAATCTTGATTAGATTAACATTAGTACATAGATGACAACATAAGATATGAAGAAAATCGTATTTGTCCCACAATGGGTAACTTTGTGGTTGCTGCAAAGAGGACAAAAAATAAATAAAAATGCAATAAAAACACAACGAAGAATGAAATAAAGACTGAGAAGATAGTGTACAATTTAAATTGTTAACTGTACAACCAGCCCTGCTAACTGCATTCCAGCTCCTCCTGGAATCCATTATACTGTATATATATATATATTCTGTTTACTTATTGCTTTTAAGGGCTTATCTACAAAAGTATGCAAACATAAATAACTTTGTTGCTGTAACGGTTTGGGTTATAAACTGAGAGGGGAACATTTGAGAAGCTCAAAGCTCCCTCCATGGATAAACACGGACTTACCGAACAGCGTCCTGTTCTCACCAGCAAGGGGCGTCAGAGTGATTCTGTTTGGGCAAGGCGGGTGTCACGTGACAGCCTGGGGCGCGCTCCGCTGTGCACCTGCAGAGAGGAGGAGGAGGAGCAGCGGGAAGAGGAAAGAGGAGGAGGAGGAGGAGTGTGGATACCTCGGTCGAGCTGAGCTGCCGCGTTTCACTCGAGCTCCAAGTAGTTTGACGAAGTTTCAGTGAACAAGTCGTGGATTAGCCGGAACAGTGATGGAGCTGCGTGTGGCCCGGTTGGGCTTCGTCCTGATGAGTCTGTCCGCAGGTAAGTTTCATTCCTCCCGAAAACCACCGACACGTTTTCACAGGATTCTTTTTGTCTGTGAAACGACAGCGAGTGGTCAGCAGCGTCCACACCGGCGAAACTGACCTTTCTCTTCCATGATAAATACCTTAACTTTAACCGCCGGTGCGTCAGTGGGATGCGAACAGAAGTTACAAACCGCAGCTGAAAACACTTTATTGAAATTAGCCGACAGGGAGAAACTGACCCAAGGTCAGTTTGGTGAGCTAGCACCCGACACACTCCGGATAAAGCGAATTTAAATGTAACAGTTCAACTACAACTAAAACAGGTCAAATGTTTCAGTATAGGTATTTATCGATGTTTTTTTTAGCAGTTGCTTCTGTATAACGAGAACGCGCGAGAAACGTAAAGAAAAAGGGGGTTAGCATTTGCGATAAGGCAAAGTTTGCTAGTGTCGCATGTGCTTTTGTACATGCATTAAGAGACTGGTTTGTTAGTCATCATACCAGTCGTGATACTGGATCTTCTAGTCGGATTGAAGAAATACTAGGTAGATGATGTGTATATGTTTTTAAACTCGGGGTTTTCTCCCTGTGGTCTTCTGGGTTTTGAATCTGCTGGTTAACACAATGGTCTGATCCGCATTTAAACCTGTGGCGACAGGACTTCAAAGTAAAGGCTTTTTGTTGTCTGCCATCTGCCAGCAGTGCTGCTGACCCCCGCCCCACACCCCCCGGTGTGAAATCCCACGTTATCACATCTGACTTAACCACATACTTAACATTACATGCTGGTGTCATTTAGTTATTCAAACGTTTCCACATAACAACACGTGATGCAAGTGTAGACCCAGTGCCCTCAGAGGCAGGTTGTTGATACTACAGGTGTGTAAATGGTGGTGTAAACTTTGATCTGAGCAGTTTGAAAGTGGAATTGAACCACTAATTATTTTGTTCGGCATATTCTTCAGAAGCATTGTTAACAAATAAATGCTGCTGCAACATGTATCAATTTGGGACAAATAGGACTCCTTAAACATTTTTCATCCATTTCTAATCGTAGTAGTCAGCAGAATTAAATGCAGCAACGTCATTGATCAAAACAATAATAATTATGTTTATAATGAGTCTTCCTTCTAATTGTGTATTAGCTTTAACTCAACCTTTTATGTTAATGAGGTCAGAGGCCTGATTTAAATGTTCTCCCTTATTTGGGTGTGGCTGTTCAATGTCCTGGAATTTAGACTGAAACCAAAAGATCACTCCTCCCACTAGAAACAATAGTTTGTGAAACTTTTGCTTCAGGATTGTGTCTTGGTGTCAGTAAGTGAAATTCTGTCGTATAGTTACTGAAATGTTTTCATTGGAAGCCACTGGGCTATGTTCAGGCCAATAAGGTTCCAGTCTACTGCATTTTGAGAAAAATGCATGTAATGAAGAAGAGCTTTGTTTAGGCTCTCCATCTCTCCATGTTAGTGTTGGGGCACGCAGTGTAATCTAAGGGTAGATGGTGTGTTGTATGTCCTCTTTTGTCTCATGACTCACATTGTTGTGTACACTAGTTGGGACTCATTACCATCCTAATGGCATCGCGGCCTCGTCATTTGGGCGCTGTTCCACTTCAGCAGACATGAACACTATCTGCCAGACTCGTAGCATTCTTTTAGCATGGCTTAGAAATACACAGTGATGTGCTAACCTCTCTTAAATGGCAACATAACAAGTCGTGTCCTCGTGCTCCATTTGTCCACGTGGCTGTGCATTCAATGTGAAATATTGGTAAAAGTAATACAATTACAAGTGGGAGAAGTAAAGTCCTTGAAATATGACCAGTGCCGAGGATTAAGGGTCTATAAAACTGCAGATGATATTACTTTAGCCTTCACTTTATGAAATTGAATACAATTTTGGTCATTTGGTTTGTCAAGCAGTCATTATTTGAAAGGGGATTGTTTTACCAGGTCATCATGAAGTCACGTGAGATGTCAACAATAGATAAATAATCAAAGATTTAGTCGGAAGCACTGGTCCTAAAGGCTTTATGTTGACTGATCACGGGCATCTCATTCACTATCTTCATTAGTTGTCCATCATAAGCGATTGTGGTTAGCACTGTGTGTCATGTCTGTTCACATCGTCCCTATCTCATCTGACTCGTCTTGATTTCTATTCAGCAGCCTGAGCTTTATGCCTGTTTGATTCCTTGCATGGGACCTGATCTGTCATGTTCCCTGCTACTGTCATCTCCCCTCCCCCCCTCCCCTTTAAGAGTGAAGCCACTAACCTAAGATAAACAGAAACCTGGTGAAACAGTGAGCAGGCGCAGAGAGCAGTTACCTGATAAGCCTACAACCAAAGGTCCTGGCAGGAACTGGTTGCTTGGTTACCTTTTGAAAACAGACACGCATATCCAGGGTTTGTGAGTGCGTGGGTTGTTCTAGATAGCTACCCTCCCCCTTGCCTTCATGTATGTATTAGGTGCTGTTTTACCACACAAAAGCTGTTGCAGATGTATTGAATATCTTGATACAACAGGGATTTTATGGGAAGCTGTTATTGGCAGAACTGCTATTCTCACTTTTACAGCTCTGTGTGCCTTGTAAAGTGATCGGGACCATGACGAAATAGTTAAAACCACAGAGATGTTTAGAGTCATGAACATGGTCCCATGGAGTCAGTAAAGTATGGGCTCAACTAAGGGTAAAAAAGATGAGCTTGTAAAGTGGTGTTCACAAATAGACAAATAGGTTTGTAGTTGTAAATCGACACTTACAAAAATTGTATCTATTGTAATATTTTGAACACCATGTTACAAGCTTAAAATCATTTGATCTTAATTTAAGTCCATAATAAGAAGAGGAGGTCACGTAAATGTGACATGACCCAGCAGTCCGATGTCACTACTTGGCTCCTGTTGGCTGTAACATGTTGCGGCCGCAGCTTCACCTCTAACCAAGCAGGTATCCGCCCTGGCTCGAGCTCCCTGTCCTTGGAAATGAAGGAGGAACACGTAGAATCGGATTACCCTCCAGGGACACTGCGTTGTCCTCCACAATCTCATGATGGGGACAACGGTGCTTGAATATTCACAGCCCTGGACGTTAATATTTTAACATGCTGGTCCTGTACAAGCAGGACCAGCATAGGAGTGTACAAGCATGCTGGTGTGAAATGCTGATCATGCCTTTACTTCGCCACATTACCCTAGCTTTCCCCACATCCATTTCATGTCCGAATCTGAATGAACAAGTTGCTGTCTTCTGAAGAATCGGTGAAGATGATTAATAGTGGGGCTTGTTTCTGAGCGCTTTTAATGGCTGTGCAGCTTCTCTGTATTCAGAGCTCATTCTTTTTCACAGATAGGGAATAAAACTGCCTTCTGGTCAGCTGCCAGACATTCTAGTGGGAAGAACTGCTTGAGCCTTTCATTCGTAAGGGCAATATTATATTGACAGATATCTCAAGTTTGAAAATCTTCTAACTTACTAATAAACTAATAATACTTTGGCCACAGTGTTGTCCTGCTGAGAGCACCAAGCTTCCTAGATGCAGCCTAGTTATGTGATACATTGCCCAATATGTTTAACTCAAGAGCCTAAAGTGCTACAATTTGATTGTAAATTTTACTTATCTTATTTGAAATACCAGACTAGCTCTACATTGCTGCTTCCATGTAGACTACATGGATCACGAAATATGTTGGTGAGACAAATTTAATAAGGGAGATGGAGACAGCTCGTCAAACCAGCTCACATAACTAACACTAGAATATTTAGTTCAGACAGTTTACAGGTTCCCTTTTTTTATTTTAGTGTTCACATGACTCACAGTTTCAAACCTAATAACTACAAGTTTAAGTGGTTAAGTTTCCATGGTTATAACCGTAAAGTGCTGCTACACTCTGTTCACACAGTGGGCCGAAGCCGCCCAAATCAGATTTTTTTCCCTTTCCTAAGTGACCCAGATCTGATTGTTGAATGACTGTGTGAAGAGCACAAATCACATATAATGAGATCTTTCAAATCTGATTTTCTCCACATTTATACATGGTACTAAATCAGATACAGGTCAGATTTTTGGAAATGCAACCTCAGTCTGAACAGCCATGTGACCCGTATTGGAATTCAATGCGACTTTTACGTCACTCTAGATCAACATTCCTCATAACTTTGTGCAGGCGAAGGGGCGGGGGGAGGCATCCGACGAAAAGCTACGACGGAGGTAGTCAGTGGAGGGACAGTGAGGTTTTAGACCTCACAAGTACTTGGAAGGGAGATATATGTACAAGCCTAACTTGAGGGGTCGTATCTTAACCGCTCTGTGTTTGACAGAGACTTCCTTACACAGTGTGCTGTGTGTGACGTCTTGGTAAATTATCCCTACATCCCTAGACACAGGTAGCAACAGTAACTAAAGGGAAAGGCCCTAGTAATGGACAATGAAAAGATGATCACAGATTGTCTTTTCTCTGCAGATAATAAGGAATGGTGACGATAACTTAGTCCTGCTCAAAAATCTCTGGAGTGCTGTCACTGCTTTCCTCCATGTTTCCACTGATGCAAAACAAACCCATATTGTAAGTTGAGCCTGGGAATCTGCATCTGGGAGTCTGGGAATCGACGATCGATTATTGATCATTAAGAATTTCGTCTGACATTATTTTTTCATCGATGTTCGCTATGTGGCAGGATGTCGGAATATCCGAGTTGCCCTGAACGCAGCACAGTGAGGATGTTAGCAGCTGGAGGAAGAAGCCCGGAGCTAGCCTCCGCTTCGCTGTTCGGCTTAATGTCATCATTATTTGTTATCTCTGACAATGCCAATCTCGTATTCACAAAACGATGACAGACTACAGACGACAACTCTACCCTACTTGCGTTCTACTACAAATTAAAAAATTTACAAGGCAAACAAATCCCCTAAATCCAGTGTTGAAATGCATAAATCACTTGATAAGAAGAACAACAAATACACAATGAACATTAGAGGAGCAATAAAGTCCCTTTTCAACTGGTCAAAAAAACACACTTATACATACATGGCTTTTATCTGCAATGGGAATGGATACAATCTGCATTCATTCCTGGGTCAGATGAATCTTCAGTAGACTTGAGTTTTAATCGGCTCCAGCTGTGATCTGCAGTGAGGGAAGGTGACAAGACAGCGAGGTGGGAGAGTGCAGCATTGGTGTCGTTGAATATGATCAACCAAGTAAAAAAATTGAGGCCATCTCTGGCGATGGGAAAGGAGTCAATTGCCTTTTGCCTCCGTTTAAAAATCTGTGTTGCAAATTTTCGGGATTTGGATACAATATGTGGCAGTTAATAAACATTAGGACTCACATTTAGAAACAAGTATAATTGTGTCATTATCCATCTGCCTTGTAGCCTACAACAGCATAGACTATTTTTTAGCATGTCATAACATCACACTACCTCTAATTGACTATGAAAATGTATTGTTATCAATATTGGAGCCTTTAGGAACGACAGGCCTTTTTTGGTATTGTTTCATCATCCTTTGTTTAAACATACAATATTTCAATGTCCTTTGGAGACACAGTACAGAATGGACTGTACGTCTGCTGGCATCTTCAAAATGCTTAAAATACAAGATGACATCAGGGATTGTACTGAAGGAGAGGTTTTCCCTCTGCTACCTGGGTAACCTATTATTTAAAACAAGGTCACTGCACTCACTGATTTCATCCCCAATAAACAGGCCAAAGTGCATTTATCATTTAGCCACTTGATGCCCAGCTCTGCAGCACCCATAATGACCTCTGCTCCTAATGAGGAATTATGTGCTCTATGAAATAAGCTGTTCATTGTGATGATAATGAGGAAAAGGATTTTCACAAATCTCAAATGATCATCGGCAGAATTCCATTTTTCTGTCGATGAAAGGCAGAGAAGCACAGAATACGCACACACCAGGTAAGGAGATGTGAAGGTTTTATTACAAACTGCTTTATGAATATTTTTGGAAAAATGTGAATGGAAATCATTAAATATTTAAAATGAAGTCCTTGCCATATTATAAGCATTTCTACTTTGTAGACATGGTTTTAATGAAGGCTCACACTCAATGATTAAATCTGCATGCATTTTTTATTTGGTATTCCCTTTTTATAGGTAATTGTCACAGATTTAATAATGGGGCATTTATTTACTCAAAACACCAAAACAAAGATGGAAATCTATTCATATATTTTGCTACAACATCTCGATTCTGAGACGTATACTTTATACAGGAGAATACTATGTGTTTTGATTGTTGAATGGAATTACACAATATTACACAGCTAGCATTCAGGTCATTAAAGTACCCTTCTACGTCTTCTTTGAACTTGGCTTAACTTTTTCGTTTTTTCATGCACTTTATGTATTCTGGTTATTTTCATAATATTCTCACGGCATCAGAGCTGGCCCTCTCACTGTGATGATACCCATTGTGGCAGGCAGGTCCCCAGGGTGCTGCACCTGCAGGTGCCTGTGTGCAGTCTCTTTCTGTGTACCTGCTAGCTAGGTGTCAGCTCTGCTCTACACATGCTTTAACAACTGGAAGATCATACATGGTGCATTGTTAAAGAATGTAGCTTAGTAGGAGCCTATATATAAATATAGATGAGGACAAGAATTGCTACATCGTGTAAAGCATACCTGTCAATTTACTCTGATAATTAATCCTTTGTTGCCAGGTCCGACCTCCAGCGGATGCATAATTTTGGCGATAACCACTTTATATTGTATTGTGCATGTCATATTATCAGCTTATGTCCAGGCGTTGTCTTACACAGAGCTGAGTTGTGGGAAGATGATTATATTTTGTCCCCCAGCAGTAAGCCCCCACTCTCTCCGCTAAGAACATTAGAGTTAATTGTGTGTCTAATCTTGAAAAATATTATGGCTTAGAAAATAAGCGACATAAGCAGAAGGTGGGGTGAATTTTTGGGAGGAGGAGGGGGTAAAGCAGCTGTTGAACGAGCCATTTTTAGCACCTATCTCATTGAAAAACATTACACATTGTCGAGTGAGGGTATGGTGGGAAAGGCAAACAAATGTCTGTAAAAAGCTCCTCTCTTTGTTCAGTCCGACTCGAATACGAGAGTGGGATTGCTTGTATTGTAGTTTTAAGGATTATATAAATGTAGTTGGGCAGCTACATTTCAAGATGCATGCAGAATTTTGTTTCACGAATATTAATACAATGCGACATAGAATTAGAATTATTTACATTTCTTGCGTCATTATCAAGCTGAAGCTAAATTGAAGAGTCTGCAGATACACCTACCCACAGTTTTGAGTCTGTGCCTCTGTGCAAATATTAAATGCAGACTATACAACCCCACTGTATATCAAGTGGGGTCGTATAGTCAATCTCAGAATTCTCTGGGTGAATAACAGTGTTGAATCATATAAGACTGTAGTTTTTGGGTGTGGTAAGATAGTGAAAGAAAGTGACTGCTGCACATGCCGGCTGTAGCATATTTACAAAGTGGCTCTAATCTCCTTTGAAAAAATGAATGCAAGTAAACACTTATTTTCATGAAAAAGGCATTACATGAAATTAGATGAAACCTTTCCCCACAGGGAATCAGGTCATTGCAGTCACGTTTTCACTGGGTTTTCACTGGGTGTGGATATTTTCAGGGGTTGGTGTTTTTTTGAGTTCAAAATAATTCAAAGAAATTTTTATTTATTTATTCATTTGTGAAGCAACTTATGATTTAAATCCAGTTTATGAATTATAATTGAATTATTAAAATATAACTATATAAATAATGTTTCCAGA
Organism: Pseudopleuronectes americanus; assembly: GCA_038501795.1. NCBI lineage: Eukaryota > Metazoa > Chordata > Actinopteri > Pleuronectiformes > Pleuronectidae > Pseudopleuronectes > Pseudopleuronectes americanus. Next base: position 3,985,958 of record CM076728.1, read on the forward strand.
GTAGAAAAGTTTGATCAGCAAAGGTACTTGGCACACAGTATTTCCTGGTGACAAATCTAAAATAACAGTCAAAGAAGCACTACTCTTTGACTATACACACTACTATGTGAATATTATTCTTATTCTTATACCTAAATGATCTGTGATATTGTACCTACATTGTTTTAATTTTCAAACTAGTCAGCAAGACAAACCGAAAGTCGGTGTATTCCAAGAGAGCAGTGTAAATATACGACGGCCATCAAGCGCACTGCAAACATTTCCATTAGGAGAAACATGAAAAGCTAATTAAGAAGCGATGCCACTTATAAAAAATATACAACAAATACAACAATTGGACAGGGCTGCATATGAAAAAAATAATTCGGTAGGAATAAACAGCTAACAAACTGCAAATAAAAATTTAAGGCAAAACCCCCAGAACACAAATGCAACAGCAACACTGCTGCTCCAGTGGTGGATGTATATGTATGATGATCAGCACGTCTGTGACAGTTGGGCATAGAAAAGGCTCATCGCCTGAACCATGGCAAGGTCAGCAAGCCACAACGCACATTTAATTACTGTAGTGCATCTCGCCACCATGTGAGGGAATCGGCAGCTGGCCCAGTAGCCCTCCAGAGAGATGAGATTGAACTGAAAATAGCTCAGTGACTGGCTGGTTTATGATGGTCAGAGCGCACATTACTGCACAGCCTTAATCACTAGTGCTGCTGTTTTAATAAGCAGCTCACAGGGGCCACCAAGCTGCAGTTGTTGCTGGTAAGTTCCAAAAGAACCAGCTGTTAAGTGTCTTAATGGAGCACATGTTTAATTCATGGCCACACATACAGCAGCGTGGCTGGCTGGCTGGCTGACTGACTGACTTTCTCTGGTGGCTGATAATTGGGAGGAGAAAAGTACCCCAAAATCATCATTCCATCTCAGTCATACCGGCAGCTCTGCTCACAACGTCGTGGAGGAACATCAGCTCGACATTTAATCCAGGATATCTATCTGATATGAGCAGGGAGATGATTTATCAGGCAGTTATTGCTGTAACACAACTCAGTGGCTAGAGTTTGTAGATTAATGACCCATGGACACATAAAAGGAGCCTGTGGCTGCCTTCAATGTCACCTGGCATTTTATCTCTTAAAAAGTCTCTTAACTCCAACTCTTATTAAGGGGCCATAAACAGAGCTGTAACACCCCGAGAGCTTTAAAGACTTTTTGAAAAAGATGTGACTTGTGTGGACGTCACAAGTCTGTGATAATCCATCCACCATAAAATATGTTGGAAATGTATTTGTTTGACAAATCATGAACCTCATCAAAATTAATTTACTACCAGGTTGTCCGAGTGAATACTTGGTATTTGTTGCTTCATATTTTCATGTCCAGGTGATACAGTGCACAGTCACCGTTGTGCAGTTGCCTATTCACTGAGATTATGTACTCTCAGCCGGATCCAGGTTGACCAATAAGCAGTGTTTGACTGCCTCTCTAGACAACTCAGGGTTCGGAACATTTTAGATGTCATAAGAGCCATTAGGGAGTTGGCGTCTATGGAAAATGTCTCAGGCAGAAGCACCTTTGCTACATTCATTCGACCTTGACGAATCGTCTTTTGGTGTTGGATTGTTAGTATGTTGCAAGGTTTTATTATTTTGCCACATATGTTTTAACAAGATATTGTCAGGATGGAGTAAAGTCAATGCTTCACATGTAGATGATGTACTCATTTTATAAATTAAAATAAAATTGTAAAATTTGAATATATAAACATATAATTTATGGACAGGATATTATGTGAATTTGCCACTCAATAATCATAATGATTATAATTATAGTTTTTATTGGTAATGGCTGAGTAGTATTCAGACTCAAACTGATGCTGCAGGTAATCCAATGCATGTCATTGTTATCAGCCTTTCTGTTTATTGCTGACTCTCTCTCCCATTGTGTGCTGTGTGTGCCAATTTACTGCCAATGCAAACAGAACATACTACTGCTGGTGCTTTACAAGAAAAGCATTTAACCTGCAAAGTACTATATTTGCAGCCACAGGATGTGCATTGTGGTTGTCAGTAAGGTTAATATTGTTGGGGATTGTGTATTTTTCTGCACTTTTTTCCCCATCAGCGGTTGAATAATGGGACAATCAGGAGCATCCCCCGTGAACTGTTAGATGAAGAGATTTAGGCAACAGGCTTCACACATTTACCCTCCGAGATGAAGAACTTTTCTTCTAGAGCAACATGACATCAGATGGCAGAAGCCCAATTATTAAGTGATTTCTGTGTAAGTGTTTAAGTGAGTTTGACCTGGTAATGGAAACAGCAGCTGCTCTTTTGTTGATTTGTGACAAAGTATCTGCTCATTGCAGCTACTTCAACAAAAGCCAGATTTGTCAAAGTGAGTAGCTCCAGACTTTCTCTGGAGTATTTCCTGCCAGCCTACTGGTAAAAACTCTGGAGGACGTCCAAATAAGCTCATGTGAGTCCAAAGCAGACCCTCTGTAGGATTCACTGCGAGCGAGTGGGGGTGGAGATGACTATTCTAACACACAACAGATGCAGAATTAGTTCTGTTTTGTTGTGAATGCATTTGGATGGATTTGAAACTCCTGTTGTATTGTTCATGTGTTAAAGGCAACTTCCAGAGAAAGTCCAGACACAATTCTGAAGTCACCCTCTGGAGTTCATGTCTAAAAATAGTGTTAGCAATGTTATAACCTGTTATTTTGTTGCAGTCATCGCTGGTAGTCGGGGCTGATACCATTTGTTTTCTTCAGAAATAGGTTTTGGGATAGGAGAGTGACTGATCAGAGATGAATATTTTACGACCGATCAGGCCCAATCAGGAAGCCAGACTAGGTGTCTGCTCGATCATTTGCAGAAGTCTCAGTTTTAGGGCTCTCAAACTCTGGAGTAATGTGCATTCCAGGCATAAATGTAGAAGTGATGTGTTTTATAACTGAAACGTTTGTGAGAATGGAGCTCAAGTGTTAAACTGTAGTATAAGAACATACACCATATCAACCACAAGTGTCACTGTAAGCATAACAGAAAAATGTAAGCACATCTTGAATGTGTTCTGATTCAACTTTACCAAGTGGAAAATATTACAGGCTATTACAAACGTAATACAACCTCAGTTGAAAAGAAGCTTCGTGTTTACTTGTTTCTTGAAGCTGTCATTAGAAACTGAAATAAATGATGAAAGATGTTGCGTGTGCAACTGCCTTTAACTTGAGTGGATGGGCTCCTTATTGCATCGCCACATACTGCTTTACTCTGCTGTGTTACAAAGTAGTACAGTAGCTGCTCTTTGATTCTTTGGCAATTTCACGCTTTGGAGTTCAAATTAATGTGGGGATAACTTATATGTCGATGTGCGATGTGTTTAATGTTTTCTTGAGGAGTTTGCAGTAATCAGGTCTCTAAGATTCTCTTTATTTATGTTGTGGAGACGGATCTAATTAGCCTTTGAGAATATCCGTGTTTAAACTGCTCAATCGCTGCGGTGCACATTTGCGAGAATCTGGAATCCCTTCAAATTTGCCCCTTTAATGGTGCATTTATCTCCACTGTCCAGACGCTATGCTCCTCTTTGTGAGTATGACAAGCTTCATCTCATGGACAGTTTAAGAACACAACATGAAGAATAAATACTATCAAAATATGTCAGGAGCAAAATTGTAGCACTGCAGGATAGCTAAACTAGTGCAGTGGAGTTATTTTTAACATTCCCAAACGTGTCCTGTCACTTAACGGTGTATGTAGACTAGAGTGGTCGTTTTGAGCTCTCTCCTCATGTCTAGGCTGCGAATGTGAGCTAGAGGCATGAACAAACCCAGCGGACTCGGTTAAGCTGTAACAACAACTGACAGTCTTTGCCTGCAGCTTCCTACAGGGCTCAGCACTCAGGTGCTTTTACTACACCTGCCTCAAAGAACCTCTGAGCGAAGAAGAGACTCCAGCCTTGAAACATCAGACCTGTTTCACTGCCTGTACAGAGAAAAAAGAGGGGAAGAAAAAGGATTATCCATCTTATCTTTTAACAGCAGCCTTATCTTGATGTCCTGCTGTAGTGACTCCCCCACACAGAGGACAGGAAGAGACTGTCTGTGTTGTTACACTTTCACAAAGACCGCATACTGTCTGTTGGAGAGTCCTTTGGACAGGATGAGAGGGTTTAGCTAGAAGGGATGTTATAAATGCATTTGAAAAGAAATTGACGTAATAGCAGTTATTACAGAGTACTTGTCAATGCCCCATTTTCTGCCTCAGGCAGCTTTCAGCACCAATGTTTTCAGTGAAATGAACTGTGTTAGTCCTGTGGTATTTTACAGATCACTCAACACATATAGGTCTATGTATTTTCTAGCGATGTCAAGAAGACCACCATCATGCATTATCCTCTAGGCAGGGGAGCTAATTTTAGATGAGAATCTAGTGAAAACAGCATTAGCAAGGCAGACTAATTGACTGCCTCCCTGTCCAGCCAACAGCATCACATCCCTCTGTACTACTTGGAAAATAACATAGGCAGAGGTAATACCTTAATCTGCAGGAGTTGGTCCTCTGCAACCCACACAAAGCCTGAGAAAATCATCTGTATCAGAAGTAACTAAATCTCCTCTTTGCATAGTTTTTACCAGCAAACAGACTGCTAGTTTTTTCAACATTGGTCAGGCTTTAGGGTTTATAACATTCTGTCTGAAAAAGAAAGGAGGAACTCAGGAATTCATTGGGAGGCATCTGTGTTTGAATTCCTGATATTTTATACATGCCTGTGTCTGCAGTCTGGCCTCACACCTTAATCCTTTTAGTGGTTTGGCTGAGAGCCATACAAGTCTTTACCTCTTCATAGGTGTTTACTTAGTACATACATTTTGTGTATATGTGATCAGATTTACCTCAGCACTTTTTAAAGTATATATTAAGCAGTTGACTGAGCACAACTTGCCTGAGTTGTGAGTGTCAGGGATTTGTTTCAGATGGTATGAGGAAGTAGTTTCTTTTTGCTGAGAAAAGCAAATCTGCCAAAGTTGGATTGTTCATTCTCACGACTCTCAGTTATTTCACTAAATGTGCTAACGTGAAACATCCACCCCCACCTCAGACTGAGCAGGTAAAATTTCTGAGCTTTGCAAATGTAAAATTGCCTCCCCTCGTGAATTTTTATACAATTCCTTCACCAACGCATGTTCAGAACTCCAGGAATACCTCTTATCCCTAATTTAGCCCTGTGTTTCAAGGGGTATAGACTTTAAGCTGATTTATTGTTTGTTCACCCTCTGACATTATTAAGCCCAGTTGTAAGAAACCTTTATTTTCTCCTGTATTACTATACTTCTGTATCACAAACATGCATGGGAGAATGTATGTTCTGTAAAGCCCAAATGAAAACCAGTCTATGAGAGTCCATCAACAGTCTGAATGAAGTAGCTGCACTCTGCTGCACTTGTGTCTCAGTGTTTGATCAGCGATGCTGCCTCCTGATCACAGTTGGCATTGTGCCCTGGGGCCCGGACAAAGGCTGGTCTGGGGAGCCGGCAGGGGCCTGGTCTGTATCAGACACTTTATTTGTTTGGGGGGATGGGGAAAAGGATAGGCTGCCGCACGGCTGCCTCCCCCTCAGTGCACAAAAACCCCTGTGTCGCCCCATGACTGCACCCCACTGAGACATCTGGCTTTAATTTGTTTGATTCATAGTAGCCTGCTGGAAGCGTAGAACACAAATACCTACCTTTTAATAAACAGTATTTCCTCCAACAGCCCTACTATGTTTTTCGCGTGTGTTCTCTGGATCATGTCGTAACTGGAAGCTAAATACAAGTAAAAGAAAGAGAAAATTAGACAGCCACAGTACTTATTAAGACTTTTGGTGAGGCAGTGTCAAGCAAAACGTTCTGCTTTGTCAGTTATATTAACAAGTTTAAATTGTAATTTCAAAAGTGAAGTTAAAATCAAAAAACTGAGTCATGTTTCGTTCCAATGTGCACATAATGTATGTGCTGATAGCAAATGTCCTTTAACTGTGGTTGATGATTGATTTAAAACCTCTACCTTCTCCACCACCACAACACCATCTACAATGATAATTAAGGGACAACAAAGACACACAAACAATACGTGTGTGTGTTTGTGAAGCGTATTCCTGCGATGCCCTGTTTCTCAAATCCTTCAAATTGCTTTCACGTGTTCAGGAATTGCTTGCAGGGATTACTGGATTTTTTGTTTCTCCTGCAAAGTAAGAAGGACATGGTTTTGTAATTACTGCCGTTTCTCATGGAAGTAAATGGTCCCCTGAATTACACCTACTCCCAAAGACAGGCATTTTTTCATCAAGACACACCCTTGAATCTCGGACACATCTCAATTTCAGCCCCTTCATACTCCTTTATCACATGACTGTTTTGGCAAATTTGATGTTTTTTCCCATGAGAGAATTTATCAGCTGGTTATCTGTTCGCTGCTCCCTGTCCTGGCATCCTTCCTATCAGCTTTACAGCACAACCAGTTCCCTTATTGTTGTTTCCAGCTCACTGTCCCTGGGCTTCAATGAATCCTCAAGGACACAAGCCTTTTATATGTATATTGTGCGTGTGTGTGTGTGTGTTCCACAGGTCTCTGAGACACTAGGCATTCTTATCTGACTCCTCAGTGTGCTCTAGATAAATTTGCCTCTTCTCACAGGGACGAGGGGACAGAGGGAGAAGGGGATGCAGGACGGTTGGCCAAGGTTATTTTTAGTAGTTTCTGTCTCGCTCTCAAACCGTTCATGGTAGCAGAGAGGTTAGACAAACAGCCGGTAGATTCTTAACTACAGCCTTGTAAAATGTTAATGCATAAAGCAAATACGAAGTACAAAACCCCTGGGCCATGATTTGAGAGTTTTTGTGTTGAGGACTCAACCTTTTTGATTAACGATCAAGCAAGTATGATTTTGCCCTTCCTAGCTCCTTCTCTTCTCTCCCCTGTCCTTTCTGTAGTTTATCCCCTTGAGACATGATTTTTACTTGTTTTTAACTGATGGTGGAATTAGTAATCCAATTTGAGTTGATAGAAAACATGATTAATAATTATTATAGCATATTGTAGCCGCAGCAGCAGGGAGGCAATTATTTTTTTATATCAAAAAATACCAAGATTACTGGTAAGACCAGATTTTCATAATTAAGTAATTACATCAGAGTTATTTTCAGTGTAACTGTTTATGTCTATGGTTTGTTCAGCGAGTGGTTTTCTGTAGACATTCACAGCTATGGCAGTAACTACATCCCCCACAGGCTCGTCTAGGCTGTCAAATGCTCAGGCGGCCGAGTAAAGTGCCTGTCATTCGTCACCCCTTCATCATTTAATGTTCAATTATGTCAAAACAGCCTTTAGGTCATCTGCACTGGGAATTGATGGCTGCACTGTGTTGCAAGTGGAGCTTTCATGCTGCGTTACAGCACAATCAGTATGGTTCAACAGTCGCCATCCCTCCCCAACACTAAATAAACCACGCCAAGCTCACTCTCAGGGCACCCACATTGCTTCAAATTGAATAGTTTCAGCAGGGGCACTGGGGCGAGCATCTAGAGCCTCCTTTTTTAGCAGCAACCAAGTTATGAAGTTATCCTCTGCTGTGCCTGAAATAATTGATGTTCCTCAGCATGGTCGCAGGGGTTTTGCATGCCTGTTTATAATGGGGAGAGTGTCTGTGCTTTTTAATTTGCTCATTCCAAAGCCCTCCGACTGCATTTTTACTATAATGAATCGCACCATCATTGCACATCCAAGAAGTCTTCACAAGCTCTGTCAGTTTTTGCTCTCATGAGAAAAGTGCCTTCTTTCCACTTGGTTGATAATCATTATTTCTCTCCGAATTATCATATTGGGTGTGGATGTTTATTTTAGGAGAACTTAACTGAAATTGTTTGTACTTGCACCGATGTAAATGAGGAAAACTTGCAAATATGTACCTTTTTGTTTTTCAAATCCAATTTCCGTGCCACAAACACTCACTTGTAATTTTCTTTGATCATATGTATTCGTTTGAATTTACCTAAAACTACACTGAAGCAAGGCTTCCACTGCCACTGAGGCAAACATCAGACCAATAACAAACCAAGTGTTACAGACACACAAACCTTTTAAAGAATGTAACGTAGGTAAATCCCAGTGCAATGTCTTTCACCTAGCCAAGCTTTTTCCTGTCACTGTTGTTGCCTTGTGAGCTTGAAATAGCTCCTGCCTTTATCTCCCCATGGAAAGACTTGGCTTCTCAGACTTTACTCCAATGATTCTCTTTAAGGTCAAATGGTGGAGAGAGAAGCTTATGATCCACTATGACCACTGCCAATCTCTCAGGGTCTTTAACTTGGCTAGCACAAGGGTCAGGAGCTTGTCAGTCTGTCTCCTGGTTTCAGGGTTTATTGTGACACTGCTCCTTACACCACAGCTTAACCTCATGTCTGGTCTATCTTTAAGACATGACAAATTTGCTTCTATGCGTATGGTGTCCATGCTTAGGAATCTACGTACGTGTCTTTAAAAATCTAATCTTTTCGGATTACAGAATATAGCCACAGGTGATGCTCATTGTAGATGCACTGTTTTTTTCAATCTCTCTGTATCTTTGTCCAAATTTGTTTATAAAAACCCCCAGGGATGGCATTGATATGCTTGGATTATGTTTTCAATGTGATGGCAGAAAATAGCCCAAGTTGTGCTAGAGAGGTTTTTCTTTTTTTGGTTTTATTAATTGTTCATAGAAATGCATGTTATCAGCCTAAAAAGCAAGGTCACGTTTGGCCCTCCAATCACAAAACAAACCAAAAAACATTATTAATTTTTTGTTTTTTTAAACACAACATATTTATAATCACATTGTTTATTTTCAGATTGTAATATAGAGGACAGCATGGGATATAAGCTGATGCATGACAATCTCGTAAAGTGAGATAAGTTGCACTATTTGGACACCTCGGTACGGCCGTGACTCCAGGCGTCTCTGCCTCACTACAGATGGCTAGCTGGCTCAACTCACAAAGAATTTAATGGTCTCACCTGAGAACAGGGTGAAAAAAGACTGAACTCTGAGCTGATCTCTTGGTTTGTGCTTGAGGCATCTCCTCCGGTTAAGAGGTGAAGCCACAACAGTTGATCCAGTGTGTGGATTCTACCGCAGTGAATTATCTAGTTCTGACAAGCCATAGCTGTGTGAGATAACGTGTATTTTTAGGATATGCATAATGGTTTCAGCCTAACATGCAGTACCAGGAATAAACATTAGTAATAACACTTTAATATCTTCCATATAAACCCCCATGTTTTTTTTCTACCTTGTTTTATTTTTGTTGCAGAATAAATGTGCTGTTGACTGTTGTAAAGATGCCTAATCATAACTGATTCAGGTTTGAGTTTGCTCACTTCCACAAACCACTCTCTCGCTCATGTTGTCTCTTAAGCACCACGGCAACCTCCAAAGGGATTGGTTGCCAGGAGACAGGATTTGCTCCCCATTGTATGCAACAAAGGTTGAGGGGATGGGTGGTGGTGTTACAATCAGCAGGACCGGAGAGAATTGGAGGCCTGGGGGGGGCTGGCACTCCACAATCATGGGTGTGTTAGAGACGAGGAGGAGGACAGACAGAGGGAGGCATGGAGGTTGGGGTGGGTTGGTGAGTGAATAGCAGTGGGGCTATAGGATAGAGGGCGCTGACACCTGAAATTCCTCTTGCTCATTCCTGGTCTCCCAGTAACCCCACTGGGATGTGCTGTGTCAGACAGTATGATGGAGACCGGCGGGGATGAGACACTCAGAGAGACACTGGCAGTCATGAATAATTATTAAGACACACTTTCTAATTAGCCATCGTGCCCTCCCCCACTGTGTATATGTGTGTCCATGTGTGACTACTACGTAAACATACAATCTTACACAGTACAAGACACATTATTTCTGCTGTACATGTATGGCTGCAATTTCCAGCAGTCATTTTTTCATAGATTTGTTTGGACTGTAATGGTGGTCTCTCTTTTCAGCCAATGATTATTACCTTTTGAGGAATAGAGACAGTTTACTTTTGTTCTGGTGCCATTACTCAAAATACAGACTGATGCTCACCCAATCTAAGCCAGTGATCATACAGAGTGCTCTCTCACCGTGGAGCCCGGTGAGATCATTTCTGCTCGGTGTCACATGCTCCATTGTTCACACACTTCATGTACAATATGTGCTGATAGTTACTGATTAACACTGTGAGCTGCCTTTTTGAGCATGATAACAGAGTTGTTTGTGTTATTCCACTACGAGCAGCTAGTGGAAGGGAATGATTTTTTTCTCAGCCAGTTGCGTAAAAATCCTCCATGAGAGTGTTTTCTCCAAGCAACAGTCATCGAACTGCTCTTGTTTTCTAAGTGATTATAATTTGAACTGCTCCTGCTGGACTAACAGACAAAGTTTAAACAGTATGATCATGTATTTTTATTCACTGATATAAAGTAGGCAGATTCAAGTCTTCCATTTAATAATCAGGATTTGTTCATCTTTGAAAATCTGATATTTGATGTTGGTGAGTTTTGAACTATTAAACAATTAATTATAAGTGATAATACATTACTTGCATATACCTTTTTTGTTTACCTGTTTATCGATTAAATGACTAAAGTTCTACATCGGTACATAGCCGTTTTCAGACATGACCTGCGGGTAAAGTCTGGAGAATTGCACCTACTCAGGAGAAAATACTCAGGATATGTGGAGTTCAGTGCATATATGAAAGCAGCTTAAGTGGTCAAATAATCTTTGAGGACCTGTTTCCTTTTTAAAGAGATTCTTTTTTTACTGATCTCCATTATAGTGATTTGCATTTCACTGATAGGATGGCCATCTGGGTGCTTGTGTGTGAAGCATATAAAACGTGACACAATTATTTTATTGGTGAGGATGACGTGGGCCAGGAAATGTCTTATAAGACATGGACTTTTAAAGCAACTCAAAATCTTTTACATGTATCTCTATAATATAAATATCCATGTTCATAAGCAACATTCTTTTTGCTTAGTTATTATTTGTTATGAGTTGAACAGTTAAAAACATTTTAACCCAAATGTTGAAAGTCTGATTATTCTTTTTCCAAATCAGCCCCACCCTATTAAACCAGTGAGGACAAGACGAATTAAAAATGTATTTTCCTGTCAGATCCAGCTGCCCATATTAAGAAGATGTCTGAGAACACATGGCCTTTAACATTGTTAGCCTGTATGCTATAGATGCAGATTTACTTAGGCTTATAATAAACTGCTCAAATGATCTGATTTGCATTTACCACAGTTCCTCTACTAGAGTTTATACTTCCAGTAGCTGTATAAAGCAGAATTATGTATTCCTTTCTGTTGATTAAATGCGTTTTTTAACCTTATAGTACACTTGTGTGGTTTATATACTTCTTATCTGACAGTGCTGTCACCTGAAACCCTCAGCCAGACACGTTCATAAGCGTAAGGAAATAAATCTGTTTACTAGTGAGGGGATGATTTTCTGAAAATACACTTTTTTGCATTAGTCTGGAACTCAAGGAAACAAGCCTCCAGCTGAACTGTAATTTAAACGATTGCTGCCTAAAGCCTGGCAGGTCTGTCATTGATTTGAGAGGTACATCACACAGTGTCCCTTATTACCTCTCACAACACAGTACCTTCCTTTTTCTCCTGAATGCATTTCGCCCTCTTTCTGTGCAGCTTTGAACAATACCCCAGCTTCTTTAAGTGCATGAATCGACACAGCTCTCTGTCATGCAGATGCCAAGCTGTGTATCCGTTTTGACAGTGATAGACATATCTCATTTTTCTCTATATTGCGCCGCGTTTCTCTTGCTCCTGCTGAAGGGAATGGATCGCTCCCATCAAGGGCATCTGTCATAATCTGTGGGCCGAAACGACCAGCTGCAGCACCGGGGGAGGTGGCCAGGCAATGAAACTATGCTTTTGCAACCATACCAAATGCCAGCCTCTGAGCTTCAACAGTAGTCGGTGTGACTGAGACTGTCATGTCTCTGTGGATACACTTGTGTGGTGTATTTTCATTCAGTTGTCTGCCATCGCTCAGGGCTCAGAGTGTGGTTGGAGGCTGAAACAGACATGAAATGAGGCAGGGACCTCAACATGTAGCTTACATCCTCAACACCCTGAGGGCCAGGATCTAAAGACTTCAGAACAATCACACAAAATCACAACCACAACTAGAGGGATTTGTTTATTTTTTTGGTTACGTCGACATCTTGCTTATCGCCTTGACCTTGCTCAGACTCTACATAGATTTGAAAAAGCAGCTGTGCAGCCCCACATAGATTGTGAGATAGGTAAAACAAAGTTCTGAAATCTGTCCATCGTCCGGCATCGATTCCTACATGGCCTGTACCTACCTGACCAAATCACAGCGCAGATTTCGGTGTCTAAGCTATATACTGAAATAGTTAACAACAAGATTACCGGATGTTACATACTTGTATAGCTGCGACTAAAAACATCAATGTTGTTTCTGTGAGATCATAAGGAATCGCCAATGTGAAATGGTTTCATACAAACGGCAGGAATGTGGTCTTGCGTTCTGGCCAGATTGTTTAGCGTGTGCTTTCTGACGATTATAATATAAACTAGGGCTGAACGATTTGGGGAAATAATCTAATTGCGATTTTTTTCCCCAAATATTGCGATTGCGATTTTATTCATTTTATCCCCCTCCCCACCAAAAAAAAACCGTAATGAATGATTTAAATATGACCAACACAATATTAGATACATTTACTGTACAATATTCTTTCCCATATTTTGATTTAACTGCTCATTACAGAAACAAGAACAAATCTGTGTGCATTTATTAAAGACATTGTAATTATAAACACAAGCCATGCACTTTTTAAAACCTGTATGCAAAATTTACCATCTTGAGAAAAACATTTTTAAATAATAGGTGTCTTACTGGTCCCAAGTCAGTAACTTTTACAGTGTTGGGAGGGATACTTTCAAAATGTTTTCCGTTACAGAATACATGCCCAAAAATATAATCTGTAACGTTTTCCGTCACATTAACTAATCTGAGTCACGTATTCTGAATACTTGGATTACTTCCACATTGAATTGAATTTTATAAGTGTAGGAAAGCGGCGTTGTTATAGTCAGTGGAGCAGCAGCGGTTTAAGCTCTGTGTCCGCGGATGCGTCGGGCCGGCTGGATGAAAGGGCAGCTCCGTAGATTCCCGTTCATGTCTGGGTGGTCGTGCAGCGGTTTGGAGGCGCCGGGCCTCAGCAGGAACAGCCCCATGCTGAACACCTCCGTCTCGCAGATGTGCGTGTAGATGACCGGGGGGCTCTAGAGCCCCGCCGCCCCGGAGCTCGGCTTGCTTTTCCGGGGAGCGATTTTCAGGTCCGCCGCCCGCCCCGCGGTCACCGTCGAGATGAGCTCGCTCTGTGTGTCCGCCCCGTCGGGCGAAGAGTTTAGGACCCTGTAGGTGATACAGGCGTGCTTCGGTATCTTCTGGATCAGAGGCGTTTTGTGGTCCCGCGGCATTCTTACCGCGGGTGAGGACAGCAGCCCGGTGCCTTACTCTCTTTCGCACGTTTTAAATCGCGCACGTTGCGATTAGAAAATCGCGTTTTATCAAATCGCGATTACATCGCAAATGCAATTAATCGTTCAGCCCTAATATAAACAAATCGGTCTAATCTAATTATGTCTGTGGGAGTTTTACAATTGGTTAAGAGTTGAAAATCCTCTAGTGTGCACCAGGCCTTATAGACAACAAACATCAGAACAAGTGCTTTACTCTGGTGCCAACACATTCTCTACACGGCTCTGGCAGCACGTATCATTAGTCTTAGAAAGTGTGGCTGTATTTCATGTGAAAGGATTCTGAAACGGGGACGTGCATCAAATGTGTGAGCATCCCTGACCCTGGCGGTGGGGAAACAATTGATTACAAGTTGAGAGCTGGAGTTTTTTGCTGTATTAAACTTGGAATCTGCTATTTTGTGTTAAATTATTGTAGTTAGTTTTGATTTAGAATGTGATTTTTATTCTGTAAATGAGTTTTGCCCTTTTGTTTGTAACTGTTACTTGTTAATATGTTAAACCCTAACTTTCAATTTGCCTTGGCGATAAAAAGGTGCTTTTATTGTCGACTGTTATTTTGTGCCTTGTTCAAGAAATATAGGCGGGAAAAGACTACTATTGTATTTACATGTGTTGGGTGTCATCTGTGCGATGTGATAAATGCTTGTCTTTTAGCAGCAACATGTTGAGGACATTTTTTGTGTGTGTTATAGCTGTTCTCCCCCCTCCCCCACTGACTGGAAGGTGGCAGGCTGTCGAAAGGGTTTTAATGTGTTGAGGCAGCATGTGACAACTCCATTCTCTATGGACTGTGTTCCTTGCTGGGGCTTAAATCTCTTATTGAATGGAGAATCTTAACCCAGTTGATGTCACCAGGAAATTATGTTTAGTCGTTCTAAGAATAAAACGCTTAAGAGTCCGTTCCAGTTTGGTGACAGGCCAGAGATTTTCTTTATTATCACCACCATTCCTTTTGCTAAGCTATGCTAGTCCCTTTTTAACCCACTGTGTGATTTACATTATGCATATTTTAAGAGAAAAATTAGCTTCTCAGACAAGATGGAGCCATGTTGACTTTATCACTGACACATTCCTAGAATAAGAACTCTAAACAGCTGACAGAAAATTCTTCTATAAATCAAGTCACTTCAAACTATTTTCGTCTGTTTTGCATCCAAACGGCACAATTAGTAGCAGGCTAGAGAACTTTCATCACCAACACTCCTTTTGAATTTACAGCCTTTGGTCTATGCAAGTTATTTTCTACACTGTTTAAAATGAACACGGTCATGCATCAAAGCAGGTTAAAACCATGTGAGCAATTATTAATCTGAGGTGTTACCAGACAGAGTGTTAGGGCTGTGATCTGGTCGTGTCCGTCAGTGCTCCTCATTTGGTCTCTAGATGAACAAAACTTTATAAATCATACATGTAATAACAATTTAAAGAAAGACTGCTGCCAAAGATGGAGTGGAAAACCATTTGAAAAATAGATCACAAATTCTGCCTTCTGGCTGAAATGTTGTAGTAAATATAAAACACTGTCGATTAATCATCAGTATAAAAGGAGTAAAGTGGGACATTATACTGAGTAGAGTACTTTGATGTTCATATTGTGAATGTCACCTCATGCTATCCTGATTTATGTAGATAAAAAACTACTGAGATAAAAACAATTCTATTGAAAACGTTTTGGTTCACGCAGACTTGACAGTTCAGGGTGTAAAGCTTGTAACGTGATGTGTGTAATAGTCTTTGAGACCGTATTGTTATGTATTTTCTATGTTCATTGTATGTTGCAGACCTTTTCATGTTGTTTATGGTATAAATTAGTCCTATTTGTTTTACCAGGTTAAAGGTTCAGTGTTTAGGTTTTAGTGGGGAAGTTGCATGCTGCAGTGAATATCCCTCACGTCATTCTCCTCTTCCAAACATGAAAGAGAAATTTGAAAAATTCATAAAAACCCAAAACGTGTCTAGTTTGTCCAATTTGGACTACCGTGAAATATATGGTGGCTCTCTCCAGATGTTAGTATAAAGTATTTAAATATAAAGGACCCATTCTAGGGTAAAGAAAACAACAATTCACACAATTTAGATGAAACGTGCTTCTGAAAACATGACTTGGATTAGTTTATATTTATGAATTAAATTAACTAACTAAATAAAGGTTATATAGATTTAGAAGTGTGCGTTGTCTGAAGTAGTCCACATCTGCTAAAGAGTACATGTATCCCACCATCTGTTATAGCCTTAGTCAGCAGCAATGCTGTCAGTTCTCTTTGTTTTTAGATGTTTTTCTGTCTCTTGTATTGGATTGATTGTGGACTGATGTAAAGTCTAACACACTTCTAAACAAGTGAGACATTTCAGTAGTGGATTTAAGACGAGGCTGTTGTTAACTGGTTCTGGTGGATTAAAAAATTGAATGCAAGTGTCAATCTGGGCACTGCTTAAAGTCGTAGGCCAAATGTCCGTAAAACCCTGTTTCAATTGGTTGGTACTATTTTACCATTCACAAGTACTACAGCAAGGACTGACACCTTCTACTGGTCTATTTCATAGCAACGTTATGACCAGTGGAAAGTGAAAATCCTTTGTGATGTTAATGGCAGGGTATAACAGTCCTACATTAAGGCAGCACTGCTAAAGGCCTGCACTAAACTACAAAGCATTATCGATTTGTCACACATGTGCAACAATGAGCGGCGTCACATACTTAAACCAGCAGTTCAATGTTTCTTCACAAACAATGTGCAGTCTCTAAGCAACTAAATGTTCAATCCTCTGTAAGCCTTTGACAACAGCTTCCAAATTACATAATGTGGAACATTTAATCATCAGCAGCTTCTTAAGAAAATCGGTTACCTGTGCTTTTCTCTCTCATTTCCTGTATCTGGTGCTCTGGTGGAATGCACCCTTAACCTTAACACTGTTCAATGCTGTGGAAATTCAATCATCGTCATACTTTTAGTACACACTGTCACCACATTAAGTTGGACATTCATCAGATCATAATTGAGTGTGGCTTTTAGCAAACCAAATTTTAATTGTCTATTCCATCAATCGCTTTCCTGTCAACTATCTGGGTCCAGGTTAATTGATTAATTATATTACATGCAATTATATCCAGCTGGGAAGTGTTGACATAAATATCAATGTTCATTAATTAATGTATAATTGCTCTGTGGTTTCCTGCATTATTTTATTGGTATGACCATGATATAGGTGCAGAGTCAAGAATGTCTTTGAATGCCTCAAAGTAAAACCCTGCAGCAAGCCAGTGTTGCTTCGTGATGCTTGTACTCAATACATACAAACGTGTCTAGTTGTTTTCATTATCATACATGTTGACATTAACTTCCGCTCTTTGTGTCTCTGTCCAGGTTTGATCTCGGGTCTAGACATCACTTCTACACAGTCCACGTCCATAGAGAGGGCCAGTGGTGAGACTGTGAAGCTGGACTGTCAGTTTACCCTGGCCACTATAGACTCTGGACCGCTGGATATTGAATGGAGCTTACTGTCTTCCGACAACCAGAAAGAGGACAAAGTGGTACGTGTAGATGTTCCCTCAAACAGTGTTGCTGCAAATGGAAGTTATCTGTTCTTTGACTGGCTTTTATTTAACACAGTAGAGTGACATCAAGCTTTGTTCTGTTGCTGATTTGTTGCTGCTATGTTTTCTTGCAAACTGATCTCCTGTATAAAGCTTTATAATTTGTTTTATTTTTCTCCTTTGGAAGGCTACATTTCTTCAGTGTTTAGCATTGAGGAGGCTTTGAGTGTTTTGCAAGCGGTGAAATACAATACATTTTCAACATTAGGTGTGTAGTTTCTTGGAGTGCTGCAGTGTCATACAGTATGTTATACAAATGTAATTTGAGCCTGGTGTATTTCTGTGTGGCGTTTGTTCTCTGCAGTTCTCTCACAAACACATAGTGGGAGCGATGGGAGCCTGCTTTATCCCAGGCTGTGTCTTTCCTTTCCAGTATGGCCCTCAGCCATGAAAAGGGAGGACTACACAACTCTGCATGGATTCCAAAGAACCTCAGGCTTTCAAAGCCATTGAGACAGATTCTTTGTACAGATCAGTCCAGTGGTGCGGCCCTCCCCCCTTGGCTCGCTGCTCCGCTTATCTCCCACCTGTCACAAAGCTTTCCCATCCCTCTCCTCTTTTTTTTTACCTGTGTCATTTGCCTTTAGTTTTTGTTGCTTTTGTTCTTGGTTATTTTACCCCAGAATGTTACAAATAGGTCACATGCTCACCAGTAGATTTCTCTCTCCGTCACCCACTCAGTGTCCCCCTTTCCACTGACCCAACCAGTTCTGCTCTCACCCAGGAAGGAGTATGCCCCCCTGCTACTGGTCACTGCTTTCCACACTGTCTGGGGTAGCACCATATAATTTTTTTCTGAATGTAACTGTAGAAATGTGTTCCCAGAAATGTTCCCTAATAGCATGTGTTATTTTCTTTATTACGTGCCATTTGGCTTAGCAACCATTAGCGTCGCCAGACCTTTGTTGGAATTTGAACGGGCTAGACATCTCTCTCTGAGGGTATTTTCTCCTTGACTTATCCGATTTTGCTCACTACATACACACTTTCACATTCATATAGCCTTTAACCAACATGAAGTCATGCACAGAGAAGGTTCTTTGTAATTAACAGCATATTAATTCCAAGAGGCTTCTTTTAATATATGTGACAGTGTTCAATGGAATTAGGCCGATCTGCTTGCTCAAAAGCTATACCCGGTCCGACAAGGAGACATGAATAAAGGCTAAACTTTATAGCCTGAGGCTCTCAGATGCTTAGGAACCATGGAAAACCTTTGCTCACTGGTTTGAGAGGAGAAAATCCAGGGTGTTCTTAAAGGAACAGCTACTATCAGATACAACTTGAAAGTAGAGGACTG
Organism: Pseudopleuronectes americanus; assembly: GCA_038501795.1. Lineage (NCBI taxonomy): Eukaryota > Metazoa > Chordata > Actinopteri > Pleuronectiformes > Pleuronectidae > Pseudopleuronectes > Pseudopleuronectes americanus. Next base: position 4,004,466 of record CM076728.1, read on the forward strand.
GATCAGTCCGTGGGATCTCATGAATTGGGGAGTCAAAGCTGTTATGGGGTGTGTCTGGCATGTGTAAGTAACCCTTAATTAAATTTATATTAATAAACCATACAGAGGATTCAAAGCAGTATTTTTCATTGATGCAATCTAACGTAATGCCACATTATTATCTATTCAGTCCGGTATATGGTGGGTAACGATGCCCCCCTTCCTCTGGAATATCCCGCATATCATCAGGCTCTTTTAGTGGGAGGTGAAGCATTACTAATGCATGTTGCTTTGTTGGGCTTGAATGAGAGATGCCAGGCATGCCTATAGTAACAGTCATTTGCATTTGTCCCTCATTCCCTGGCTACAGATTAGCTGAAAGGAGGTTGTGCCCTGTGTCTTTACCACAACTGTGGGAACAATTATGAAATCAAATCTGAACAGTGTGAATAGGAGTATTTAGAAAAATACATCAAATCCCCATGTCATACAGACCGCCTCTTTTGTCCTTGAGCACAGCAGCAGCAGAGCTTTTTATTTATTCAAGTTATTGTGCCAGGAATGTTTGTTTGTTCCCAAGGATTTGGATTTAACGGCATGGCATGATTTGTAAGAGGTATCAGTGAGGAATGCGCATGATAGTGGCCACGGTTTGTTAGATTCTGTGTAGCCTGAATAATGAAAGATGCTAATTCCATTTTCAGGTAGTGACTCTGCTTTAACCTTGCAAACAGCTTGGGGCAGAACTGTTGCAGTGAAAGCATGTGGCAGCAGTGTTTGGAGTTCCTTGCATTAAAAGGCTCTGTGGGAGCGTAAAGACACAACACACTCAAGTCTGCAGATTTACTCTACACAGGTATCACAGCCCTCTGCTTTGCCTCTCAAATGATCTGCACCTCTTCCTTTTCCCTCCCGGAGCAACAGCATCACGTGACAATGACGTCATCTTTACATGTGTCTGAAACTAAGCCTGGCCAGTAGAGATCTTTTACCTCTGCAGCATGATCCTTCTACTGAGAAGGGCCCGGCCAGGTGGCAGTTGTATCATTGAGTGACCTGATCTCTAATGAAACGCAGCACACACTGTGGTGCTCTTCTGTCCTTTGCAGCCCCTGCTAGCTTGTCTAGTCATTTGCCCTTTTCATTTTCATTCCCTGGGCTTTTTATGGGCTTTTTTGTTTTTACATTGGATCGTGATACTCAAGGTTATTGGGAGTTTAAGATTTTTTGCTGCTAAAGGTGTGCGTGTGTAAACATATGAGCCAACGTTTTTGTCTGGTTTAGCTTGAGGCAATTTAATTTCCTCTCCGCCATGGTCTCATCTCACATATCACTGTTAGTACTGCTGATTTTCTGATCCCCAGTGAGGTTGGAGAGATAAGTTTCCCTCCCGTGAGACCCAAGTGGAATGTTAACAGGGTTACCTGTTTATATGGCTAATATGAACAAGATGAACACAACACTCAATGTGAACACCCTCCTTTTACAACTCCAGAAACTAGTCTTCCAGTTGGAAATGGAGCAACTTGGTGTAGATGCACGAGAACCTCACTGAGTCTGTTTCCCTTTGTTTTGCTCCTCTCATGCTTCCTTTGAGTGCTCTGCCTCCTCTGATGGGTTCATTATTCTTCCTCTCCTCCTGCCATGTTTAGTTTTTCTTTCCTCCTCCTCTCCACCCAGGGGTATTGCTGTGCGTATGCCTGGTGTTGAACGTGGCACAGAAAAGCCTGTTGATGACTCTCTCCATGGAAATGTGGAAGAGTATGCCAGTGTCTATAAAGGAGAATGAGATTTTTTTCATTGTTTGCATTTCTATTTTCCTCCGTGTTCTCTTTTTGTGTCCTTGTGTTTAGTTTTTTCCCCCATCACCATCACCCTAGCTACTTGTTATGAGAAATGTTTGCTCCACCCTGCTATTATTTCTAGGCTTTTCCTTGCTGCTTTAAAGACCCAGACTCTGTGTGTGTTTTTTGGGGGGGGGCACTTGGACAGAATTAGGGGTTACTTCTCTTTGTTGACACAGCAGGTGTTGATTTGAGTCCACAGTGGTGGCTTTGTTTTATCCACCTTCGTTCTTCCATAGCATCGAAAAGGCAGAGCAGCACAGGCTGAAGGGCATTGCACAGATAAAGGAAAGGGCGCTTTCTGTCTTCCATAATTTTTGGTTGGTTCAGTGAGCAAGGCTTTTTTCCCCAGAAGGCCTGGCTTTATTTGTTTTATGGAAGGACGTCAATTTCCATAAACTGATCAGTCAGATACAGGACATTATTCTAAGTAGGTTTGAGCTCCTAACCCTTGTCTGCACTCCCTTTTCTCCACCAGGTTATCCTGTACTCAGGCGACAGGTCCTACGAGGACTACTTTCCACCCATGAAAGGCAGAGTCCACTTCAACTCAGCCGACCCCAAAAACGGTGACGGCTCCATCAACCTGACGGGGCTGAAATCAACAGACTCGGGCACCTACCAGTGTAAGGTGAAGAAGGCTCCCGGTATCCGCAGCAGGAAAATTACGCTGATCGTCATGGGTGAGTGGAATGGTCACTAAAGTAGGGTCGCAACAATTAACAACAATCTATCACAAATATAGTCGGCAACGAATTTAATCGTTGATTCGTTGGTTACGTCAAAGCACGTGTTTTTTGTGCCGTGCAGCTGAACTTAATCGATTTACCGGAGATGCAAATGGATGTAGCTGCGTAGTGAGCAATCTCGCTCCCTTCCTATCTCTGAAAGTCGCACATGTGCAATAGCGACAAAACATGGACCAATGGCGGCGTCCGTTGCCACACCATCGCATACCAGAAAGTCAAAAGTATGGGAGAACTTCAACATAGTAAGGCGGACCTTGCTTTCCATGGGAGCACGTCCGTTGTGCACGAGCATTTGAAGAGGAGGGTCGTTTGACATCGTAAGACGATGCAGACTCGCCTCGGTTAGAGAGCCTGATATTTAGCTTGCTATATAAACGTACATACCTGTGCATCACAAAAAAATATGGTTTAAACCTTTTTTTCGTAAATTATCCTATTGCCTGACAAACGTCTTTTTAAATCCCAATTATTTAGTCCGAAGAAGATTGTAGTTTCGTTTGTTGATGTTTTTATTGCTGATACTTTCCCTGTCCTTTTGTTAACATAAATAATGGATACCTGATTTTTTATTTACTTTTAGTATCAGCACTTGGCCTGTTCTTTGTTCACCGAAAAAGGGAAACCTGAATTTAAATAAAAAAAATTATAATAGCACTTTGCATGTCCTTGGTTTTAAATGGACAAAAACTAGATTTTTTTCTATTTTTGTATCAATAGCACCCTAATATACAGCCAAGTTTAATAAGACATTTTTGAATGAAGTATCGACCTTTATTGTCTTTATTTCAGTCATCACATGCCGCGAAACAACCTCAAGCTAAATTTCAAAGCTATTGGCTAAATAAGAGCAATTGAGAATTTGTGTCATTCCTAATCCGATTAGTCGATTAATCTTTTCAAAAATCGATAGATTAATCGACTGTCAGAATACTCGTTAGTTGCAGCCCTACACTACAGCAGGACAAACAACTGGCGTTAGGGTAGCAGTCCTTTTTCCCCTCACAGGGTAAATTCTTTCTCTCCACACAGTGGAAATGCATTAGATCACACGCCCTTTGCCCTCCTTGGCGGTTTTGATGTAATCCCTTCTAAAATCGAGTGCATAACCTTCCCAGTGGCTGTAGAGCCTTTCCCCCTCGATACAATTTCATATTCACCCTAGATGCTCTCTGATCATGTCTGAATTCATAAGCCTGATTTTCATTTTTTATTTATAGTGGTCATGATTTATTAGCTTTCACTATTAGTCTTGAAAAAAATGATAGATTTTTGCTCCTTAATGTCTTTTTTCAGTTTTTAATAATGATCAAATCTAATTTCATATCATACATTTTACAATCTTACTCTAGTCATTAATACACTACAGACCTAGGTTACCCTTTTAAAAAACAGGTATATGATAGATCACCATCAAAGCAAAAAACTAATTGTATCTTTTCACCAACGTGAACAAACATTATAAATGGCGTCTATGCACTCAGATGGCTTCTTATTGCACAGGGTGAAATGGGTGACACATCGGAGTTGTATAAGTCAGATGATTCACTCCCTAGGCAAACACACACTCACAGATTGGCCTTGCTGATCAGACAACTGACTCGAAAGTAAATCGCCTACCGAAACCCGCCTGGTATTTGCATATGGGAAAAACAACCCACATACTCCAGTGTGTGTTGTGATATAAGCTGCACATTGTGCTGCTATCCCTGCCCTGTTATCAGAATACTTCCTCCTTTCTAAAGATGGGGCAGGCCTCAGAAAATGGCTGCTGTGCTTGTTTACATGTTATCGTGTGTACAAAAGTAACTGCACTGCATCAACTGGTTCAACCAGATATGAGCCATTTGAAAACGAGCAGGTTTCCCTGATGTAGAGTTACAATGCCACCAAGCAGCAACATAATAAAAGGAATGAATGGCCACAGATAATCATTAACTATGGACTGTAACTACAGCTGAGCCAATAACCACTGACTATGGCCTTAGGGGAGGCTAGTTTACATAAAATATTGATCTGATCAGAAGCAACCACAAAAATAAATCACTGCTTAAAGGGATAGTTTACCCAACATGAAAATTCATTAATTATACTCACCACTATGCCGATATAGGGGTGGGTGAACTACTTGAGTCCACAAACATTTTTGAAGTTTCAGGGTTAAAAAGACATGAAGTAAATAGCAACCACTTCTTCAAACTTAAAAAACATGAAATGCCTCCATACTGCTCCTGTGGTGTCATCCAAGCATCGTAGTTACTGCAGTACTCACACGTTCTCCCGAAGGATAACAGCAGACATTAACAGACGTAAAACATGAATTTTAATGTGGGTGCTAACGGACACTTGGATGACAGCACTGGACCAGTATAAAGTCAGTATGTTGTTTTTTTTTCCGTTTTTTGCATTTGAAGAAGTTGTCGCCATTTTCTTGGATTGTATCGGATTTGGCTGCCACACCCCTCCATTGGCATAGTGCTGAGTGGATAAAGAGTTGTATTTTTTGGGATCACTGTTCAGTAACAATTGAATGATTTGCAAGTTCAAATACCAATTATGTGCATTGGCCTAATAACAATCTATTATATATAAATTCCTCTCGTGGATGTTGTTCAGGCGCCCTTGAGTCTCTCCTAAAGAGTATTTAAAAAAACATTTGTATCATATATGATCATGCCAGGCAGGTTAATGCTACTGTAACGTTGCTGTTGCTACTTTGTTGTATCGACTGTCGGGATGGTAGTGGTTTCTCTTTCTCTACTGAAAGAGACTCAGCAATAGCTGATGCTCTTATAGTAGAGAGAGAGAAAGGGCTGGAGGCTACAGGAGCTGACAGGCTGCTAGCTGTTGACCCCAGGGGCAGTGGTGTTCTGAGCAGAGACACACTGACAAGAAGAGGTGAGGACATCTTGCCTGCTCTGCATTTTACCTGCAGGTTGATCTTGTTACATGGTGGATGGTCCTCAGAAAAGGGGATGACACACATGCTTATGTGTACGCAAACACAAACATACCAAATTTTGTTATAACTGTAGCTCGGCACAAACACTGCAACATGCAGGTATACACACATGCTGACCCCTGTAGCGACTGTACATGGTGTCCAGGTGCTGGACAGGGCGTAACATCCCATGTTGTGTATCGTCCTCTGGTTGCATCAGGACATTGAAGATAACAGAAGGAGAGTAGCGACTTTCAGTACCGCAGTGCATGTCAGAAGCTCTCACAACTGTTTCTGTTGAGACCCAACCTTCACTCTGAGCCGCCAGTCACTCAACTATGCCTGCTTCAAGTTTAGACAATCCGCATCACATTCAGGATCTCACTGTAAAGTCTCTCTTCCCTGTTTCCGTGACTGCTAGTCGCTTATTTTTTTGGTTACCGTTCAGCGATCAGTTTTCACTGTTTGAAGTTGTGCACCTTCTGACTGTACTAAATAACACAATGTAGCACTACCGCTCTGCTTATCTCTGCCACAAGATAGCCTTGTGCAACTAATACATTTCCATACATTGTTCATTTAACAGATCCAGGTTGGCTGCATTACTCTGCCCTCTATCTGTCTGTGCTCCTCCAGCCACTGTCACCTTCTTATCTGACCTCATCTTTCAAACGAGTAAATCTGCTCATCGGACAGCCGTGCTAATACGAGGAGCAGTGTGTTACAGCCAACAGACATTTCGAGTTGACTTTCACCTCTAGAAGATGCATTCAAAATGTCATAGCTCTCTGACATTTACTGTGTGGTGCATGGATGTGTGTGTAGGTGCAACACACTCAAAGAGCAGGCCAGTGAGTTAGGAGTTGCACAGCCTTGACCCCCATCACACTCTCATCTGTCCATCACCACTTGCTTTATTTTTCTCTCACGCTCTGTCCCCCCTCCATTCTAATGTGTCTTTTATTAGATTAGTGCAGGCTCTCAGTACGGTCAGCCTACTGTTAATACTTATGGTTATACCTGCTTAGTGCCCCCCCTCTGACCTGACCTCTATTTCAGATCTGGGGACGCTCCAGGCTTTTTTATGCGGTCTAAAATTGATCTCCTGGATCTCATCACCTGGTTGACTATCTGTCAATCTGCTTTTAATTTCAAGCTCTGTTTGTTTTCTCATCATATTTGTTGTTAACACTCTGACTGCAGACTGTTTTACTCTACACACACTTTGCTTTAAGACAGAAGGCGTTGACTCCATCCTTAACCTATTTTTATATTTGTGTGTTTGTGTGTCCAACTTCATACGACTCATTTTCCTTGTGATTATCTTGAGTGGCAGCCCCATAATGACAGCAGCTGGATCAATTACTCTGATTACAGCTCTCATTACACCGATGACTGCTGCTTTGAGTAGGGGAGGAAATAAACTTTCAGAATACACAATATTCACAGACACACAACATACAATACTGAAAAATAACAGGCTTGTTGACAGGAGGTCCGTGTCGTTGGCTTATGTGACCACCTGGATGTGTCTGCTGTTTTACACTTTGCTGAATCACTTCCCTCTACTTCACAGTAAAGCCGTCCAAGCCCAGGTGCTACTCCGAAGGCCCCACACAGGAAGGCAAAGACATTACGCTGAGGTGCAAATCTGGCGAGGGCAGCAACCCCCTGCAATACAGCTGGGAAAAGATCAGTGATGGCAAGCTGCTGCCTGCTGCCTCTGTGCTGGGTAATAGACCTGTTCACAATCACTCCCATACAAATACAAAATGGTGATGAAGTGCTTCACACAGGTCTGCTTTCTGTTTAACACGGACGTCTCTGTAATGACGTGTGCTTCGTCCTCACTACAGATCCTGTGGGAGGTACCGTTAATGTGAGGAACGCATCTGCCAGCGCATCAGGCACTTACCGCTGCACTGCCACCAATCCTGTTGGCACCGAGGAATGTATACTACATCTCAATATAACACCTCGTGAGTACCCAACTGAACTATTTCCATAATTTATCAATGTGCCACATACTCTCTAAATTTGTTAACAGCAGAAACCTATATTAAATGGACAACACAATATCTTAAGCGAACATGAAATTATTTCA